>CM060610.1:23860269-24532769 GCA_030578255.1 Tiaroga cobitis
TGAGGGTAAACCGACTTGAGGTGTAGGAACACCTGAAGTGTGACTCCTACTCCTGAATTCATAATATTCTCATTTCAAACAACCAATGTACTAGAAAAATGTATTTCTTTTCTTTTCACAATTTACTCAAACAATGACACTACTATTCTGAATTAAGGTAATTATTATTTAAATTTATTTTCTATCATATAAATCAATTAGTTCAAACATTTACATGCAGAAGACAATAGTAAAATAAAACATTATAAAATTGTTTTAAATTCTACAAGTAAACTTAGGCATCGCAATAACAATATATAGTATACTGTATAGTTACAGTATAAAAATATATATATTAATTTTGATGTCAGAGATCTCTCTTCCGCCGGAACTCCACTTGCGAACGGCCACTGCCGGAAGCCAGTGATAATAGTATATAAAGTTATAATTAAGGATATTTTTCTTACAAAAACGCATCGCTTCAGAAGGCCTTTACTATCCCCCTGGAGGTGTATGGATTACTTTTATGATGGATGGATGTGCTTTTTGGAGCTTTAAAGGTGCTATATATAACTTTTCTTCTAAAATGAATCCTTTTTTAAATTGCCTGTGTGTGAAGGGGTTGTAATGATCCACTTGTCGGGTTTTGCTATTACCTCTGAAGGCCAGTATTCCTATTTCTATGTGAAGTCTCCGGGTCGTATTTTCTGCGAAATCCATCGGATGTGACGTGCATGCGTGCTCCCGAGCCTCTCTCCTTTTTATATGATACAGTCTATGCGACGGCAGTGCAGCTAACGACATGGAGTCTGATAACACCAAAAAACGACCTGCCTCCAGCACAACACAGACTCTAACACAAACTCCACATAAATATAAAAAACAAAACAAAACAAAAATGTACCTGCTGAAGCTCGTCAGGCCAAACATGAATCAGATCGAAAACACGGATCAACATCGGCAGAGCGTTTGAATTATGGAGAGACCTCCGCTATTTTTATTGTGATAAATTACAAGTTTTCAGATATGCTGAAATAATGGTAAACTGTAATGAAATAGCAAGTTAAACTACAACATATATGAGACATGAAATTAATACAAAAGACTGTTCCAGGATAACAAAAAGTAGGTGCTTTAGGATGTAACTTTTATTTTATGTACTAGATCTACTGTCTAACGTCACTCATCCCACTACTATCATATTGTTTATAATACACATTTCCAGACACGTTCAGTACAGTAATGTTACTTCCTACAATCTTACTGTTACACTGAAATTGTTCAGTCTAGTTCACTAACCGTTTTCGTTATCATATTATACATTCACCTATGTTGACATTGCTGATTGTGAAAGATACACGAATAGTTAGTGAAATGCCTTATGCTAGATAACACCAAAAAATGTAACGTTATCATGGTACGAGCAAGCATGGAGCATTAGTTCAACGTCAAGCTGATAAAAGTAGCCTATTGTAACGTTGCAGTGGGAGTTTACATGAGTTTCCAATAATTTACATAATTTTCTCCGGTGTGTTGAAAGTCTCAGTGTGGCCGTGTACCATGAGTGCTCGCTCTTGTGTTCGAGCACGTGCAAGAGCACGAGCGCTCTTGTAAAAATTGGTTGCAATCTGAAACATCACCGATAGAGGCCGCTAAAAAATACATATAGCGCCTTTAAAAAGATCTATTCACTCCCATTATAAAGCTTGGAAGAGCCAGGATATTTTTTAGTAAAAAAAAAAACTCTGTGTTTGGCTGAAAGAAGAAAGTCATGATATACACCTGGCTTGAGGGTGAGTAAATTATGGGATCATTTTCATTTTTGGGTGAACTAACCCTTTAAAGCATTAAAGTGTTAAAGATATTACTGTATTTCAAATCCTTGATTCTGTGTAAATCCTCAGACTCATTTTACCCCTCACTGATACAATGATCATATGCTGAAAATTGAGATTGATGTTATATGATGTAGATTAATTAGGAAATATATTCACGCATACCTAATTTAGGAGGAGATTCTTTTTCCAAAGAAGATCTAAATTTACTTAAGCAGTTAGTTAACATGCACATTTATATTTGCTGGCTCCTGTCTACAATAATTAAATTCTGAACATGTAATACTGACATTTCCATTTTCTTTCCCTTTCATCTTAATTCCAATCTCAATTTGCTATGTCATACATTGAAAATACAGTCCACCAAGGGCTGGTTCTAAATTGTATCATATTGTATAATATTTCTCATCATCCAAACCCAACGGCTTAATTTTCAGATAAAATTGCTTTCTGGTCTTTAAGAATGATAGATGACATTTATGGAAAATGTCATTATGGAGATATCATACCTTTCTAAATGTGTTCATACACAGTGTGAAAATGTGACATTGCACAAATGTGACTTTGCAGTTATATGTGAGGGCAAATCTGTGGATGACGGTCACCGCACCAAATCAAGCAGCGGGCACACCTAGGTCACAGAGAGGTTGCGGAAAAGCTGTTCTCAGCAAAATAATCTTATCCATCCCATCCGTCTATTACATGACAAATCTGCAATGCAGGGTGAGAGAACGAACCCCTCCTCCCCGCTTTACCTTTGCATCTGATTGGCTAGAAGCACTGCTGGAATTTTATGCTTTCACATATGATTAACGTGTCATCAGACCAAGCAACCTAAAGGTCATTTGTAAAAAAAAAAAAAAAAAAAAAAAAAAACAACAACAATAAGATACATTTTTACTAAAACATTTCTCTTTGATATTTCTGTTCAACTTAAAGTTGCAGTAGGAAACTTTCGCCTCTCTATCGCCATCTCTGTTTGAAACATAAAATTGCAAGTTACTTGCGGAATTACTTTTTCACATAAGTGACTTTTTCACATCTGTCATTTTACAGCAACATGATCATAAGAAGTATATTCTACTAGACATATATCTGAAATTTTTTTATCTGAACAAGTAACATATCTGTCGCTTTTGTTCTGACCAAATGAAAATATACATTTTCAAATAAATCACATTACTGAATTAATTTTAGAACGATTGCTTAGTCAGTAGGCTTGCTGCGAAACCGGTGTTACACTGTGTTCAGCCACACACAGATTACATCACTTGCCCAGCACGGCATCGTTTCCCACTGTTGTTTTTCATTTTTATAGTAATAAAAATAATTTAGTTTAGTTATAGAACAGATACTACAAATAAAAACTGAACGCTCAATTCAGCGTGAGCCAAACCAAAGTCCTTTTAGGCAAGTCATGCCACTCGGCCGCCATCTTGGCAAGGCCTCCGGGCAGCTATTTCAGACTAACAAGACCAGGCTCCTATCTAAATGAAGGGGCAGAGAGTCAGAACTGCACTTTCACTGGTCACCGGGACATAAAAACTGCATGTATACAAACACTAATAAAATATGATAAAAATCGCTGAAAAAGTTTCATGACTTTGCCCCAAAATAAGGTTTAAAACGCCTTTTTCCCCACAGGTTATACTTTTACTGCGCATGCGCAAGGGTTCTCTCGCTCTCTGTCGTGCGCGCGTTACTGCGCGCTCGCTCTAGATTCCGGGAGATTTGAACTAATTTGCGGTCATCAGGGAGCCGCTATCAATCTGCGGGAGACTCCCGGAACTTCCGGGAGACTTGGGATGTCTGAAATCTGCCGCCTTTTCAAACAGTAACATATTTTCCGCTGTCGCAAACTCAACTGTGCGCATGCGTCGGTGGAACCAGACGATAGGCTTAAATGTTTTCCGGCTTGACTGTTAAAAGCAGACGATTGGCTTTTCAGCGGGAGGGGCGGGGCATTTGCATACAACCGCCATTTTTGGCGTTACGGGTTTTCCCTATATAGTTGTATTAAGGATTGGGGAAGTGGCATGTCTCTATATAAATAGTCTCTGGCCAAACGAGAGTAGCAGCACAAATCAGCAGCAGGAGTCAGATTTCACTTATCATGAGAGTGAGGAGCTGACTGACAAGACAATGGCGGAAGATTTGGTTTCAAAGCTGAATGTAAAAGCACCTATTTGGCAATATTTTGGATTTAAACCCAATGCTAATAGGGAATCTGTAATCATTTATGAGGCAATCTGTAAACTTTGCCTGATGACGGTGGCAGCATCCGGAGGTAAAACTTCTAATTTACACACACACATTGCCACTAATTCGAAAGCGAAAGTAAAAATCACACGGCCGCACGGACATTTATAAGTGATTTAAAAGCAAGGTGGAAAACGGTATACCAGTATTACCGGTGTTGTCACACATCGATTAACCGGTGGGAAAATTTCCTTCCTTTTGAATGCTGATGTCTGATGTACTTGCTTAATAACTGTTTTTTTGTTATTTTTTAACCAGAAAAAGTTACATACTGCAGCTTTAATATTGAATTAATATAGAAAATGTTATTTAATTATACTGAAACTTCTTTTGAAAATGTTATTTACAATAAAACAGTATAGGGAAAAATAAATAATTGGAGGTAGAGCACAGGCCAGAATCGAACCTGCATTTCCCACATGAGCACCAAGGCTCTGTTGTTTAAACACTAGGCCATGGCTCCAATGTAAACAACAAGAAAGAAATCAGTCGCCATAAAAACTGCGGAGGGGGATAATATGGATATGGTCAGATATTGTGGATGACTAGGATGAAGGGGTTGCATTGAACACCACTGATACAGAGTCAACAGCGCTGATTGATGAGGTGGTGTTGTAAGACAGAGAACCAGCTTTGTTAATCTCACACGAGTTGAGCCAAACATCATTGACAAAACTAATGATGCACCGCGTGGGCTTGCGCTGGACCTCAATCAATCAGCCATTACTGCTGAATAACAGCTCCAAGTCTGCTCACATGCATCCCCCTCATTGATCTCAGTTATGGCCACTTTTCAGCTTCAATTTACAGTGTCATTAAGCTTTCCATTGCTCCACCTCAAAGGGGCTCAAAGTGAGACTCTAGCAGGGGATGCAAGACACACTGCATACAAGCCAAACTGAAGCTCATTCATTCCTTTCCTGTAAATGGTTAATGTGCACACATATTTGCAGGTTGTAAAAGTGTTATGAAGAGATTTGCACCGTAAACTGGCTATTATACGTTGGCGGGGGGGACAATTGTTAAAGGGATCCCTTGAGAAAAAGAAGTGTGCATAATTGTACTGCACATGTAGTGTACTTCAAAAAATATGAATGAAATATTTAATTACATTAAAGTATAGTTTACCATAAATGCTAGTCAGTATATTCAGCAGTACATTTTAACCATATTTCAAAGACAATAGAACAATAAGATTCATTAGTTAACATTATTTAATGTATTAACTAACATGGATCTAACAATGAACAATACATTTGTTACAGTATTTATTCATCTTTGTTAATGTTAGTTAATAAAAATACAGCTGTTCATTGTTTGTTCATGTTAGTTCACAGTGCAGTTACTAATGTTAACAAATACAACCTTTGGTTTTAATAATGTATTAGTAAATGTTGAATATAATATTAACTAAGATTAATAAATGCTGTAGAAGTATTGTTCATTGTTAGATCATGTTAACTAAGGTAGTTAACTAAAGTTAACTAATGAACCTTATTGTAAAGTGTTACCAAAATTACACATAAAGATGTAGGCTACTTAAGTGGGTCAAAAATACTCTAAAATATAACGTAATAAAATTTAAACAATAATATATTTTCATTTATTTTCATACTCAAAAACCCCCTTATGATAGAATCAGTTCTAAGGACCGTGACGTCGCCCGGTATGGCGCAGCCGGGGCCCCACCCTGGAGCCAGGCCCGGGGTTGGGGCTCGTATGCGAGCGCCTGGTGGCCGGGCCTCTCCCCACGGGGTCCGGCCGGGCTCAGCCCGAAGGAGCGACGTGGGACCGCCTTCCCGTGGGCTCACCACCTGCAGGAGGAGCCGTAAGGGGCCGGTGCAGAGAGGATCGGGCGGCAGTCAAAGGCAGGGGCCTCGGCGACCCGATCCCTGGACACGGAAACTAGCCTTAGGGACGTGGAACGTCACCTCGCTGGCGGGGAAGGAGCCTGAGATTGTGCGTGAGGTTGAGAGGTTCCGACTAGAGATAGTCGGGATCACCTCTACGCATGGCTTGGGCTCTGGAACCACACTCCTTGAGAGAGGATGGACTCTTCACCACTCTGGAGTTGCCCATGGTGAGAGGCGACGGGCTGGTGTGGGTTTGCTTATAGCCCCCCAGCTCAGCCGCCATGTGTTGGAGTTTACCCCGGTGAACGAGAGGGTGGTTTCCCTGCGCCTTCGGGTCGGGGATAGGTCTCTCACTGTCGTGTGTGCCTACGGGCCAAACGGCAGTGCAGAGTACCCGGCCTTCTTGGGGTCTCTAGGAGGAGTGCTGGAAAGTGCTCCGACTGGGGACTCCGTCGTTCTACTGGGGGACTTCAACGCCCACGTGGGCAACGACAGCGACACCTGGAGGGGCGTGATTGGGAGGAACGGCCCCCCCGACCTGAACCCGAGTGGTGTTCAGTTATTGGACTTCTGTGCTAGTTACAGTTTGTCCATAACGAACACCATGTTCAGGCATAAGGGTGTCCACCAGTGCACGTGGCACCAGGACACCCTAGGTCGTAGGTCGATGATCGACTTTGTGGTCGTTTCATCTGACCTGCGGCCGTATGTCTTGGACACTCGGGTGAAGAGAGGGGCGGAGCTGTCAACTGATCACCACCTGGTGGTGAGTTGGATCCGATGGCGGGGGAGGAGGCTGGACAGACTCGGCAGACCCAAGCGTACTGTAAGGGTATGCTGGGAACGTTTGGCCGAATCTCCTGTCAGAGAGATCTTCAACTCTCACCTCCGGCAGAGCTACGACCAGATCCCGAGGGAGGCTGGAGATATTGAGTCTGAGTGGACCATGTTCTCCACCTCCATTGTTGAAGCGGCCGCTCGGAGCTGTGGCCGTAAGGTCTCCGGTGCCTGTCGAGGCGGCAATCCCCGAACCCGGTGGTGGACACCGGAAGTAAAGGATGCCGTCAAGCTGAAGAAGGAGTCCTATCGGGCCTAAAAAGGCTGGCTTGTGGGACTCCGGAGGCAGCTGACAGGTACCGGCAGGCCAAGCGGACTGCGGCCCGGGTGGTAGTGGAGGCAAAAACTCGGGCCTGGGAGGAGTTCGGTGAGGCCATGGAGAAGGACTATCGGCTGGCCACGAAGAGATTCTGGCAAACTGTCCGGCGCCTCAGGGGGGGGAAACAGTCCCCCACCAATGCTGTTTACAGTAGGGGTGGGCGGCTGTTGACCTCAACTGGGGATGTCGTCGGACGGTGGAAGGAATACTTCGAGGATCTCCTCAATCCCGCCGTCACGTCTTCCATTGAGGAAGCAGAGGCTGAGGGCTCAGAGGTGGACTCGTCCATCACCCTTGCTGAGGTCACCGAGGTAGTCAAGAAACTCCTCGGTGGCAAGGCACCGGGGGTGGATGAGATCCGCCCTGAATACCTCAAGTCTCTGGATGTTGTGGGGCTGTCTTGGTTGACACGCCTCTGCAGCATCGCGTGGCAGTCGGGGACAGTGCCACTGGGATGGCAGACCGGGGTGGTGGTTCCCCTTTTTAAGAAGGGGGACCGGAGGGTGTGTTCCAACTACAGGGGGATCACACTTCTCAGCCTCCCTGGGAAAGTCTATGCCAGGGTACTGGAGAGGAGAATACGGCCGATAGTGGAACCTCGGATTCAGGAGGAACAGTGTGGTTTTCGTCCGGGCCGTGGAACACTGGACCAGCTCTATACTCTCTACAGGGTGCTGGAGGGTTCATGGGAGTTTGCCCAACCAGTCCACATGTGTTTTGTGGATTTGGAGAAGGCATTCGACTGTGTCCCCCGAGGCGGCCTGTGGAGGGTGCTCCGGGAGTATGGGGTCCGGGGTCCTTTGCTAAGGGCTGTACGGTCCCTATATGACCGAAGCAGGAGCTTGGTTCGCATTGCCGGTAATAAGTCAGACTTCTTCCCAGTGCATGTTGGACTCCGGCAGGGCTGCCCTTTGTCGCCGGTTCTGTTCATAATTTTTATGGACAGAATTTCTAGGCGCAGCCAGGGGCCGGGGGGTGTCAGGTTTGGGGACCACGTGATTTCGTCTCTGCTCTTTGCGGATGATGTTGTCATGTTGGCCCCCTCACACCAGGACCTTCAGCATGCACTGGGAGGGTTTGCAGCCGAGTGTGAAGCGGCTGGGATGAGAATCAGCACCTCCAAATCCGAGGCCATGGTCCTCAGTCGGAAAAGGGTGGCTTGCCCACTTCAGGTTGGTGGAGAAATCCTTCCTCAAGTGGAGGAGTTTAAGTATCTTGGGGTTTTGTTCACGAGTGAGGGAAGGATGGAACGGGAGATTGACAGACGGATCGGTGCAGCTTCTGCAGCAATGCGGTCGATGTACCGGTCTGTTGTGGTGAAGAAGGAGCTGAGCCGTAAGGCAAAGCTCTCGATTTACCGGTCAATCTACGTTCCTACTCTCACCTATGGTCATGAGCTTTGGGTCATGACCGAAAGGACAAGATCCCGGATACAGGCGGCCGAAATGAGCTTTCTCCGCAGGGTGGCTGGGCGATCCCTTAGAGATAGGGTGAGAAGCTCGGTCACTCGGGAGGAGCTCAGAGTAGAGCCGCTGCTCCTCCACATCGAGAGGGGTCAGCTGAGGTGGCTTGGGCATCTGTTCAGGATGCCTCCTGGACGCCTCCCTGGGGAGGTGTTCCGGGCACGTCCCACTGGGCGGAGGCCCCGGGGAAGGCCTAGGTCACGCTGGAGAGACTATGTCTCCCGGCTGGCCTGGGAACGCCTCGGTGTCCCCCCAGAAGAGCTGGAGGAAGTGTCCGGGGAGAGGGAAGTCTGGGCATCTCTGCTTAGACTGCTGCCCCCGCGACCCGGCCCCGGATGAAGCGGAAGAAGATGGATGGATGGATGGATATTTTCATTTAATTGCAATTAACATGCACTTAATAGAAAGAATATAAAAGGTGTAGTTCAGTACGTCTCATGCACTATATTGCAAGTCCCAAGTCTTCTGAATTCAACAGCTTTGAGTGAGAAACAACAGACCAAAATTTACACAATCATTTACTGTTAATTATTCAAATTTTCCCATTCCAGTGGACTGTTAACTGTGAGTGGATCGAGTCAGTGAGTTCAGATTGGAATGAATCAAGTGATTCATTCAAAAGAGCCAACACTTTTGCATTCTTTTTGAAGGATTCAGTCCCTGTTTATTGTAACTGCATGAAAAAGAACAACCAGCATTCTTTCAAATCTCCCCTACACCACAGAAGAAAGAAAGTCAGAAAGAATATGAATGACATGAGTGTGAGTAAACAATGACAGAATTCTCGTTTAGGGAATTATCACTTTAACATCCATATTTGAACATTAGAACACACATATCGCTTTTCTAGTTGACAGAACTGATATTCAAATAGCCTGCATGCAGGGGATTTAGTGAGTGATGGAAATGAATTTTGATTCATAATCCTTATGGCTCTCAAGGGACCTGCATTGACACTGCACAGCTCCCTAAAAGCGAGCTCCCTAATTGAGGTGGCATGCACGACCAGCTTGATTGGTTCCTAAAGCGCTTAGAGGAGCGGTGGGGGGAGGGGGAGCACAGGATATTAGCACTGTTACGGGAATCTCTGCTCGTCAAGCCACCGCTCCGGTTTGGAGGAAAAGTGAGGAAAACTCAGAGATGATTAGGGGGAAGTGAGCAGAAGTATTTAATTAAAGATGCACACAGCTTAGGTCCGGAGAGACGCCATTTCCCACCAGAAGAGTCTGAGTGACAGGAGCACAAGCTAGGGAAAGAGAATAGAGTGGAAAGAGAGTTATACTCAAATCTAGGTTGGGAATCAGAAATTTTGTTCAGAAACGATTACATTGTTTACTAAAATAGTGGTACCAAATGATTTTCATGGCATTATATTTAATTTAATGGTTCTTGAACATCAGCATTCTTCCGCAGATGTGAAACTAAAACAGTGCTAAAATAATTCAAAGTGTTTCCTGCACCGCTTTAATGAATCTACAGCACCACAGATAAATGATATTTCAGCTCAGCTTTTAGCTTGCACTTTGAATTGAACGTAATTGTGGAGAAACACTGGGCAACACAAAATAAAAAAGATGTCCATACAACTGATTATACTTGCTATACAATACTATTATATTGTATAATGTAGAGTGAGGGTTCCATTAAAAAAAATGTATGGTAAAAAATTGTTTACCATTTTTTGTTTAGTGTTTTTAGAGTTTGCTTCTTT
Source organism: Tiaroga cobitis (assembly GCA_030578255.1). Lineage (NCBI taxonomy): Eukaryota > Metazoa > Chordata > Actinopteri > Cypriniformes > Leuciscidae > Tiaroga > Tiaroga cobitis. The sequence continues at coordinate 23,870,526 of CM060610.1, forward strand.
AGAAAATGTGTTAACGGGATTTTTAATAAATAAGAATATAATTATATAGTTACTTAAGATTCACATCCCTACTTAAGATTCGTCCATACGAAAGAAAACAGCATAACCTTTAATACCTACATCTAAAGTAGACCCACTCAATAGCAACAACCTAATGAGTCTCTAATCAAAGTAACCATGAAATTGCCAATGCATGGGAGAACATATCAGCCATATTTCACCGTTTTAGATTTCCATAACCTGAAACCTAGGCATACTGAGAGAGAGAGAGAGAGAGAGAGAGAGAGAGAGAGAGAGAGAGAGAGAGAGAGAGAGAGAGAGAGAGAGAGAGAGAGAACCCCTGCAAACATCAAACATCTAACTAAATCACCATAAAACTCCGGAAAACACTCCAGGAAATCTTCTCTTTTGAAGGCAAATGAAAAGAGCAAGTGCACTCTCAAGTGTGCTTGAGTATCACCATTAAATGTGTCTAATTGTGTTTCTTGCTTCTAATGAAAGCCATTTGGAAAGGCGTATTCAGCTGATATCATCCATAACAAGGGCACTGTTTAATTGCACATCTAATGTATTGTTTATTGCTCATGACTTTGACAGCAGAAGCTGGCAGTGTGTGTTTTGGTGGCTCTGTTGTCCCTGTGAGAGAATTCTGTGCTCATTCAAAAGCTCCGCCAGGATAAGCCTCCTAAACCCCAGCAAAATGATCTCCCTCCTCCTCCCGAGGGGTAAAGCGAGACAGCTGTATCTCAGCACTGAACAAAGACAGCAGAGGAACACAGAAGCATCTCAAAAGCTCATTAGAATATTTTTAAATGACTATCGACCATCTATGATGAAATGGCCCTGTAGCATGTAACATATCCCATTTGAGGAAAGGAATTTTAGCTACTCTGTAAACCACATGAAGTCAAAGTCAGGTTTACTGTTATTTGCATGGCAAAATGTGGGTCCTGTAGGAAACAACAGTACAGCGAGAGAGACAATCATTAAAATGTACATGATTGATGGTAACATTAAAAAAAATATATTTAATGGGAAAAGCATCTGAAAATTGCTTAATTACAGTTTACACTATTGTATATACACTGAAAAAAGCATATTACATTTAATAGAATGATGCATGTAGTTTTATAATATATATGGGCTTTGGAAGAAAAAAGCATGAATGATCAATTTACAATTAAAATCCGTCCAATTCAACAAGACAGTATATTTTTGCAGTAAATACTGTTAAAATTGTGCATATTCTGTGACTTTAGTGTTGTGTTGTGTGCGCTGTCCACACATGTTCATTAGCTATAGTTCATGGAAACAATGAACTTTAACATTATATCTTACCGTACACTATACAGTATGTAACTTTTGCCACTCTAGCAGAAATAAACAAAACTGCATGTGTCTTGAGGAAGAACATTGCAGCCGGAGCTACTTCTCTCTGTTTATGGACATGATGAGTCACGCAGGTACTGGGCACCTCCGCAGCGGTTGGCGTATATAAACACTTATTATATAGGCGTACTGTAGAGATTCAGGATAAAACAAAACATGGTTTGGAGGATGGATTCATTATGTACTAGCTTTATATATATATATATATATACTGTATATATATAAATAAAAAAATGTCATATATGTACCTTTAATGAGGTATATGTTTGTGAACTGTAAATAAACAGGCAGCAAAAATACAATTCAGTAAAGCCTGAAATGATTTTACAGTGAATTTCTGACAGCCACAACTGCCATTTTTTATCGTACATTTAATAGGATTTTGTTTTACAGTGTGGGCCATTTCAGCTGAAGGCTAGTTGAAGGGGGATCAGAGGCAGACGGGATCGACATGTTCACAGATGGGATTACTGGTGCTATAGCAGAGCCACTGTCGCCAATGCCAAGTTTTAGTCAGCAAGACCTCTCACTAATATTTACCACCTATGATAAAAGCCAGTGACTACACCTGATTATCAAAGAGACACATCTGCAATGTGTATGTAAAATGTCTGCCCAGATGCACGCAATATGATCTGGTTCAGAAACACATTTAGATTTATACCAAACAACATTTCAATTTTGAAACCAGTTATGCAGGTTTACCCTATAATTAAATTAGTAAGGCATGCATGTCAATAATAAATGATACCAGGAACATACAGTAATCATTTATTAATTTATTCAACTGTAAATTAATGTACACTACCGTTTAAAAGTTATCAGAAAGATTTGTTTAATGTTTTTGAAAGAATGCTCACCAAGTCTGCATTTATTTGATAAAAAAAGCAGTATTAAAGGGATAGTTCACTTTGAAATTAATTTTTGATATGTTTTAGCTTACCTCTAGTGCATCCAAGATGTAGGTGTCTTTGTTTCCACAGTATCTTCAATTTTGATAATTTTAGGTAAAACCGTTGTTGTCTGTCAGTCATACAATGGAGGTGAAGGGGGTCCAACTCAAAGAGCAGTCAAAATTAAACATTATTTAATGACTCGTAAATGTAAGTACACATTGATGCCCTAAGACACGAAACGAGTGGTTTTTGTGAGAAAACGAACAGTATTTATATCTTTTTTAGCTCGTGTAAGCATATCCATGTCCAACTGATCTGAGAGCAGGGCGCTTCGGTCTGCGCATGCGTACAGCGTTCGCCGGAATGCCCCGGTTGTGTTCAAATAAATAAGGTTGTGAAAAAAAATCAACGTTGTCTGTTGGTATATAGAAATCGTCTTCCATTGCGATCCTGTATATCTAAATATGTTTAGATCTTCACAGTGTAAGGTAAAACTTCCGAAATCTCTGCATAAACAATGAGTGACGTAAACACGCGCGAGGGAGCCCTTCCGGGGCATTCCGGCGAACGCTGTACGCATGCGCAGACCGAAGCGCCCTGCTCTCTCTCCAGGCTATAGAACCTGACAAAGGTGAGCGGTGAGAACCTGCTGCATCACAGATGTCATTAAGGGAAGTTCCCGAGAGCAAAGCTTTAGAAGCGGCCATACTCCTGGTAGAGTGGGCCCGCACAGCCATAGGTGAAGGCTGACCGGCTGACTCGTATGCAAGTGATATAGCCTCGACTACCCACTTACTCATCCTCTACTTGCATCCTCCACTTGCACCCCTTCCTGGGTGACCCGAAACAGACGAATAATTGATCCGACTTAGCCCACAGTGCAGCTCTGTGGACGTAAGCGTCTAGGGCCCTAACCGGGCACAGCAGATTAAGTTTTTCCTGGTCTGGGGTTAAGAAAGGTGGAGGACAAAAGGCCTGCACCGTATAGGCCCTGCCATATTGGTGGGGACCTTAGGAACATAACCTGGCCTAGGGTGAAGAAAAGCTTTAACCATGCCCGGGGTGAACTTCAGGCATGACGGAGCTACCAATAGGGCTTGTAAGTCTCCAATTCTTTTGAGAGACGAGATAGCAAGGAGGAAGATAGTCTTTAAAGTGAGGAATTTTTCTGGAACCTCTTCAATAGACTCGAAGGGAGCCGCCATAAGGCCTTCCAACACACTAGCCAAGTCCCACGCCGGATCAGCACACTTTTCTTGGCGTTTAGCCTTAAAGACTTTAAAGACTTAAAGACTTTACAGTCCCTGTAAAGTCAAAATTAAGTATAAGTAGTGTTCTGAGTTTGTCAAACCACAGAAAAATTTGTTATTAGCCACCCAGCAAAATTTGAATGATAAAAAAAGCTGCCAAGTTAATAAAATAAGCTATCAAAATCTTGAAAAAAAATGAGCAGTATTCTCTGCCCTCAAACGCTGGGGGCGTGTCCGCTGGCTGCGCTGAAACCACGCCCACTCGTGGGAAAGCTGCCGACGGTGATATTAGATGATATACTGCTTTCGGGACGGGAGGATGAACGCCGCGGTGGGAGATAGTTGATTCTGCCCTATTCACCGGATTATCAGTGAATCACAGTTGTCTCCGACGAAAGTTTATAAAACGATCCCGTGTAAAATGATCACTACAGACTCAGAGGCGGGTTTTGGCAGTGATCCTCTCCATCAAGGTGGCTCTTCACAAAATTAATCCACCTCTTCTTGATCGTTTTTCGGAAATTAATAAGGACACCGATCTGTTTTGTACGTGATCGCATCCAGGTAGTACACATTTCCGTGACGAAGGCATAGCTAGCTAGCAAACTGTAGGCTGTAGTACTGACAGTAACTCGCGATTGAGCGGCAAACTGATGTGAATGTGCTCTACTGACTATTGTCAGGGGTGGGGCCAGCCAGCCTCAGGGGCTTCAGTGCGTCATCGAGCCCCAGTTTTAGCCCTGCCCAACAAATCCGGAACACGGAACGGTCTAACTCCATAATTCAGTACTTCATAGTTCACAGTCTTTGTAATATGTTTTAGCAATACATTTCTAACATTTATAATGTGTTTAGATTTTTTTTTTTTTTATTGCCTTAGTTTACAGGGACTTTAACCCAAACCTCTTCATATGCGTGAGAACAACATCTCGATGTTGAACCGCCATGTGCTCTGACAGCGAGAATTAACAAATCGTTGATGTGATTCAACACGTGAATGTCGCAATTCAACACCTTGGAGTTGCAGTGGAGCCAGAGCTGCATCCACGCATCTCGTGAAGTTGCGGGGTGATAAACCTAGGCCGAAATGAAGTACTCAATATGGGTATGCTTCGCAGCCGAAAGCAAACCTTAGCAACTATCTGTTTAAACTATCCCTTTAATGTTAACAAAACAACAAAAAACAAAGAGAAAATCACTCACTGCTCTGAGAAAATATTAAATAGCTTTAATGTATAATTTATACAGTGAAGTAGTGTTTTATTTGTATATTTGTTCATTTAATTTCTTTCTTGAATGCTACTGTTAAATACACCTACTGTAGCTGAAAATAATAAAGCAATAAAGATTTGTTTTATCTTTTAATAACACAGAAAATAATTACAAAGATTTTTATCTTCGCCACTTTGGCCTAAATGTCTGCCATTCTATATTTTGTTACATTGTAAGGCTTTGTTTTTAAAATAGAGACATTAGTTTGGCTGTAATGCCCAGTCACTTGCAAAAATAGTAAAACCAACATGAAAAATAATCGTAGTAAAATCGTGATATTTCGGGAAAAAAAATTATATGATATTTTTGCCATATCGCCCACCCTTAATTCATATTTTCATACTGCCTGTGTCACAGGTTTTGAGTATGTTTTTGAACTCAACAGAGCCCCACAATGACACACTCAGATGACATCAGGTGCTCCGTCTCATTATACAGTGTTGCCTGCATCCACTCTGAACTAACCACCGCTGTCACCGGTCAGCAACACATGACGAGAGACTTGTGAAGCACGCACATCTCTCCCAAGGGGGGCAATAAGATGGCCCAGAGTGTTGACAAATGCATGAATATTTAATGCTTTCACTTGGATAAGCAGAAAGAAGCCGAAAACCAAAAGAAGCACATACAGCACACCTGCTATCCATCAAAAGACATGTATAATACACAAATACACACATAAACTTGGTCATCACAGTTTCAACCAATTAAAAAGAAACCCAATAGGGCTGGAACCAAAGTCAGGGGTTTGCTCACCTCAAACACGTACATTAACAGCTGTGTGAAGCTGTGCCTCTGAGCCAGGTGTCAGCTTTCACATGGATAAATCAGGGTGTAATGGAGAGAACTTGTCCTATGCAGCACGTAGAGGGAAAAAAGGATGAGGGCCATGCCCAGGGCAGAAGCCATCCGCAACAATAGATCAAAAGCCTGACTCAAACATGTGCCCTCCATCTTTCACAGGGACCATGAACATAGCCACAAGAGTCCAGAACAAAGAACTGCAGACAGGTTTTTGAACATTTTACCTGATTCGAACCCTAATGATTAGAACAAAGATTTTTAATAAGCGTAGGCTACACGATGCCCCTGCAGTACACTGGACAAATATTCAACGTCAATTATGCATGTAAAAAATGCTTCAAGTCACCATGAAATCAAAATGGATAATTCTTATTTTTTTATGGAATATTATAAATGATTGATCTGTTCTGTGCGCATTATTATTATTATTTAATTATTGTGTCCTCGTAATCTCAACATCTCTACTCTTCTCTGATTACGTTTACTGGCAGGAGGGCGGGGCAACCTGTCACTCACATGACATCACAGTATCACAATTATTTTATTGCAGCTTAAAAAAAAAATTTGGGGGGCTTTTTGTGGTTTATCAACATTCACCTTCCTCAAAAAATCACAAGTGGGCACCGGAGATGCTATTGAGACACATTATTTAGACCTGAGTACTGAGTACCTTGATTCAAATCTGATTCTGATTCATTTAGGTACATATAATGTCCATTTTACTCACATATGAAAAAAATCTTCTTTCTCTGTTAACACTGTAAATCATATAGGGCCGTGGTTCTCACATTATCACATACAGGGCCGGCCCGAGGCATAAGCGAACTAAGCGGCTGCTTGGGGCCCCTTGGCCACCAGGGGGCCCCCCAATCGAGTCGAAAAATCGAAAAATATTTTTTTTAAATAACTTAAACAAGTGTCATATATGAATGAATTAATATGAATGAATGAATAATTAAAGACAATAAAAGAAAATTCTAATTTCATGATCAATATAACTCCCTACAACTGCTGCTGTGTCTGCCAGCGTTTAAGTCATGCGCATAATCTAGACACCTCGCGCGTGCATAGACAATTCGTGCGCAACTGCGCATAGTCGCGGACTCGCGGTAATGTTAAGCCATGTCACAAAAAAGGACGTATCCCTCTGGTGCCGAAAATAGAACGAAGAAAATGACAGAGGAGGAGAAAAAAAGAGCAAGATAAAAGTATGTTTGCATGATTACTTACGGTATGTTTTGTGCAGCAATTGAACGATTCCTATCTACGGCAAGCCCAGATGGGAAAAATACATTGCACACACACACATATACAACGAGCGCCAGTATATCATTACCGGTATTATAGTAATAGACTTTGTTGGATTCTGTCATGTACAATCTAACAAAGTCTGTTACAATAATAATAATAAAAAAGACTTTGTGGACAGTTACACTGTATTGAGACAGTTGAGAAATAATAATATTTTAACAGTTTTCAACAATAATTGTCATTGTTGAACCCTTGCTCTTATTATGTTTTTGATTTCTCAGTTGTCATTATTTTAGCAAATAATTTATTTGATATGTTTTGAGACAGTTTGATTTAAGAAGTTTCAAAGAGTTAGTAAAAGAGTAAAGTAAAAGTTAAGAAAAAAAAAATTTAAGTAGGCTATCTATTTTTTATTAAGTATTTATTTTGTATTTATACATAACCTCACTGTATTAATTTATAATGTATCATTGTTGCGTGATATTTGTGTCAATAATCATCAAGCACAGGTGACTCCGCGTAGTGGGAGGGGGCCCCCAAATCAAATTCTGCTTAGGCCCCCCAAAAGGCTCGGGCCGGCTCTGATCACGTATATAACTCACATTTATCACACAGGTTTTAATACCATGCAGGGCTCCAGACTGCGACCAAATGGTCGCATTTTGCAACCAAAATTTGAGAGTGTGCGACTGAATTTTACATCCAGTCGCACATGTGCGACCAGTAAATTTGTCCCCTTTTTTTTCTTTTCTTTTTTTTACACGTTAAACATGGAAGGGGCTTATCAATGAATTCGGAATGTGTGGCAGGCCAATGAGTGTGAGAAGAATAGGGAATGGCCACTGTAAGTGGATAATTTGTGGAGGGGGAGGGTCCTAGAGATAATCGAGCGCGCGTTTAAACTCCGTGGAGACGGAGACAACCTGCTGTGCGTCTGAGCAATGAACAAGTGAACTATTGACTCGTTCTTCCAACCTGCGGCTAGTGTCCCAGTTAAATTCACTTGCTGGCTTCCCAAATAATACATTACAACAGCGATAATCCAAAAAAAAAAAAACGTGAACAAAACGATTACTCTTTGTAAACACTGTTCAATGTGAGTGCCAAATCTCGAAGATGACCTGTCATTTACGCCATCATCACCCGGGAGTTGATAGCGCACGAGCGCAGGCAAGACCTGAACTGCAGACGTTACCATCGGTATTTAAACTAAACTCATTTAAGTTTTGCCAATGTAAACATTCAAGCGCAAGACGCGAAAGTGAACTCTAGAAGATTTTTGTGCGCGTGTGTCTGTGCGCGCACACGCGTGTGTGTGTGTATGTGTAGGGTAGCCTACTCATCTCGGACAGCGCGCAAATATTGAGTTCTCTTTCAAGTCTTGCACTTGAATGGACAAATTCACACACAAAGTATGTCAACATGTCCGTCTTGATGAGTATCCTAGCAGACATAGTCTGTTATGCTTTAAAGCAGCACTAGGTAACTTTTCAACCTTCATAATATATTTCCAAGTCTCTTGTGATGGTACATCGACTTACAATAAGTTGAATGACACGTCTGCCATAGCCTGACGGGGTCTGTAGCGTTTTTAATCGTACTTTTAAACTTTGGGTTTCGGGTAGTAACCGGCGAACAAAGAGAACTACAAAATTCGACTGCTTTACGGCATATACGTCACTTCCACCCAGTGTTGCCAGACGTACGATAATTATCGTATTTGTCCAATAATTTTGACCTCTGTACGATGTACGATCAATAATGAAAAAAATTCCATGTACGATCATTTCAGAATTTTGTGGCACTTCAATCGGAGGTCATTGTGCTTCTATACTCATTGATCTAGCTGTGTACGTCATGATTGTGAGGAGAAAGTGAAGGTGAGAGAGCACGGCAGAGAGGGAGCGAGAGACCTTGCGTGTGTGCCTCATGTTTTTTTTTGTCTGCCTGACTATGTTACGGAAGCTATCTTATCCTCCGTTTATCTTCATGAATCAAGTAATGATAGTAGAGTAGCGAATTATCAATCTGGTAGCTAGTAAACGATATTCTAGTTTTTGATGGTTAGCTATCGCTAGCATTCTCGTTCTGATTTGAACTTTGCAATCGATGAAATGCAAATAGCAAATGTTTGACCTAAAAAGTGTAACGTTACTCTACTCAACATGTACAAAGAAAGGAGGAAGATTATTAATATTATCATTGTGTTCATAGCTTCTCATTTGTTACATGTGTAAAGTTACTTGATTGTGTAATTTCCGATTATTGATAGCTAAGTTACAGAGGCAAACGGGATTCTTGTCGCAATTTTTTCGGATGAAGAATTTCCACCCTCATGTGTTTCTTGTGCAATACTAAATAAAATAAAAAAAATCAAATGAAAGCCTATGTCTAAACGGCGTGTACAAGTTTGGTAGGGGCTACATTCTTGCAAGTAAATATATAAGATGTACAAAATCATATTTTAGGATACCTAACATGTCTGTGATATTTGTTTATTTGTCTTGCCTCAAGCTATAATGCCAATCGATTTGTAAAATTTGCAGATTCATTTATGGTAGCTTGATATTATAATATTGACGATATATGGTTATTATCTACCACTCAAACATTGCATTGAAGTATCATATAGATTCAGTAAAACGGTAACCAACTAGGCTACTATAATGACGCTGGCTTGTAAACGTGATCATCGCGATCATTTGTCGTTAGAAAAAAAAATAAAACCCATGAAATTATATTCATATGACATGCTGAAATATATGCCACTGTACCTGGGATGAAGACATTTCACACGCGACGCAAGCAGAACACCTGCATGTGACCTCCTCCTACAGTGTTCAGGGCTATCATAGTTGTCAACAAATGCACGTGCATGTAGGATGACAGAGTTTACGACAGTAGTAGAGGACAATACTGTTTCCCAACTGAAGGGGGACCCCGAGAGCAAAAGTTACCTGGTGTTACTTTAAGTGAACTTATATGGTCAAGAAAGACACTCACATTATTGTGTGAATTGAATAGCCTTTGTAACTTTAATAAGGATTAATCTTTAATTTATATAGTCAAATATGCAATGTTATTTTACATTTGATTATTTTATTCAATTTCTGTACCTGAAAACTAATGTTGGACCTACCTGAAAAGCATCGTTTATTTTATTAGTATCTTTGCTCTATTGTATTTATTTGTGCTTTTGCTTGTGGTTAGATTATTTGTTCATATTTTCTTCATTTTATTTGACAGTAGTCTTTTTTCCCTGAACATAGCACACACCGAAACCGTGAACCTAAAACCGTGATACAAACTGAACCGTGAGCTATTTGAAACGTTGCAGCTAGTGTCACAGTCGGAAGATGATTCAGAGAGGTTTTTGTGGCAAAAAAGGCCAAACCCACCATTTTCGTGAAGAGTGGCTGCAAGAATTCAGCTGGTTAAGGTATAATGTAAGGAGACGAATTCCATGACCTGCGAATGTTGTAGTCGCTAGCCCATAACTGCGGGGAACACGAAGTTTGCCGACAGTGCAGGCACTTCACAGTTTAAACACAATACGCTAGTTAAACACAATCTTAGCCTCAAGCATAGAGTATGTGGTGACATGTTAATAAATCAAAAAGCAACGCCACTGCCGGTTGCTTTTAGAAGACAAGAGGTTGTAACGTTAAATCAGAGGGCAAAGGCATTGTAATGTCTGCATCTATTATCAAAGTATTTATTAGTAATACACTGGAAATTAGTAGAAATGTGAATATTTGGTTAGTATGTTGATTTACGGTGTGTGCTCCTGAATTTTCTGGTTGTGCCCCTAAAATTTTCACTTGGGGGCCACCGTGCTCCTAGTGAAAAAAGTTAGTCTGGAGCCCTGCAGCATGTATAAACAATCTCAATAAAAATGCGAGTCATAAGGAGAATTTTAGCATGTCGGAGAGTATCTTCAGAATAATTCACTTTCTCATAGCCAGGAGATGCCACTCTATCTTTCACACACCACGAACATTTTCCCTCCTAATTGGCAGTGTAACAAACCATTTGAAGGCTGAATTAATTCGCTTCCTTCACAAAAGAAACATAATAACCACTTCAGTGTGCTTTAAATGTGTTTGACACTCTACGCTTAAAAACTCAAGATGTTCCTGCTGGTTTTCATTGACCTCAAAATGAGTCTGTGCCGCAGTCAGTGCACTGGAACCATAGTGTTTCTGAATTATGTACTATACTGTAATAGAACTGTCAGTTTACCAGATATTACTTGGATCAGAAAAGCATTTGGTATCCAATAAAAATCCAACTTTGTTCTTGTACAGCCAAATTGAAGGTCAGTCTTGCTTAGCAAAATGACCACTATTCTCCAGGTCATCCAGAGATGTATTTGGTAAAGGAGTGTCTGCCTATTATTGAAGATTAATATCTCTTCTCAGAGATTGCGATTCTGGCTCCATCCGAAGCAGTTAGTCTGGGAAGGACTTTCTGACAATCCTTTCATACACCATTTTACCACAATCAATAGACAATATGTCAGGCCTTGTATTTTAAACACATAAGGAAGCTGTTTGAATGATTCATTAAAGATGATGTCTGGAGATTAATATGTAGAGTATGTCACAGAATCCTTTGCTAAATCCATTATGGATAACAGCTAAACTTACATTACTCCCTCGTTCAATCGTTCAACATTCAATACTTTATAATTGCAGACATCTCACTGCTGTGACCCGGAAAATGTGAAGTATTTCCATATAAAAGGTGACCTTAATGCTTGTCTCTTCCCATATTAATTGCATATCTAGTGTACAGTAAACTAAAACTAATTAGAATGTCACCAGCATGTTCAATATTGGTCCTGGTGATTAACCTTCTGGTAACCTCTATGAGCGGAGCCGGGCTGGCTGATGTTTGTGAACATGGAGGGGACTGCAGTTTTCTCGTGTTTGCTGAGGTGGGCGAATGGTGACAGCTCTGACAAATGGGGCAATGTGGCAAGACCCACTGAGACTAGTGTACAATACTGCAAACACCAAATAGGTTAGCCACAAACACAACAACGCCTAAGTTTTCAACAACTGCAAACTTAGGAGAAGCACATAATGTCAGGTAAGCACAAACCATAACAAAAATTGGAGAAGTGTACGTAGATCTGAAATAATTTACTCTCAAGTGCAGTATCCTTTTGTGACAAACTCATAACAATTAGTACAAGTTAACCTAGACTACTTTTATATATTTTTGTCCTTTTTGGTGCATGACAACCTCAGTTGCTATTCGTTTTGTTCTATGGAAAAGGATCTGCGATTAAAAGACACTAATGTCGTTTTGCAAACTAACCTAACAGAACATTTTGTTCCTGCTGCTGTTTGAATGCTGTGCAGTACATTTCAGATATGAGCTTGTTTATATTTTAGTAATCTGTTGTCTCTTCCCAGAAGGAATTTAGGATCTTGACAGATCCAAATTAAAATCATGTGGTTAGGTTTAGAGTTATGAAAAAAGCACCTCTGAAAGAGGTGCCAATTGTCATTGGTTTGAAATTGTTTTGTTCTATTTATTTAGTCTCAATTAGAATATGTGTCATGTTTCCCATAAGTTCACTTATCGGATTTGCCAGCTTGAGATACAGTAGCCCTCTGAAAGTTGTTCAAATCTGTCATCATTTACTCACCAAACCTGTATGACTTTCTTTTTCCTGCAGAGCTCAAAAGAAGATCTTATGAAGAATGTTGGGAACCAAACAACATCGGACCCTATTTGAATTTCATTGTATGGACAAAAAAAAAGTATGAAGACATTTCTAAAAATATCCTATTTCATGTTCTTTTATGAGAAAGAAAGACAAAGGTTTGGAACAACGTGATGGTCAGTAAATGACAGAATGTTCATTTTTGGGTGAACTATCCCTTTAACATCAGTTTGGCCAAGCTGGGGGAACTGTTAGACCATTAGATCAGGTTGGTCCACCTGGTTTCAACAGGTCTTTTCAGCAGAGTAGTACTGGCAGCATCTTTTCATGCCCTTCCGAGGTCCTTCTCTTGAATATTTTAACAGACTGTGTCACCAAAGAGTCAACGAATCAATCATTAGATGACAAAGGAACCCGAATATGTCTTCAGTAGCCTCATCATTTTGAAATAATTCACCAATCCACAGACTCCCTCCTTTTCGACCATCTGCAGGTGTTCTCATACTGCTGCTCACAGCTGTCAGCTCTCATGGCCGAAGATGAATGAGGTTTTCACCCGTCCCGCTCTCTCTCTCTATCTAAGTCGCATTCCCTCACCCTTACGAACACTCCGAGAGAGAGTACTGTATGTGGGTGTGTGCTGCGGTGGGTATGATTCACAGAGCTCTCCCACGTCTGCTGATGTGGAAAAATTATCATAAAAGAGATTTAAAGAAGAGGGCAAAAGACAAACAGCTGTTCTGCTGAGGCACAACTCTACACAATATGTCTAAGAGAGGATACACAGCATTCTGGGACATGGTTTATGTCATATATGATTGAGTTTGTTCCTAATGGTGAAGTGACTGCCATATTTCAGCCTAACAGTCATATCCTCTGATCTACATCTTGAGGTCTCTGTCATGTCACAACATTTACTGTGATGTTTTAACCACTTCCAAGGAAGAAGACACATACAGTTAAATAGTAAAATAGTTCAGGACTTTCTCAATGTTTACTGATGGGCGGACATGTTCCGCTCTGAATTCAGCGTTAAATCTGCAGAACTGATTTAAACATGGTACAAAATGTGTTAAATAAAGCTGAAAGTACACACTTACTGTCAGCTGAAAGCATAAGCAAATAAGCCAAAAATATTAAATACATTTTAATGAAGTCCAGCATGCCAGCTCATGATCTTATTCTTTCCTCTTCTCACCATTGTCGACTATCCTATCCATAAAAATGGCAAAAACTTTGGCATGTATTGCGATTTGCTATAATCTAAAACTTTTTTGAAGGAATAGTTCATTTAAACTATTCACTAATGAAATTCTTTCATTATTTACTCACCATCATGTTGTTCCAAATCTTTCTATATGGGAAAAAAATATATGTATTTTTTTTTTTTTTTTTTTTTGAGAAATGTCTCAGTGTTTTTTTGTCCATTTCAGTGAAAGTCAATGGTCACCAATGTTGTTTGTTTCCTAACGTTCCATAAAATATCTTCTTTTGTGTTCCACAGAAGAAAGAAATACAGGGTTGGAAGTTGAACGACATGGAAATGGACCCTTTTCACATTTCCGGGTTTCTCAGAAGTGGAAGTCGTCATAGTTGGGTAAACTTCTATAGTGGTGAATGAGACACTACATTAAATATATATTTTTGTGTTCCCATTTGCTCAAATAGCAAAAGAAAAATTTAAAGTGTTTTCACAACTTTCAAAAAGAGTTAAAAAGAGGATTGATAATGGCAGTCAGAAGAGAGAAAGATGCCAATTTGTCACTCCCATCCGCTGTATTAGAAACACCATCACAGCAGTTTTAGCGTTAGCAACTTTATGCCATTATTTCACTGGGAATCGCTTAGCGTGAAACTGCGCGTTACGTTCATATTCTGAGTCCGCTTGCCTGTTCCTATATCTAGTATAGCCTACATCCCCAATAAGGTGCGAGTTTAGGTATTTTATATCACTGTATTAGTCCATTAAGCGTTAACTGTCCTGACCACAAGGGAATCCTGGAGAATGACATATTGAGGGAATCCCCAGTTGGGATTCCCTAGTTTTGCAGCACAGTGCCACCAAGATACAAAAGAAAAAGAAAACTAAACAACTGAGAGAAATATGTCTACTACCTCAGATTTAACGTTTTATCTGTACATCAGCATCGGGGAATAACTAAAGATGCTATTGCTTACATGTGCAAAACTAACTGTGAAGACTTAAATGTAAACACAGCTTTTGTGTCTTTATCAGCTTTTCCATATATAAACTGGTCCTGATAATCATCACAAATAATTACCACTTGCTCCATTTCTGTAAATCCGTTTTTATGAAAGAATGACTCTCTCACCCGTTACTCTAGTCTTCGTCAACAGCCGCTTGCACCCCCTGCTGGTGAGGTTGACTAAAAGCTATGGAGATTATCAATCGGTAATCTACTGACATCTCTGCCGTTCCCGGATGCCAAATGTTGAATTTTCTGTTGAATTTGAACCACTGAGTTTGTGGAAGCGAATTTGTAAAGCGAAATAAAATGGACTGAAAATTGCCCGTCGAATATTATAGGTTGTATTTTTAAACATTGGACATATTTTTGAAGTGAAATCTGAAAGGTGAATATGTGTGAAATGTTTTGAATTGAAATATTCACAGCTTAAATATACAACCATGTTGAATTTCAGCCCATAAAAATGCAAGCCCTAAAAATACATTGCATTAAAATGCAAGCAGGGGTTAATACAATGCATATTTTTTCAAGTAGTGCAATTCAACAAGCTTTTTTGTTTCAAAAACATTTGTCATTATTTTACTTCCATAGTAAAATAAGTATCTTATGTCCACCAAGGCTGCATTTACTTGATCAAAAATACAGTAAAAACAGTAACATTGTGAAATATTGAAAAATTGTGAAAAATTGAAAAAGGTTTTCTAGTTTATATTTCATAATGTAATTTATTCCTGTGATGCATAGGTCTTCAGTGTCACATGATCCTTCAGAAATCATTCTAATATGTTGATTTGGTGCTCAATTATTATTGCTGCTAAATTATTAATAATGGTTCTTATTATTATCAATGTTGATGCTTCTTATTTTTGTGGAAACCATGATACATGGTTTTCCAGGATTCTTTGAAAAAAAAAATTTTGTAACATTATAAATGACACTGAAGACTGAAGAGTAATGATGCTGAAAATTCAGTTTGCCCATCACAGGAATAAATTACATTTTAAATATTTTCAGAAAACAGTTATTCTAAATTGTAATATTTCCCAATTGTACTGTTTTTATTGCATTTTTGTTCAAATAAATGCAGACTTGGTGAGGAGTATAAGAGACTTCTTTCAACAACATTAAAAATCTTACCTACCCCAAACTTGAGAACGGTAGAGGATGGTGGCTCTCAACTCTGCTCTGAACATTTTGTGTCTTCTTTAACACACCTGATTCAGATCTTCAGCTTGCTAAGAAAGAGCTCCATGAACTCTGTGCCAGACAAGGAAAACATACAAAATGTGCACAGCAGTGGGTCCCAAGGATCGGATTTAAGAACCACTGCAATAGAGTGCTGTACATATGCACAAACACATTCACAAACACAGACATCATGAATAGGGACTATTTATAACCTACGGATGGGCCGTAAGCAGTTTATCAGTGACAGTGCCCATCACTCCCATTCATCTCCCAAACAGAATGCAGCCGACATGACAGCCAGCAGAGGCTCCATTTACTGACAGCTCTGACCTTCTTCGATTAGACATTTCTATTTTCCTCCCATTTCTCTCTCTCTCTTTTTCTCTGGGGGGAGGGGTGGTCCCTGGGTATAATACGGAGTGTTGACAGTGAAGTATGACAGTTAAGAGTTCGACCTTGGGCTGCCGTTTGCAGCCGGAGTCACACACACACACACACACACAGTGGGCGATGTACTGATGACCTTGCTATCATATTTCAAAACTCCAGCGCTCTGCAGATGAGCATGTGAGAAGATTTCATTTCCACAAGACAGACTCTATTTTTTAGTGTCAGTGGACACACATCCCATATGACATGGCGTTAACGTGAGGGAAAATTTACCGGAACAGACAGTGTGTGGAACTTCTGGAACCTTTTATCCAACATCAGAACTGTCACAACACGCCTAATGATTTGGGATTTCTTGAAGGCTACAGATACTTGAGCTTTGGTCCATGTGTGTGCTATCTTTATCTCCACTGAGAGAACATGTAAAGCATACATAAGGGAAAATATAAAGCATTTTATGTTTTAGAATACTTTGCCAAAAAAAACAAGTCCATTACTACAACATAGAAAACAATCATCAAGACAAACACTGCAACAATATTACAATATTGATTTATATAATATTCATCTGAAATCCAAGCAATTATTTTCTATGGAGTACTTATGGAGAAATTATGGAGTTAGCTAGCATCTTTAGCTACAATGTAACATGTCTTCCTCTATTTAAAAATGTCCTTGAACTTTAAATATAATTAAACTGGAAAAATTTAAATTACATAAAAATAAATTATATATGTATTATATATTTTTAGTATTTAAGTTATAAGTTATTAAAAATAAGTTTAAACATGTAGGGAGCAAAACAATGTGCTGGATTTATAACTCTAGACAAAGTGGAAGTAAAATTGTCATTGTTATAATAATTTAATCTTGATTAAAATCATTGGAAGCTAAAATTTTAATTGAAAGTCAAATTTGATTAATTGTCCAACCATAATGATGGCCAATAAACTGATGAATGACTAATATTAAAATACTATACTATTAAGTCTCTGCAAATGTGATCTAAATAAGCATGGACAATAAAATATCCATATAGACTGATACTGACAAAAAAAACAAAAAAAAATTGTTGCACCAGGTGTGCTTGAGCTAGAACACATGCAATATCTGAACTGGCTAGGTTTGTTGAGAGTCACTTTTGACTGCATGTAAGAAATATGACTAAGTCAATAGAATGGTCCAAAAAGTTTAGAGAAATTATCATCGATCTTCACAAACAACAGGATACAAAAAGATAGCAAAGGCACTAAATGTTCCTAGAGACAGGAAGCATAGTTTGCAAGTTCAAAGTTAAAGGAACAGTGGTTCCACTACCTGGACGAGGCTAAAAAGGAAGCTATCAACGGCTGCAACCAGATTTCTGAGAAGGCAGGTTCAGAAAAACCCTTGAGTGACTGCAAAAGACCTGCAGCAAGACTTGGTGGCAACAGGCACTGAGGTTTCAGCTTGCACAGTAAGGCGCGTACTAAAAGCATGCGATATCCATGCCAAAACTCCAATACGTACAACACTACTGACCCAAATGCACAAGAAAAGTCAGTTCCAATTTGATCAAAATCATATAAATAAGCCACAGAGGTTTTGGGATTCTGTTCTGTAGAGCGATGAAACAAAACTTTTTGGCCTAAAAGACCATACATCTCGTTTGCAGCAGGTCATAACAGCAAAAGGGTGTTCTACGAATTACTAAAGATGCTTGCCATTGAATAATTGAAGTGGTTGAATCATTTTAATACTGTAGAAGTCCTTAAAAGTTGCTTGAATTTGGGGAAACTTCTTGGAAATGTTTTTGTGTTGAGCTATTTCAATAGGCTACTTTTGTCTGATTTGTTCATTGCAAACAGCTAGTCTGTAAATTTTGCCAATAAACCTGATTGCAATGGGGATTGAATAATTTCGATTACACCTGTATATATCTTGCATCTTCAGAATGAAGTACTCCAGAGAGCAGAGTAAAAAAAAAATATTCAGCAGGAGGTCAAACTCAATCTGTGTAAGTTATTTTTATTATGTAGGCCTATGTTTTTTCGCTTTCACTGCTTTTTTCTTTCCCAGAGAGGTGATTGCAGTGAAGGAGAGACGGCCTATAATTAGACAGTCTGCTCAGTCTTCACTTAAACTGTGAGTGGCCTTCCCATTGGGGGTCATCGGCGCAAAAAGAGCGGAGGGGTCGCAGGAAGACCTTCTGAGTGACAGGCAGGTCAGCCAACCCCCAAAACACATTCTTCTTACAGACCTATTAATGAGGCTTTTCGATTCATCACAAGGAAGACAGATGCCTCTCCAGGGGCTGAGGAGGGATGAGACCCTTTATTCATGAGGCCAAGAGAACAGGATTGATTGAATGAAGCAACAGAGCTGCTCACATAATGGTGGAAGAACTATTAGATCATCCAGGGGTTACATAGGTCAGTCAGAGTATTTATATAGTCACAGGGAGAGTTATTCTAGAAAATCAAAACACAAATCATCTTAATGCAGCTTGGCCAAATATCAGCTCAATATTTCCAAGAAACCTTCTATTTTTTTTTACTTGAAATGTACACAAAGTAGTTCAAAAGACCACAGAAGTCAGGGATACAGCTCAAATAGGTAGACGTCCCACTGTGAGAAAGCATCACCACCACACATAATCAATTCCCGCATCCCTCCCTGCCTCTTTCCCCCTATCTCAGTCTCTCAGAGGCTGACTCACATACTCAATTAAGAAGATTAACATCAAGCAAGAGGGGAAGTGTGTGTTGAGTCTCTCTGACTGGCTGAGAAAAAACAGGAGGAAGGAGCCAAGCAAACCACTCCAGAGGAAATCAATGCAGCAACACACCCCGAGCCACAGACAGTGCAGGGCGATACCTATCAGCCGATGTAACGGCCACACATTACAAGAACAATAACACTAATCTTTCCCAGCAAACTGTTGCAAGTGCAGGCTTTTTGTGAAAAAGACACAAACAACTGGAAAGGAAATAAGCGTGTTTTCCAGAACATTCAGATAAAATAAAATAAAGATGTCATCTAAGATGCATGGCCATTCCCAGTGCATTTCCAGGAGGAATTATCTGGTACTCATTAGAGCGTTGAGCTGCAAAGCTGCTTTTCTGTGACAGACGAATACTGCATGGTAAATTTCAGTCAAGCATATGACACTCCCAATACCTTTCAAATATTTTTGCCAAGATCACACTCTACAACAGTATTCTACTGTATAGTTAAAGTTGACTTGGAAAAGACCACTTCCTCTGTCTGCAATTGGTTGAACAAACAAATAGTCCTGTCCCAAACTCTCACCATTGGTTGCATCAGAGTTGGTGAGTCGAGCTGGTCAAAATACTCAAAAGAGAAGGGTATTAAATCCCATATTAAATCTCTGGTCAGCACAGTAAGCCAATCACCATTTTCGTGTTATGACTGTTAACTGCTAAATGGCTGATATTAAAATTCTATACTATTTTGTCTAAATTAATCAAAATCAAAATAAAATCAATGTTTTTGGAATTTAGGCATCACAACATTATAATAAACAATATGAAAATTTCTTCTTTTTTTTTTTAATTGTTACTGTTTAAAGTGTTTAAAGTTTTAATTGTTACAACTTTAAGTGTTAGATGACATGGGTCATATAAATTGAGGAAATGAACATGCACAAATTAATATTGGATATTTAATTATTCATGCTCATTTTCCATTTCCATTTAGGTTACATTTGCCAACATCTAACGCTCACTTAAAGTTAATCTTTAAAACCACTAATAATTTAATAACATGTTTAAATGTATCTCTGCAAAGCTCAATATGAACACCCATTTTCATCCTCTGCATTATAATTTTGTGATGCCTAATTTTCACTTAAAATTTAAAACGTTATTTTCTGTTATTAACGTTATTTTTTGTGTCTTTTATTTTATAATTTTAGTTTATAGTTATTTTTTATTTATTTAAGCAAAGTAATATAAAAAGTATACATTTTAAAACTGGGCATAGTGAGAAAATAATTTTCAGTATCGGCCAACATGTTAACTAGTGCATTCCTACAAAATACCATAAAATCCACCTCTTGTACAAATGCGGTCCTCCATGGTGTAACTGCGTCTGTTTACACAACAACTGAAGAGATTACCGCTCCTGTCCACTCTGTCCTGTAAAAAAACTGTAATTAAGTGTAAATGGATTGGTTCTGAGGCAGTGACTGACAGAGAAGCCTTTCAGGAAGGTGGAACAACTGTCAAGTAAACTGTGACTTGCTCTTTGCTCTTATAGTGAATATACAGCTTACATCTCTTATCTCTTATGTTACTGTCAATTTAATAAAGCATCCATAAACAACACGGAGAAGAAGACATCTACACGTCGATGTCCTCCGTTTAACATGAGATCCGTTGTGGAGGGTGCTAGATCTTAATGCAGTAGAAATGGAAACTGACAGATTTTCTGTGATAAATGCCCATTTTAACATATTCTCAGCACATATTGTGTATAGAAAGAGGGAAATCATGGGGTGTGATGGATTGTGGGTTGCAACACTCTTCATTTCCCAATCATCCCTTTAGCTATCCATTAGTATCACATCTTATGTTTTCCATTTAAATGTATAAGTGTTACTGAGAGTCTATAGAAGAGTGCATGTGTGTGTGTGGCTGCCGTGGCCTCATGGCCCAGTCTGTCTTTGGGTGATAAGAATCGCTCCATGATCCAAAGCTTAATTGCTCATGACGAGCAAGGGTGGAGATGATTATGGGTCTTTCACATGCCAGCTGCCACGTGGTGAGGCCGCAAAGCTTGTTTTTTCACTCTCTAATCGTAGGAAACAACTGCGGCCTATTGATTTGCAATTAGCCTCTGCTCTCAGCTCACACACGCTTCTCTGATACTCAAGGATGAGAGGGGCGAAGAGCACGGATGAAATCAAAACAACTTTATTTAGCATGTTCACTCCTGCTGTTAGGATAAGCCACTGTTTGCTGGATGCATTGTGACTGAATGCAGCCAATACTCCGCATGGACCGTGTCTATCTACCTACCTATTTTTTACTCAGATATAGGCCAATGTCACAATAGGGAAGAAAATACTTCAATTTCATTCCACCTTTAAGAATTGCCCATTGAAAATGTATTAAATGCTAATCAGATGGTTCATAATAAACAAATGGTAAATGATGAGTACATCAGACATCCATCCTCCTTATTATCAATGTCAGGCACATCAGTGCAGCTGCATCTCTAATCACAGTAAGCTGACATAAGACACAATGAAATATCAGCATTGACACAGTGACACACCATCTCAGGCATTTTACATATTTTATAGCTGGCCGGTCCCTCTGTGCCTCCTTTTCAAAGGTTCATCGCATGCTACACAATGAAAAGCTCATAAGTGTTTGTATTTTGTATGCAATTTAAATGAAATTAAATAGTAAAACATCCCATTAATTTTGCCTGTGTGAGCTCACTGTGCTATAAAAACCAAATTAAATATTACATAAAAATGTTTATTTATCTTTAAAAGATCACACAGTTTGAATCCATTCTAAATTATAGCTTTTCTCTGGGAAAACGACTACCTTCCTCTGCAGAATCTATTTAATTATGAAAGTGAATCAGTACGTTACCAAGGGAATATAGTTACAGGCCAAACAATCAAATAAAGCAATAACATCAGCAAAGCCCTGCCAATGGGCTTTCAGGATGTCAGATATCTCATAATCTGATTGCTGTGGGAGCAATCTAAGATATTTGATGTTGCTGCAAGATCTGACTAGATTCACAACACTGGCACATCTCATGTTGTCGTGTGGATTGTGGGGTATATTGAAAAGCAATTATTTCAGCACAGCACTTTAATGTGAACTAAGCAGTAATTTGTTACACTTATAGATTTACAGCTAAAGAGACAACAGCGAAGGTTGCAGGATGCATTTCACGTACTTTGAGAGGGGTCGTCAGCTGACCAACTATAGCAGTTGCTGATTAACAGCTTTCTCTGAACATTATACACCTCCTTGGGAAACAAACAAAAAATACTCACACCTTTAAATACATATGTGTATGAACCAGTTATTTTAGTATGTATATGCTATTATAGTATTTAATAATTTTGAAGTAGATTTTATTTTTTAAATAGGCTTATTTGAGTATTCATTTTAATTTTAGTAATTTTCTTATCTGCTTTTGTCATTTTTATTAGTTTTTTAAATTTCTATATAGATTTGATTTCTTTTTAAGTATCTAATATATTTAGATCTAATATATTTTATTTTATTAACATTTCCTAAAATTTTAGATTTTTTTTATAGTTTTAGTTAACAATAACAACACTGTTATGAATCTTGTAAGATGCGAGAGCACTACATAGTCTGTCAGAAAAGAGCACTTGGCTTTTTGTTGTTGTGTTTATCTTCCTCTGTGAAAGAGAGATGTGTTTCCTGCCTAATTGCTTTGTCACAAACAGGCCATCTCCGCCTCACATCCTCGTGATCAATCAATGAATATTTCATATGCCATGTGAAGTAACACATTAATTATTGACAGGGTCTCTTGCATAATGTCTAACCCAAAATGCAGCATTTTTCACCCACTTCTTATGCTGAAAATTGTTCTTTTAACACCAGCATAGAGTCAGTGTCAACATGAAAGAATCCTATAATTTACAGCAGGCTGCACTATTCTATACTATACTACTGTAGTGATTTCATATTATTGCATTTACCGGTATATCAAATTGGCCTATATGATAATCATATCACACTTCCAATTTAACCTTACTATTTGATACAGGCTGTGCCCAAATGTGTTTTTGATGGACAATAAGATTCATTTTTCATTATAGTGCATCACACAAGTTTATCTTAGTGGGAGATTAGTTCATGGGTTTAATAATAGACTGAGTGTTCTCATTATGTGTTAGACGTAAAATGACACATGCTGATCCTCTGATACAGTCAGACCAGCCCCAGGGCCATGTGATTTTTCAGCTCTGGTGCCCTTGCGCCCCCAATGCCCATCCTGCCTCTGGGTATTTTGCTCCTCTATTACTGCAGCCATCAGTCAACCTATTCTGAACCATCTTCTTCAACCAGCACCACTGACACATAGTCAAAAGGATGCACACATAAACCTCCAAACATGTGTGCTGAAGAACAAAATGTCAGGTTAGTATTATATAGTCTCACTGAAAACAAAAGTGCCCCTAGGTTCAAAGGTTCCTAACTTTGTTTTGGAGGTCTCATACAACAGGTTTACATGCATCAAAACCCTTTCATTTTCTCATAATATACATTGCACATCACCACACTTCTCAAAGACTCGAAAATGACTAATCCGAAGATTCA
This sequence comes from Tiaroga cobitis, assembly GCA_030578255.1. Classification (NCBI taxonomy): domain Eukaryota; kingdom Metazoa; phylum Chordata; class Actinopteri; order Cypriniformes; family Leuciscidae; genus Tiaroga; species Tiaroga cobitis. The sequence goes on from CM060610.1 coordinate 23,894,181, forward strand.
ATCACGCTACACCCCTCCTTTCCGTGAGTCTGCTCTCCTCTGATTGGTCAGATAACCCATTCTGTTGTGATTGGTCTACTGCTTACAGAGTGCGTCGTAAACAAAACGTCCATTACCATTACTGAATTTCAGCTCCGGGGACTTCCTAAATCCTCAGCGATTGTACACACTGTACGGAAAGACAGTACCAATGGTGTCGATTATTAATTTAAGTGTGTGGAAGAATTTTTTTCTTTAAGATGTGTGTGACCATCATATGACAGTAAAAGAGCACACACAAACCTTATTCTAATATGGAATTGTATTGAAATGGTAAAGTGAAGTGATCTTATTCAGTGATTGAAAATACCATCATTGGCCTAGAAAGATAACAATCTGGGAGTCAAGACTATAAGAGAGGAAGGATGCCCTCCCTTCACTGTCACACTCTGCCGCCACTTTGTGTGACTGTATGACTGCTGACCTTTTCTTGCAAGAAAATAAACCTCATCAAAGACAATTGGAAATGTTTGTCTCTTATTCAGTGATAGAATTTTGTTTACCACCACAAGTGCAAGTCTAATGATGAAACATTGGAAGAACTAGTTATTCAACTCGAACCTTCATCGCAATGACGACTTGTGCAGGACATTTCTCAGTGATAAGTTTTTACTCAGTTTGACGTACATTATGAGATGCCTCTATCAGCATTAACAAGTTGATTGACTTGTATGTCAATCAACAAGCCGATGTGTATATTTCTAATTTATTGAGGTCCACATAACAGTGCAAACGTTAGCTGAGCACTAACATCAATAACTGATGTAGAATTGAAGTTTGTAAAACAAATCTTGCTCCATCCTTTATCTTTACTCAAAGTAGTAAGAACGACAGACAATCTGCATTAATAGACAGTTTTAGGTAGTGGCCCAAAACTGATTAGCAGAACTATTTCAGTAAGACAGTAATAAAGTGATTTAGCGGGTTAGCCGGAGACCTACACGATATAAAACACAAAAGACAAAACTACGTATTTTTGATCACTCGATACATCAATATTTAATCATACTTGCAGGTTGTGATTCAGAGAAGCAAGTTTGTCCAAATAAAATGTGTATTGTCCCATCTTTAATGGATAAGCATTTTGCGAATCCTGCATTGACCTTGCTAAGATATGAGAGGCAGTCATAAGTAAAATGACGGGTACACAACAAAAGGTTATACTGCTGTTGTATCGCTGTGTTAATTTTAACCACTGACTTCACATCCTCATCCTTCGGAAGTGTTTACAAAGAGAATTTGCTTTTGCAAAGCAGAAAACAACGTCTTCTCGGCATGTACAGTACATAACACGAACCAGCGACAGTGTCTGAGGGCGGTCAAAGTAGACGTTGTTCGCATGCAGCCAATGAAGACCATAGGCTGGCATTATGCAAATTCGTTACATTGTTACGCATGTAAGTTACAGAAGTAAGACTGGAATTACTGACGACTTGTTTAGGCGGTTCAGAATCAATTCTTTCTTTTAGGAGACATATTTATTTAACTTCATTTATTGTGCATTTTGATCTTTAAAACTTTGCAGACATTTTACATAAACAGACAGCTATATTACACACAGCATGAGAGTTAATATCTGTAAAAGCGTAATAGGGGCACTATTACATTTTGTAGCGACATTCATTTCAATGGAGAGCTGGCAGTTCCCCTTCGTCAGATCACTACAACGTGAGTCAGAAGTGATTCTGACGAATGGGGATCACTTGCGAGAGCCTATCTACTTCGAGTGAAATAAAACGAGCCAATGCACATTGGCATGCGATAATTGCACCAGCTGCTGTGCATCGCAGCACGAGCATATAAGCAGCAGGTGCATTCGCATCTTTGTCTTTCGCTTCGGAGCCAGACGGTGAATGCTGTTCCTGTCTCCTGCAAGATTTCTACACAGTATTTATCAAGTCTCTGCGAGGAAGCCTCTGTGTGTGGTGTTGGTGTGACGGCGCGAACATCAGTGGTCGCGATCTCTCCGTGTCAACAGTTGAGAGCAAAAACAGCTGTTTTCACAGCTTTGTTGGTTCGGTGGGCGTGACACAGAGTGAGTGCTCACACAGGATTGCACTATTCCCCTGCGTGTAGCCACGGCTATCCCCCTGTGCGTTTCAGCACCTCAGAGCACTTCTAAAAGAGCTAACACGATCTGTCTGCGTCTTTTTCAAGATGTCATTCAGATCGTGTGTTTCTGGATGCGGTCAAGGTTTGACTCCGGCTGACGGGCATGATCGCTGTATCACGTGCTTGGGCTATAGGCACGCTAAAATGGCACTCATGGATGACTCATGTTCTCATTGCGGGAACATGACCATCGCGGCGTTACGGTCGAGACTCCTTTACCTCGAAAGAGGTGGAGCCCCTTCGCTTATTCCCCGATTTAGTGCTTCTTCTGCCCAGCAGAAGAAGCCTACTTCGGTTAATAGCCTTGGTGACCTGAGGATCACAGTGAGAGGTAACCCGCCGAGCCAGTCTCCTCGGGCCCCTCACTCCTCTATAACGCTTCCCGTGGAGCCTCCAAGAGAGCCCGCTGGGCCGTTCCTGGCGGTCCCAATAGTTTCTTTTGGAGCTCCACCGGATGATCAAATGTCGGTCGCTGCATCGGAGGGTGAGCTAATGTCCTCTGGGGATGAAGACTCGGCTGCGCTGCCTCCTTCGGGTGTGCCAGCGTTGTCCAAGTCAGACCCAGAGCTCACGGCTATGTTTTCCTGGCCCCCCGCAAGTGTCAGGCTCGAGTGGGACGATTGGTATCTCGGGGCGGCCCGTGCTCGCCACGCCCCAGTGCCCTTCTTCCCGGAAGTGCATAAGGAGATTACCAGAACATGGACGGCACCTTCTTCTGCCCAAAACCGTTCTGGTTCCTCTTCCTCCCTCACTACCCTCGATGGCGGAGCAGCTAAGGGTTACGTGGAGATCCCCACCCGGTGGAGCGGTCTGTGGCGATGCAGCTGTGTCCCAAGACCGCTACCTCCTGGCGGGGAAATCCGCGCCTCCCCTCACGGGCGTGTAAGTTCTCGTCCACTCTCGCGGACAAGGCTTACTCCGCCTGTGGAGAAGCTGCTTCTGCCCTGCATGCCATGGCGCTCCTGCAGGTCTACCAGGCCAAGGCGCTCAAGGAATTGTTCGAGGGTAGTTCCGACCCAGGGGTTATCCAGGAACTGCGTACAGCGACGGACCTTGCCCTCCGGGCGACGAAAGTCACTGCACGCTCCCTTGGTCGGGCGATGTCCACGTTAGTGGTCCAGGAGCGACACCTGTGGCTGAACCTGAGGTCGGCCTCTTCGGCGATGCTGTGGAAAACTTTGCCCAGCAGTTTTCCGCGGCACAGAAGCAGACAGAGGCGATTAAGCACATCCACAGTTTCAGGTCTGTGGACGGGGCCTCAACTGCATTGGCACATCAATTGCATCGAGTTGCTCACAGTACGCCTTGCGCTGGGCCACCTCAAAGGGCCGCTACAGGGCAAGCACATACTGGTCCGTACGGACAACACTGCGACCGTTGCATACATCAACCGCCAAGGTGGTCTACGCTCCCGCCGCATGTCGCAACTCGCCCGCCATCTCCTCCTATGGAGTCAGAAGCATCTGAGGTCGCTTCGTGCCATTCACATCCCTGGCATGCTCAATCGTGCAGCTGACGAGCTCTCACGACAGCCTACGCTTCCGGGAGAGTGGCGTCTCCATCCCCAGGCGGTCCAGATGACATGGGACTTCTTCGGAGCCGCACAGATAGATCTGTTTGCCTCTCCGGACTCCACCCATTGCCAGTTGTTTTACTCTCTGTCCGACGGAACCCTCGGCATGGATGCGCTGGCACACAGCTGGCCCCGGGGCCTGCGCAAGTATGCGTTTCCCTTAGTGAGCCTTCTCGCACAGACACTGTGCAAAGTCAGGGAGGACGAGGAGCAGGTCTTGTTAGTTGCGCCGTATTGGCCCAACCAGACCTGGTTCTCAGAACTCATGCTCCTCGCAACAGCACCTCCTTGGCCCATTCCTCTGAGGAAGGTCCTACTTTCTCAGAGATGGGGCACTCTATGGCACACGCGTCCAGACCTCTGGAAACTCCATGTCTGGTCCCTGGATGGGACACGGAGGTTCTAGGTTACCTACCACAAGTGGTGGTAGACACCATCACTTCTGCAAGACCCCCCTCAACGAGACGCCTCTATGCTACGAAGTGGAACCTGTTCGTTGAATGGTGTTCTTCCCAACGGGAAGACCCCTGAAGATGTCCGATTAGAGTTGTGCTTTCCTTCCTGCAAGATGGGTTGGAGTGAAGGCTGTCTCCCTCCACCCTCAAAGTGTATGTTGCCGCTATCGCCGCACATCATGATGCAGTTGAAAGTAAGTCGTTGGGAAAGCATGACCTGATCGTCAGGTTCCTGAGGGGAGCGAGGAGACTGAATCCGCCTCGACCCCCCTCTATACCCTCTTGGGACCTGTCTCTGGTGCTCAGCGCACTGTAGAGCCCTTTGAACCACTGCAGTCAGCTGAGTTAAAGATTCTGTCACTAAAGACAGTGCTCCTGACTGCTCTGGCTTCCATCAAGAGGGTAGGGGACCTGCCACCCTTTAGGGACCAGGTAGTGAACCTGCAAGCGCTGCCTTCGGAGGAGGTTCTTCGTCTGTTACGGAGGCCAGCAGAACGCAAAGTCTGTCTCCAAGCAGAGGATAGCCCACTGGATACTGGATGATCCAGTGAAGGATCTTGTGAAGCCCAAGGCGTGCCTTGCCCGTTTGGGTTGCGAGCACACTCAACTAGAAGTGTTGCTTCCTCCTGGGCGCTGGCTCAAGGCGCCTCGCTGACAGATATATGTAGAGCTGCGGGCTGGGCGACACCTAACACGTTCGCTAGATTCTATAGCCTCCATGTAGAGCCGGTATCTTTCCGTATACTCACCCCAGTGGCCAGTAGCGCTAGGGACCCGTTCTTAGTGTCGGCTTGCAACGCCACTCCCGCCCCCATGGGCCGGAAACGTGTGTCTTTTTGCGCAGTAGTGTTCCCCAGAAAAGGCTTACCCTGTGTGTTCCTCCGTCACCCTTCCGGCAGTCAGACGTTGCGGAGCGTCTGACGCCAGGCCTACACTCGTATGCTTGTGGAACCTGTGTTTGGCTGGGTGTCCATATGTAGTGGTCCCTGCGGCGACCCCATATGTGTAGGGCCCTATAATTTCCGCGATCACGGAATCGTGGACGGAATCGCGGAATTGGCCAATTAACGCGGAATCTAGTGTTAACGCGAAATTTCGCGGAATTTTACATATTTGGAATGAAATTCTGTTTTTGTGTGGGAGAAGAACGTATGTCTGGGGAAAATGCAGACAGGGGGAAGCAAATATGGGTGACACAACCCCTCCCGTCATTTCAGCTCCAATGACGGCATCAAAACAATGAAAGCATGGCGAAGCGGCTCTCCACGGCTCTACTTTCGTCGGCGAAAAAGTTAAGAAACTCGACACCAAGCCCTCAGTACCGAGCCAAGCTGTTCGCACGTGACTTTTATGAAGTGTTTCCCACACAGACTAATTCGTGGAGGTGCGCCACAGAATCAACACCGGCCGCCACATATTGCGTTTCGTAAAAAAAATTTAACGCTATTTAAAACACGCAGCGTATTCTTTCAGTTAGACTTCCTTTCCCTGTTCTCCCTCCGTCTCTCTGTCACTCACGCGTCTCACACACACACACAGACACACACACACACATAAATAAATGCATACATACATACACCCCATCCCCTCCGTGGACGTCTGTCTATGATGCGCCGGACTGGACAAAAGCGAAGTGACACTGCGCGAGAGAGACCGAGTGTGTCAGAGAGCGCGCTCGACAGTGCGCGAGAGAGAGAGACAGAGTGTGACTTTTATTTTAACTTATATAAACTAATATAATTTATTTTACTGGACAGTTTAAAGCTCATAACCATATTTTGTTGTTACTTGAAGTACTTAGAGTGCAGTGTTATGTTGCATCATGCAGTATTTGTGCTGAAAAGTAAGAGTAAATGTCTGTTACCTCAATAAATTTAAGCTCATTCCTATTTTATTTGTGTACATTTTAATCATTAACATTAAAAGCACACTCTTTTTACAGCTAAAATAACAGTAAAGGGTAAAACAAAACTGAATTCCCAAAAATGAAAATGGAAAAAAACGGATTTGCAAAAATTAAAACGGAAAAAACGGAATTTGGGAAAAAATAAAACGGAATTTGGGAAAAAATAAAACGGATTTTATAGGGCCCTATATGTGTATTCCTCCACGATCAGCTCCTCTGCGGACAAGCCTGTGTCTTTACCTTGACAGAGCCTGCTCTGTCGTCTCTGCTGGTGTTCTTTCCCCCCTATAATTAGGCTGGAACCACCCCAGAGACTGCCATATGTTGCACCACCCTGCTTGGCTAGTCCATATGTGTATTTGTCATAGTGCCTCCCTCCGGGGTAGGATGTGGCTTCCGCAGCGTTCCCTTTCTCAAGGGCACGCTTTCCCAGTGTTATCCAAAAAGTCACACTGAGTGGGTCTTGCGGAACAGCAGTGACTGACCTTCTCTGCTTAGATCTCTTACTTCTGCCCAACACTCGGTCAGGCCAGGAGGCTCAAGCGCAGCGCTGGAAGGGCCAGCAGCCGTGGCGTTTTGGTAGATATCCCCATTCGTCAGAATCACTTCTGACTCACGTTGTAGTGATCTGACGAAGGGGAACGCCTCAGTTACGTATGGTAACCCTCGTTCCCCGAGGAGGGAACGGAGACGTGAGACCCCTCGCCACAGTTGCTGAGCTTTCGCTGTACGGCCGAGTCACAGGTCCGGCTCCTCAGCGGAAAAACAAAGATGCGAACGCACCTGCTGCTTGGTATATGCTCGCGCCGCGATGCACAGCATGCCAATGTGCATTGGCTCGTTTTATTTCACTCAAAGTAGATAGGCTCTCGCAAGCGATCCTCATTCATCAGAATCACTTCTGACTCACGTCTCCGTTCCCTCCTCGGGGAACGAGGGTTACCATACGTAACCGAGACGTTTCCGGAGACACGAGTGACAGTGATGTAGGCGTGTCCAGCGACGCGACACAGTTGAGATATGTTTCTTATGCAAATGAAGTCAGTGGAGCCCATGTGATCCGTGATTACATCCTGAGTGGAGTGTTGGCAGCAAGATGGAAAAGCTCATTTTGGCGTTCAGCAACTTTTCTATTGAAATTCTGATATGTCTCTGTGTACATTATTTGCTTTTGCTGCAAATAAATAACCGCAATGGCAAAGAGCACTCGCTGTTTCTTGGTCATCTTTAATAGTAGCATTTTATGTACTGATTCCATTTATATTTAGTAGGGGTGTAGCGGTTCACAAAATTCACGGTTCGGTTCGATACGATACGATACACTTGTGTCACGGTTCGGTACGTTTTCGATACAGCACAAAGAAAGAAATTCCAGAGAAATTTCCTTGATTTAATTTTTTCATTATATTTTTATTAAAACTAACATCATAACGTTTTTTTTTTACTTTGAGCAATGATGGAGCTATACTTGACTTTTCTTCGGAGCATATAAAACAAAAAAGCTCCTTGGAAAAAATTAAATGAAAAACGGTCCGTCAACCACACAATAACGAGTAGCTCAGTTTCGTTCCGTTTACATTACATTTGCCATTTGATGTTGGGCAATGTTGTGGTCACGCCAGCGTCTCTTACATTATGAGCCCGCTTGCCACGCACGACGCACCTATATTGAAATAACGAAATTTTGGTCGGGAGGAAAAATGGTCCAACTTCAACTTTTGGTTCGGTTTAAAAATGCCTACCGAAAACCGAACCGAAAGCCTCGTACCGAACGGTTCAATACGAATACGTGTATCGTTACACCCCTAATATTTAGTATTTTACCTCAAAAAAGTTTTGTTGTTAGTCAAGCGGCAAGAAAACTGATTTGTTGTCTACAACATGGAACAACATCCGTGAAAGCCATTTACAAACATTACTAGGCAACCAGAAGTGGGAACACCTAGCGACCAAACCGCGAGCCACTGGCAACATGTAGCAACAAAGTCGCTGGTAGTGTGAACGCAGTTTAACACATTTTTATGATAAACAAAGTCAGTTACTATGACATTTTCTAAGACTGTGAAGGCCGTTCACACCAAGGACAATAACTAGAACGATAAAGATTTCGTTTTAAAAATCATTTGAAATGTAAAAGATTAAGTGATCAATTGACATGTACTGTAGGCATTTCAATCACTCACCACAAAGCTGAATTCAAGTGAAGCTGAGCCCAAAGGGCTTTTCACCCTCTGGAGCTGCAGTGTTTTACCACCTTCTAGAGGCCCAGCAACTCCATCAGATGTGAGCTGTGATGGCGAGCACATCATCGGTAACAGGAAGTGATGTTTGACTTATGGGAGCAGGAAAAGGATCATTATAAAGAGATAGCTCTATCCTTGAAAAAAAACACACAAACAAGGTTGTTTAGATATCTTCTGTGTCATTTAGAGATTTAATGAATGTTACATAACATTCTAGCTATGGAGATTTATGGAGAGCGTCTGCCTTCATGCATCTGAGTCATATGTTTAAACAAGCCTTCATTTATTTTATGCAAAATGAAGAGTAGTTTGACCCATGAAAACAGAAAAAGCTATCAAGGTAGTTTAAAGGAGTCTAGTTTCTCCATGAATCATACTAGACAACCCAATTAATTAAGTACTATAAAAATGATGCAATTTCTGATAGAAAACCTGAAGAATACCCTGCAGACAGATTCAGTATCTCACGAAAGTGAGTACACCCCTCACATATCAGAAAACATTTTAGTATATCTTCTCAAGGGACAATACTATAGAAATGAAAGTTGGATATATTTTAGAGTAGTCAATGTGCTGCTTGTATAGCAGTATATATTTACTGTCCTCTGAAAATAACTCAACATACAGACAATTAATGTCAAAATAGCTGGCAACAAAAGTGAGTACACCCTATAAGTGATAATAGCTGTATGTCGTTTAACCATGCAAAGCCACATGTCCTATACATAATTTTCATGTTTTTGTCTGCTTGACAGGACCATACAAATTTGTGTATCTTGTATTAGAGCAGTTAAAATTTGTGCTTTGAGTACAATTTTCTCATACTGACCACTGGATGTTCAACATGGCACCTCATGGCAAAGAACTCTCTAATGATTTGAGAATTAGAATTGTTGCTCACCACAAAGTTGACCTAGACTGTAAGAAGATTGGTAACACCCTGAAACTGAGTTACAGTACAGGCCAGGGTCATACCGAGGTTTTCCAAGACGGGTTCCACTTGGAACAGGCCTCGCAAGGGTCAATCAAAGAAGTTGAGTCCTCGTGCTGTGCGTCAGGTGCAGAAGCTGGCTTCATAAACAGATGCATGAGTTCTGCCAGCACTTTCACACTTGGTTCGATTGCCTGTTCCGAACCCGAGTTCGATTGCTCCCCCCCTGCCCCTGCCCCTGCCCCTGCCCCTGCCCCTGCCCCTGCCCCTGCCCCTGCCCCTCCCCCCGATGGACTGTGTTCACATTATATTATTTCTATCCGAGCCGCGGTACGCTTGCGTCATCAGGCTGCAGCTGGCGTAATGGTGTTGCTTGGTAACCGCGATAGAAAAGGCGCCCAAAATGGAGACTTGCTCGGTTGACATTTGTTCTTCTATTTTTTAACCTTTGGTTTTGTTTTCAACATAGACATACAGAAACACACTTGCGTCTGTCTACCGCAAAAATTCTGAAAACGTTTCAAAGACAGCGGGCTGTCCGCCGAAGACAATTTTTGCGGAGGCAAGCAGAAATTATCTCTCTGCTTGCATTGCGTCAATCCCGCTTTTCATCAAGGTATATATACACACACACACATACACACACGCACGCACGAAAGAGAAAGTGATGCGCGTGCGACAGCCGACTCTTGACGACCACATACATCAATAACGGTTCACTTCCGCGGTTTGGTTCGATAGCGTTCATATCAGCAGCGAACCGTACCCCAGACCACCTTTTTAAGGTGCCCGAGTACGGTTCGCGGGAGCGCACCCGAGTTCGGAAGACAGTGTTCACATCATCCAAACGAACCGAACTCTGACGTCATTCGAACCCGGGTGCGCACCAAAAGTGCTAGTGTGAAAGCCCCCTTAGATGTTGCAGAAGCGGAAGGTCAGCTTGTCAGTGCTCAGACCATACGCCACACACTGCAACAAGACGGTTTGCATGGCCGTCGTCCCAGAAGGAAGCCTCTTTTGAAGCTGGCTCACTAGAAAGCCTGCAAACAGTTTGCTGAAAGCAACCTGTCCAAGAGCATGAATTACTGGAACCATGTCCTGTGGCCTGATGAGACTAAGATCTCATCAGGCCATCAGACCAAGATCTTGGCTTGTTTGCTGAAATATGGGTGTACTCACTTTTGTGAGATACTGTATCTAAATCAGTGGCGTGGTGTTTTCTGAAATGAAAAGGCTCTCTGCCTATGTTTTTTTTAAACACATTTACGTTCATGTTTCTATAATGTGTAATCATAATTCCATATGAATATGATGTAAGCTTAATTGAATATGATGTAAGCTTAATTCCATATGATGTTAACATAGTTTGTTAAATGCACATGAAACAGCATTTAGCTTATTTAAACAAGAATATTACAATACCCTGTACAGGTATGTTTAACATACTAGTTATTCAAATTAAGCAACATAAAAGTCTTACTGTTCATGCTTTTTAAAAACAATACTTAAAAAGTAATTACAATCATTTACACACATTGTAATGTTTTGTTTGACACTTATTTTGGATACTCACCTTGAATGCTTGATTCACCAATCAAACCACAGGCACGGTGTAGGCTACTCACAGATTACTTTCGAGTCATCCGAGTTTAATTAGTCCGTCCATTTCCACCAGTTTGAAGCATTCAGGCCAATTTTTTGTGGATTATTTTCCCTTTTAGATTTTCGATGGGATGTTAGAATTATGCGGTGACGCGAATGACGCCATTACAAAATGACGTCAAACTTAAAGGAGAACTCCGGCACAAAATGAACCTTTGGTCTAATAAAACATTGGTACCTAGTCAACCGTTCTCTGAGATTTGTTTTCATGATAATCGAATGTAAAGAGTTTTATCTTTAACTCTTTACATTTGGTTTGACTAGTCGAGAGACTGTTTTCCAAAGATGGCTCCTGTCTGTATACACGAAGTGGACTGTCTTTATCTTTATCTTCTTATTAAACGGTCTGTACACTTACAAAGTTCTCAATGCTTCGTTTTGTATGTAGGGACCCTCATTATGTTACTGTGTTCGTGTGGGGTTATTTTGAGCCTTGTTAGTGGTATAAACTAGCGATTTCTTTTTACTTATTATATGCCCCCATTACTAGCGTTATACGCTAAACAGTTTTTAGAGATAAAACTCTTTACATTCGATTATCATGAAAACAAATCTCAGATAACGGTTGACTAGGTACCAATGTTTTATTAGACCAAAGGTTCATTTTGCGCCGGAGTTCTCCTTTAACAGAAACAGTAGCCTGGATGCCAGCCCGAACCCCGCCCACAACATTTTTTGGTCGGGAAGTTCGGTCTGGACTCGATCCATTGAGGAGTAATTATGATCAGTAAAAAAATGGTCGGGCCAATCAAATTGCCAGGGCGGGCTTTATACGATAATGGACAGATAATCTGCAGTTACGTAATCATCACGTCATCAAAGAGCGCTTGGTTTGAACTGGTTTACAACAAAGATGACTGCAGCTGGAGAATTTAGATGTATAGATTCCACTATCGCGTCTGTTTTAGAAGAAATCGACAGCGCATTAATTTTAAAAGACGAACAGAGAACTGCAATAAAGGCATTTGTCGATCGTCAAGATGTGTTTGCCGTCCTTCCTACAGGATTCGGCAAAAGTTTAATTTATCAGCTGGCTCCGATGGTCGCTAAGAAGATGGGACGCAATGAAAACCCAGTTGTCATTGTGGTTTCTCCTTTGGTTGCACTCATAGAAGACCAAGTAAAAGAAGCAACCGAAATGGGCATCACGGCGATGCAACTCATGTCAAAGCCATCGCTGCTTCAAACAATGGTGACGCTTATACTATTCGCACGCGGCACACCATACCCATACTGGTAGTCACTGTACCCCTTATAAGTGGTGTATTTTTTTCAAATAAATTATTAGATGCTACTCATCATTTTGTATTTAAATCATCATTAAACACATCATTAAAACATCATTTTGGCTCCCGGTCTCTTTTCTCTGAAGACTCAAATGAACACGCTTCTAATAAAACCAACTGTACATTGTTCATCTAGGTGTCAGGTATGTGACAGTAGTGAAATACATAGCAATATTTGCATATGATTTAACAGTTTATTGTCATAACTATCAAAAATCTAAAAGGTGTGCATCAAACATGAGACCTGGGTGAACAATGTACAGTTGGTTTTATGACTGTAAGTCATTGTCTTAAAATGCTATTGATATATTGATATAGATATAAGAATGCGCTTCATGTGTCTTTCACTTATAACGTACCCATGTCTTAATGCCAAAGACCGCACTATATATTTATATGACATTCCTAATTTAAAGTAAAATGTTATTTCTTCTGTCATCTCCATCTCTGCTGTAGCCCAGTCTATGCTTATGGAGGACCAGCTATACCATATTTAAAAATAAATACAGAAATAAATAAATGCTCAATAAATAAATAAGCATACAGTTAATTGCCCCAAAAAATACAATAAACAAATAAATGTAGGTAGAAATAAAATTATACAGTGAGACATAAATGTATATATCTCTTAATTAGCTTCTTTATTTATTCACCTTTGTAATAATTACCTTATTTATTTATGTGCATGTTATAATATTTTTGTCTGTTTTATTCTTCCTTTGTATTTTTTTACCCTATTTATTTCTTCAATGCTATTTATTTCTGCCTGTCGTTTTTACATTTCTGTATGCATTTCTGCCTCATTATGCAAATGAGGAGGGGCTGTCTTAGGGGGTCAACTTCTGCCCATTGGTTGGTTAGCATTTTACTGCGTCGGTCGAATCTATGTTGCGACATGGAATATTTAAACATTTTCTTTAATGACTCTCTGGGCCGTCAAGTTTCGTTCCCTTAGGGAGCCTATGGAGGAGTCATAAACCTCTCAGATTTAATCATAAATATCTTCATTTGTGTTCCGAAGACGAACGAAGGTCTTACGGGGTTGGTACAGCATGGGGGTGAGTAATTAATGACTTAATTGTCATTTTTGGGTGAACTAACCCTTTAAATGAGCGCGGATTTCTAGTGCATTTACTTGAACTTCTGAGGTAAAATCTTTAATTGCTGGTTTAAAAGCTGGTTTAACCCATCTGAGAAATTGAGAGGCGGCCAAAATCAGATTGTAAAATGGACTGAATTAATTATTTGAATTAAATATAACTTGACGTGCGATGCCATGCTGACTGACATGTATGTGCACGAATCACTGTCAAGCGCACAAGCTCAGAGCAATATTGTAAGTAACTGTCTGCATGATAATACATTTTTAACTACTAGCAGAATAATAATGCATCACGACGATACACATAGTTGACAGCTTGAATGTTGTGAGAAATGTGTGTGATCTGTGTTATGTACTGTTGTATAGCCTACTACATGCTCTTAACTAATTGCCCCTTTTGGGATTAATAAAGTTGATAAAAAAGTAAAGTAAATAGTCTCACTTTTAGTTACGCCTTTTAACTATTATAATATTTCGAAAGGCAAAAAATTAACTTTAACTATTGGCTTTAATTCTTCAATCAGCTGTCACTTTAGCGCGAGGCCAGTAGCATATAGCATTAGCACCTCTGCTCCACCCACGACCCGCCTCTTTGCCCATTTTATTTTATCCGGTAGTGACGAGAGGTGACGCGCTGCCAAGATGGCGACGGTTAGCCCCGCCCACTTTAGGCTTCAAAAACGCTCTTCAGAAACCTACGGGTGACGTCACGGATACTACGTCCATATTTTTTTACAGTCTATGGTTATAACAGTGGTTTGTGTGTTAATACTTTATTGATCAGGAGCATGTATGCTGATGTGTATGGTGGCGACACGTAGGCTAACTTGAAAGTATTTGGAGGTACAGAAAAAAAGTATTTTTGCGGGAGCGGGACAAAACATAAATGTTGCGGGCGGGATAAAGTAATATAGAAAGTAGCTGAGAACGTCAGTTATAACGACCCACGTATTAAAAAATAGTCGGGTTTAAACCGGGCTCATAATTACAGTTAATGTGTCGGGCAGGGCCGGACCGGGCTCGGACACAGCGGGCTCGGGGTCTTGCTGGATTTTTTTGGGCCCGATCTAAGCTCTAAGCATAGGTAAGTTATGCTAACACTTAAAGGCATGAATCACCCGTTTGTCCTTGGGGAACTTGTGGAGCCTCTCCCTCGTTTTTGATGTATTCGTACATCCAGCACAAACACAATAGTTAACCATTTTTGCTAGCTAGGTCTCCAATATAACGTAACTCCAGGCCTGGGGCATAGACAGTAAAAGCTTGGAGTACCTTTTATGACGTCACGCCCAGCCTAGTGGAAGGGAGGGGGCGTGCTTAAAACCACTGTAAAACGCACCAACTTTTCATATTATATTAAGCATTTTGGTATAAAAAACATAAAAAAACAATGGTGGGCGGTTCTTATCTTTATGTTTAGTAAGCACATTGCATTATCTTCGTGAAAAAATTTTACCTGCAATTTACACTTTAATTTTATGGTAAACGAAGGACGCATTTGAAGGAGCCTTCGGATTGGGGCAGCCTTCGTTACGCTTGCGCCGCGGTGATGCAATCGACCTTCTTGTGGCCTTGGAAGGATGCGGACGCAGCAGACGTTTCCTGAGACAGCAATAGAAAACAACAACCATCCAATCAATTTCCCATAGACAAAATCAAGGCCGCCCTACATTTTTTTCTTGTTCGAGAAGCCGTTTCACTCAGATATGTCACAATAGGGAATAAAAGACATTACATAGCATTCATGCCAACTTTAAAACGCTATTCTTTTTTTCTTCTTTTTTTTTTATTATCTAGATCTAGTTATAAGACACAGTAAACTGCCAAAGTAATCCCTTGAACATGGCAATAAGAAAAATGCAGATTCCAGAGACTTAGACAAGAAGTGTCTGTCCCTGATTCCTGTCATCCTTATTGATGTTTTTGTCCTTCTGTTTTGGACATCTTGTTTGATTCCCACTTCTAACTGCTTACGGTAATTGTTCCTGTGCCTTCTATTACAAAGAACAGTTTTTGTATTGAAATGCACAAGGATGAGCTTAATCAAAATTGGTAGCCTGTTGCTGCTTAAGCTGATTTTGCCAGGGGTCTCATCAGGATACAGAAAGCAGGAGTTTATCACAGTAGGGTGCACATGGAGACACATTGTGCATGTATATGAGGCAGATGTTTATCAGTATTCTCCAAAACTGCAGAAGAGAACATCAGTTGATAGTAACTGTGCTGTCATAATGCAATCAGTAATGTGTGTAGTTACTCAGTCGCACAATGATCTCACAGTATGACAAATTAATATGTGTATTAATAAACAGCGTTGTTGCAATGACCTGTGAGATGTAGTTTGGAGACCCTACGGAGATGTGTTGTAATCTTGTACTGTATAAATAATCAAGTGTGATTCAAATACAGAGAGAAAATGAATATATGACTTCCGGTTTAAGCATGGCGTGAGTAGACGCACATAAGTGTAGCTCCCGACCTCTTTCGTTCATTTAGTCTTTTTTTTTCGATATTTATTCACTACAATCGACTATCTGGCACCTGATATTACTTGAAATAACGGTGGAGCAAAATGACAAGTAGAAAGCAACTTCGGAATAAAACTGGCGACAAAGACGCTGAGGCTTCGAGCAAGACCGACGATATGGCTCCATCCCCTGAGGGCTTAACGGCTTTACCCGAAGATCTTGAAAGGCTTCGGTCAGTGCTTCTTTCTGATATGACGCAAGTAGTTCACTCTCTTTTAAAAACAGAACTGGCTGGTGCTCTGTCGCCTGTGAACGCGACATTGGAACAAGTTAAATCATATTACGAAGCTCATGACGAACGACTTCGCGAGGTTGAAGATGGCCTAAATGACTACAGTGATAGGCTAGTAAATGTCGAGGCTTCAATGGATGCGCTACTGAAAGAGAACGTATCACTGAAGGAAAAGCTGGACGACCTCGAAAATCGCCCACGGAGATCTAATATGAGAGTTGTAGGCATCCCCGAGAAGTTGGAAGGACAAGACCCGATTAAATTTATGACTGATTTTTTTGAGGAACTGGGGAAAGAATTCTTCACAAGTCCTCTTGTTCTTTCTCGTGCCCATCGAGGCGGGCCCAACCCAACCAACGATGCAAGGGTCAATCAGACCAAACCCAGAGTGTTTCTGGTTCTTTTTCACTACTTCCAGGACAAGCATCGCATCCTCAGATTCCGCATCCAAGAAGCGAGCGGCGTTCAAAGACGTGAAGTCTCGGCTCTACGAAAGGGAGTCAGATTTGGTCTCTTGTACCCTGCAAGGCTCCGGGTTACTCACGAAGGGAAAACACACTTGTTCAGCACGCCAGAAGAAGCCAACGAGTTCTACCGTTCTAATTGGGGTGAAGAATAATGTGCAAAGACATTCCTTTTGCCTCGGGTAAGGGGTGAGTTAGAAAAAAAAGTTTATTTTATTTTATTTTTTTTCCCATACGGCTCCATAGGCTTTAATTAAAAAAGACTCATACTGTAACTATGTTCCAACCCGAGGTTGCGCTGGACTTATGGTTATAAAATCGTACATTCCTTTTCTCCCCTTTTATTTTTCTTTCTCTCTCTCTTTTTATTTATTTTATTTTATTTTGCTTTGTTGTTGTTGTTGTTTTTTTTGTTTTTTTTTTATTATTATTATTTTTTTTTTATTATTATTATTTTTCTCGACAGGATAGCACATAATTTGACACCGTTTGGAATCCTAGTTTTATAAGGGGGCTGCACTTACATTGTACATGACTTAACTTGCTGGTTCGCATTCGGATTTGGAAGTTTTTCGTTATGTTTTATCTGCGATCATCCTCAGCTGGGGAATTAGATCTAGGAATAATATTTTTTTGGTTGGGAGGGAAGGGTGGTTGGCAGGATTTTTTACTTCTGGTTTCTTGTATCTTATTTTTGTCATTTACAATTCATGGCTACAATTTGCTTTAGATTAAAACCCATGCATGCTTTTAATTTATGTATCATACAGTTAATATAGGTGATGAGGATAGAGGTCACCCTGTGAGACTTATGACATGGAATGTCAGGGGTTTAAATGGTCCTGTTAAAAGGGCTAAGGTTTTCTGCCATCTTAAATCTTTCAAACCAGATATATTGTTTTTACAAGAAACACATTTAAGACTCAGTGACCACAATAGAATTCGTAAGATATGGGTTAGTCAAATTTTTCATTCCAAATTTAATAGCAGATCAAGAGGTGTGGCAATTTTAATTAATAAGAGAGTACAGTTTATACCTTCTGACACAATTTGTGACCCTAATGGTCGTTACATTATTGTATCTGGGTCTCTTTTTCAAGTCCCAGTGGTTTTAGTTAATGTTTACGCTCCCAATTGGGACGATGTTTAGTTTGCAAATAGTCTCCTATCGATAATTCCCAAGCTTGATACACACCATTTGTTATTTGCTGGGGATTTAAATAGTGTTTTTGATCCTCAGCTGGATAGATACAGCACTTGTAGTAATGTTTCTGATATGGCAATGGCCTTTTCTTTATTTATGCAACAGAATGGCTGTGTAGATCCTTGGAGATTCTTAAACCCGTTGACTAGACAATTCTCCTTTTATTCCCATGTCCATCATTCCTTTTCTAGACTAGATTATTTTTTTGTTGACAACTTGTTTATATCAATGGTCAAGAAAGTTGACTACTCAGCTATAGTTGTATCCGATCATGCACCTGTGGTGCTGGACCTGCACTTCCCTTTGAACATCAGAGAACGACCAATCTGGGCATTTAATCCATTATTGCTATCCAATGATAAATTCTGTAACTTTGTCTCAACTGGTATATATTATTTTCTGGAATACAATAAAATAGATACAGTGTCTTACTCATTACTTTGGGAGACTTTAAAGGCTTACTTGATGGGTCAAATAATTTCTTATACATCGTATGCTAACAAAGAACGTAAGAAGGAACTGCAAACACTTTCACAATCCATATTAGATTTAGACAGACAGTATTCTGAATCTCCCACAGCTAAATTACATAAAAAAAGAGTTGACTTGCAGACAAAGTTTAATTTTTTATCCACTTCTCATGCAGAACAATTAATAATGAGGACGCGTCGTCTTTACTATGAATATGGAGACAAATCAAGTCGGCTCTTGGCTCACCAGCTGAAACGTCAAACTGCCTCTCGACTTATTTCTCAGATAAAAGACTCAAATCAAACTTTAGTTAGCAACCCAAAAGAAATTAATACAATTTTCAAAAACTTTTACTCCTCATTATATACTTCTGAATTCCCTTCAGATACAACGGATATGGAAAATTTCTTAAACAATCTGGATATTCCTACTTTGCAATAAGATAGGGCAGTAGATTTAGAACGTGACCTCGAGATTGAAGAAATTAGTAAGGCCATTATGGCAATGAAGAGTGGTAAGTCCCCAGGCCTTGATGGGTATCCTATTGATTTTTATAAAAAATTTAAGGAGAAACTTGCACCAATTCTTCTTGAAGTTTTTAAAGAATCTTTGGAGGAAGGCTCCCTACCTCCAACTTTTTCTCAAGCATCTATTACACTCCTCCTTAAAAAAGATAAAGACTCTACCCAGTGTGAATTGTATCGTCCTATATCTCTTTTAAACACCAACATTAAAATTTTAGCTAAAGTATTGGCATTTCGTTCAGAACATGTCCTCCCTGCCCTCCCAAACAGGATTTATTAAAGGTCGCCAATCTTTCTCTAATATTCGTAGACTCGCTAACATAATGTATCTTTCTGATACTTCTCCGCACCCGGAGGTAGTTATCTCCTTGGATGCGGAGAAGGCGTTTGATCGAATTGAATGG
Source organism: Tiaroga cobitis (assembly GCA_030578255.1). Classification (NCBI taxonomy): domain Eukaryota; kingdom Metazoa; phylum Chordata; class Actinopteri; order Cypriniformes; family Leuciscidae; genus Tiaroga; species Tiaroga cobitis. The sequence continues at coordinate 23,913,317 of CM060610.1, forward strand.
CCATATTTGTTTGCAGTCTTAAAAAAGTTCGGTTTTGGTAATATTTTTATGTCTTGGATCCATTTAATATATCATTCCCCTTCGGCATCAATTCGGACGAATTATTCTTGATCAGAATTTTTCCCATTAACACGAGGGACCCGTCAGGGATGCCCACTGTCCCCACTTCTTTTTGACATTGTGATTGAACCTCTTTCAATAGCTTTGAAAACAGCCACAGCGTTCCAGGGGGTTAGGAGGGGGGGTATTGAACATCGTGTGTCTTTATACGCCGATGACCTTTTGCTTTACATTAGTGACCCCATATCTAGTTGTCCTTTAATTCTATCATTATTAGGTCGGTTTGGTACCTTTTCGGGATACAAATTAAATTTCCAAAAAAGTGAATGTTTTCCCATTAATGATTTGGCATTACAAATTCAACAAGAATCATTACCCTTTCGTTTTTCTCCAAATGGCTTTAAATATCTTGGAATTCACATGACGCGCTCCTTTTCTTCTTTGTTTGAAGCCAATTATAAAGCTCTGTTCAAAGAAGTAAAGGCTGAGTTAGAAAGGTGGCGCAGTCTTCCCCTTACTTTAGCTGGAAGAATAAATTCAGTGAAAATGACAATTCTTCCCAAGTTCCTTTATTTGTTTCAGTCCCTACCGGTTTTTTTGCCCAAATCCTTTTTCCGTTCAATTAATCAAACTATATCCTCTTTCATTTGGGAAAATAAGATCCCCAGAGTTAACAAACCAACCCGATCTCATGGGAATTCGTACGAATTCTACGAGGTGGCTAATTCGTACGAATTCATACGACCTCACTCGTACGAATTCGTACGATTTGGGCTAAAACGTACATATTTGACGAGTTGGCCAATTCGTATGAATTCGTATGAATGACCTACCCCTGACCCCGCCCCTAAACCTACCCATCACGTGGGTTTAGACAAATCGTACGAATTCGTACGAGTGAGGTCGTACGAATTTGTACGAATTAGCCACTTTTTAATCACTCGTACGAATTCGTACGAATTGGTCGTGAGATAGCGTTGAACAAACATATTCTTCAGGGGACCCGTGATGCAGGTGGTTTAGGCCTCCCAAGTTTCACTCATTATTATTGGGCATCAAATATTCAGAAAATATTATTCTGGCTTCATTGCCCAGAAACAAATTGGTGTTTAATTGAAGCACAAACATGTCATGCTTCCTCTCTCCCTGCTTTAGTGTATTCTTCCCTACCTTTGAAAGCTTCTCGATTCACATCCAACCCTGTAGTACTTTCTACTCTTAGGATCTTTAATCAGTTTCGCTGTCACTATAAATTTACATCAGCGTCAGTTTTGGGTCCTATTTACAAAAATCATTTATTCCCTCCCTCTACAACAGACTCGTCATTTAGACAGTGGGCAACTTCCGGTCTAATATGCATCAAAGATTTATATACTGAGGGTTTATTTAACAGTTTCGAGAACCTCTGTAGACTGTTTGACCTCCCACAAAGCCATTTTTTTAGATACCTTCAGATTCGTAATTTTGTTAAGAACAAATTTCCACCTTTCCCTGATTGTCCTCCTACCTCGCCCTTAGATGGTCTTACTCTCAATTTTAATAATAAAGGATTGATTTCCATATTATATTCCCAGCTCATGTCTTTGAAAAGGTACAATCTGGATAAAATTAAATCCAAATGGGAAGGTGAACTGGGCATAATGTTGTCTGAGGCTTTTTGGAGGGAGGCATGTAAAAGGGTCAACTCATCATCATTCTGTCTTAGGTTAGGGCTCATACAATTTAAAGTGCTTCACAGGGTTCACTTGAGCAAGGAATGGTTAGCGAGAATATATCCCGGGTTAGATGCAGCCTGTGATATTTCTCTCCAGCCAGTCTGACACATACATTCTGGTTTTGCTCCTCTCTAAATAATTACTGGGAATTGTTTTTTAAAACTATCAGTGAGGCTCTTGGGGTCACACTGCGGCCTTGTTCCTCAATAGCTATTTTTGGATCTCCCAGTGACACTATAACAATTACCTTAACTGCAACCCAGAGGGACATCATTGCATATACTTCTTTATTGGCCCGCAGAAGAATCTTGTTAAAGGGATAGTTCGGCCAAAATGATATTTAACTCATGCATTACTCACCCTCAAGCCGTTCGAGATGCATATGTCAATCTTGTTTCAGACGAACACATTTTCAGTTATTTTAGAAAATGTCTTAGACCCTTCAGTGGATATAATGTGAAGCAATGGGGTCCACCTCCTTCAAGTCCCAAAATGTGCATACATCCTTCACAAAAGTAATCCATCCGGCTCCAGGGGGATAAACAAAGGCCTTCTGAGGGTAATCCGTGCGGTTTTGTCGTAAAAATATACATATTTAAAACTTTATAAATGAAAATATCTGACTTCCGGCAACGATCGACGCGCGTTCACGAATGATGGAAGTCGGCGTACGAGGTAAGACGTAGCGTAGGAACCGTCGTGACGTAGAACGAACGCGCCAGCGCAGCCAGAGAGCAGAGCAAAACAAAACTCCACTCAGGATTTCCATCACCCGTGAACGCGCGTCGATCGTTGCCGGAAGTCAGATATTTTCATTTATAAAGTTTTAAATATGTATATTTTTACGACAAAACCGCACGGATTACCCTCAGAAGGCCTTTGTTTATCCCCCTGGAGCCGGATGGATTACTTTTGTGAAGGATGTATGCACATTTTGGGACTTGAAGGAGGTGGACCCCATTGCTTCACATTATATCCACTGAAGGGTCTAGGACATTTTCTAAAATAACTGAAAATGTGTTCGTCTGAAACAAGATTGACATATGCATCTCGAACGGCTTGAGGGTGAGTAATGCATGAGTTAAATATCATTTTGGGTCGAACTATCCCTTTAAGTTGGAAATGCCCAACCCCTCCATCTGCAAACAGCCTGGCTAGAAGATGTGATGTTCTTTTTAAAATTAGAAAAGATAAAATTTACATTAAAGGGATCTGTGGACAGATTTTATTTGAAATGGGAACCTATTTTGTCATATTTTAAAACCCTGGAAGAATTACACAGTTAACCTATTTTCCATGTATCTCTCTCTTTACATCTTGTTGTGTCGTTGTATTTGCTGCTTTGACCTCAGTGTAGTTTGTCTCACAGAATGGCAAAATTATTATTATCATTCTTTCTTCTCTCTCTTTTATGCATGCATTTATACTGTAATAGTGATACTTTTATCATCATTACTTTTGTTTCGGTTGGTACGCATGGGTACATGCCTTGAAAAGGTGTAGTGACATAATGGTTATATTTTGACTTTGCAACCAGACGCTATGTTATTCTGTTGTATTTAAGCTGCCCAGGGATGTTTTGGGGGTGAGGGGGGGTTATTATAGTTAAAATTAGAAGGAAGGAAAATGTAACTTTCATGGTTTCACTGTATATTGCTTTATTCCTTTCAATAAAAAAATAAAAAAATAAATAAAAAAATAAATAAAAATGAATATATATATATATATATACATATATTCATTTTCTCTATGTGTATATATAGGCTACCTGTCAAAAGTTTGGTAACATTTACATTTTTTTATGTTTTTGAAAGAAGTCCTTATGCTCACCAAGGCTGCATTTAATCAAAAATACAGTAAAACAGTAATATTGTGAAATATTATTACATTTTAAAATAATATTTTAAAGTGTAATTTTTTCCTATGATGGCAAAGCTGAATTTTCAGCATCATTACTCCAGTCTTCAGTGTCACATGATCCTTCAGAATTCAATCTAATATGCTGATTTGCTGCTCAATAAACATTTATGATTATTATTATCAATGTTGAAAACAGTTTTTGCTGCTTAACATTTTTGTGGAAACAATGATACCATTCAAACATTTATGGTAGATAAAAAAGAGAGAGAAATCACTTGTATTCATCAAGGATGCATTAAATTGATCAGTGACAGTGAAGACATTTTTAATGTTACAAAAGATTTCTATTTAATAAATGCTTTAATAAATTTAATGCTGTTCACTGAACTTTCTGTTTTCAATATAGATGAAGTTACAGACAGATTTTGAATGTACAGAGAGAAACATGAATGTAATATTATTGCCATTAATTATTTTTATCTTACACAATTTTTCTTTTTAAGTAATTCGATCTTGTTTATGGATGTTTAGATGGTTTTTACTGGAAAACATCAAAAATATTAAGAAAGTGATTTCTGCAGTGTAGGCGGAGGCAAATCTGTAAAACAAAACATTTAGGAGAACTGCAGCGCAAAAATTCACAGGCTTTATATCAATATCAAAATTTCCATTTAGTCCACTTGGAATTAGATTTTTTATTTTATTTTATTTATTAACTTGGTTTCACATCTTGTGAAATGAGACGCCACTTTTCATCCCATCTACACACTGTCTGTCTCGCAGTGGGAAAGATCCGTCTCACACTCTATCATCTGTCCTATGCGGTATCCTGGCATACTCTTCTCACTTCATCCTCAGAGCCGGAGGGGGGAACAGCGGACGTCTCAGCTCAGGCGTATCATGGTTAATGCCACATGTGGTGCTGCAGCAGCCCTTGCAGATTTTGACAAAGAAGAGGGAGAGAGAGAAAGAGACCAAGAGAGGATGAGTGCAGGTTTAGCGGAGTCTGGAGAGCTCTGGCAACCCCAGCATGGGCAAGTCTCCCTGTACTTGACAGCTTGCCCGCACCGCTTCAACATAACCTTAGCAGCTTTACTGAGATTTGCTCTCCACGGGTTTCAGTTCATTCGTACGCTCAAGAATCCAACACACCTCTTATTCTGCTGCGATGTCAAGGGGTTAGGACAGAGAATGGTCTCTTGTTGAGAGACTCAGACTTGTAATGGGGTTTGCCACACATTTTTGTATTTTTTCTGTTCCGAGATTCCTCCATTATATACAGACTTCAGAGTATTCCTTATCCAGTCTGCAAGTGCAACCCAGGCTCAATTGTGTGGACTTTTTAGATCATCAAGACTGACGGATGAAAAGATGACTGACAATCCCTTCTGACTGGTCAATCTTCTTTTAGACTTATTAATCAGTTTCTTTTATTCAGGCTTTTGGTAAGCTACAAACACTGTAGATAAACATGACTTTGATATATTGGCAAAGCAACAGCAGTCTAATGGTTACATTGTGTGTGATGCGACATTTAAAAAACACAGCAAGTTAAAAGAATAACTTGCTAACTTAAAAAGACGGGTCTCGTGGCCATGCGATTTTTCCCATTCCACTGCCCTGCATCTCACTATTTTTTGTATTTTTTGCATTGTTAATGGCTGCATAGAGCACGTTTTTGCATTCAATTGCGCTCCATTTCCATTGTTTTTCTATGTAAACAATAAACATGAGCTAGATGGTAACATGTTTGACCGCTGCACTCGTTCATCATTTGAAGCATTTGTGCATGACACAAAGTTTTAAAATCGTGGCACTCAACTAAAAATGACGTGAACATATTACACCGGTATTGGCCTCACTTCACTGGCTTCCTGTTTGTTTTAGAATTAAATTTTAAATTGCATTAATTGTTTTTAAAATCTTAAGTGGGTTGTCGCCTTCATATTTGATGGAGCTTCTACATGTCCACACACCTGTCAAAGTACTGAGGTCTTCCGACCAGATGCTCCTCGATGTGCCTAGATCTAGGCAAAAAAACAGAGGTGACAGAGCGTTTGCAGTGGCTGCTCCTAATATTTGGAATAGTCTACCAATTCATGTAAAAAAGGCTCAGACTATTGAAATATTCAAGTCCTTGCTTAAGACGCATTACTATGCTTTGGCCTTCAATTCTAGTTGAGCTTTGATATCTTGACCTGTTGATTACTTTGTTTGTACTTTGTGTGATATTGTCTGTATAATAATTTGTTTTTGTTTCTTTGTTGGATCTTGTGAAGCACTTTGGTCAATTATGATTGTTTTTAATGTGCTATATAAATAAAATTGAACTGAACTGAATTGAAAAATGTAAATTAAAATAAACTTTTAAAGCCCATGCCTCTAAACCTTGCATTCGTTTTACATTCCAGTGCCCTACGTCTTGAATTTTTAAATAAAAAAAAACATGTTCTTTGTGAATGGCCCACTACACTTTGCAGGACCCATGGCCGATCATTAAATACTCATTTTAAATTATTTGTAGGGGTTCTATATTTTTTCTGCCCAATTGTGTCTGATGGCAGACGAAACTGTAAATTGTGATCGCAGTTTTGTCCATAGGAAGTTAAACGAGACAGATTTCCTTTCTCTAAACCCATGAACTTCATCTAAGTCCCACGTCTAAAGAAAACAAACAAACGGCACAAGCTGAATAAACAATGCGCTGCCACAAGTGAGGGAATCTGCTGTTTAACACCTCTAATGGAGAGTTAGCATGAAGTGAAGTGGTGATCTTGCCCACTCAGGAGGTTCACCTTTCCTGCAGGCTGAGCACAAGGAGGAAGCCAGGAGCCCGTGTGAGGAGGAGGCACTGGAGGGCACTGCTGGCATTAGAGAGGCGGGAGGATTCAAGTCTTCAGGGCTCAGTGCCCAAATGCTGCCCCATATTGCTGCCTGGCAGTGGAGCAGCAGCAGAAGGCGGCATGTGAAACGTGAGCGTGTTTGTCGCCACTCTGCTCCACACAAAGCAGACAGATGTCTTCATTATTGTAAGGAATAATGATGAAGGATCTGGATTATGATCTGGCAAATAAATAGGAAAATACAGATGGATACGAGCAGGAAACTGAAACACACATGCTCTCACACACTTATATTCAATAATGCCATGCTGTTATACCATTGTCCATCTGAAGGATCTTCACAATTTGCACGTCCATGCCTCGCTGCCTGCAACGGTAATCAAACTAAAATGACACCCTTGAACAACAACAGAGTAAAAATAGAGCTTTTGCTGTTTATATACCTGCAGCACTTAGGCAGTGAAACAGAAAAGCAGAGAATATTTGATATTCAACAGGTTCTCAACTTTGTTTACATGATGTCCATATAACCTAGCCTTGGGAGTAAGCAACAGACAGCACACAAACCAGAAAGAGAGAATCGGCAAGTACAGACTACTGATTCATCAATACATTCAACATAATTTCTTGTTTATTTCAACATCAACGCAGAAAAAAATCATCTGAAAGACTGCCTAGTTCCAGACTAAAATGCATGTTTGAGCTGTTTTAACTCAAAGCAACTTGCACATATATATCTTAAAATATGTTATTTTAGAAAATTATACCAAAAAAAAAAAAGTCATTTTAGGTGCCATTGTTTTGTCTCAAAGATGCACACCAGTAATGTTTTTTTTTCCTAAGGCACGTTTATAAAAACTACTTAAATGTCCTAATTGAACAAAGGCTCATGGCTTAATGTAAGCCCTGTCTGTGAAACCAGGACGTACTGCAAAAGCCTCAAACAGCAGAATGAGGACCACTGCCTGTGCCAGTAAACTGATGGCCTTTTGTTTTGTTGTATTTTTGTAGGCCAACCCAGCAGTTAGTATCACCCTGGTTGCCTTTACAAAAACCTAATAGGGTTTTGGCTTCTTGCAGATAATAAGCTCTGTGACCAACAAAAGTTCATGATTCTTACACACAATCTTCAAAACTGAACAACACCTATTATGAATTCTGAGGCCTAAATACAATCACCAGAAGACGTAAAACTCTAAATGTAGGCTACAAATGAACTACACCAGTCACATGACCAAACAAATCATTCTACGGACAAATCATTCAGTCTTTATTTAAAAACATTTTCCCTGAAAATTTGAGTCAGAAGTTTGCAAGAGTGAGATTATAAACAGTGTGGCTGTAAAGGCGAACTAGGTGAGTTTTCTTTTTCGGCGTGATGACGTGTAATATCCCTGAAACCTTTCTAGTCCCATTTAGCTACTTATTAGCAACTGACATTTTCAAGACAAGTAAATAGCCTTAAAAATCACAAGGGGGTATTCTTGTTATTGATGTATTTTATATTGTAGAATGGGTGAAAATCTCTTGAGCTTGTGTTCACCACAGAACCTTATTTCAGGTATTTAACCGAAAAGCCATTCGAACAATCCATTGATTTCGGGACAATGGAACCGTCAGTGGGAAAATCCTAACTCGCTTCCGGGTTTTGGCCTACAAAAACATTAACCTGACTCCGCCAGATGGATTTGCTCCGCATATCCATCTGGAAACCTTCCGTTGAAGTAGTTTTGGGAAGGGGCGTAAATACTGGTTAGCTGATTGGCCTATATTGGTGATAGACGGGCCAAATCAACCAATCAGATCAACGAAGCATATGACGTATAACAGAGCGACGACGAAAACAAAACCACAAGCCAGGCTACTCTTGCTGCTGCAGGTAAAGGCTCGTTAGCTCAGCAAATAAGATACATGTCGGCAAAGGATATTTGCCGTTTATGTAACGACAATTTGAGAATAAAAGGCACCATTTCAGGTGCCCGGTCTATATTTAACAAGAAGGATGCAAGAGAAAAAAGCATTAGCGAGCGGCTAAAAGAAATAGGACTACCGCTGTCTGAAAATGTTTCTAGATCAGGTCGTATTTGCTTGCGTTGCTTCTGCTTGGGTTGAACTGTCGCACTTCTCGTTGCGTCACACCTCAACCCGCCTCTAAGCCAACGCTGATTGGACGTTCGTTTGGTGAACTGCTCCCAAATTTTCTTTAACGGAAAGTATCCAGACTGATCTGCGAGTGAAAACTTGAAAGCTCGCGAGATCAGGATGGTCTCGCGAGGCTACAAAAACATGTCATCCCTGCTGCACTCTATACTGAGTCTCCTTTCCTTTTGCTTCTCCTGAGCAAAAACAAATTTGTTTTTCAATGAGTGGACTGTCTTCTCCCATCATTATTCTAACTGTAGAGAGCAGGGCTGCGTCCGAAATCGCATAGCCTACTCTCTTGAGTAGGTACTTATTTTGAATAAGTAATTACTCCATGACCGCTAAAAAGTATGTTCTATATGGTATGAATGTAATCTGGACGCACTACATTCACCATTTTGTCATTATCATGTGACCTACCAGTGTCAATTGTGTCGCTTCACTATCATTCACAAATCCTCTCCCGTGGCCTCATGGGATAGTAAAGTGTCCATCAGATGCACACTTCAGAATCTCGCCAGAAGTAGGTCATCCGGGCACTTTTTGCCTATTCTATTATGAGTACCGGTACTGTGAATTTGGACATACTTCTTGTCACATGCTGTTTTTCACCTATTATATGTAGTAGGGAAGTATGCGATTTTGGATGCAGCCGGATGCATCCCATTAATTTCCACAGTGTAATGTGCAAGTGTGTCAAGAGACCTACAGACTGCAGTATGGAGAGAGGCCATCTGCACCACTCTGCACCCTGTCTCCATGCTCAGTTAAAGGGGTCATATGATGGGGGTCATTATTTTGTGTATTTGGTTTAAAGCAATGTGCTTACGCGGTTTTAGGTTTAAAAAAAAGTCATTACTTTACACATACTGTACAATTTTGTTGCTCCTCTATGCCCCGCCTTTCTGAAACGCGACGATATTTACAAAGCTCATATTTCTGAAAAGCGCGGTGTGCTCTGATTGGTCAGCGATCCAGTGCATTGTGATTGGCCCAAATAACGCGTGGGGAAATGTCATTCCCCTTACCATATTTGGAACATCAGCTCCCAAAGCAATAATGACAGGTGATAATGTTGGTACCACCTTATCAATTCGACCCCGAATCTGGTCCGGAAAATGCAGATAACCAAGCTGATCGATCAACTTTGCCAGAGCGACTGGACCAGAACGTATCAGATTGCTAAGGTTTTATTTCATTGAGGACGTAGTTACTGACTTATACTGTCTTTTTACGCGTCGCGTTACGGGGGGAGAACACTTTATCCCATTTATACTTCTGCGTCAATCTCACGCCGTAGCTTCATCGCGCTTGAATAGTCAATAGCAAATTCTTACAACATGAAAACATACTTACAGGCTGTGAGTCAGAAGTATGGTGGCGAAACGAAATTTAAAAAGCAAACATAAGTTCACAACACAACGAAATTAATCAACAACACAACGGAAAATGTCCTACACAACGTAAATGAGCCACAACACAACGGAAAATGTACAACACAACGGAAATAAGCCACAACATAACGTAATAAAGCCGTAACACAACGGAAATGCTCCCGACCACTAGAGGGTCCCGGAGTGCGATAAAGTTAGTTTTCCTTGCCATTGTTCTATAGAGTCGCAATTGTTAGCCTATTTTTTACAAAAACGGCTTCTACGGGGCCATAATGTAAGGTACAAAGTAATGGAATCTTTTATACATTGTTGTTTTTCTTTAGAAATAAACAATGGACAAATGGAGTCTTTGGACGCCTCAGATGTAAAGTTATTCGCTGTCAAAGTGACGCCAAAATGAATGGGAGTCAATGGAATGCTAACAGCAGGCGATGGTCTGCTACAATGGCGGCCCCCAGAGGAAGCTTCAGTTTCCGGCTGATGGATTACCCCCTTGCGGAAAACAGCGTCTCCACGACATGGCACCGGCGGCAACAATAACCAATAACACAGCGAGAATAAAAGTTACGCCTTCTTTCTTTGCATATACATTTAGGCGGTGTTATGAAACTCTGCCCCCACACACTGACGTAGATTTGTGCGTGTTTGAATGAAGCGTTTTAGGAAGGCGTGGCTGAACCTTAACTTTTACAAAGAATATCTTTTTGAGAAGATTTTGAGCTTTGTAACTCTGCAGATGTTATGCATGCACAAACAGCATAACACACTAAAGAAAAAGTAAAACAAAGAAATCGCATCATATGACCCCTTTAAACTCTCCCTAATACAGGCACATTTACAGATAGCCAGTGAATTCTGAAACAACCCTGATCTTGCACTCATTGATTAACATGCACGCCGAAAAAAATACGCGCTGCTCACGCGTCTCTCACGCTTGCGGTGTGAAACGGCCGTTAGTCGGGATGCCATTCAGCACAATTAGCAATGTCAATTAGTCCGATTCCATGTGTTCCCCATGAGTCAACTCAGCTAATAATGAGCCATATCATTTGGCAGGAAAGTGACTGCTGAATACAAAAAAGACCTTTGTGACCCCAGATATTCATATTCAACACTAATTATGCATAATAATACAAGCTAAAGTGTACTGGAGCACTCGTGCCTCTCACAGACTTAAAGGTATAGATCAACCAATTATTTAATTTAATTTATTCACTGTCATGTTGTTCCAAACCCGCATCTTTTTTTCTGCTTCTGGGGAACACAAAAGATGATATTTTTTACAATTCTTTAGTCCATACCATGAAAGTCAGTGGAGTCCAGAGTGGTTTTGGACCCAATTGACTTTGATTGTAAAAACAAAAACAGTTGAAACATTATAATAAGCATCTTCTTTCATGTTATCCAGACAATAAAAAGTCACACAGGTTTGGAAACAACATGAGGGGGATGACGGATTTTTTTTTTTTTTGGTTAACTATCCATTTAAGCGGTGTTTACACATAAAGTGATGTGCAGTATCCACAAAGCATTAACATTCAGTGAGAATTGGTGAGATTTCTTTTAAGTTATACATACCACATGTAATATTATATTAGCAAAGCTAAAAACTAAATAAAAATTCAACATTTCCTTTTCTTTATGTTTTTAGTTAGCCTTCAGCAGCATAGCCTGCTAGCTTAGCATAGCTAAGTGGTTAAAAAAAGCCCTTTCGATTAGCTACAACAAGACATCCTGATCATGCACCACATTTCTGATTAGGCATTGAGTAAGGGGAGATATTATTTGCCATCTAGCGACAAACAGCACAGCGATCTGACCACCTCCAGCAATAAAATCACTGTCAGTGTGAACAAGGCGTTAAGTGAGTGAGCTCTTCACTCCCAAAATTTCAATCCTTCTTTATCTGCAAATGTTGTAAACTAAGATCACAGCAGATGGTGACAGAGAACAAGGCTGACAGCTGGTACATCGCATCATACTCTTAAATAACAAAATATAATCATGTCTGTAGTGAGGAAAATAGAAACCGTGAATAAAGAAAAGAAAACCCTCATCTAAGAGTGAAAAATGCTTACTCCTAACACTAATGCAAATAATTTATGCACCCTGGAGAACAACACAATGTCATTTCTGTCAGTGCTTTAGTTTGAAATTGTCATTAAACCTCCAATCTTAATTTCCTAAACAACAGGTTTTGTGGTCCTTAATTACCCTGAGACTGGGGGATATGACTGGGGATCAAAATTCAAGCAGCCACATGCCAGGTGGAAAACACAAAAGGACCCTTCACATAATGAGGTGCCGTATATAAGGGACATTAATCAGGGGTCAATTTGGGATTTTGGATGTTGGGAGATTTGGAGGATATCACATGAACTGGCCAGATTTGACATCACCCCTCCCCCACCATCAAAAAAGCAAACCCTTTTGTGATAATTCTATATACAATACATACAGTATACTTGTTAGGAAAAATAAAATGAATGGTCAGTCAAAAAATAAACGCACACATGGTTCTTGCTTTGGCAGTACTGGGTTTAAAACCCCTTTGAAAGTAACAAACAAGCAAAATTGCTACAACACATCATTACGGAGTGCATTTGAACTTGAAAGGTTGTTTTGAGTAAAAATACTCACTGAACAAAGACAAAATGTGTACATACATAATATAGGCCTACATATTCATATTTATTATATAAAAATGATAAAAAATAATTAACAATTATATTAATTGGCACACAAAGCTTTGTACAAATGCTTTGGGCATACTTTGTAACATCTGTTCGCTCATTGTAAATGAAAGTTCTCAAAGGTGATCCATGCATTTTCCTGCTAAGATAATTGGTTGGTGTCTCAATAATTAAAGAGCCATTAGGGGTGCAAGAAACCTCGCTCTCCTCACTAAATGACACCGTGAAGTAAGGATGTAAGTTTTGAAAACAAATCTGTATATGGTGCCTTGTGCGAGAACTGTACTATTAGTTACATTTTGGCAACACTGAAACGTCTCCTATCATTTCTGAATTAGAATGTCAACCACTGAGGCACTTTTTCTGCTTCATTGCATGTACATTCATATTGTGTGATACATGCATTTATTCCTAAAAGGAACTGCTGTGTGCTGAATGATATGGTTAATAATAGCACATATTCATGAGTCAGATGGTTGTGTAAAAATATGAATGTTATATGTAGGGTGGAAATTGTGGTGAGGATTGCATATGAACAGCACCGGATTATATGGCCTAGTTATGATTATCATGAACTGTCACTGTAATTATGTGTGACGTGCTCGGATTAGTAGGCCTGCCACCAGCAACATGGCCATGTTTTCATTTTTTTTCTCGGCCTAAATTAAAAAGACATTACTGTTTTAGTATGGGTAATTTGCTAATTTGGGGTAGCCTAATGCATGCATAATATCTAAAAAAATATTTTTAATGCATTGATTAACTGTAAAAAAATACTTTTTGCAATTGTAAATAAAACAGATTTGGAGTATATTTTACAAGAAAATACTATTTCAATGTTTACTACACCAAATGTTTGTTGTATTCATTGTACATTGAATTTAGCTTGTTAGCATAGCAAATTTTGCCCCTGCTAGTACTGAAAATGTTGTAACTATACCATTATGCGGCAAAAAAAAAAAAAAAAAACTTTCTCCATCTCCACTAAAGGCCATGTATTCTGACTGCATACATTGTTTGTAAGCATCATATCATTCAAGTATGTCATTATAGAGGATGTTTTGGAGGGCAGCTGAGCAACTGCCACTGAGATAATGGAAATGCTAAAGAATAGCCTTCTCAATATTACAGACATCCTTATGCGCCTGGCGTTGCTCAAGCGTTGTAACGCGACACTCGAAGTTCAAACAATTTCAACTTTGACCCCATTTGCCACTGACCTTTCAAAGGGCCAATAATTACTAGACAATACACATGACGTATGAGACATCCTTGCAATGACTGCTCCCACTTTGCCTCATGTATTTAAGAACATAAACCAGGACAAAATATTTTAAAAGAGTCAAACTTCAAGAAGAAATTTCTCAAGAAGATTCAGCTTATTTTTTCTTTGTACATTTCTCAGTTCATCAACTCATTTAAATTCAAGAGAATCCTGCAGTAGTTTCATGAACACACGTTCAACGGATCCCTTTCTTCTTTCTACAATGTATCAAAAGCCATCAGCAGGACTTTTTCTGTTTCTGTTTCTGTTTTAAGCTCAAATTTTCACCGCTTACTGTGTAGCTAGACTTTCTGCTTTCTTGCTATAATAACAAGCTGTCTGCCGTGTTTTCATGCGGAAGCCAATGAAATTAGCCTTGAAGCCCTGATGCAAGTCATGTAAAAGAACCTTAAAAGTGCACAAATGTAGTGTATGCTGAAAATAAACGTACACAGTAACACTTTGAGAAACCTCAGTGTTTAGGGCATTTTAATTTCCCCCTCACTTCCCTGTAATTCACACCAGTGAGATTGGTTATGCAGTAAGAGCTGCCCTCTGTGACTCTGAAACCAAATGGATTTGAAAAGTCATATTAGTTTTTCTTTTCTTTTTTCTCATATTAGATAAATATGTGCAGTAGCTAACAGGGTATCTGCACATTTTTTAACAGCAAATTTAATGACTTTTAAGACCTTTTTAAGTCCTCTAAAAGGCAAATTTAAGACTTTACCACGACAAAAAAACAGGAAAATGTTCAACAGGACAGTGTTAATTTTGGCAGCCATTTTTTTTTAGTCTTAGTCTTAGTCTCTTAGATCAGATGAAAATGCTTATTGGTCTTATTGGTCACATTTTAGTCATTTTGTCTTTCATAGTTTTAGTTGACAAAGTCAAACTTCAGTTACCGACATTAATTTTGGTAGCTATTTTATATGTAGTCTTTAGACAAAAAATGACATTATAATTTTTCGCTTTAGGCCAATTCAATTAAGCTTTTGAGACATTTGAATCAAGGTAACAGGCTGTATTGACAATGCACTCTTTAGCAGTAGCACTTCTATTCTACATATCCCTTCAGTGGTTCTCCAATCTTTTATAGTGCCGTAACCCCTCTTGCACTTAGACTGCAGTCACACCTTTTCCATTAAGGGACAATATCTGCCCATTTTAATCGATTTTTTCCAGTTCATTTTTTACCTTTATAAATACTTTTATAAAATAAATAATGCTTTAAATCAAACAATGTTCAATAAATATGCAATGATGGTAAAAACGAGGTAATACTTTTAAACATTAAATTAAAATCGCCAGTAGGTGGCGGTAAGTCACTGTCTTTATGAGCGAGTCATCCGTCATCGAGTCATTCATTTATGGTAACAAAGCAAGTGGCTGTATTTATGAACGGGTCATTGAATCTCACGATTCGTTCAAAGCCACAGATTCGTTCTCGAATCACCGCTGTGTGCTGCAGTTCTGCCGTGGCTTTCGTTGCAAAACAGCAATAAAATGATCAACATTAAAAACACTGCTAGATATCAGCCTGTACTGATCGCAGATTTAGTCGCACAAACAGCGCAAGCGGCTCGTGACAGAATAAAGACCAACTGAATGACACTTTAATTAATTTAAGTAGAAAATATCAAATGAAGATCACTGAACTCCAGCTTACTTCAGATCATCCGCGCTTCTTCAGCAGTGTAGAGAGCGCGCGCGCGAGCATGGTTGCCAGATATCATTGACAAGACCGGCTAGAAAACGTGTTATTTTAACAAAAAAGCTCTGACTGGGGATTTAATTATTTACATCTGGCAACCGTAAGCATGAACGCTCGCTCGTAAACACAGTCTGTAATGTGTTGTTGTCTCCTTTATTCGACAAAAAAGTGGTTTTAGTCAAGTTTGTATTTTTTTAAGCACACTTTAGTCTCGTCTTTTTTCGTCAACGATATTGTAGGTGTTGATATAATACCGGTAGTCACAGTTATCGTTTAATGACGTGGGTATCGTCTCTCATGGTCTTGTCTTAGTCAGGGGAAAAAAAGTCGTCAACAAACATTTTTCGTCGTGGTTTTCAATAACGGAATTAACACTGCGACACGACACAGAATGGTGTGGCACACCATCAACGCGCCGCATTAGGGTTGCCACCTGTCCCGGTTTTACCGGGATTGTCCTTCTTTTTAATCACCTGTCCCGGGAAATTTATGCATTCTCCCGGGACACTGAATGTCCCGGTTTTCGAAAGGCTACGTGAATATGTATGTTCAAACTGTAGCGCGCGCACGACAGGGAGGGAGAGAGCGAGAGGCCTTGCGTGTGTGTGCTATGTGTGTCTCAAAAAGCGCATGTAAGAAGCGCATGTAATCGCCTTCCCCCGTTGGGCGGGTCATCGATATGTAAAGAGGCGAATGTAAGAAACCCCCCCCCCCGTTGGGCGGGTCAACGATATGTCCCGGTTTTTTATCAGACATAGGTGGCAACCCTACGCCGCATTCATCTTCAGTCACCTATGGAATGAAGCAGGTTGCACCCACATAGAAAAGTGCTGCCCCCAAATGGTGCGCACTGTTCAAAAAACAAAACAAACTAACGGATGACGAGTCGGACAGGAAATTTAAGGCCCGTACATGAAATTTAAGACCTCCTTATCGGAAATTTCAGATTTTAAGACTTTTTCAGGCCTTAAAAAGCGAAAATTTTATTTAAGACGTTTTAAGACTTTTTAAGGACCCGCGGGGACCCTGGCTAATGTGTCCAAGGCAACATCAGAGAGCATTTATGTACACAGTCCACAGAATTTTCCTTTGACATGCTAATTAGTGATAACCTTGTACAATAAAAAAAAAAAAAAAAAATTATATATATATATATATATATACACACACACACATAACTATATACACGCACAACCATACAAACGTTACTAACGTCATTTACGTTAACTAATGGGGCCATATTGTAAAGTGTTACAGATTTTTTAAGCCTCTCCTGCTGACCAAAGCTGCATTTATTTGATCAAAAATACAGTAACAACAATAATAATGTGAAACGTTATTACAATTTAAATAGCTGTTTTCTATTTTAATATATTTTAAAATGTAATTAATTCCTGTGATGGCAATGCTGAATTTTCAGCATCATTCCTCCAGTCTTCAGTGTCACAGGATCCTTCCAAAAATCATTCTAATATGCAGATTTGCTGCTCAAGAAACATACGTATCCTATTATTATCAACGTGGCATTCAAAAGAACAGAATTTATGTGAAACAGAACTCTTTTGTAACAATGTTAAAGTCTTTACTGTCACTTTTGATAAATGTAATGCATCCTTGCTAATATTAATTAATTTAGTAAGAATTAATTCAAAAAGAAGAACAAAATGTACTGACTCCAAACTTTTGAACTATAGTGCATAGTTTCTGTATACTATATATTTGCAGTAGGCCTATATATTATAATTATCAAATTATATATTGAAATATTAAAATATATTTATGAAATATATAAAAAATAACTAAATGAAAATGGAAAAATAAATGATATAGAAATAATAAGCATAGCAAAATGAAAAGCATGAAACCTGTTTCTTTGAGGAGTATTCAGGCTGCAGAACCCCGTATCTGTTGTCCAGCAGAACCCCTGTGGTGTGTGTCCATCTGTTGCATCCCACCCTCTCTGGCCTCTCTGGTCCGTGCAATGCTTGCCTCTCCACCTGCACTTCATAAAAAACACTCAATATGACCTCTATTGTTAAATGCATGTCAACACAGGGGTGAAGGTCAAAGTTCACCCGAGGTCAGTAACCCCTCGTCTCAGGAGACATCTGAGAGGCCCCATATGGAGTTGCCATGGAGCCAGACTGATCAGAAGTGATCAAAACAGACAGGGTGTGTTTATGAGGGTGTATGATTAGAGTTGGGGGTCTGGATCTGAGGGTTTACACCAACCAGGATTTGGTGTCCAAAAGGGGAACCGTTAAGTCAATCGCCTCAGGGGGCGTTTCTGCTCCGGGCCTCTTAATCTATTAATGAATTCAATTACAACAGCCACAGCGTGTGGCACAAGGGGGCTGAGGGATGTCTAACTGGCCCAGAAGTTCACCAGAGAGACTGAAGCATAATCAGGATTCTCTTTCCCTAACAACCAGAGAATCACAGTGCTATTATTGAGAACTAAAACTATTAAAAATTGATATTGGTCATTGAAATAAAATAAAACAAAATATTAATATTAGATGAAAATTTGAAATAAGTTATCATCATTTTTATCTTCACTTGAAAAAATAACTGCCGCCATGATCAATAGAAACTGTACAAGCATTCAATGTAACTTTAATCACCAAATAAACAAACAACAAATCGTTGGCATGAATTAATTTAACTTTTGGTGTGAAAGGGCCTTTACATTTGCCAAAAACGTTTTTTTTTGTTTTGTTATTAAAAAACGAACAAGCAAACCCAACCCAAGTAAGAAGTAAAGCAAAAGTAATGTAACAGATTACTTTCCATAAAAAGTAACAAAGCAATTAGTTACTTTTTTAGGGAGTAACACAATATTGTAATGCATTACTTTTAAAAGTAACTTTCCCACTGGTAGTGACCACTTTACATATAAAGGGGGATGATTGCACTGAAAACAATGATAAATAAAATTAAATGTGAATAAAATATTTAAAAACCTAAACTTATTTTATTTCAGCTGGTTGCCAAGAAACATTTCTCATCTTCATTTAGTTTTACTTGATGTAATAAAAATGAATAAAAACTATACAGGCATATTTAAAAAACAAAAACTAACAAAAATGACAAAATTACTAAAACATTATTTGAAATGTAAACAGAAAATCTAATAATAAAAAATACTTCAAAACATTTATAAAAACTATAATAGTATCTCAATGAATGATACTAAAACAGCTCTGCTATCCAGGGCATAGTGAGGTGGAGTGCTATCATGTTGAGTGTTTTTAGCACTTGACTAAACTACTATGATGCAAGTTTTTGCAAATAAAGTCACAATACTCCACAATAACTAGCGCAACTGTTATTGAATTATCACCTGAATAGTAACAAGCAAAGATCACCCATTTCATCCTTTTTTTCAGCTTTAGAGAACATCTTGTTATCTTAAAAAACAGCTGATAGAAAACACATGAACCCCACAGGAAGGGCAATTTTTGCACAAAATCTGCCAACACAGATTTCATTCTCTTGGAAATTATCCTCAGACCTTAGGGTGGCGTTGAGAGAAAGGGTAATTTAAAGAGTGACGGTGCAAATGGATGAGAGCTGATCCAGGGAAAGATGGAGGCGGGCCAGAGGCGCTGATTTATGAGACCTGAGGGGGGAAACAATGCTAACCTCAGCCAAACCTCCCTATTGACACCACAACCACAGCCTTCTTGAGCCCTTACCCTGAGGCCGAAAAGTGAAAAACGTCAACCCTGAGGGTTGGAGGAGCCAGCACCGATACGGGAGAGATGTCTCTCTCACCTGGTTCTCCTCCCACATTATTCCATCTCTGTTTCCAAACACCCACACACAAACACACGCTAGAAAGCAGTTCCAATATGCACATATTCTATTACAAACATGCTTAATATGCAGTGAATATGAAACACAGTCTGATTAGTGTCTCCTTTGCCCTATAGCATTACTCCTCTAAGGAAAGACATATGAATCCTGGCTGTTGTTTCATTGGTCCTGCGTAGGATGGAAAACAGCAAGTTCATTTTTGAAATGCACAACAACATTGCTATTTTCTCCCCGTTGATTGAGAGGTGGTGAGAAAGTGCATGTTTTTGAATATATTTTTGTGTTATGTAATCTTAAGTGCATCAATACATGACTAAAATCCAACATCCAAAACCACATTTACCACATTCAATTCTATCATACTGGCAACAAGAATATGTTGCAACAAAAAGCACTTGAATTGTACATAAGTCAATACATTTCTCAGCAAAATCTAGTGTTCTTGTTATTTAGTGGCACGATTAATGCAGGCACCCTGTTAAGCTTTAACCGTGTCCTATTGTTATTCATTCATTTTATTAACACAAGTCATGCGATATCACTAACTGCTTTGATATAAAACTAATTTCCGTGGAATAAGGGGAGGCTTTTATTCACACTCAATGTTGCAGACTAATTTGGACAAGAAGACAAGAACAACCCAAAAACAGCTATTTCATACCTCCGGCACGCATGTCCATTATTTGCACACTTCAACAAACCGTGAAAAAGGCTCCAGCAATTTCCTGGGATGGAATGAACCATAACAAGCGGGTTATTTTTGATCATCATTTAGGAACAACGAAACAGAAGGCAAAGTTGTAAAATTGAAGCACTTTTACTGAACGTTAGAGATGACTCTGTAAACAAGCTAAATGAAAAGACCATGGGTGATTTGTTCCTCATTAGACTCTTTGGGGACAGAGGAGAGGATAATAAATAACTATGAAAAATAGCATGTTTAACCACATCTACAGATGAAAGGTGCTCACTTATGGCTATCATTCACATTCATTTATCAGCACTCGAGCCTTTTTTGCAAGTGTGTGGCAGTGTGGGAGTGTTTAATTGAGCATACTACTAGTTTGACTGCTTTTATGTGTATATGGACACAGCAAGTCTAATTACATTATACCATTAAAATAGGCATGGGTGTAATGATAGTGTGCATTCACATATATAGTCTACTCTCACAAAGATTTGGTTTTCAAATCTTTTGTTTAAGACTGTCTGCACTGTCATTTTGTAAGTCATATAATCTGATCAGTTTGTTCAGACAGTGTAGTCAATATCCAGTGTACTACAGTAATGATGTAAACATCAACACAATGTCAGCAGACTTTCTCATATAACAACTGAAAGCTGTCAGCAAGGACAAAATGTGTTTATATTATTTGGGCACAGCTATAGGCAACTTTGTATAACGTTACAAATGCATTGTGTCTCGAATGAAAATGTAAAACTGAGAATTTTATTTTATTTTTAATTGAATTTCAAGATTTCAATACCAGATGTGAAAAATCAAACCAGATGTGGTTTGGATCGGGGTTTATAATGTTGAGATAGGCCAGCATCAGATTCCTGCAAGCCAGTAAACTGTGTGTATGCGTCTTTGCACCTTTATGACTGAATGGTGATTATGTGTTATGAGTGAAGTGACAAATCGCTCTGAAATCGACCTTGTTTCTGATTATCACACAGAGCCTTGTGCAGCTGAGCTCTTATTAATTATATTAATTCTCTACAAAGCTGTCTGATTCTAAATGGAGTAGGTTCACCACACTTGGGCTGTATGACATGAGATCGCATGACTAGGTGTGTCATGAAATTGGCCAATTCAGTACTAATAACAACAATAATATGTATACTTTATATAGCACTTTGCAAAGCATCAACATCTAAATAGAACAAGCAAACTAAACAATATAACAATCCACACTAACTTTACGGCACTGTAAAAAGTTATCAGTTGACTTAACTTAAAAGTAAAAGTAAATAAACCATGCATAATTGAAAAAATTAAGTTATGTGGAATTGTCAAGTTCATATAACAAATTTTTTCTTCAATTGTGCATGAAGTGTATTTACTGAGTAATTTTAAGGCAATGGGTTTCCTCACTTTTTTTCTTTTAAGTTAAGTCAACTGATCACTTTTTACAGAGATTGATAATAAATCGTGGGACATGAAGTGGTAAGTATGAACACACTAATGCATGTCTAATTCATGGATGTGTGTCATAAAACAATAGATCAACAAACAGGTACGGCATCCTATCCCTTCTTCATATATAAAATAGTTTTACCATTTACTACACTTTGTTTTTCTACTAGTTATTTACCTAGAGTGGCTAATGAATCTGAGGTCTCACACATTTACAGAAAATATCTTCAATGTTGAAAAATATTGAGTGTCTCTTATTTAACAGAAAAATACGCTTCACTGCTGTTCGTCTTGCAGAGGCTAAGCGCCAGTCTGTTAATATAGCATGTCTGTTGTCAGATGTATTTACTTTCATGTTCATTTATTTAAATGTAATGTTGTGAGTCAACAATGCACTTGAGTATCTCACTGAGCACCAAGCGTGACTGCATGTGAGTGGGTGAGACAATTAAGTCTGATTGGAAGTTCGTTGAGCATCTATGCCGTTTCAAAAGTCAGGTTAAATGAAGTGTGCTACAACTCTATAGATTGAAACGCATGACTTCCTACGCACTCTGAGCTAGAGAAATGTGTCTGGAACTGAGCAGTGCTGTCTGTGTAAGTTTACTTTGGGTATCAGACAATTCATTTTGTCTGACTACTCTGTGGTCCAAGACTAGTATGGTTGGGACACTCAAGCTCTCTGGTTGAAATCCAGTCGTTTCAAAAGGATTCCATGTGATAAGGGGTTTTTTTCCCCACGCAGATTTCGCAACGGTTTCAAATTGTTCACGTGAATTTGCTAGGCTGACCAAAAAACAAACAAAAAAACCTGCTTAGTTTGAAATTTATGGTTTGGGTTGTTATAAAGCACTGCTCACACATAAGTCACTTTCAAATCAAACAGCTTTCTGATGGTCAGCGCTGAATTCAAGTGACCAACTTGAAAATGAGCAAAATCTACATTGGGAACTTTTTCGTCCTAACATGCACCTCCCGATCGCACTGATTTCTATTGGAATTAATACATTTTGGCAGCAAAATTTCGCAGAGTATAGCGCTATAGGCTTTCTTTTATAAAAACAAATAACGACTCGGTTACTAACGTAACCTCGGTTCCCTGAGAGGAGGGAACAAGTATTGCGTAAGTAGCTTACGCTATGGGAAAACGTCTCGGGTTACGACTGTAACCCTTGTTCCCCGAGAAGGGAACGAGACACTGCGTCATCGTTATGACACTTTGGGGAACGCCCTCAGCGTAACACATCTGAAGCATGAATGAAATCTGTCCAATCCTGATTAGTGCTGCGTCATGACGTAGTAGATAACGGCATAACCGGAAGATACAAAGGTACGCTGGCATATACAAACACTAGCTCTTTCGCGATGAAACTAGCGCTCTGAACGTGATAGGTGTGGCGACGAGACGCAGTGTCTCGTTCCCTTCTCGGGGAACAAGGGTTACAGTCGTAACCCGAGACGTTCCCCTTCGAGGGAACTCGAACTGCGTCATCGTTATGACACTTTGGGGAACGAAATACCCACAATGCCGCACCGTAAACACGCCCGCCCTAGTGTGAAGCTGGAGACCAGGCACACTTAGGACGCGAGCACTCTGCCGCCAGGCGTCACAGGGAGTTGCAGACCGTAAAAGCGTATGAAGGTGTGCGGGGTGGCCCACCCGGCCGCCTCGCAGATCTCCTGAAGCGAGACGCCAGAAAGGAGGGCCGCCGAGGAGGCCATGCTCCTGGTTGAATGTGCCCTCACGGCCATAGGTGAAGGCAAATTGCGCACCTGATAAGCCGTGGCTATAGCCTGGACAATCCAATTGCTGATTGTCTGTTTAGATGCAGGCAGCCCTTTCTTGGGTGAACCAAAGCACACCAACAACTGGTCTGACTTCCTCCACTGAGAGGACTTCTCCAAGTAAACCCTTAGGGCTCTGACTGGGCAGAGCAGGTGAAGTCTCCCCTCTTCCGCCGTCCCATGAGGTGGAGGATGGAAGGCCTGAAGAACCACTGACCGTGCCGCACTAGATGGCACCTTGGGCACATAGCCCGGTCTAGGATGTAAGATGGCCTTAACTCCGCCAGGGGCAAACTCCAGGCAAGTTGGCGATATCGCCAAGGCCTGGAGCTCCCCCACTCTCCTCAGAGAAGTGATGGCAAGGAGAAAGGCCACCTTGAAGGTCAGGTTCTTTGCCTCAGCCGACTCCAGTGGTTCAAAGGGGGCCTCAGCCAACCCTTCAAGAACCACCGCCAGGTCCCAAGTTGGGACTCTGGAGCGAGCCGCAGGCCTAATCCTCCGAGCCCCACGGAGGAAACGTACAACCATATGGTGCCTTCCCAAAGGCCCAGCACCTATAGGTGAGCGGAAAGCCGCAATGGCAGCCACATACACCTTAAGTGTGGATGGGGAAAGACCGGCGGAGAAACGATCTTGGAGGAACTCCAGTACTGAAGCCACTGGGCAGTTAACTGGGTCCACCTCACGCTCTCTACACCAAGTGGAAAACACATTCCACTTTAGGCTGTACAGTCTCCTAGTGGAAGGAGCCCTGGAGCTAAGTAGGGTCTTGACAACACCTGCTGACAGGCCAGCCTCTAAGTACCGAGCCCCCTCAGGGGCCAGACCCAGAGGTTCCACAGCTCTGGCTGGGGGTGAAATATTGTGCCCCCTGCCTGAGACAGCAGATCCCTCCTCAGAGGGATCTGCCACGGGAGGCCGTCTAGCCGTCTAGCAGTGCTACAATGTCCGAGAACCATATCCAGGTCGGCCAGCGGGGTGCTACTAAAAGTAGGCTGATCCCTTCGCGGCGGACCCGCTCCAAGACTCCCGGGAGCAGAGCGATCGGGGGAAATGCGTACAGACGCAGCCTCGGCCACGTCTGTGTCATAGCATCCCAACGGAGCTGGATACCTGAGAGAGAACCACAGTGGACAGTGGGACGTCTCTCGAGACGCGA
The DNA here is from genome assembly GCA_030578255.1 of Tiaroga cobitis. Lineage (NCBI taxonomy): Eukaryota > Metazoa > Chordata > Actinopteri > Cypriniformes > Leuciscidae > Tiaroga > Tiaroga cobitis. The sequence continues at coordinate 23,937,905 of CM060610.1, forward strand.
ACAGATCCACTTCCACTGGGCCGAATCTCACGCACATGGCCTCCACCACCTCGGGGTGGAGTCGCCACTCCCCGGACCTCAGCCCCTGCCTCGACAGGACGTCTGCTCCCTTATTTTGGTCCCCGGGGACATACATCGCTCTGAGAGACGACAGTTTCCCCTGGGACCACAGAAGGATCTGGTGTGCCAGTCTGCATAGAGGGTGCGACCTCAGACCCCCCTTGTGATTCAGACACGCGACTACGGACATGTTGTCCGAGCGTATCAGGACATGGTGGCCGCGGAGGTCCGGGAAAAAACTCCTCAGAGCTTTGTAGACCGCCAGCATTTCCAGGCAATTGATGTGCCAGGAAAAATGCCGGGTCTCCCACAGACCTCTCGCAAAGCGGCCGTCCATGACCGCGCCCCAACCAGTAAGGGAGGCATCTGTTGAAACGGTCTTCCGGCAACATGATGCTCCCAGCACCGGTCCCTGGGACAGGAACCAAGGCTTCCTCCATATGACAAGGGAACGAAGGCATCTGCGCGTTACCCTGATCATACAGAACGGATTTCCCCTCGGGGAAAATCCCTTGGTTCTCAACCACCACTGTAGGGGTCTCATGTGTAGCAGGCCAAAAGGTATAACACTGGACGCTGCTGCTATGAGCCCCAGCAGTCTCTGAAACTGCTTCACAGTGAGGTTGTGGCCTAGCTTCACTCTGGAGACCATCGCCAGTATGGACTCCATGCGCGCAGGAGACATCTGTGCCCGCATCGTCATGGAATCCCACACAACTCCCAGGAACGTAGTCCTCTGGGAGGGCGTCAACACACTCTTTTTTGTGTTGAGTCTCAACCCCAGACTCTGGATGTGGGCGAGGACGACATCTCGATGCCGAATCGCCAGCTCTCGCGACTGGGCCAGAATCAGCCAGTCGTCGATGTAATTGAGAACCCTGACGCCCTCGAGCCTCAGGGGTACTAGAGCTGCATCCATGCATTTTGTAAAAGTGCGAGGGGAGAGAGCTAGGCCGAAGGGAAGAACCCGATATTGGTACGCTTCGCCCCCGAAAACGAACCTCAGGAACCTCCTGTGACATGGAAGGATGGAAATATGGAAGTATGCGTCCTTCAGATCTATCGTGACGAACCAGTCCTCGAACTGGATCTGACTCACGATGGCTGGAATTGTGAGCATTTTGAACCTGAATCTCCTCAGAGACCGATTCAAGTGCCTGAGATCTATTATTGGACGCAACCCCCCATCCTTCTTGGGAACTATGAAGTACCGGCTGTAGAACCCGGACTCCCTGTCTGGCAGAGGAACACGTTCTATGGCCTCCTTGACCAACAGGGATTGAACTTCCTGTTCCATAACCCGAACCTGCTCTGGGCCGACCACAGTCCAGACCACCCCGTTGAACTTCGGGGGAGGGGAGCTGAACTGCAGCCTGTAACCCAGCTCTACAGTACGCAGGGCCCACGTAGAAACATTCGGAAGGCATGACCATGCGCCGAGATAATCTACTAAGGGAACCAGACTATCGAGGCTGGCCTCGGGTGTTAATCGAGACTCGTTCCCGACCCCCTGAAGCGGCTGGCCGGCAGGGAGCGGTCGACAACGGTTCTCGGTGGGCGGACGCGTTCGCTGCCCAGCCGCAGGTCTTAGTAGAGGCGGCTGGAGCGGCGTGCGTACGCGGGAAATCAGCGTGGCCCGAAGCGTACTGGCCGGCGGGAACACAGCACTGATTTCCCGAGAGCTCCGGGGGGGAAGCAACCTCGATCGCTCCGCCCCGGGGGGGACAGCTCTCAACGGTCCGGCTGCTCGAGCCTGGCTTCGGGTATCAGTCGGGATTCGTTCTCGACCCCCTGAAGCGGATCTCCGGCAGGGTTCGACCGAAAAAGATTCTCGATGGGTGGACGCGATTTCTGCCTGGCTGCAAGCCTGTGGGGCGGACAGAGCAGCGTGCGTTCGCTGGAAACCGATGTGTCCCGAAGCGCACTTAACGGCGGGATACAGACATCGACTTCCTGAGGGCTTCCCTGAGGGGAGGCTCTTTCGGTTTCGCTCTCGACACCCTGAAGCGGAGGACCGGCAGGGAATAATCGAAAACCGTTCCCGATGGGCAAACACGCGCACTGCCTGGCCGCAAGCCCTTGGGGCGGCAGACAGAGCAGCGTGCGTTCGCTGCTCATCATTTTAATTCCTCAGAATTAAATGCAGTCATAAACACTGTATAAGTGAAACACGGTCTGAATGGTAGGCTGAATTAAAATATCTAACTTAATATAATATTCATTTATAATATTATCAGATAATATTCCATCATTTTAATTTCTTAAAATTAAATGCAGCCATAATACCAGACAATACTGTTTGTGTTATACGGTCTCTGATCTACACGCTGCCTCGGCAGACGTGAGATTCGAGTCGTCACAATGTATTTGGCTTTCATCCCTCAAGAAGAAAGTCAACAGGTGCGAGGCTGAAATATCCGACAGCGCACGGATATACGCGTCGAGATATTTCTCAATGAACAGCTCCCAGCACCCTCAGGAGCTGACTGTGAATGCCTCGCACCCAAACAGTATTATTTCACAGATCGCGTGTGTCCCTTTCATTGCAGACCCGTACTCTACGCGCTGCCTCGGCAAACGCGAGATTCGAGTCGTTCACAATATATTTGGTTTTCATCTCTCGAGAAGAAAATCAACGAGCGCGAGGCTGAAACACCCGAAAACGCACGGCTGTGCGCGTCGAGAAGTTTCTCAATGAACACAGCCAGCACCCTCAGGAGCTGACTGTTCGTGCCTCGTACACACACAGAATCTTTATTGCAAAGCAGACCCGTAATCTACGCGCTTCCTCGGCAAGCGCGAGATCTGAGCCACTAGATTCTGTATTGTAATGCAGACCTCTAATCTACGCGCTGCCTCGACAACGCGAGATCCTAGTCACAGAATCTTATTGCAGAGTAGACCCGTAATCAACGCGCTGCCTCGGCAAACGCGAGATCCGAGCCACTAGAGATTCTATATTGCAATGCAGCTTATTTAGGACAATTCTTATGGGACAAACAATACCAAATAGGACTGACAATTCACACAGAGCGCTTTAGCTGAAGAGCGAAAAAGCTAGTGTTTGTATATGCCAGCGTACCTTTGTATCTTCCGGTTATGCCGTCATCTACTACGTCATTACGCAGCACCAATCAGGATTGGACAGATTTCATTCATGCTTCAGATGTGTTACGCTGAGGGCGTTCCCCAAAGTGTCATAACGATGACGCAGTTCGAGTTCCCTCGAAGGGGAACTCCTTTTCTCGAGAAATATTGAAGTCTTTATGTAAAACCCATTGCAGCTGCACAGCATACAGCAGTGAGCGAGGCAGATCGGTCATTGGCTGTGCTGCGGCAACTGCACGACCCTATGACGGGGCGACTCTGAACGCGCCGACCAATGAGCGCACTTCGAGCCCGCCAAGATGGGCGTGACCAAGCACAAGCACGCTTACGCAATACTCGTTCCCTCCTCTCAGGGAACCGAGGTTACGTTAGTAACCGAGTCGTTCCCTTTCGAGAGGTCTCTCCTATTGCGTAAGTAGCTTACGCTATGGGAACACCATGTAAAACGCTGTGCTTCGTTTTATTACTTAATAAAACTATTATATATTAAATACTTCGCTCTATTATAGCCAGAGGCAGGTGCCTGAGCCGTAAAAGCAAAGTAATCACCCAACGAGCCGGCCATAGGCGAGCTAAGAAAGGGAGAATATATATATATAGCAGCCCAAAGGGCGTTCAGAGGTAACATAAGCACATATATATATACTGATATATAGTGACTCTTAAGCCAGTCAGCGATGGACTTTATAGGGAGAGATAATGCCTATAGCATTATACAACCCGGTCTCATGAACTCGTAGTTCATTTAAGAAGCGTCAGGCTGATAGTATATTGGAATGCAATGAGGGGACCTGTAGGTTGTAAAACCTGATAAATGGGGACGGTGAGGCCCAGCCTGCCGCCGCACAAATATCTTCGATCGGTATCCCACTCGGCCATGCCCACGAAGAGGCCATACCCCTCGTGGAGTGAGCTCTGATGCCTAAGGGGCACTGCAGGCCCTTGGCTTCATAAGCCAGCGCTATAGCATCAACTATCCAGCGTGATATTCTCTGCTTTGAAACAGCGAGACCCTTAGTACGGCCGCCAAAGCATACGAATAGCTGTTCCGTCTGTCTGAACAGGGCAGAACGCTCCAAATACACTCTGAGAGCCCTGACCGGGCAGAGTAGATTAGCGTCGCTTTCGTCTGCTGGAGACGATAGCGCGGCCAGAGAGATAATAGGAATATACCCGTGTTTTGGCCTAAGGACAACTCCGCAGTCGTTAGGTCCAAATTCCAGGCAGGCAGCGCTTGATGACAGCGCGTGCAGGTCGCCCACTCTCTTGACTGAGACGAGTGCCAGCAAGAGCGCAGTCTTGAGCGAAAGGTGTTTAAGGTGCATGGTTCGGAGTGGTTCGAACGGGGCGCCCTTAAGTGCGTTCAGGACCATTGACAGGTCCCAGATCGGCACTGAGGGGGGGCGTGGAGGATTCATTCTCCTAGCGCCTCTCAGGAAACAAACAATTAGGTCGTTTCTCCCTATCGAGCGTCCCTTCACAGGATCGTGTGATGCTGTTATGGCTGCCACGTACACTTTGAGCGTGGAGGGGGTACGGCCCGCCTCCAGAAGCTCTTGCAAAAAGTCGAGTACACTCGGTATCTCGCACGATTCAGGATTCAGGTTTTTGGCATTACACCAGTCACTGAACACCTTCCATTTCTGGGCATATAAGCACCTCATAGAGGGCGCTCGCGCCTCAGCGATGGTACTCAACTCTCCACTCGGGAGGTTCCTGGGAACCCGTTGAGGGGCCATGCATGGAGGGCCCACAGATCGGGACGGGGATGAAGTATCATCCCGTTGGCCTGACTGATGAGGTCTAACCTCAGCGGAATCGGCCATGGTGCTGATTGCAGCATCTGCATCAGTTCTGGAAACCACGTCTGGGTCTTCCAGAGTGGGGCTACCAGGAGCACTGCACATTTCTCACCTTTGACCCGACTGATGACCTGAGGTAACATCGCGTTCGGGGGGAAAGCATATAAGGGGCGGCTCGGCCAGTCCTGGGCGAGCGCGTCCGTGCTTTTCGCAGTGTGCATTCTCCTTGGAGGCGAAGAGGTCGACCTCCGCCTCGCCAAAGGTTTTCCATAACCACTGAATCGTCAGGGGGTGGAGAGACCATTCTCCTGGGAAAACTTTGTCTCTGGACAGCATGTCCGCTCCCTGATTCAGAAAGCCTGGCACATGCGCTGCTCTCAGCGAGCGCAAGTTGTGCTAGGACCATAAGATGAGTCTCCTGGCCATTGAGTGCAAGGAGCTCGACCTGAGTCCACCCTGGCGATTTATATAAGACACCACCGTCATATTGTCCGTTCGGACCAGAACGTGTTCGTCTTTCAGGTACGGAAGCAGGGCTCTGAGTGCCAAAGCGACCGCTTTCATTTCCAGACAGTTTATATGTAGGCGCTTTTCCGGGTTTGACCAAAAGCCGGAGACAGGCCTGCCCTCGTAGAGGGCCCCCAATCCTATTTTGGAGGCATCTGTCGTGATCATTTTTCTCCTTGTGTTCACACCCAGACTCACACCAGACTGGTACCAGTCGACGGCTCTCCAGGGCCTCAGGGCTTTTTTACAGCCGTGATTCGCTCTGATTAAAAAGTGTCCCGAGCGCCACGCGTGAGTGGGAACGCGGCTCTTGAGCCAGCGTTGGAGAGGACGCATGTGCAACAATCCTAGCTGGAGTACAGCTGATGCTGAGGCCATGAGACCGAGCATCCTCTGAAATCGCCCTAACTGAACGATGTTGCAAGGCGCCGAATGGCGAGCGTGCGCTCTGATGAGAGCCGCGCTGTCATTTGCACTGAGTCTAGTACTATTCCCAGGAATGAAATACTCTGGCTGGGAGATAGTATTCTCTTTGCAAAATTGATTCTTAGACCCAGGCATTCTAGATGGCTGATAATCCAAGACCTGTGTGTCATTAACTGACTCTCTGATTGTGCTAGTACTAGCCAATCGTCGCGATAATTCAGTATTCGCACTCTCCGCTGTCTCAGGGGGGAAAGAGCTGCATCCATACATTTCGTGAACGTACGGGGAGCCAATGACAGGCTGAATGGTAGTCCTGTGTACTGGTAGGACTGTCCCTTGAAAGCGAATCTCAGAAAAGGCCTGTGATGAGGTGCTATTGGAATGTGAAAGTAAGCGTCTTTCAGATCCACTGAGAGAAACCAATCCCCCGGGCGAACTTGCGCGAGGATCTGTTTGGTCGTTAACATTCTGAACGAGCGAATCATTAAAGCTTTGTTCAGATGTCTGAGATCCAGGATTGGGCGGAGACCGCCATTCTTTTTCGGGACGAGAAAATAGCGGCTGTAAAAACCTGCCTCGCTCAGTGAGGGAGGAACAGTTTCTACAGCGCCTTTCTCTACTAGTTTGAGCACCTCGGTGCGTAGAACATCTGAAACATCCTTTCTCACTTTCGTCTCGACCACAGCCGAAAAACGGGGTGGTCTGCGAGCGAATTGGAGCGAGTAACCGTGTTTTATTATGTGCAAAACCCATTTCAGTATGTCGGGGATATTTTCCCAAGCTTTCGCTCGCACAGATATGGGCTGAATACAGGCCCTTCTTCTTGCGCGGCTCAGATAAAGGTGGCGGAAGCGCGGTGGTGGCGGGCTCGTTCGCGGCAAAAGCGGCGAAGCGAGTGCGCAGCTCGGTGAGGCCCAGTGAGTCACATTCGGGGCATCCGCCCCTCGTGAGAGCAGCTTCTGCGTGGTCCAGCCCCAGGCAGCGAGCGCAGATGATGTGACGATCGCCGTCCGGGAGAGGGCCTCGACATGAGGCACAGGAAGGCATTTGAAACAATGCCTTATTTGCTCTTTTACTAGAAGAAAGTGTCGCGGAGGCGAACACAGCAGTAAAAGGATATGTGATGCGCGCCGGATGGCTCAGCAGAAGGCGTTCGAAGACGGCTGAAGGCGCCGGCATCCTCGTCGCAGTCCCGCTGTGTGCTTGTCGACGGCGGCGGCGAAAAGACTCCAAATTCCGGAGGATCCAGCGAAGAGAAGGTCTTCACTGAAGGAGATTAAATCTAAAGAACTCAGATGACGGGGTGCCCAATTTATAGCCCTTGGCCACACCCATCTTGGCGGGCTCTGACGTGCGCGAAGCTCGCTCATTGGTCGGCGCGTTCAGAGTCGCCCCGTCATAGGTTCGTGCAGTTGCCGCAGCACAGCCAATGGCCGAGCTGCCTCGCTCACTGCTGTAAGCTGTGCAGCTGCAATGCGTTTTACATAAAGACTTCAATATTTCTCGAGAAAAGGAGTTTTCGCATAGCGTAAGCTACTTACGCAATAGGAGAGACCTCTCGAAAGTGAACTTGATGCTTGTAAAACGTGTTCTCAGTGTAGCGTGTCAGGCATGTACTGTCTTGTCTCTTCGTGGTTACCTTGTCTCGTTTATTACGTTTCAGGTTGTGATGAATACACCACTGTATCATTTACAGACTACAAGTGAAGTGTCTGATGGTGAAGAGATTGCTGTAGGCTTTCATGATCAAAAGCAAAATTATGTCATGATATAATAACAGAGGAATGGGACTTTCCGAAAATGTTTCCCACACAGATAGTGCTGCTAGACACACGACAAGGCAGAGCACTGAGAGGAAGCCGTAGCCAAACTGCATTGTTTTCATTATAACAAATATAACTATAACAAAAGGTTCATTCTGTTTGGGGTGTCAGGGACTCCAAGGTCAATTCGCTAGATCTAAAAATATACTTAAATTGTGAGGTTGATACTTCATGGTAGTTCATGTAGTTGAAGAGTTACTTATAGTCAGCAGAATATCTCTTGGGGAGCATTTACCTAAAGGGTAACACTTTACTTGAAGGGGTGTGCATAAGACTGACATGACATCTTCATAATCATGACATGACACATGTCATGAATATGAAGGTTTTATGCATGTTTATAACAACTGTCATTAAGTGTTATTCGCTCAATTATGACATTTTTAATGCAAACATGGCATTGTTTGAGATATCTTTGTTATGACAACTTGACATAAACCAATACATCATAACCTGTCAGTGTCTTTGTCATGACAACTTGACATAAACCAATACATCATAACCTGCAGTGTCTTGGTCATGACAACTTGACAATACTAAGACAACACAACCTGTCATAAATATGTCATAAACATGACATAGCAGATTAATTATCAAACTTAAGAAATCACTTAGCTTTATGGGTTAACATTACATTAAACTGTCAGGTGGTTGGTTTTGACATTGGCTGTCATGAGGCCATTATAACATTTTAATGACAAATTCAATTTGTAACACTGTAGTTGAGGTCAAGAAAAATATTCATGACACACTTATAATGGCCTCATGACAGCCAATGTCAAAACTAACCACATGACAGTTTAATGCACTGTTAACCCATAAAGTGGTTTCTTAAGTTTGATAATTAATCTGATATGTCATGTTTATGACATATTTATGTTGTCTTGGTAATGTCAAATTGTCATTACCAAGACACTGACAGGTTATGATGTATTGGTTTATGTCAAGTTGTCATAACAAAGAGCCACTGGGGCGGCAGTGGCTCAGTGGTTCATGTAGATTGTCTACAAACCAGAAGGTTGGTGGTTCAATCCCCGGTTCCACCTGACCAAGTGTCGAGGTGTTCATGAGCAAGACACCTAACCTAAAAAAAATGAGAAAGTAATTAGGCACTCTGGTTAAATAAAGGTTAGATTAAAAACAACTAGAAGAGAATAAATGTCTGGGAAGAAGTGAGCCAGAAGAATGCACAAGTGGCGGAGCAGCAGATGGCTCAGATCGGGCTGGGCTCGGGCTTGTTGTGTTTAAATAGATCATTGAATGGGGCCCTGGCGAGTTTGTCTCTTCATGGCTACGGTGTGTTATACCTCTTAATGTGCATGTTATATTCTATTGTTTGCACCGTTGGGTTTTTGTGCATAATTAAGAGGCATGTGGGACATAGGGCTTTGAGTTTGAAGGAACAGAGGATGGGGTCTTCTTCAGCTAAACTGTCTCCCAGAACAGCTGAGCAGTGAGGGGACTAACTTCAGTAGATATGGCGAGCTGCCCCATCACGGCAAGCACGGTAAATTTAGCAGGCAACAGCACAAGACAACTCTGCAGGGAATAAAAGTGCAGAGGATGTTCTCTACATAGTGTACTGTTACTAGCAGTGATCATTTGGAGACGTGACAGCATCTCTGTGTGCCTGCGTGGGACAACCTCTGAACGGTTACATAATTGGTGCACTGCAGGAAAAGATAGAGATAGGTCGCATATATCTGTGGTTCAGTGTGCAATAACTGCAGAGAGATGCAGAGAGACATGAAGAGTAGGACAGAGGACAAATGGACAACAAATACTAGAAGGATATAATATCTTGCACAGTTTTGCTATTAAAAATGGAAAACATGACAAAAATTCACACAGAATGTGTTCTTGCATTTGAAAATGCTTGTAACAGTTGCCCCACCCCTTCTTCTGATCGGTCCACTCTTTTGAAACTGACATGGATTAGCTACACAGTGTGTCAAAAGTTGAACATTTGACTTTAAATGACAATATCAAACAAATTCAAGTTAAATAAAACAATAACTTACTGATATAAAAAACATTTTCCCTGAAACTTTGAGTTATTATTGAGTTACAGCATGATTATAATAAATGATGATGAGCCAAATTATTTAAAAATAATGCTCAGACTCTTATTTTTCAATAATTCAACAGCCTGTCATCAATGATTCCTTAAAGGGTTAGTTCACCCAAAAATGAAAATTAAGCCATTAATTACTCACCCCCATGCTGTACCAACCCCGTAAGACCTTCGTTCGTCTTCGGAACACAAATTAAGATATTTTTTATTAAATGTGACAGCTGGATCACTGCTCCATAGGCTCCCTAAGGGAATGAATCCTGACGGCCCAGAAAATCAATGAAGAAAATGTTTAAATATTCCATGTCCCAACAGTGGCTCAACTATAAGTTTATCAAGCGACGAGAATACTTTTTGTGTGGAAAAACAAACAAAAATAACGACTTTATTCGACTATTCCTTTTCTTCCTTGTAGGCCTGAAACGAGACTTCAAGAGATTTCCACGACGTGCACGCGCGAGAACTTAACTGAAGTAGTTGAAGATCGGAATTCTCGCGCATGCGTCGTGGAAATCTCTTGAAGTCTCCGTATCAAACTGATACGGTTGCACAGATGTGTCCTCAGAGACTCCTGCTGCCATTCTTTCTCCAAAATATACCCTCAACTGTTGTCAAGGCAACACTCCATGTGGTTGTCAAAACGCCTGCAGAACAGAGGGGCGGAGTGAGCGAAGCTCATTATCATTTAAAGGCATATGCACTGAAACAGCGTGCTGAAAACAGAGCTGTGTTTGACCAGGTAAAATTAGTGTTTTCTTAAAATATTAATGAGAATTTTTAATAAAAGTATATTACAAAGTTTTCATTTAGACCCTAAAGATTCATATTAACTTGTACAAAAATGGCATTATATGACCCCTTTAAGAGTGCTGGCCTGGATGATTGAACGCGTCTGTGCAACTAAAATAAAAGAACATATGCATAACATTTCAATATATCAATTCCTTACATCTATACAAAATTCAGCTTCCTCTTAAAAACAAAACAAAAAAACATTGGCACAAATAGCATTTTTAAAAACAGCGCAAGATGCACAATGGTCAACAGCACGTTTAGTGCGCGTTTACATATAACAATTTAAAAGCAGCGCGTTGTTTTTTGTCCCCTTTTGAGGTGTATATGCTTTGTTCGGCCTGGTGAACAAGATCAATGAGGTCATGTTTGCTCTCACCTGAGTCCAGTGAAGTGACCACAGTCAGAAGAGACAGATGAGCTATCTGCCAGCACACAGCATACAGGAGAACAGTCACATTGTATAAATCACACAGCCATCTACCCTGAACCTCCAGGACACAGCTGGCCTGTGGTACACAAGAAAATGATTATGCACAATCCACAGGCTTTGCCATAGCCCAAGGCCAAGAGCAACTCAAAACAGCCTGAGACTAGGAAGGGTGCAAACAGCATGCATTGTTGCATTTGCTCTGAAACCTAAAGGGACCGTATTAATCACTTATTCATCACAACCATCATTGTATCTTAATGAGTGTCATAAGACATTATCATCCATTATTTTCCACTTATTGTCTACGAACAGCATCTGTGGCATGACGTTGATTACGACAGAGTAATTTCAATTCATCCCTTAACAAAGCACATATTTTTGTTAAAACATACAGTATTAAAGGAAGTCAACATTTTTTATTCCATCATATTTACTCAACCCATGTTATTCCAAACATGCACAACTCTCTTTCTTCTGTGAAAAAGAAGATATTTTGATGATGTTGGTAACCAAACAGTTCCCAAAAATTACATTAAGTCAAAATATCTTTTTTCATAGAAGTAGTCATATTTTGGGTGGACTATCCATTTAAAGTGGCATTCAGTAATTTATTCCTTATTAAAAAGTATGAATAGTACTTTTTAATAACTACACTCAAATGAGATGAAGACTCCAGTCACATCAGTAGCCTGATATAATCTGTTTTATTTTGCTCTATGGTAGTCAATGGAGTCCGAGATCTGTTTCCAACATACTTCAAAATATCTTTCTGTGTGTTCAGCAGAACAAAGAAATGTATACAGGTTTGTAACAACTAAAGAGTAAATGATGACAGAATTTTCACTTTTGAGGTAGGACTATATTTTTAGGTAGAGGAACTGCATTCTATGTTAATTTTTATGAACTGAGAGACAAATCAAACTTAAGAAATGTAACCGTGTAGTTAAACTAAACAAGAAATTTAACCTTTAGTAGTAGTTTTAGTCGCTTGACATGAAAAATAAACAAGATAAATGAGTCAAAATTCTGTCATCATTTACTCACCCTCATTTCGTTCCAATCCCGCGTATGACTTTCCTTCTTTCTTCAGTGGAACACAAAAGAAGCAGTGGTCGTTTTTTTCAGTCAATTACAATGAATGATTTTTACGAACTGAGAGACAAAACAAACTTGCATGTAATTTAACCATATTAGAGTGATTGCAAGGGTGGTTGGTTGGAGCTCAAGTTCCTCCTTTAATGCAAAAATATGGGATTTTTTTCGTTGCTTTATCCTCCATCAAACACACGTTGTCTAGAAAAGTAAGCAAAAAAAGGTGATGAGCATAACTCTCTTTAATAAGCTGCATGGTAACATAACTAACTTCAATTTGGGCTAGTAATTATGAAATCCAGTCCAGCGGTTGCTTGCGGTTATCTATAGGATGTTAAAATCACAGTGTTGACCTTGCTCTGAGAAGACTGTGTGATTAATATACCAGATCAACTGAAACCAGAGTAGGTCTACAGCCAGACAGAGTGGGAAGCAATTTGAACACAATGCTTTGAAAGAACTGAACCTGATACAGTTGAAGTAGAAGGGCACCATGAGCCTGCATCTGTGGACAAATCAAATCAGATGTGAGTGACAGGCAGCAGTACTGCAGAAGCAGACTATTATAGTGTCTTGTTACCCTTCAGTCTGACCACCAGAGCGGGTTAAATGGCTGCAGTTTCTTCATACTCTCAAAGCGAACACATACTGTAGACTATGCTGGAATCTTAAACCTCCAGGTAGCTACATATACTGAATTCGGCCATTCACGCAGACAGGCTCAGGTTATTTAGGGGTAAATGGTTCTCTTTGGAGGCTTTCATTCTAATGAGCTATCTGTTGATGAGCTCTGTCAGGGTATATGAGCCACAGGCAAAGCCCAACGCATTCGTCTGACCTCAGACTCGTAAAATCTATATCATTAGCCATTACAGTGCTCGCAAATGAAAATGGGATTTGTATGTTCCAGCTTTTGTGGTTTTTGAATGCTCAGATCATAGTCGCACAAAGACTGCTCTATTCTTATAATGAAATTCAGGAAACACTGATGAATCGCAGTTCTAAACCACCTTGACGATGACTCCTGAAAAAATCTGATTTGAGACATTTGTGATTGTATCACAGACGTGTAGCTTTTGGGAAGGAGAGTTTAGGCTGTTATTCTGTAAGATTGGTTTGGTTGCCCAAACTAGAGTGTGTGTGTGTGTGTTGATAAAAAGCTAATAATCAATCATCAAAATAATAAAAAACTGTTCAAATAAAAGATCTAAATAAAAAAATAGATTCATTAATTTGTTTACCTGCATGTCATGTGACCAATAACCCACATTAGAGAACTGTAAACAAATATGTCAATTATTGAAATATTAACTTAAAATATTTACTTGAAGTACCCCCCAAGAGTTTATGTCAAAGGGGTTTGGCTGAGAAAAGCGCTTGGGAATCTCAGCTGTAAGAGGCTGTACAGTAGTTGCTTGACATGAAAAATAAACAAGAAATTAACCCTGAATTCACAATTTAAAGCATTAGTTTACACAAAAGTCATCATTTACTCACCCTCATGTTGTTCCAATCCCATATGACTTTCCTTCTTTCTTCAATGGAACACAAAAGGAGCATTTTTGAGGAATGCTGTGGTCGTTCTTTTTCAGTCAATTACAATGCATGAAGACGGGGGCTTTAAAACTTCAAAAATAATGCAAAAAGCATCATAAAACATCCTGAATAAACGTGAATTTATTCACATACATTATATTGTTCTAGTCACTAGTTTCCAATCACAGATCTGTACTCTCAAATCTACATCTTACAATAGTGTTCAATGAAAACAGATAAAAACGAGGGTCATAACCTTTCTGTACAATACACTGCAGTAAATTACACATTTAATATTTATCATAACCCAACCACTGATCTGTATAATGAATTCTATATAGATCAGTGAACCCAACACAGAAAAAACATTTACTTTTCATGGAATTAGGAAATATAACAGTGCATTTGATAAAATACTGTCACATATACATATATACAGACATATGTAGCATTAAATAGCTTAAAAATAAAAAGTTAAACACAGTGACATATATTTACAGCTTCTTACTATATATGTACAATAAATGTGGTACAAGTGTAAAACAAATCACTAGTACATTGTCCCACAATGCATCCAACATTATTAGCAAGCTGTCAGTATCTTCACATGTTCAAATCCTACTGCACCTGTGAAACATCTTCTCTGAGATCCTCAACAAACTACTTCAGTGCTTCCTGTTTCTTAGTGAAACATTGGCTAAAATGGTGCTAAGTACGATAAGTGCTAAAATGATTTTATGCACTGATTGTTCTTCAGTCTAAAGCTGCCAGCCACCTTCTTCCGTAGTTGCTCACTCATCACACAGATGCTGCAGTTTAACCAGTCATATGTAATGCACTGAGGGAGAGTGACCTTTCGTAAATGCGCAGCATATTATAGGCGTCTCAAATGTGCTTTAAATGCTCTTCTCTTCACTGTACAGGGTAATGGAAGGACAAGTTTGGTGGGCAGACAAGTTCAGTCTAAAAAACCTCCTCTTCTTCAGCTTCACATCCGTAATCTGTAAAGACAAAGGTTTGAATGAATTCTGTGGTTTCGGGATAAATGGTGAAAAAGTCAGAACGGTAAAGATTAGATTAGATGGTAGACTGCTACCAGGACACTTCTGTGATAAGCAAGTATTTGTAGATGTATGACTTGCAGAGGAGACGGGATCGGAGTAGTTTATCAAGATGATTAACACTTCAAATGCAGTCTGCCACGAATGCTAGAGTTACAGCCCACTTAGCATTACACAATTTGTCAAGATGAAGAGCCAGACCTTGGAACTAATCTGGGAAACCCTTGATCACTGAACCCTCAAGCCGTGACTTCATTATCCTTGTCAGTGACAAGGCTACAATCCGCTGTGACATACTGACCATTTCCACCTATCAGCTCCATGGCGCTAACGCAAGACTCTTCCACCTCTTCCTCATTTTCCTCTTCTTCCTCTGCGGGTTCCTCATATGCTACAGGCCCAATTTCCAACATGGGGGGAGGGGTGGGGGCCGGAGGGGGTTCTGGGACTGCAGGAGGCAACATTGTGGTGATGTTGGCAGTGACCTGAAATAAACAAGCAATGTTTTAGAACAACAAACATCAATTGCCAGATTTACTATATTTGTTTATAAATTTACAATGCTCCCCAAACTCTGAAAATCTGAATTGGCTTTATGCACAGCTTCACTACTTCCTGAACTTCAGCCAGCCCTTTGTTTCCTGTCTGCCATTATTGGACAAACTGATTAATCCAGGTGTGCCTGGCCTCAGTAACAATAATGAGGCACATCTGGATTAATCAGTTTGTCCAATAATGGCAGACAGGAAACAAAGGGCTGGCTGAAGTTCAGGAAGTAGTGAAGCTGTGCATAAAGCCTATTCTACTGCCAGATTTAAATCATAATATCAATACTTTTTGGTTGGTACCATGGTACAGTGGCTACTAAATATGCATCTAAAACATTAAAATATAGTGCTTATGTTATGTTATGTTATGTGCTTATGCTAATGCCAGTTTGAATTCGATCTGCAAAATTTCCTGATCCCATTTGTTACGACCCTAAGGGTCATGTGTTTGGTTGGGGTGTGTTTCTTTCTTCTCTCTCTCTCAGGTGGTGGCCCCTCCCCCTCCATGTCTCGGCTGCATGTGTGAGTGGCAACAGGTGTGCCTGATTAACACTCAGTACCTGGAGGATAAGAAGACTGTTCTTTCATAGCTTAAGGAGAGTGTTGTTTTGAGAGGTGTGCTTGTTCTGTTTATTTCTCTTCCTTCCAGTTGTGACCACATTGCAGGCCAACTTTATTCAACCTGTGGGTTGAACACCAACTTGCATCGTGTTGTGAGTTTAGAACAGTGTTTGTTTGTGTGTTAACCTCCTCAGTGGAGAGAGGATTGTTTAGTAGTCCAGTTAATGTTAAATCTTGTTTTTTCTCAGTTATTTAGTTTGTGTTTATTGTTTGCCTTATCTTGCTTGTTTGCGGTCTCATTGTGAGAGAGTAATTTTGTATTGGTTTTTCTTGGTCCATATTATAATAAATACACATTTCAACTGCACATGACTCTGACTTCCTGTTCTCTTTTGCCCTGGTTATTTTAAATTATTGTTGCTTCCCCTTCCCCTGGATTTACCGTTTTGGGGGAACGTAACCATTATTTAAAATAACCTTCTCTCTTTTCTAATAATCTCCATTATTTTCAGTTCTGAAGTGCAGTGGCTAAGATATGTACATATCACATGTACATCTAACATACTATATTGTGGTGCTAAATGCATGCATCTGATCATGTTCAATCTTGGTACTCATGTAGGAATTGCAGGTTTAATTCTGGCCTGCAACAGGTCCTGATCCCTGTTCCCCTCTTTCTCATGAATTTCCATAATAATATTTAATACTGATTCTAAGTCAGCACCATAGTGTGGAGGCTAGAATATGTGCATGTGACACTTTCAATCACGGTGCTCATGAAGGAAATACAGATTTGAATCTGGCCTGCAATGTTTGCTGATTCCATTCTCCCTTCTCTCCCCATAATAATTTACTATAATTCTCCACTATCTTTCCAATGAAGTAAAAAAAACAACAACTAAAAATAGTGATTCTTCACATCACAGTCAAGGCAAAAACAGAGATTAACACCCCCCCCCCAAAAAAAAAGATTGAGGGCTACATCTCCCAGCAGGCATATGTATAAGGAGGTACAGCTCAGGGGAAGCAGAGGCCTAAATCAATTATCATGTTGTGAAAAACAGAGGAAGAGCATGAAAATCTCAGTGGTAATTATAGCACAGACTTGCCACTGTACTGTGAGGCCGCTCTTCAGGCGGTGCCAGTAAAGGGGAAACAGCAGCAGCGGGGATCTTGTAATAGGGACTGCCAAGCTTGGCAAACGCCTAAAAGACGCCCCGCAGCTCACCTGTGGGTTACACCCTGAGTGAGTAACCCAGGCTGGGATCACAGAGACATGCAGAGGCCTGATGGCTGGAGAATCTGGGCTGGGGCATTAACGATCTCATTAGGAACAAGACAATTTAGAAAACTTGAGATAATATTCCAGTACTTTTCTGTGTAGTACTTCTATTTCATTCTACGGTTCCTTGCCACATCTGAACTAAAACCCCCTGTGTATGAAACAGTGCTCTGCTTGTTCCTGTTTTGTGGGGGGAAAGGGGAGAACTGCTAATGTTTCTGAATAATGTTCCATATTTCTGAATCTCGCAGAGAAAGGCACAATACATTATATAACACTGATCTTTTTTTTAGAAGATCTCTTTAACAACCTGGATGGGACATCGGAAAGCTTCAGTGCGTGAGCAAAGTTGACCCCTGCAGTCATTTTGTACTTGATTTTTTGCCACAGCAAATTTGTCTATTTGTGCATGCACTTTCGTATGGTTGACTTCAGACCACATTGCTGCTTATTCCAGCTTGACCATTTTGAAGAGAGACAATAAGACCTAGAAAAGCCAATCCATCAAATTTTGTGACTTGAACAGTACCACAGATATATTGACTTTCAATTAAATGTATATGCCATATTTACCCCATATCGTGAAATATGCTGGTTCGCTATTTATTGCAGTGACATTTAGCTATGATGGATTTGATTATCGTGATGGATTTACCACTGAAGTCAAGTAGGGTTAGTCAAGCAAATTTGATTTGACCTCTATCAAGCTGAAAGCTGAAATATTGCTCATTGGGTCAACAAGAAAACAGACTGCAAACAGTTCTGCACTGAGATGCCATTCAGTAATCACATTAGAGCCTTGGGTTAGAAATGAGGCGCATAGTTCAAAAGGAGAAGAGAAATTTCTAGCCATATTTAGTTTTAATGTCCAATCAAATGGATTGCAAAATAATAACTATGGTTTGTGCTGACGTGTTTCATGTTAAAACTATACTAACACTTACATTTACTAAATGTATTTTTGCATATTGCTAGGTCTATGAATATTTTTTTTTACCACAATACAGGACTACTAAACTGTAAACAATTATTTCCATTATTTTTTTTCTTTTGTCAAAACAACTTAGATAATTAATGTGGTTCAGATAACATATTTTGAGTTTCTATTTATTAAACCAATCTCCTTGATTGTATTAATATATACATTTTTCATTTCAATGAACTCAAAATTTTAAGGCAACCAGGTAACTTACTTTTTTTAAGTTAAACCAACAATAATTTTTAAAGTGTACTCTGTCTAATGGAAAATAATCTTTGAATGGAAAAATCAAACATATTATTAACATTAACAGTAAGGGCCCTCATTTAACCTACCGGTGTGGCTGCTGTCCTCTTCTTCTTGGGAGCGGATGATATTAAAGGGCGGAGCCTAAAGAAACAAGGTAGAAAGGTAAAATAATGATTTAATGATTTTTTCAGTGGCCTCACCCTTCTTCACAGCAGCTCATGCAGAAGAGCTCAAGAGCCCGTAACAAGCCTAATTTTCGTTCTAAAAATATGAAAATATGAAGCATACTTCCTGCCCCCTCCTTCACTCCCATCCCACAGCAGATTACAGAGGCATATCTAAAGCAATAGATTCACACTGAGACCTGCACTACTGGGCCAAAGAAGCCCTGTGGCGCTGATGAAATGCTTAGCTTACACTTCCTGGCGACTGGATTTAAACATCAAACACCAGCACTATTTAGGGCTAATATTAAAGAGACCAGTATAAAACATTAATTAGTTTGATGGAGGAAGGGAGAGAGGAAGAGGGAACGTTATGAAATGAGAATGACCTTGATCTGGCTTCATGTTAGTCCAGTGTGCACCGTGAAGACAGACTGCTATTTATGTCATAATTATGATAAGCTGGTTCAGAGCTAAAGTGGTACAACGGCAGTTACATGTTTTGCCTGTGCATTTCTATATACAAGACAGAAGAAGAATATATAGGCAGGCTATTTATGTACAACATAAATAGGAGTACTGTATATGCTATACTCAAAAACTTGAAGACATGTCTTCACCTGCTTTTTTAAAAATGTGAATGCTTGGACCTTGTCTCATTTCAAAGCTCCATCTGATCTCATAAGGTTTACGTTAGAGTATATAAAAAAAAATCAAGGCTTGGTGTGTAAGGTGTCTTTGAATGTCCAAAGACTCCCCTGGATGTGTTAGAATGACTGAGCATAAAACAGCATTATAAGTAGGCAAGAATTTGCACAATACTATTTAAAACAGCACTGATTGTGAATAGAAAGTTGCCTTCAAAATATTTTACAGCAAATTCCACAGAAAATGCAAGCCAAATAATCCCAACATTTTGGAAAGCTTTACCAAAACAGACATGAAGGGTGTACATTGTTCACTCTGTTACACTGATGTATTAATTCATGATGTACTTGCAATAGTACTTGAAAGTACTGCTTATGCAAATGCAGCTTCACGTAGAGTCGCAATATTGTCTAAATATACAAACAACCCACACAAATACACTCACACAGGCATATAAACACACAGTGAAGTGCAGAAAAGCTGGGCAGCGACTGTGCCTCCCTAGTGAGATCACCCCGAGGACTTAGTGAGAGCACTTTCTTGGCCGATAAGGGAAAGTGCTGCTAATTAATCTGCTTAAGGAAGAGAGGAGGAGGAGAAAAAGAGCGAGCGAGAGAGAAAGTACACGCTGAGAACGGGGCTTCCTTTGTCGTAACTCATTAGGAGTGGCGGCCTACATCAGCCATCTGCAGCATGCTGGCCGAGTCGAGTCTGTTCTGGACAGATCTGCAGTGTCCTGGCCCTGGCACACATCCTCAACATAACTCCAGTATTAGGATTATCCGACACATTACTGGAAAACACAATCACCCCCGAGCGGCCTTGCAGAGTGAATAGTCTTGGGAAGAGGCGCAGATCTACAACCCAAGTGTGACTAAAACACTTACAAATCTTCAGCCATGGATTGAAATGGCCTCCGGCTGAATCTAGAGCACATATTGTGTATCGGATGCCTCTGCTTGCGGGGACTGAGAAACGTAGATAATCTTACAATGCCGAATGCACGAGCTCAACTGAAGGGAGTGAGGATGAAAATGAACCAGGAAGAAGATCTGAGCAGAAAGTTCAAGCGATTGTTTTGCCCCTCCAAGGGCACGTCAAGGGGGAACAATGGCAGACCTTTTTAAAACAAGAAAGATTTATTTGAGAACCAAATTATGTAAAACACCCCAGAGAATATATTTTGAAATACGCAAGTTTATTTTTCGTACCCCTACTGGCAAATCGTTTTTTTTTTCCCTTTTTTAAACAAAAACTTTATAAAACTGTGTTAAATTTATGCTCAAAACAGAAAAAAACTGTTTACCAGAGGGTTAAGGAAAATATCTCTGAAAACAAGTCTTCATTTCTTATATATTTGCTGCAAGGAGATGACTGAGCTGCAACTGGGTCTTTGAAACTCTACAGTAAAAAGCAACTGCTATAAAGTAAACCAATTACTGTTATTTGTCTTGTTTTAAAGGTGCTAAAAGGACATGTTAGTCGCTTCACTAACCTCCGTCCGACACTGAATTAGATCATTCTACAAAATCCCGTCCTCCAAATCGAATGTCAGCTAACCTGGCTGCTCAAAACGACTGACAGGTATATGCCTTAAAGTGCTCAGACAGAAATAGTGGTCAGAGTCATTTTTGAATTTAGTTTAGTGTTTTTTCACAGAGACTGGTGCGAGTCCTCAGGACTCATATTTAAGTAATATCCGTCTGGTAGTTCCATGAATTTATGTTCCAAGTTACTCCATAAAGCAGATTACAGCAAGATTCACTTTTCTAAATGTATCCTACACTGCTCATAATAAACTTGATAACCCATATGGTTGTTCTAAACAGTAGGCACCAATATTTATTCTATTTCAGTGGTTTTCAACCCTTTTGACTAAAAATGTCCTGTTGGCCAACACAATATTTGAAAGTCATCCTGTGACACTCTTGGAAGTTTGTTGAGGCCCCCTGGTTGAGACCTACTGCTCAACTTCCATAAGACATCTTGTTTCATCCTAAATTGAAGACAGCACTACAAATGTATTATTCCATACTGACAAAAAATAGAAGACTATTTCTCTGAATATTTGTGTAGGCCTATACTATGCATTTTGGTGTTTGGTGTTAGTATTACATTTGTTTTTTAGCAACTATGAGCGTCATAAAAAAAGGATGCCACCAAACATCAGGTCCTAAATAGACATAAAATGACAAACTTCCAGTGACAAAAACAAATTATCTTTCCACAGACAATTGAACAATATTTGTAATGTACAGTTATGTGACTAATGAGATTTCACAGTGGGAGGGGATACTTTATTACAATATTGTAGAAGAAAGAAAATAAAATCAGGCTATGACCATTTAGAACAAAAATGTGTGTATCACATTTACCTTTGTACGTGAAATTCTGTGAGCAAAACGCAGTCATCTCAATAGAAAGCTGTAGTTTTCAACACTATTCTCATTGCGTTTAGTAATTATTTAAAATTTTGGCAAATTGGTGGCTAATTCACATGAATTTAAACAATGCCATTTGTATGTTTTCGTACAATCTGCTTATGCCCAGTGCTTATGCCCATTATGTTTTCCTGTGAGATCAGGTTGATAATTTTGCATGAGGGACATGGGCAAAAAGTTCCACCCCGTGGACTTCGCATTGGATTCAATTTTGTTGAACTGAACTAATATAAAGCTGCTTGGTTTGAAAGGTTTGAAAGCTGCTTGGTTTAGAAGCGGTACTTCCTGCAACTACAACCCTGTCAGCGAAATTTCACAGAAGTTTAGCTAATGTCACGTTAAATAGATTAGAACAGAGTGTTTGAGGGTAGCAGCCTATGAAGACAGCAGACAGCTCATCAGGGTTTGGATCAGAGCCATCAGCTCACAATCTGATGCACATGTCAGAGGTTTCCGCTCTAACACAGACGCACTTACACCGGCTCCTGAGTACAGTGAATACTGACCCTCCCACGACCTTCTCTATAAATCACTGATGCAATTTATGGCAGACTGTCTGCTCATCTCTAAACACATTACAATCAGACGACTCGACACACGGGCGGCACTAAGGCCCTTTAACCAGGCAGAATTAACCACCAAAACTCCAGTGTCAGATTGACAAAACCCTGTAAACACTTCCAATTATACTTCAAGAGCTCTTTTATGCATTTAATAGCGGACATCTGCTGCCCAGAGATGTCAGATCAGTGAGCGTCAGAAAGAGAGATAGAGAGAGAAAAAAAGAGAGATATAGAACAGGAGAGCAGGAATATTCAGATATGTGTATCTCGAGGACAATCTCTAAATGTGACTGTTGAACCCTGATCTTCTCCATCTCTGTTTCCACAGCACTGCCCCTTCATGCCCGGCAGGGCTGACCACATCACAACACAATCCTCCACAACCCCCCTGGGTAGCACATTCACATATTACACACACCACTGCGAGTGACTGAGCTGAACGGCCCCTGGCATGTGACCTGGACCACTGGGAACTGTGGGGGTCCTATATGTGTTTGGAGGTTAGATGTCAAGATGAGTCCTGTATAAACACACATTCAGTATTGTGTGTGCATGCTCTGAAATGTGAAGGGTAAGTGAACGATGATGTCAGTAGGTGTGTGTTTGGTCTGTGAGGTAAGTGTGAATTTCAGTGGAGTGTGATGCACTGGAGTGGGGTCACATTAAGGCCACAAATCAAACATGTATGATGTGAGACTATGAACAAGGTTGTTTAAATTTACACAAGTCTTCATTTGCCCTAAATTCCTGTTTTTGTATGCTGTGCCTCACTAGTTCCCTATGAGTTAGTATATCATGCATACAAATTTGGGTACAGGCAAGGGACTTGATTCTCTGAACATTGAGACACTGATGACTTAAGCACTAAAACATCACTGGTACTTATCAGCGGCATCACTGTGCAGACGTTCAAAAGTTCGAGATGCATCTGGGATCATTTGTTATGTTTATCATGCAGCTTCACTCTCCATTTCTGTTGGGTTGAGACTGGAGAAAACATGATGACAGTTTCAGCAAGTGAACATATGCATTTTAAGAATTTTTAATGAGCGAACATAGCGACTGCTCTACATCAACTGATCAACTACATCAGAGTCTGTGTTCATTCTGACATCCTCATTTACATACAAAATGTGAAATACTGCAATGCGGTTAGAACTTCATCTGAGACTAACATATTAGGTAACACTTTATTTTAAGGTGCTTGTAATAAGCAGTAATTAACAGTTAATAAGACACTTATAAGACCTTATAAGATGCATATAAGATGCATATAAGCATTAACTAATGATAATAAATAAATTAAATTAAATAATAAATTTCTCAAGTATCAATACATTGCACTTTTAGAACAGCCGAACAAACATAACTGGTAACACAAACTCCCAGTCACTTAAAAATTGACCTTCCCAAGAGGGAGTAGTTTCCCTGATCTCTCCAGGGCCTGGAGCTTTAATTAACCCTTATATGAAGTAGTTAATGCTTATATGCATCTTATATTGATCTTATAAGGTCTTATAAGTGTCTAATTAACTGTTACTGTTAATTGTCTAATTAACTGTTACTGTTAATTACTGCTTATTACAAGCACCTTAAAATAAAGTGTTACCAGATATTGTAAAGGCAACTGATCCAAAGACCAGTGACCGACAACTTTGCCCTCCGACCAATTTTTTTTTATGATCCTTGAAATGTCTCTTAGTTTAAAACAATCTCACTGATCTTTCAGTAAAACCTAAATGGTTGAATCAGAGTTAAATATGACAGAAGAATACAAAGTTCGATTTAATATATTGAGTAATGAACTTCATTAAATCGAAAATAGTCTGTCAGCCTAGCAAAGCCATAGGGGCAAAACACAGTATCTTCTCAAATCCTGTATACAGGAGGTCCGAGGCACATTCACACACTGCAACATCAGGTAGCATCTGTGCATTGCTTCCCCCTCACAGGATTTTCACAGGTGCCTGGCACCAGGCGAAAGTGTGAAGTCAAAATGGGTACATCTGCAGAACAGAACTGTGACATCTTTACTGAGAATAAATCACCAGAACCAGATGGCTGACCTGCATTATTGAACAGAGTGCTACATTTTGGGTGTCCCTCTTGTGACCTCTCAGGAGGAGGTAAAAACGGGCCAATCCACAGGTCAGACGGGGTGCCCTCAGGACTGAGTGGGTGAAGCTGGTGAGGACACCCAGCCCTTATGCCAGGCTTCGCACACCCCCTGGCAGTCTGCACCCGCCCTGGGCCAGATGGTGAATGAGCTGGCTAATGGAGCGAATTCATGCAAGACAAATTTGCCCACTTAACAATCAATCCCAACACTGCTCTGTCATCAATAATTTCCTAGGATCTCCCAGGACTCTTTCAAAGGCAGACTGAATCACTGCTGTAAACACCATCAGGTCTATGAGAGAGATAAAGCTTTGAATAAACTGCCAATCAAACAAAGGCAAATACAATTGCTCGATATGCAGTCTAAAGCATGTTTTTAGAAATACATAACATAACTGAACCAGGTTGGCGTTATTAGATTTATTTATTAGATTATTACTGAAACATTATGTTTTAAAAATTATAATTATATAAAATGAATATATGTAATAATCTACAGTATAAAATAGTTTAGATTATAACTTTACTAATCATTGTTCTCATAAATATACAATATAAAAATGGTAATCAATACAAATTTATATCAATACATCAATCGCTACAATCCATAATAAAACAGAATCTAAATTGTGACTGGGTTAGACGCAACCAAATTTGGAGCTATAAATCGCATAAACATTTTTTATGAATATGCCTATTGGAAACCATAAATAAATAGCCTACAGTAAGGTTCATTAATTATTTTAGTCAATCAATATGATTATTATGAATAAAACAAATTGAACTATTTATTGAATCATGCCACAGAACATGCCTTACTCAAGCTAAAATTACTGCAATGCACAGCCTCTCATGGCTTATTTGATAAAAGCTTTGTTACTAAATTTAAACAGTCGTTTCCTTATCCTCCAGCTGCAGATTAAACATATATGTAATTCTAGAAACAAAGTATGCATGAGTATTTGAGTACCAAAGCTAACAATCTATTCACATTTGGGTTACATATAACACGTTGAAGGCTGTAGGGTGGAAATCAAACACTTCCACTATTACTGATGTGTTCTTATGGGCTTTGTAGCTAGGCAACACATTTAAACGGCTCTTAGTGTGATCTCATTTAAAAAACAAAAAAAAACAAAAAAAAACTACTGGCCCAGACTCAGCCATTTCAGAGGGAGCACTTTTGCTCCGCTGGGCCCATATGCCAGTCTGTCAATAATGCATGTCGATGAAATCTGACAGGGGAGGGAAGTAATATTTCTGTTGAGCCAATATCATACAGCAGCTGGCTTTGTGTAAATAAATCTAAGGGGGGAGAGGGGTGTAATGGGTGGAGGCTCTCCACCAGCTTTGGGTGCCACTATGCAGCTGTAATCCCCACTCTCCAGCTGGGGGTATCAGCGGTTAAGTTGTAAGGGTAGTCGGAGAGCAGATTTTTGGGGCAGGTCTAAAAACACAAAATGCTATTCATAAATAATTCAAAATGAATTAGCTAAAATATAGATTTATCAATGCTCCTGAAAATGGAATGGGACTAAAATACAAATGCAGCAAAAAAAAAAAATCTGATTCACAAAAAAGGCTATAATGAACCAATTCTTTTAATGAGTTGATCTAAAGCTGCAGTCACGTTAGCGAAATTTCAGTGTGATTAAAAGGCCCATTGTCTGTTGTCAATAGCACAGTGTATGAAGCACAGCTCACACCAAAGTCACTTTCAAACCAAGCAGCTTTCTGTTGGTCAGTGCGACAAATTTACATAGCCAACTTAAAAAAATAAAAAAATCTGCATGGGGAACTTGTTCGCCCCTCACGGAAAACTCCCAAATCTGTGGTAAATGTGACAGGCTCAGGCCTGAATCAGACTCACTCAGGTAGAATTAAAGAAGCAAATCTCTATAAGGTGATTCTGTAATTTGTCAACTAACAGTCATTTGGCTCCTAAATGTTTCATGAGAGCCAATTACCCCCTCGTCATTAAACAAAACACCATATTATGCATTTATTCAAAACTAAATCTTAAGCTTAAAAAAAAAGCTTCTAGCTGAAACACAATAAACAAAAAAAAAACAAAAAAAAACAAACAAACAAAAACAAAAAATCAGGCAATGGGTTTCAAACCAGTGCCTAAACTACTGTACAGCTCCAATGACCTATACTAGTCAAACCCACTATTACTTCAGTGACCCTCATTCCTCATCAAAGTGGTTGCACAGCTAGAAAAATATTCAATATTAACCATCAAATATCACTGGACTCATAAAACAGTGGGGAGCTCACGCAGAGTCTGAGGGATGAACCGCGAAAAGGGCTTAAAAGCAGCAACACATTCCAAAAAAAGCTTCCCTAACAAATACTCACAGAGCATCCTTTTCCTGAAGGACAAAGCTATTACGCATTCAGCTCCTTCTTTCAGATCTAGCATGATGGAGGAGATACAGAGGGAAGACATGCAATCTGACCCTGGAGGAGGCAACAATTAGGGCCCAGTGGTTTCCACACCTCGTGGTGACAAAGCATCTTATCACACTTCCTGCAGGCCACTGAGGAAAGCCGCCAGCTGTCCGACCCGGGGAAAAGGCTTCGAGAGAAGGAGAGATCCATAGAGGAGAAGAAAGGTGTGATTATCCTCTTTGTATCTCACCCTCCAGCGGTCCAGTACAACAAAGGGAAGGTGGGATTTGTCCCTGATTTCACTATTGTGACTTTGATCAGTATTATGTATGATTTCACCAATACAGCCACGTCATTATTTAATAATATTACAAATGTTATTGTATTTTTTCAATCATATAAAAGTAGCTTTTGTGAGCATTTCTTATAAAACCTTTTGAATGGTAGTGTGTGCATATATACATATACGTGTGTGTACAATATATATATATATATATATACATATATATATATATATATTAGTGCTGTCAATTGATAAAAAAATTAGCTAATTGCACATTTTTCGGTAATTAATCGGGAATAATTTCACCTAACAAATAAAGTTTTTAATATATTTTTATATTGTAATACTTTCACATTGAATCTCCAAAATAATGTAAAACAACATAAAGACAGTATATTTTAACAATTTTTAATGGCATCTTTCCACGAAGCACTATGAATGACTGATACCAGTACTGATGCTGATGTCTCCACAAGGATTTTTTTCTCAATTTTAGCCATTAATTATGGCCATTCAACATTATAGTATAACTGAAAGCTACCATTTTTAAGATTTAATAGGCTAAAAAAAATCTAACAACTTTTAATTTAAGTGAATTTAAAACAATTTTCACAGAAACCCATTGTAGTAAATGTCACATTTAGAAGTGCCTGTCTGTTTTGAGTTTGTTTGTTTACGTTTTGTTTACATACTGTATGTATTAAAGCCTTCTGAGTCTGTTCCTTGTCTTGCGTTGTTGTTTGAAGTCAGTGTGTTCGTGCTTGTGTTTCCTCTGAGTTATTCTCCTGGTTATTATTTTGATTCTTGGATTAGAGATTTATCTCCTTAGAACGCTTCATTACAGCCACCGACCGTAAAAGTGCCTTTAATGTCAGGGCTCAACGATAAGGTTTTTTTCCATTGGCCCAGTCAGACTGTTTGATCTCTACCCACCTTGCTAAAATGCACAAAGTGAGTGATTTCCTCTCTTTTGTTCTTTGATTAACATTAATGACACAGACAGCCGCAGGTTTTTTAGACCGCTGTCACTTTAAGACCTGACGCACACGACGGTGGATGTGACACTCATCCTATTTTCATCCTATAACTCTTTACATTTATTTAACACTTAATTAATTTAAGACTCTGCTTACGAGGATACTCCCCAATAACAGGCATTTTGGCAATTTTGTGTTTCTGTCCATTCAAGCGTCAAAAGAGTGCTCAATGCGGCGCTGGCTTGTCTGAAGCGGCGTTCTATGCGTGTGTTTCAGGTATATGTTCACAAAGAGCTGCTTCAGAGACAGTGCGCCAGTACAGATTTTAGTTCTTTTTTTTTTGCATCTTATCGCGCTTGAATGGTTTAATAGCACTTGAATGAATGGTAGCGTCATCATATAATGTAACACTAGCCAAAGGATGCCAGGAAAAAACAGATGCTGCGTTAATTGCGTTAAATATTTTTAACCTGTTAAACGTTAACGCGCTAATTTTGACAGTCCTAATATATACATACATCATACATACATGCACATATATATATATATATATATATATATATATATATATATATATATATACTGTATATATATATATATATATATATATATATATATTGAACATACACTCCAAAATTATACTATACTTTACAATACACTAAAACTATCCTCTTTACTGTCTCAAACACTTATTCACAGTCACCAACCATGGCGTTCTTGATCATTCCCTACCACCAAACAAAACAGTGTGTGGGAGTGAGAACGCCTTGAACTGATCACACATGAAGAATTTGACATGCCGCAAAGCCTCCATGAGGCAAGTAGCAATTTTCTTTCATCATAGGGACTGCTGCTTAGGAACAGCTTTCGTCCAAAACCTGTAGCGCTTTGTGTACAACAAAGCGATCAAAACCTTGCAGTGGCAAAGAAAGTGCACAGGAGGATCTATCACCTGCAATCTTAATAACATCTGTACATGCAAACCTGCTCCATGCCACCAGAAGAGAGAAAAAGTTTCCATTAATGGCTTCAAGTCAGTCAGGGAAGATGAGTGGGAGAAGACTCCTGCTGATACAGCTTGAGAAGTGTGCTGTGACTGAGTCAACCTCCCTCTGTGACTCTAGTGCAGATGGAAAAGAAGGGTAAGAGAGCTCGCAAAGCTTTCAAAATGGCCTCTCAGCATCACCTACAGAACCCTGGCCTTGTAACATCTGCTGAGGTGAGACTTGGTGGGGAGGCCTATAGAGCACAACAGCCAAGTTTTGTAAGTAAAAATCTCATTAATTTTCTCCATATTTTAACAGTAATCCTTCAAAACATGAGATCCGAGATTAGTAAGTGATGATACGCAATCATTCAACAGTTTGGGGCAAGTACGAAGTAAGGAAGTAAGGAAGTAAGAAATTAATACTTTTAATTTAACAATCAAATTTATCAAAAGTGACAGTAAAGACATCGAATGTTACAAAACATTTTAATTTCAAATAAATGGTTCGATGTAACTTTCTATTCATCAAAGAATCCTGAAAAAAATGTGTCCACAACTGTTTTCAACTGTTTCTTGAGCACTAAATCTGCAAATTAGAATGATTTCTGAAGGATCATGTGACACTGACTGGGGTAATGATGCTGAAAATTCAGCTTTGCCATCACAGGAATAAATTACATTTTTAAAATATATTAAAATAGAGAACAGTTATTTTAATTTGTAATAACATTTCACAATATTGTTTTAACTGTATTTTGATCAAATAAATGCAGCTTTTTGTGAGTTTAATAGACTTCTTTCAAAAACAAAAAATCTAAATTTAAAAAATCGTATCAACCCCAAACGTTTAAACAGTAGTGTACTCCTCCTGTAGACGTCAAGAGTCTGTGAGAATTCAAAATAAAGTTCTTTGACACATGAAAGATATTAATTAAACAGTCTTGTGCAGTTGAGCTTTCTCTGATTTTCAAATATTTTTTGCTTCAGGGCTGGGCAGTTTTGTTGATAGCTTTTTTTTTGTTAAAATCCCTATGAAGACAATGAATGTGAAAATACTTATAGACCCAAGAATGCTAAAAAACGTGTGGTGTCATTGGTGTCTGTGGATTTCGTTCCATCATTATTGTGATTTCATTATAGCCACTCTAAAATCCAGAGTTATTTCTAATGACCTCACAAGATTAAATGAAACAATCCAGCTGCTTTGTCTCGACCAAACCTGATTCCCATCAGCAGGATGTGGCTCCCTTACTCCCACCACCAGACAATCTGGACTAACAGATCTCAATAGAACCCATCATGCTGAGAGACCCAGCCTAAAACCTTTTCACTGAGCTTAGAGGTCGAGAACCAGGCACAAGATGTCCTAAGAGGTCCTTCCTAACGTCGTATCTCACTTAGGCCTAAAGTACAACCACAAGAGATTTTCTGTGACAAAAGTCTTCAGAGAACTTTGCTATACCGCTAGATGGTTCCATGCTGTCCTGGGTCAACGTGACCACGCTAGAAACACACAAAATGACTCGTTCTGCTGATCTAGTTGCTAGGAGGTGGTGAAAGGTTTTTGGCGACAAGGAGCCCCATTAAAACGGACCGAACGACACACTCCACAGTCGGTTGCCTTGGTTTCCTGCCCTGTAGAACGCAAAATGACGGGTTCAAACAACATGGACATTGAGAGCCCACTGTAATAATGAGCGAAAAGCCATACTGCTGGAAGTGGACTAATGTTAGGGTGGAAACAATGACATTTTAGTGTGGGAAACTGAGCCGGGTCAGAAAGGGAGGATCTGCGAAACACATCAGGGCACACAGGCTCACTGGCTATTTCCGGATGCGCCAGGCAAAATAAATGAGAGGTGCTGTGAACTTTACTCAGTGTAGGCCTGGTAGAAAGCATATCTCAGGAACAACTCTAAATCATTCCAGTCTTAACCTAACATTTACAAATCAATCTCCATTCACGTTGTCATGGAGCTGAAAAACCAGACTGGATCTGGTACAGAGCAGTAATGCATATACTTCTTCACTGCCAAATCCCCAGGGTCGATGCTGCTCCTCAAATCTTCGGTCTGATTTTAAAGCAGTAGCTGTTACTGTAAAACGAGGATCAGAAACAGGATCAGACAGCACGCTGGAGCTGGGAGGTGAAGCGTTCTGTCGTGCTGTCACTTTTTTTGAGGTACGCCGAGAAAGGAGGCATAGACAGGTCATCCCCGTACATCGAGATCAGATTTACACTTCAAAAAGCAAATCCCGGCAGTTTTAAGAACGGTAATCCTTTACTAAAAGACAAGGGTAGAAAAGGAAGGGGGTTTGAAGAGGTGAAAAAAGGAGGAAAGACATTAAAGAAAAGGAACTGGATGCCAATTATCTGCTTATCTTTCAGGAGGAGAGTTTCTCCGTTGCTGTTAGTTTGGAGGTCGTGGGGAGGTTCAATCTGGCAGCTGGTGTTTGAGGCTGGAAAAGGGGGATGGAAGTCTGATTCTACCTGGTTAGCGGAGCATCTAGAAGGAGTCTGGGAGCTGCTAAAGGCAGTGAAAAAGAGTAACAACAGCATCTTTATGCAGGCAAATAGAACTGTTAGTCTCCAAGCTCCCCAAAATAACTTGTATACCAGTTTATACACCAAAATATATTTGAAGAAATGTGCTTTGATCAGCTGGAGTGAGAGCTCCTTGACAGAAAGTAATGCATGCATTGTGAATGCTGAGTAATTTTAGACATGTATACTTCAGTCAATCCAGAAACGAAAAGGGGCTACTCGCTCTTTTGAACCATTTGTTTCTAAAAGTACTGCGTGAAATATCTTAGACAGTTGCTACTTGCAAGTTGTGGCAACAGAACTAAAAAGTCTTTGTCCTCACATAGCAGCTCATTACAAATGTTCCCATGGTTCAAAAGAGTGGGAACAAGCTTTCTCAACTGGAGCTGGAACTAAATTCAAGTTTATCATCCAATTTGTTCCACAGTGTCATCAGACTATGATGATTTAATATTTTTACACTAGCCTCTGCTGGTTCGGCCAGCTGATGGGGTGAACAAGACTTCAAGCAACAATTGGGGGTTTTCATGAATAAATCTTTGTATTAAATTAACAAATAAAGTAAATAAAAAAAGCTTTATATGGCTTACAAATTTAAGCACCCTATGGTCTTAAACACAGAATTCCTTAATAAAAAGAAAAAGAAAATTTTTACTCAATAAAAAGTGATAAAAATAGAAAAGTTTATTAAAAGTTATTATTAAAAAAAAATGAGTTTAAAAAAATGCTGTTCTGTTGAACGTTCTAATCATCAAAGAATCCTGAAAAACCATCAACAGTTATTTAAAAAATATTAAGCACAACTGTTTTCAACATTAATAATAATAATAAATGTTTCATGAGCACCAAATCAACATATTGTGACACTGAAGACTGGAGTAATGATGCTGAAAATTCAGCTTTGTCATCACAGGAATAAATTACCTTTTTAAAATATAGAATAAAATTCTATTAAAATAGAATTTTTTTTTTTTTTTTATTGTAATAATATTTAACATTATTGTTGTTTTTACAGTATTCATCATCAAATAAATGTGGCCTTGGTAAGCATAAGAGACTTCTTTAAAAAAAAAATCTTACCGACCCCGAACCTTTTAAAGGTAGTTTAACAAAAATAATAATAACAAGCAGCATTTAGCGGTGTTCAAGCAGTTAAGGCCTTTAAGGCCGTTAAGCACAAAAGCATCAAAAGACATTAAGTTGTATGTAGCAAGCATTTAACAACTGAGATCATAGATAGAATAGACCATGTTTTAGCATGATTTACCATGATATACCACATTTCAGTGTGATTTTTCATTATTTACAATTTCCCAGTATAGTTTACCATGAATCTAGCATGATTTACCATAGTTTACCATGATATACCAAGTTCTAGTATGATTCACCATGATTTACCCTGTTCTAGCATGATTTACCACAATTGAACATATTCTAGTATGATTTAATATGATTCTTGCATGATTTACCATGTTATAGGATGATTTACCATGATATACCACATTCTAGAATGATTTACCGCAGGATTGTAGCATGATTTGCCATGATACACCATGTAATAGTATTGTTTACAATGATTTACCATGTTTCTATCGTGATTTACCATGATTTACCACGTTGCTAGCAATTGTGTGAAGCATCAGAACAAATGAAGTGATAAACTCTGACGAAATATGATTGTTTTATAATAGTTAATAAGGAAAAAACAGAATACTGGTGAAAATCAAGTCTGTCAAAATGAAAGTGAGCCAATAAATGGTCTTCTACTGCCCTCTGATGGACATTATACTTATTTAATAAAGTCTTTTCACAGGTGCTTTTGCACTCATATTTAGACATTATGCTCTCTCTCTCTCTCTCTCACACACACACACACACAAATAAAGACAAATGTTGTTGTTGTTGTGGTTTTCAATGCTATTGCGATGTGTCATTATGAAAATATACTTTAATGGTCTATAAGCATTTCACATAATGTGTTTTTAAAGTATTAATCAGATTATTCAGCATTTATTTAGAAACCTAGGACTACACACACACATTCTGTTGTAGATACAGATATTTGAACTATGTGATGGAAAAAAGAAATGTTTACTGCAATTGTCCTTCAGGATTCATATTTCAGGAATGATCTGCCCACCCTCATCCGGAATGCAGAATCCCTGACAGCATTCAAAAGACAACTGAAAACTCATCTCTTCCGTGAGCACTTAAACATAAAAAAAAATAAAAAAAATTCTTTCCTTTTCCTTGAATCCTTGCTTATCTGGCTTATGCTACACCGAGCAATGTCTGAACTTTGTATTTTGAGCACTTCTTGCGTTGTTTTTGTCTATTCACGATGACTCGCTTGGTTTAGTCCTCAGTTGTAAGTCGCTTTGGATAAAAGCATCTGCTAAATGACTAAATGTAAATGCAAATGTAAATGATTTGTCTTAGTTTACCTTGATGTTACCTTGTTGTGACCGAATGTTACACAATAATTTATCATAATATACCACATTCTAGAATGATTAAGCAGGATTGTAGCATGATTTACTATGATTTACCACGTTGTTAGCAATTATGTGAAGCTTCAGAACAGTAAAGTGAATTGAAAGACAAAATATGATTGTGTTATTATAGTAATTGTCACATAAGGTTATTTTTTAGTGTCTAAATATATGAATGCAAAAGCACATGTGAAAAGACTATTAATAAGTATAATGTCCAGCAGAGGGTAGTAGAAGACCACTTATTGCTATAGTACCACTTTTATTTTGAACTACTTGGTTTAATCAGTATTGTACACTAAAGCCAACCAGTCTTTCAATGTGAATTCCATTATGCATGCTTACACACACACACACACACACACACACACACACACACAATTTTGGGTTATGATATTGTGAAAGTCTCTTTTTGTGGTCCTTAACACTAGAACGGCCACGGCGGTCATTTTGACCGTTTTGAATTTTATATCTGCAATAACTTTGTTGAAAAAATAAATAAAATCCTGCTCGTACCTGACTTTTCCTAAAAGTGTCTGTATTTTCATTTAAAATGTTTTTAATATAAATTACACATAAGGCAAAAAAACAAATGAACATATTTACCTATTTCGGCCATAGACGGTCATATTGACCGCACTGAATTTCGCGGTATTCTTTTGTTACATTTCTCGCGGTTGACCTTTGTGTATTAGGAAATAATCAGAAGATTCAATTGCAAAATGACAGATATGTTTATTGAGAGCTGGTCAGATGCTGGGAGAGTTAAGGTGTGTAAATGTCCGGTATGAAGCCCTTGGCAGCACAGGGACGCTGCGTGTAGAACCATGGAGTGCTGAACACGGGATAACACACGGAAAAGGGATACAGGCAGGGAACAAACACGCAGGAAAAATCTACAACGATCTGACAAAGACTAGGCGACAACAGTAACACTAAAAAGGGTCGAATGCTGATCAGTTGCAGCTGGCGCGTTGATCAGAGCGGGCATGCTGATCAGCTGCAATGACACACGCACACACACACACACACACACACAACAAGACGAGAAAGGAGACAGCGAATTCATAAACCGTGACATTGTCTCTCTCACTGTCAAAAGAATATCTAAATAAGATACTTTTAGTTGTTATTATCTTGTTCTGAGTTATGTTGAATATGGAAATCTAGCTAGGCCTATCTGTTGTGAATATGCGATAATTACGGGCTACTGATATTATTATTTATAAATGTATAATTAAACTTTTTAAAATGTACAGTTTGGTGTTTTGTTTTTAAAAGATATCCTAATACAATAAATGCATTAATCTCTCAATTGGGTATTTATCATTAAAGATATAGAGATTGCAATCTAATGGTCAAAATGACCGCTTGTGGCAGTTCTAGTAGTTATGGAATTCTGGCACTTCTAGTGTTAAGCATTTCAGATGTTTATTTGTGAGGTAAAAATATTCAACTTTCTAATAAATCATTATTTAATATTATATTATTTATTATAAATATTGTTTCCAACATAATAAATATCTTTAAGCATTTGTTTGTTAGCCATTGCTGAAATCTGGTTAAAAAGATTAAAGAATTCTAATGCTGTTGCTCCCTCTAGTGGACAACATCGGTTTTACAGCCTACATAAACGGTTGAAATGAATGACAAGAAATTCGTTTTTTTTTTTACTTATATCTCGGGAACAAGAAAGTGAAAAAATCTGAAACTCAGAAATTAGATAGTGTTAGAGGAGCCCTCTTGAACAAGACCATCCCAGTGTTGCTGAGTGATTGGGTCCGAGAGTAATGTCCGTTGAAATGCATATCTTTGTGGGCTTATATCTCGGGAATGCCCAGGCCAAATCGCACCATACTCGAATCGAAGCTAGACGAGGACGGGCCCTTTCCAACAAGCTCTCCCTCAAGAATCTAGGTGGTCTAGATCGGGAGTTACAGCCGTTCCAAGTCGGAGGTCTCACGGATTAGCGATCCGCGGGGGGAGGGGGGGGGCGCTCCCGAGCCCCGCGACGATAGATTTCGATCAAGATTCCCGAGAGGACCTTACCATCAAAATTTGAGCGCGCAGCGACTTTCTGTTTTCGAGTTATGAGTGAATTTGTACTGGGGGGGCGTGGCCTAAATGGCGGACAGCGTTTTTACTTTCACTTTAGGATTCCCATTTGTAACTGTGATACAACTGTCAATAGTAATTCTGCAATAGATGAATTGACAAAATGTGAGTGTAAATGTTAAAATAGTGATTTTATAAAGTCACTAAATTAGAATTATAGAATAATATTAGTTAGAATCATGACAAAATGACTATTTTAAACAGCAGGGGGCAGTAGTATACCACTTATTGGGTTAATATGCCATTTGTTTTTGATCATTTTCTCCTTTTTAACTGTCATAGATGCATTATTTCTTATCTTCTTTAGAGTCACATGTTCTGACGTGTTTTTAAGAAGATCTGAGCATTCATTGAAGAGATATAGGCTTTCGGGGACCATCCAAATGAAGAAGTTATACCTTTTCTGATAATTATTGATCTAGAGAGTACAGAGCAATAGATGAATTGTACATCTTTTGCTGTGATACCACTGTCAATAGTAATTCTGCAATAGATGAATTGACAAAATGTGAGTGTAAATATTAAAATAGTGATTTTATCAAGTCTAAATTAGAATTATAGAATAATATTAGTTAGAATCATGACAAAATGACTATTTTAAACAGCAGGGGGCAGTAGTATACCACTTATTGGGTTAATATGCCATTTGTTTTTTTATAATTTTCTCCTTTTTAACTGTCATAGATGCATTATTTCTTATCTTCTTTAGAGTCACATGTTCTGACATGTTTTTAAGAAGATCTGAGCATTCATTGAAGAGATATAGGCTTACGGGGACCATCCAAATGAAGAAGTTAAACCTTTTCTGATAATTATTGATCTAGAGAGTACAGAGCAATAGATGAATTTG
The DNA here is from genome assembly GCA_030578255.1 of Tiaroga cobitis. NCBI lineage: Eukaryota > Metazoa > Chordata > Actinopteri > Cypriniformes > Leuciscidae > Tiaroga > Tiaroga cobitis. Next base: position 23,974,816 of record CM060610.1, read on the forward strand.
GACAAAATGTGATTGTAAATGTTAAACTAATGATTTTATAAAGTCTAAATATGAATTATATATAACACTATTAGGTAGTAGTATGATGAAATAACACTTATTGCCTGTTATAGCCATCCAAGCTATTATAGCTGTTATAGCCATCCAACTTACACCCTATTATAGCCATTCAAATGAAGAAATTATACCTTTTCTGATGATTATTGATCTAGAGAGTCCAGAGAATTGTACTGCACTGATTTTGAACATTATAATATAAAGATTATAAGATCATAGATGGAACATACCATTTACAGCCAATACAGGCAATTTACCATAGGAAATACATGGTTTTAAAGCTTTTCAACAGTTATAGCGCCACCTATTGTCCGATCTCCATAAAACTTTGCATGCTTGTTCATGATGTTATGTCACATATGCTCACCAATTTTTGTGAAGTTCTGAGTTTTCATTTATGATTTATAGGCTTTTGAGTATGTTTTGACACGCCCCTTTTTGTAATGACCCTGTTATAGCAAACCAAAGGGCAAAGTTCAACTTTTTTTCAATAATTATTGATCTAGAGAGTCCAGAGAATTGTCCTAGACTGGTCTGGTTCCAATCGGGCGAAAAACCAGGGACTAGTTCGCAAAAGTAGGTTTTTAACATATTCGTGAATATTTAATGAACGGTTTGATTGACAGCAATGGTTATAGAGGCAAAGTTGTTCAGCATGAGGAGATCTATCAAATGATATGCATTTTGTGGGGATATGTGCAACACCACGTGATTACAGAGCCGTAAAACTCGGTAGCGCCAACTAGTGGCCGATTTCTTTCAAAACTCTTACAGGCCTCTTCGGCCATGAGTCGAACATGCCCATCGAGTTTCGTTCCGATCGGCCTCCGTTAACCTCGTCTCATAGGTGCTCAAACTTCATTGGCCAATGGCGGCCATGTTTTTTGAGATACACCAATATCCTTTTACACATACATGGGGCCTTGGACCAAGACACTGCATACCAATTTTCAAGTCAATCGGACTAACGGTCACGTGGCCACACCCCTTTTTATGTTTTTTTAATGTTATAGCGCCACCTAGTGTTAAATCGACGCGGTTTTTTTACTGTGACCCCAGACTGTCCTTATACACATGTGTGCCAAGTTTGGTGAAGATATCTCATTTACTTCTGGAGTTATAGCCGTTTTAGTCAAATAGGCTCCTCCCACAACGTTCATTTTCCGCCCCCTAGCGACAGGTTATCGAAATTTCAACTTTTTTTCGATAATTATTGATATTCAGACTCCAGAGAACATTTCTGCACTGGTTTGGTTCCGATTGTGCAAAAAACCAGGGACTAGTTCGCAAAAGTAGTTTTTTGACAAATTTCAAAATGGCGGAAAAATTTGCATACCGGAAATGAAATCGGAGATATACGTTTTTTAAGTCAAGAGTCCAGCTTTCCAATGATATAAGACACTTGAGGCTACGCCTTACGGTTTAGGAGTTATGAGCAGTTACGCGCAATTGATTGCTATAGCGCCACCTATGGGCCAATTGGGGTCATATTTTGATAACCTCTCCTCGATTTCTGTGCTACCTTAATCCCAAATATCAAGTCTCTAGCTCTTACGGTTTGGTCTGCACGATGCGTTTTACGGCAGAATAATAATAATAATTAAAGCTGCAAGCAGCATTTAGCGGTGTTCAAGCAGTTAAGGCCTTTAAGGCCGTTAAGCACAAAAGCATCAAAAGACATTAAGTTGTATGTAGCAAGCATTTAACCACTGAGATCATAGATAGAATAGACCATGTTTTAGCATGATTTACCATGATATACCACATTTCAGTGTGATTTTTCATTATTTACAATTTTCCAGTATAGTTTACCATGAATCTAGCATGATTTACCAGTTTACCATGATATACCAAGTTCTAGTCTGATTCACCATGATTTACCCTGTTCTAGCATGATTTACCACAATTGAACATATTCTAGTATGATTTAATATGATTCTTGCATGATTTACCATGTTATAGGATGATTTACCATGATATACCACATTCTAGAATGATTTACCGCAGGATTGTAGCATGATTTGCCATGACACACCATGTAATAGTATTGTTTACAATGATTTACCATGTTTCTATCGTGATTTACCATGATTTACCACGTTGCTAGCAATTGTGTGAAGCATCAGAACAAATGAAGTGATAAACTCTGACAAAATATGATTGTTTTATAATAGTTAATAAGGAAAAAACAGAATACTGGTGAAAATCAAGTCTGTCAAAATGAAAGTGAGCCAATAAGTGGTCTTCTACTGCCCTCTGCTGGACATTATACTTATTTAATAAAGTCTTTTCACAGGTGCTTTTGCACTCATATTTAGACATTATGCTCTCTCTCTGTCACACACACACACACACACACACAAATAAAGGCAAATGTTGTTGTTGTGGGTTTCAATGCTATTGCGATGTGTCATTATGAAAATATACTTTAATGGTCTATAAGCATTTCACATAATGTGTTTTTAAAGTATTAATCAGATTATTCTAGCATTTATTTATAAACCTAGGACTACACACACACATTCTGTTGTAGATACAGATATTTGAACTATGTGATGGAAAAAAGAAATGTTTACTGCAATTGTCCTTCAGGATTCATATTTCAGGAATGATCTGGCCACCCTCATCCGGAATGCAGAATCCCTGACAGCATTCAAAAGACAACTGAAAACTCATCTCTTCCGTGAGCACTTAAACATAAAAAAAATAAAAAAAATTCTTTCCTTTTCCTTGAATCCTTGCTTATCTGGCTTATGCTACTCCGAGCAATGTCTGAACTTTGTATTTTGAGCACTTCTTGCGTTGTTTTTGTCTATTCACGATGACTCGCTTGGTTTCAACATGACATCATGACTTTTGCGTAAACAGACACGCCACTTTTAAGTCAAGTGGCGTGTTATCTATACGCATTTTGAGATATCCGCGTGTATGCGTGTATGTCTACGCCATTAATGTCCAAGTGATTCCGCGTATATGTACACGCCATTAAATTTCCGAGCGAAACGAAGCAAAATGTAGATTTACATCTGGGGAGCGATATTTTTTTTTCCCTAGGATGGTAGGGGAAGACTCATAAATGCTATTAACCCCAGTGACGGGTAGGTTTAGGGACGGGGTGGAGGTAGGTCATATATTTATATATACAGTAATAACGTTAAGTCAACTGCGTTCATAAACACGCTGAAAAGCGATTGTGCGTGTTGATAGCACGCCAAAAATGGAAATACGAATTGGCGTGTCATACACACGCAATTTTATGAGATCAGTCTGTTGGTTTAGTCCTCAGTTGTAAGTCGCTTTGGATAAAAGCGTCTGCTAAATGACTAAATGTAAATGTAAATGATTTGTCTTAGTTTACCTTGATGTTACCTTGTTGTGACCGAATGTTACACAATAATTTATCATAATATACCACATTCTAGAATGATTAAGCAGGATTGTAGCATGATTTACTATGATTTACCACGTTGTTAGCAATTATGTGAAGCTTCAGAACAGTAAAGTGAATTGAAAGACAAAATATGATTGTGTTATTATAGTAATTGTCACATAAGGTTATTTTTTAGTGTCTAAATATATGAATGCAAAAGCACATGTGAAAAGACTATTAATAAGTATAATGTCCAGCAGAGGGTAGTAGAAGACCACTTATTGCTATAGTACCACTTTTATTTTGAACTACTTGGTTTAATCAGTATTGTACACTAAAGCCAACCAGTCTTTCAATGTGAATTCCATTATGCATGCTTACACACACACACACACACACACACAATTTTGGGTTATGATATTGTGAAAATCTCTTTTTGTGGTCCTTAACACTAGAACGGCCACGGCGGTCATTTTGACCGTTTTGAATTTTATATCTGCAATAACTTTGTTGAAAAAATAAATAAAATCCTGCTCGTACCTGACTTTTCCTAAAAGTGTCTGTATTTTCATTTAAAATGTTTTTAATATAAATTACACATAAGGCAAAAAAACAAATGAACATATTTACCTATTTCGGCCATAGACGGTCATATTGACCGCACTGAATTTCGCGGTATTCTTTTGTTACATTTCTCGCGGTTGACCTTTGTGTATTAGGAAATAATCAGAAGATTCAATTGCAAAATGACAGATATGTTTATTGAGAGCTGGTCAGATGCTGGGAGAGTTAAGGTGTGTAAATGTCCGGTATGAAGCCCTTGGCAGCACAGGGACGCTGCGTGTAGAACCATGGAGTGCTGAACACGGGATAACACACGGAAAAGGGATACAGGCAGGGAACAAACACGCAGGAAAAATCTACAACGATCTGACAAAGACTAGGCGACAACAGTAACACTAAAAAGGGTCGAATGCTGATCAGTTGCAGCTGGCGCGTTGATCAGAGCGGGCATGCTGATCAGCTGCAATGACACACGCACACACACACACACACACACACACACACACACACAACAAGACGAGAAAGGAGACAGCGAATTCATAAACCGTGACATTGTCTCTCTCACTGTCAAAAGAATATCTAAATAAGATACTTTTAGTTGTTATTATCTTGTTCTGAGTTATGTTGAATATGGAAATGTAGCTAGGCCAATCTGTTCTGAATATGCGATAATTACGGGCTACTATATTTATAAATGTATAATTAAACTTTTTTAAATGTACAGTTTAGTGTTTTGTTTTTAAAAGATATCCTAATACAATAAATGCATTAATCTCTCAATTGGGTATTTATCATTAAAGATATAGAGATTGCAATTTAATGGTCAAAATGACCGCTTGTGGCAGTTCTAGTAGTTATGGAATTCTGGCACTTCTAGTGTTAAGCATTTCAGATGTTTATTTGTGATGTAAAAATATTAAATTTTCTAATAAATCATTATTTAATATTATATTATTTATTATAAATATTGTTTCCAACATAATAAATATCTTTAAGCATTTGTTTGTTAGCCATTGCTGAAATCTGGTTAAAAAGATTAAAGAATTCTAATGCTGTTTCTCCCTCTAGTGGACAACATCGGTTTTACAGCCTACATAAACGGTTGAAATGAATGACAAGAAATTCGTTTTTTTTTACTTATATCTCGGGAACAAGAAAGTGAAAAAATCTGAAACTCAGAAATTAGATAGTGTTAGAGGAGCCCTCTTGAACAAGACCATCCCAGTGTTGCTGAGTGATTGGGTCCGAGAGTAATGTCCGTTGAAATGCATATCTTTGTGGGCTTATATCTCGGGAATGCCCAGGCCAAATCGCACCATACTCGAATCGAAGCTAGACGAGGACGGGCCCTTTCCAACAAGCTCTCCCTCAAGAATCTAGGTGGTCTAGATCGGGAGTTACAGCCGTTCCAAGTCGGAGGTCTCACGGATTAGCGATCCGGGGGGGGGGGGGGGGCGCTCCCGAGCCCCGCGACGATAGATTTCGATCAAGATTCCCGAGAGGACCTTACCATCAAAATTTGAGCGCGCAGCGACTTTCTGTTTTCGAGTTATGAGTGAATTTGTACTGGGGGGGCGTGGCCTAAATGGCGGACAGCGTTTTTACTTTCACTTTAGGATTCCCATTTGTAACTGTGATACAACTGTCAATAGTAATTCTGCAATAGATGAATTGACAAAATGTGAGTGTAAATGTTAAAATAGTGATTTTATAAAGTCACTAAATTAGAATTATAGAATAATATTAGTTAGAATCATGACAAAATGACTATTTTAAACAGCAGGGGGCAGTAGTATACCACTTATTGGGTTAATATGCCATTTGTTTTTTATCATTTACTCCTTTTTAACTGTCATAGATGCATTATTTCTTATCTTCTTTAGAGTCACATGTTCTGACGTGTTTTTAAGAAGATCTGAGCATTCATTGAAGAGATATAGGCTTTCGGGGACCATCCAAATGAAGAAGTTATACCTTTTCTGATAATTATTGATCTAGAGAGTACAGAGCAATAGATGAGTTGTACATCTTTTGCTGTGATACAACTGTCAATAGTAATTCTGCAATAGATGAATTGACAAAATGTGAGTGTAAATATTAAAATAGTGATTTTATCAAGTCTAAATTAGAATTATAGAATAATATTAGTTAGAATCATGACAAAATGACTATTTTAAACAGCAGGGGGCAGTAGTATACCACTTATTGGGTTAATATGCCATTTGTTTTTTTATAATTTTCTCCTTTTTAACTCTCATAGATGCATTATTTCTTATCTTCTTTAGAGTCACATGTTCTGACATGTTTTTAAGAAGATCTGAGCATTCATTGAAGAGATATAGGCTTTCGGGGACCATCCAAATGAAGAAGTTAAACCTTTTCTGATAATTATTGATCTAGAGAGTACAGAGCAATAGATGAATTTGGACAAAATGTGATTGTAAATGTTAAACTAATGATTTTATAAAGTCTAAATATGAATTATATATAACAATATTAGGTAGTAGTATGATGAAATAACACTTTTTGCCTGTTATAGCCATCCAAGCTAATATAGCTGTTATAGCCATCCAACTTACACCCTATTATAGCCATTCAAATGAAGAAATTATACCTTTTCTGATGATTATTGATCTAGAGAGTCCAGAGAATTGTACTGCACTGATTTTGAACATTATAATATAAAGATTATAAGATCATAGATGGAACATACCATTTACAGCCAATACAGGCAATTTACCATAGGAAATACATGGTTTTAAAGCTTTTCAACAGTTATAGCGCCACCTATTGTCCGATCTCCATGAAACTTTGCATGCTTCTTCACCATGTTATGACACATGTGCCCATCAATTTTTGTGAAGTTCTGAGTTTTATTTATGATTTATAGGCTTTTGAGTGCATTTTGACACGCCCCCTTTTCTAAATGACCCTGTTACAGTGAACCAAAGGGCAAAGTTCAACTTTTTTTTGATAATTATTGATATAGAGAGTCCGGAATTTTGTCCTAGACTGGTCTGGTTTTGATCAGGCGAAAAACCAGGGACTAGTTCGCAAAAGTAGGTTTTTAACATATTTGTGAATATTTAATGAACGATTTGATTGACAGCAATGGTTCTAGAGGCAAAGTTGTTCACCATGAGGAGATCTATCAAATGATATGCATTTTGGTGGGATGTGTGTAACACCACGTGATTACAGAGCCGTGAAACTCGTTAGCGCCAACTAGTGGCCGATTTCTTTCAAAACTCTTACAGGCCTCTTGGGCCATGAGTCGAACATGCCCATCGAGTTTCGTTCCGATTGGCCTCCGTTAACCTCATCTCATAGGTGCTAAAATTTCATTGGCCAATGACGGCCATGTTTTTAGAGATACGCCAATATCCTTTTACACATTCATGGGGCCTTGGTCCAAGACACTTCATACCAAATTTCAAGTCAATCGGACTAATGGTCAGGTGGCCACACCCCCTTTTATGTTTTTTTAATGTTATAGCGCCACCTAGTGTTAGATCGACGCGATTTTTTTGCTGTGACCCCAGACTGTCCTCATACACATGTGTATAAAGTTTGGTGAAGATATCTCATTTCGTTCACGAGTTATAGCCATTTGAGTAAAATAGGCTCCTCCCACAACGTTTATTTTGCGCCCCCTAGCGACCAGAAATCGAAAATTCAACTTTTTTTTGATAATTATTGATATGCAGACTCCAGAGAACATTTCTGCACTGGTTTGGTTCCGATCGGGCAAAAAACCAGGGACTAGTTCGCAAAAGTAGGTTTTGGACAAAACCGGAAATGACGGAAAAATTTGCATACCGGAAATGAAATCGGAGATATACGTTTTTTAAGTCAAGAGTCCAGCTTTCCAATGATATAAGACACTTGAGTCTACGACATAGGGTCTAGGAGTTAGGATCACTTTCGCGTTTTTGTTGCTATAGCGCCACCTATGGGCCAATCGGGCTCATACTCTCTCAACCTCTCCTCGATTTCTGTGCTACCTTAATCCCAAATATCAAGTCTCTAGCCCTTACGGTTTGGGCTGCACGATGCGTTTTAGGGCGGAATAATAATAATAATAATAATAATAAAAATCAGTACAAATACAATAGGTTTTCAGCACTTCGTGCTTGAACACCTAATTAAAGCTGCAAGCAGCATTTAGCGGTGTTCAAGCAGTTAAGGCCTTTAAGGCCGTTAAGCACAAAAGCATCAAAAGACATTAAGTTGTATGTAGCAAGCATTTAACCACTGAGATCATAGAGAGAATAGACCATGTTTTAGCATGATTTACCATGATATACCACATTTCAGTGTGATTTTTCATTATTTACAATTTTCCAGTATAGTTTACCATGAATCTAGCATGATTTACCATAGTTTACCATGATATACCAAGTTCTAGTATGATTCACCATGATTTACCCTGTTCTAGCATGATTTACCACAATTGAACATATTCTAGTATGATTTAATATGATTCTTGCATGATTTACCATGTTATAGGATGATTTACCATGATATACCACATTCTAGAATGATTTACCGCAGGATTGTAGCATGATTTGCCATGATACACCATGTAATTGTATTGTTTACAATGATTTACCATGTTTCTATCGTGATTTACCATGATTTACCACGTTGCTAGCTATTGTGTGAAGCATCAGAACAAATGAAGTGATAAACTCTGACAAAATATGATTGTTTTATAATAGTTAATAAGGAAAAAACAGAATACTGGTGAAAATCAAGTCTGTCAAAATGAAAGTGAGCCAATAAGTGGTCTTCTACTGCCCTCTGCTGGACATTATACTTATTTAATAAAGTCTTTTCACGTGTGCTTTTGCACTCATATTTAGACATTATGCTCTCTCTTTCTCTCTCACACACACACACACACACACACACACACACACAAATAAAGACAAATGTTGTTGTTGTTGTGGTTTTCAATGCTATTGGGATGTGTCATGAAAATATACTTTAATGGTCTATAAGCATTTCACATAATGTGTTTTTAAAGTATTAATCAGATTATTCAGCATTTATTTAGAAACCTAGGACTACACACACACATTCTGTTGTAGATACAGATATTTGAACTATGTGATGGAAAAAAGAAATGTTTACTGCAATTGTCCTTCAGGATTCATATTTCAGGAATGATCTGCCCACCCTCATCCGGAATGCAGAATCCCTGACAGCATTCAAAAGACAAAAACTCATCTCTTCCGTGAGCACTTAAACATACAAAAAAATTTAAATTCTTTCCTTTTCCTTAAATCCTTGCTTATCTGGCTAATGCTACTCCGAGCAATGTCTGAACTTTGTATTTTGAGCACTTCTTGCGTTGTTTTTGTCTATTCACGATGACTCGCTTGGTTTAGTCCTCAGTTGTAAGTCGCTTTGGATAAAAGCGTCTGCTAAATGACTAAATGTAAATGTAAATGTAAATGATTTGTCTTAGTTTACCTTGATGTTACCTTGTTGTGACCGAATGTTACACAATAATTTATCATAATATACCACATTCTAGAATGATTAAGCAGGATTGTAGCATGATTTACCACGTTGTTAGCAATTATGTGAAGCTTCAGAACAGTAAAGTGAATTGAAAGACAAAATATGATTGTGTTATTATAGTAATTGTCACATAAGGTTATTTTTTAGTGTCTAAATATATGAATGCAAAAGCACATGTGAAAAGACTATTAATAAGTATAATGTCCAGCAGAGGGTAGTAGAAGACCACTTATTGCTATAGTACCACTTTTATTTTGAACTACTTGGTTTAATCAGTATTGTACACTAAAGCCAACCAGTCTTTCAATGTGAATTCCATTATGCATGCTTACACACACACACACACACACACACACACACACAATTTTGGGTTATGATATTGTGAAAGTCTCTTTTTGTGGTCCTTAACACTAGAACGGCCACGGCGGTCATTTTGACCGTTTTGAATTTTATATCTGCAATAACTTTGTTGAAAAAATAAATAAAATCCTGCTCGTACCTGACTTTTCCTAAAAGTGTCTGTATTTTCATTTAAAATGTTTTTAATATAAATTACACATAAGGCAAAAAAACAAATGAACATATTTACCTATTTCGGCCACAGACGGTCATATTGACCGCACTGAATTTCGCGGTATTCTTTTGTTACATTTCTCGCGGTTGACCTTTGTGTATTAGGAAATAATCAGAAGATTCAATTGCAAAATGACAGATATGTTTATTGAGAGCTGGTCAGATGCTGGGAGAGTTAAGGTGTGTAAATGTCCGGTATGAAGCCCTTGGCAGCACAGGGACGCTGCGTGTAGAACCATGGAGTGCTGAACACAGGATAACACACGGAAAAGGGATACAGGCAGGGAACAAACACGCAGGAAAAATCTACAACGATCTGACAAAGACTAGGCGACAACAGTAACACTAAAAAGGGTCGAATGCTGATCAGTTGCAGCTGGCGCGTTGATCAGAGCGGGCATGCTGATCAGCTGCAATGACACACGCACACACACACACACACACACACACACACAACAAGACGAGAAAGGAGACAGCGAATTCATAAACCGTGACATTGTCTCTCTCACTGTCAAAAGAATATCTAAATAAGATACTTTTAGTTGTTATTATCTTGTTCTGAGTTATGTTGAATATGGAAATGTAGCTAGGCCTATCTGTTGTGAATATGCGATAATTACGGGCTACTGATATTATTATTTATAAATGTATAATTAAACTTTTTTAAATGTACAGTTTGGTGTTTTGTTTTTAAAAGATATCCTAATACAATAAATGCATTAATCTCTCAATTGGGTATTTATCATTAAAGATATAGAGATTGCAATCTAACGGTCAAAATGACCGCTTGTGGCAGTTCTAGTAGTTATGGAATTCTGGCACTTCTAGTGTTAAGCATTTCAGATGTTTATTTGTGATGTAAAAATATTAAACTTTCTAATAATAAATCATTATTTAATATTATATTATTTATTATAAATATTGTTTCCAACATAATAAATATCTTTAAGCATTTGTTTGTTAGCCATTGCTGAAATCTGGTTAAAAAGATTAAAGAATTCTAATGCTGTTGCTCCCTCTAGTGGACAACATCGGTTAAATTCGTTTTTTTTTTACTTATATCTCGGGAACAAGAAAGTGAAAAAATCTGAAACTCAGAAATTAGATAGTGTTAGAGGAGCCCTCTTGAACAAGACCATCCCAGTGTTGCTGAGTGATTGGGTCCGAGAGTAATGTCCGTTGAAATGCATGTCTTTGTGGGCTTATATCTCGGGAATGCCCAGGCCAAATCGCACCATACACGAATCAAAGCTAGACGAGGACGGGCCCTTTCCAACAAGCTCTCCCTCAAGAATCTAGGTGGTCTAGATCGGGAGTTACAGCCGTTCCAAGTCGGAGGTCTCACGGATTAGCGATCCGGGGGGGGGGGGGGGCGCTCCCGAGCCCCGCGACGATAGATTTCGATCAAGATTCCCGAGAGGACCTTACCATCAAAATTTGAGCGCGCAGCGACTTTCTGTTTTCGAGTTATGAGTGAATTTGTACTGGGGGGGCGTGGCCTAAATGGCGGACAGCGTTTTTACTTTCACTTTAGGATTCCCATTTGTAACTGTGATACAACTGTCAATAGTAATTCTGCAATAGATGAATTGACAAAATGTGAGTGTAAATGTTAAAATAGTGATTTTATAAAGTCACTAAATTAGAATTATAGAATAATATTAGTTAGAATCATGACAAAATGACTATTTTAAACAGCAGGGGGCAGTAGTATACCACTTATTGGGTTAATATGCCATTTGTTTTTTATCATTTTCTCCTTTTTAACTGTCATAGATGCATTATTTCTTATCTTCTTTAGAGTCACATGTTCTGACATGTTTTTAAGAAGATCTGAGCATTCATTGAAGAGATATAGGCTTTTGGGGACCATCCAAATGAAGAAGTTATACCTTTTCTGATAATTATTGATCTAGAGAGTACAGAGCAATAGATGAATTGTACATCTTTTGCTGTGATACAACTGTCAATAGTAATTCTGCAATAGATGAATTGACAAAATGTGAGTGTAAATATTAAAATAGTAATTTTATCAAGTCTAAATTAGAATTATAGAATAATATTAGTTAGAATCATGACAAAATGACTATTTTAAACAGCAGGGGGCAGTAGTATACCACTTATTGGGTTAATATGCCATTTGTTTTTTTTATAATTTTCTCCTTTTTAACTGTCATAGATGCATTATTTCTTATCTTCTTTAGAGTCACATGTTCTGACATGTTTTTAAGAAGATCTGAGCATTCATTGAAGAGATATAGGCTTTCGGGGACCATCCAAATGAAGAAGTTATACCTTTTCTGATAATTATTGATCTAGAGAGTACAGAGCAATAGATGAATTTGGACAAAATGTGATTGTAAATGTTAAACTAATGATTTTATAAAGTCTCAATATGAATTATATATAACAATATTAGGTAGTAGTATGATGAAATAATACTTTTTGCCTGTTATAGCCATCCAACTTACACCCTATTATAGCCATTCAAATGAAGAAATTATACCTTTTCTGATGATTATTGATCTAGAGAGTCCAGAGAATTGTACTGCACTGATTTTGAACATTATAATATAAAGATTATAAGATCATAGATGGAACATGCCATTTACAGCCAATACAGGCAATTTACCATAGGAAATACATGGTTTTAAAGCTTTTCAACAGTTATAGCGCCACCTATTGTCCGATCTCCATAAAACTTTGCATGCTTGTTCATGATGTTATGTCACATATGCTCACCAATTTTTGTGAAGTTCTGAGTTTTCATTTATGATTTATAGGCTTTTGAGTATGTTTTGACACGCCCCTTTTTGTAATGACCCTGTTATAGCAAACCAAAGGGCAAAGTTCAACTTTTTTTCAATAATTATTGATCTAGAGAGTCCAGAGAATTGTCCTAGACTGGTCTGGTTCCAATCGGGCGAAAAACCAGGGACTAGTTCGCAAAAGTAGGTTTTTAACATATTCGTGAATATTTAATGAACGGTTTGATTGACAGCAATGGTTATAGAGGCAAAGTTGTTCAGCATGAGGAGATCTATCAAATGATATGCATTTTGTGGGGATATGTGCAACACCACGTGATTACAGAGCCGTAAAACTCGGTAGCGCCAACTAGTGGCCGATTTCTTTCAAAACTCTTACAGGCCTCTTCGGCCATGAGTCGAACATGCCCATCGAGTTTCGTTCCGATCGGCCTCCGTTAACCTCGTCTCATAGGTGCTCAAACTTCATTGGCCAATGGCGGCCATGTTTTTTGAGATACACCAATATCCTTTTACACATACATGGGGCCTTGGACCAAGACACTGCATACCAATTTTCAAGTCAATCGGACTAACGGTCACGTGGCCACACCCCTTTTTATGTTTTTCTAATGTTATAGCGCCACCTAGTGTTAAATCGACGCGGTTTTTTTACTGTGACCCCAGACTGTCCTTATACACATGTGTGCCAAATTTGGTGAAGATATCTCATTTACTTCTGGAGTTATAGCCGTTTTAGTAAAATAGGCTCCTCCCACAACGTTCGTTTTCCGCCCCCTAGCGACAGGTTATCGAAATTTCAACTTTTTTTCGATAATTATTGATATTCAGACGCCAGAGAACATTTCTGCACTGGTTTGGTTCCGATTGTGCAAAAAACCAGGGACTAGTTCGCAAAAGTAGGTTTTTGACAAATTTCAAAATGGCGGAAAAATTTGCATACCGGAAATGAAATCGGAGATATACGTTTTTTAAGTCAAGAGTCCAGCTTTCCAATGATATAAGACACTTGAGGCTACGCCTTACGGTTTAGGAGTTATGAGCAGTTACGCGCAATTGATTGCTATAGCGCCACCTATGGGCCAATTGGGGTCATATTTTGATAACCTCTCCTCGATTTCTGTGCTACCTTAATCCCAAATATCAAGTCTCTAGCTCTTACGGTTTGGTCTGCACGATGCGTTTTACGGCAGAATAATAATAATAATTAAAGCTGCAAGCAGCATTTAGCGGTGTTCAAGCAGTTAAGGCCTTTAAGGCCGTTAAGCACAAAAGCATCAAAAGACATTAAGTTTTATTTAGCATACATTTAAACACTGACGTAATAGATGGAAAAGACCATTTACAGCCAATACAGGCAATTTACCATAGGAAATACATGGTTTTGAAGATTTTTAACAGTTATAGCGCCACCTATTGTCCGATCTCCATAAAACTTTGCATGCTTGTTCATGATGTTATGTCACATATGCTCACCAATTTTTGTGAAGTTCTGAGTTTTTATTTATGATTTATAGGCTGTTGAGTGTGTTTTGACACGCCCCTTTTTATAAATGATCCTGTTATAGCAAACCAAAGGGAAAAGTTCAACTTTTTTTTGATAATTATTGATCTAGAGAGTCCAGAGAATTGTCCTAGACTGGTCTGGTTCCGATCGGGCGAAAAACCAGGGACTAGTTCGCAAAAGTAGGTTTTTAACATATTCGTGAATATTTAATGAACGGTTTGATTGACAGCAATGGTTCTAGAGGCAAAGTTGTTCAGCATGAGGAGATCTATCAAATGATATGCATTTTGTGGGAATATGTGCACCACCACGTGATTACAGAGCCGTAGAACTCGTTAGCGCCAACTAGTGGCCGATTTTTTTCAAAACTCTTACAGACCACTTGGGCCATGAGTCGAACATGCCCATCGAGTTTCGTTCCGATCGGCTTTCGTTAACCTCGTCTCATAGGTGCTCAAACTTCATTGGCCGATGGCGGCCATGTTTTTTGAGATACGCCAATGTCCTCATATACATACATGGGGCCTTGGACCAAGACACTGCATACCAATTTTCAAGTCAATCGGACAAACCACTAGGTGGCCATATGTTTTTTTCATGTTATAGCGCCACCTAGAGCTCAATCGATGCGATTTTTTTACTGTGACCTCAAACTGTCCTTATACACATGTGTGCCAAGTTTGGTCAACTTATCTCATTTACTTCTGGAGTTATAGCCGTTTTAGTAAAATAGGCTCCTCCCACAACGTTCATTTTGCACCCCCTAGCAACCCTGAATCGAAAATTCAACTTTTTTTCGATAATTATTGATAGTCAGACTCCAGAGAACATTTCTGCACTGGTTTGGTTCCGATCGGGCAAAAAACCAGGGACTAGTTCGCAAAAGTCGTTTTTTGACAAAATTCAAAATGGCGGAAAATCTATCATGGCGGAAATGAAATCGGAGATATACGTTTTGTTCTCCAGGTTTTCAGCTTTCCAATGATATAAGACACTTGAGTCTACGACATACGGTTTAGGAGTTATGAGCAGTTTCGCGCAATTGGTTGCTATAGCGCCACCTATGGGCCAATCGGGCTCATAATTTGATAGCCTCTCCTCGATTTTTGTACTACCATCTGACAAAGTTTCAAGTCTCTAGCACTTACGGTTTGGTCTGCACGATGCGTTTTACGGCAGAAGAATAATAATAATAATAATAATTAAAGCTGCAAGCAGCATTTAGCGGTGTTCAAGCAGTTAAGGCCTTTAAGGCCGTTAAGCACAACAGCATCAAAAGACATTAAGTTTTATTTAGCATACATTTAACCACAGACATAATAGATGGAAAAGACCATTTACAGCCAATACAGGCAATTTACCATAGGAAATACATGGTTTTAAAGCTTTTCAACAGTTATAGCGCCACCTATTGTCCGATCTCCATAAAACTTTGCATGCTTGTTCATGATGTTATGTCACATATGCGTACCAATTTTTGTGAAGTTCTGAGTTTTTATTTATGATTTATAGGCTTTTGAGTGTGTTTTGACACGTCCATTTTCTAAATGACCCTGTTACAGTGAACCAAAGCGCAAAGTTCAACTTTTTTTTGATAATTATTGATCTAGAGAGTCCAGAGAATTGTCCTAGACTGGTCTGGTTCCGATCGGGCGAAAAACCAGGGACTAGTTCGCAAAAGTAGGTTTTTAACATATTCGTGAATATTTAATGAACGGTTTGATTGACAGCAATGGTTCTAGAGGCAAAGTTGTTTAGCATGAGGAGATCTATCAAATGATATGCATTTTGTGGGAATATGTGCACCACCACGTGATTACAGAGCCGTAGAACTCGTTAGCGCCAACTAGTGGCCGATTTTTTTCAAAACTCTTACAGACCACTTGGGCCATGAGTCAAACATGCCCATCGAGTTTCGTTCCGATCGGCTTTCGTTAACCTCGTCTCATAGGTGCTCAAACTTCATTGGCCGATGGCGGCCATGTTTTTTGAGATACGCCAATGTCCTCATATACATACATGGGGCCTTGGACCAAGACACTGCATACCAATTTTCAAGTCAATCGGACAAACCACTAGGTGGCCATATGTTTTTTTCATGTTATAGCGCCACCTAGAGCTCAATCGATTCGATTTTTTTTATTGTGACCTCAGACTGTCCTTATACACATGTGTGCCAAGTTTGGTCAACTTATCTCATTTACTTCTGGAGTTAGAGCCGTTTTAGTAAAATAGGCTCCTCCCACAACGTTCATTTTGCGCCCCCTAGCAACCCTGAATCGAAAATTCAACTTTTTTTCGATAATTATTGATATTCAGACTCCAGAGAACATTTCTGCACTGGTTTGGTTCCGATCGGGCAAAAAACCAGGGACTAGTTCGCAAAAGTCGTTTTTTGACAAAATTCAAAATGGCGGAAAATCTATCATGGCGGAAATGAAATCGGAGATATAAATTTTGTTCTCCAGGTCTTCAGCTTTCCAATGATATAAGACACTTGAGTCTACGACATACGGTTTAGGAGTTATGAGCAGTTTCGCGCAATTGGTTGCTATAGCGCCACCTATGGGCCAATCGGGCTCATAATTTGATAACCTCTCCTCGATTTTTGTACTACCATCTGACAAAGTTTCAAGTCTCTAGCACTTACGGTTTGGTCTGCACGATGCGTTTTACGGCAGAAGAATAATAATAATAATAATAATAATAAAAATCAGTACAATTACAATAGGTTTTCAGCACTTCGTGCTTGAACACCTAATAATAAAAATCAGTACAATTACAATAGGTTTTCAGCACTTCGTGCTTGAACACCTAATAAAAATCCTTACAAATACAATAGGTTTTCAGCACTTCGTGCTTGAACACCTAATAAAAATCCTTACAAATACAATAGGTTTTCAGCACTTCGTGCTTGAACACCTAATTAAAAAAAATATACTGCATTCCCACCATACAAAGCAAATGATAACACTAGCACTCTAGCCAGCTATGTTTTTATATCTTCAGGATATCCATTATATTTATATTTTAAAAATATAAAATGTAATAAAACTAATGTGAGAGTTGCATAGTTTGTTTCAAACACATTCATGAATATAAGATTCAAAAGAAAAGGGACAGTAAATTGCCTTTTCGAAGCTTCAGAATATGAGGTCTCCGACAGTGTTCGTATGTCTGATTCATCATCATCTCACCATTCAGTATGAAATTAGTAATTATCATTAACGAAATGGACTGGAGGAAAGGCATCACACAATGAGAAATTATCTTTCAATGCCTAAGTGTAGAAGTCATGATCTTGCGCTCCGTCTGTCGTATATTCATTACTTCTCTCACAGGGACGTTTGGAGCCCTGGAGGACTATTAATTGGAGAAGGGGCAGGCTCCCAGCATGCACTACAGGGTGCCAGGTGATGGCAGACAGACAGTCCTGGCACTGAATTGATGACAAGCTTTCTCCTGGTGGAAATGACTGTGAAGGTCAGCCAAAGGAGCAAAGCAAAGACAAAATGTTGGAGGCCGACAAGAAGAAAAATGTAGTCCTCCAAGGGCAAGGGAACTGCCTTTTTTATCATGTCCTTTGTCTGAGGAACAAAAGAGGCTCTTTACCACTTGGAGTGGGTCCCTGTTACTACATAAAGACAGACTTAGTGGTTTCTGGGAGTGAAAAAGTAGAAAAGGTTGCAAAGCATAGTGTGAGCCAACAGTAACCAAGTAAAAAACAACAACAACAGATTCCCTATTCATTAAATTCTCACCTCTTGCCCATGAGGCTTGCGGGTTTAGCGAGCCCGAGATTGCTCTTGTTTGGCTGCTTCTTGCGGCGGGTCAACTTCTTGCGTCCAGAGCCACCGGCGGGCACGACCTCGGCTTGCTGGGTGGTGTTGCTCCCACTGCCCTTGCTGTTGAGGTCCCACAAAACATCATAATTGATCTTGCTGGAGATCTTTTTCTGCTCCAGCATCTTCTCTATGGCCTCTCCCGCAGTGCTGGCCAGGATCGGTTCTCGCTTCTTGGACGGCTTCTTTGGCTACACAAATTGAGATAAAAGTTGTTTACAGTGAAAAACAAACATTGGGGTCAGTGGTTAGATGGCTCTGCTTCATAGCGAAGACTCGCTTAAACAGTTTCTGAAAGCTAAAGCATGCTGTTAATTTATTAAGTGAGCATTTTTATTTGGTGGGGGGGGGGGGGGGGGGGGTGATCTGGGTATCATTTAAACAGTCTATTGGGGCTTGATATAATGATGTCAGACTAACAGCTGTCAACAAGAAGGTGACCGAATCCCATTAGTAGCCTGGAAAAGCAATCAAGCTCATCTGATCTGGTCACCGCTGACCATGTTCCTCGTCTACCAAAGTGTAACAAGTCTCTTCACACTCAGCAAGTGGACGACTGTATCTGAAATTGCTATCAGGCTCAAGGCACCTCATTAGAGGTGCAGAGCAGGGCTGACTAATCCAAGCTCAACTGGGAGTCACAGTGCAGATGTCAGAGCAGACAGGTTAAGGAGAGGCGGCACTGAAAGCCTGGGGTGAAACCAGAAGAGCAATCGAAGTTCAAATGGAAAGTATGCGGTCTCCTAGGATCCCTAGCAGCTGAGTGTATAAAGACCTCGGAATGGGAGAGAAGCCCATGTCGACATAAGTAAGAGCCAGACACACACACACACACACACAGTGACTTACTCACCTTCTCCTTATAGGTCCCTTGTTCCTTCTCTTTAGCTATTCTTTCTTCTTTTTCTGAAAAAAAAAAAAACCAAATGTGAGCACAATGGCTTTATCAAATGGAGCGTTTTAGAGTAGACACAAAAAGCAATACAAAATAAAGGGCTTTAAAAACTCAACAATCTTTTGAGCAGATTAACTTCAGAAGGTCAATCTTTTAGTTATCACAGGTGTTTTTCATTTACGTATTTTTTGAATATCGAGCCTAATCTCACAAGGTTCAGTCGTGGGATGAAATTGAAGTAGTTCAGTGTGCCAATTGAGTATTTAAAAAACAAAATCCTTCCTTTCACAGATTTTTTTTTTTTTATCTCTGTGGCTGAGCAGTTCCCTAGTTAGACACATGCCTCTGACGTCAAACCGGGTTGTGTTAATAAATGCACAGGGACTAAGCTCTTCTTCTCCTTTTTGCTTACCTTTCTGTTCCCTCAAATACTCCTCATTTTGCTTCATCCACAGCTCTGTCTTCGCCTCCACCTCTATCTCGTTCAGAATGTACTGGAGAAGAGATAACAGAAGTAACGTTTAGAGGTGATAATTTGTGAATCTGGGATGCAAGACATCAGACATTTTTGAACTTCTGAAATTTAGCAGGGTCATGTGAAGTTTAAAGCTCCATCCTCAGAGAACAACACAGTAATGTGTTATACTGGAAATACTTTTTTCTCTTAATTAGTATTTTTGTCTTGTTTTTCAGTAAGACAATTATATATATATATATATATATATATATATATATATATATATATATATGTATACACACAATTTTTTAATGTATTTTTTTACATATAAATCTAACAAAAATTTAGTGAGATTATTATCGTACACAGCTTTGCTTCTCAGCTAAATTTATCTTCTTGTAAAGATGTTTTTAATATTTTTTTACCAGAAAACAAGACAAAAATACTGATTAGGAAAATGATTTTTGCAGGGTAAGATAAAGCGAATACGGTACACAAGTTAAATCAATAAACCCATTAATAACATACCTTTTCAATTTCATCTTCATCAATCCCATCTAGATCAAGTTCCCCATTGCCTGATTTATCTTCCACTATAGAAATACAAAGATACATGCATTAATAAAATGAGAAAAACATGATAAAATGGAGTCACGTGACAGTGTTTACCACCACACATGCACGATATTCAGGTGAGTTTCTATTTCAAAATAAAACTGAAGAAAATCATCCTGCTTGACTGCAGTCCACAGCTGTCAGAGATGGTATACTATACAGGAAGTACTTTGGTGGTATCCTCTGAATAATGCACGCACTGCCAGCTCTTTGTTGTGTAATTGCCATTAATAGGCTTAGCAGTGATGTGAAAGGATTTTGTGTGTTCCTTAAATACTTTCCAAATTGTCTTGAAATCCACAGTGTCAAATTTATTAATCCCTAAATTGAAATCTCATACTGAGGCCAATATGAACAGAAATGTTACTGTATGCTAAAACAATGCCATCAGGTACACATAAATGTGTGTTATAAACACCACCTGACTACAACTAGCATGTGTCTGTAGAAAAAATAAATATGAGATCAGGGGAAGAAGAGTGAACCGTAAATATACAAGATGAAAGAAAACAATCACAATATAAAGCAACATCTTTACCTGTAAATGGGAATCTAATGTAGTACAAAAACTTTATGCAATAATCAATAGCGTTTACTCATGATGAATCACGTATAAACTATCTAAATAACACAAAAGAAACACTCTGATTCTGATTACCATTTGTATTCAGTTTTGTGCACTTAGGGCGTATCCGAATCCACTTTTGCTAGTTTAACGACGGGAAAAATGGCTGGGGCGCCCATGCAGCGCAAGGTCTAAAAGGGTTGTCCCTATTCTCTTAATAAGTAATGGGTGTGTTTTGGGCGTAACATGCAAAAAACAATCAGAGTCTCATCTCCCATTCATTCCCTTTAAAAGCCAGTTGCACTCGCGCCATGGCGGATTGCTTTTCACATGACGGAATTTGCAAGCGGAAAGACTGAATGCTTCTCCAGAGAGGAAACGGATCTGCTCGTGCGCGAGGTTAAATCTACCTGGACAAGCCGGATTCCACCATATCTTTTTGTACACAATATTAACCTTTTATTTTTAATATTTGGCATGTTTGTGTGCTGCTGTGTGTCCCTGTGTGTGTAATAAGCAGAGTGTACGCACGTTGTGGACCCGCCTATAGGCGCACATTACTAACGCGCTAAATAACAAAAAAAATACTGCGCCATTGTCTTTAGACCAGGTTTCAGTTGGTCAATGGCGCAGTCTATTTCAGTTGCCTCAAAATAGCAACGCGCCAACAATGCGCCTGAACACACCTCGTTTTCATACCATGGAACCACAAATGTACGCAAATGCATTTGCTATTTAAACAACGTGGCGCCGGACGTTAAAATGATAACTGCGTCGGGCTGAAACTAGCAAAACACACTTGCGCTGCGCTTGGCGCTGCATTGTGCCGGGTGTATGATAGGGCCCTTAGTGTTTCTAAAGATAAACTTTTGGAGAGTATTAGAATAGATGGCAAAGCAGTGTCACTTTAGTATTATTTATCTATATTAATATTTTGAATTAGCTGGTAATCAGGTTTTATTTCAATTTTACAATTTTTTGTAATTTTGTTATATGCTTAGGTGATTTAAAAAAAATTGTATTTAGCTTTAATCTATTTTTAATTCGGTTATAGTCATTTTAGCACTTCAACTTAAAATTATTTCAGTTAGTTCTCAAGGCAACATTTCCATTTTTTCTCATTTTCTACATTTTTCTACATTTTTTTAAAGTTTTTCATGTGATATTTATATATGATCTAAGCTGTATTTAAATTTACAATATGTATAGATGTAGTTAACAATAACAACACTGTGGCAAAGGTAAGCTAAATGTTAAATAGTGGAAATGTGCATGAAAAAATAAACCAATATCGACAGGACGAAAAAAGAAAATACTGGCTGATATGGTATGGTATGGTACCGATATATTGTACATCCCTAAGAGCAAATCCTGTGCGAACGGTCCATTAGAAGTCCATTATAGGAGTTTTTTTTTTTTACTTACATAGAGAAGAAAAGAAATGGGGGATGGGATTAGAAAATGTCAAAAACTGGATACAAACTGTTTCACCCACATGCGAAACACAGGTCAATGTATGAGAGCATGTGTACTACTGTAACTGCTCGGCTCCACGGCTCCAAAATAATAACAGTACTCACAGATGATTCAGAGTCATTTAGAAAAATGTATAAAAAACACATGCTATCTATGCAGAGGAAATTGAGATTCTTTTGAAGCCTGAGCGTTCAACTTTCTCAGTAAGCTGTGACTCTGGTACTGAGATTCTCAATGATGTAAGCTGCTCATCATCACACTAGAGCAAAAAAAAAAAAATCTTGGTTTCAAAGAGATCCAAGAAAGGGAGCGTCCCAGGAAGCTTTGTAAGAACAGGCTGGTCTCTTTTTTGAGGAAAGTTCCTCTCTCCTCTCAGTTGTGGACATGTTGGCTAACACATGGCATTTAAAATGGCAAAGTTCAAACAAGGTTCATAAAAACCACAGCAAGCCTAAGGGAAAAACCTTCCCATATTTTCATCTTTTAATTCTCTCTCTCTCTCTCTCTCACTCACTCGCTCGCTCGCTCGCTCGCACGCACGCACGCACGCACGCACGCACGCACGCACGCACGCACGCACGCACACACACACACACACACACACACACACACACACACACACACTCAATCTGAAATGCATTATCCAAGATCTGTATGGAGTTGGAATATATTAAATAATGAAAAACAAAAATTGATAATGGACTCCCAAACCCCTTTATCATCATCAGATAAAATTCATATTTCACCGCACTTTCTACTCTGGAAAATATATATTGATTAAATAAGCAGGACTCCTTAGATGCTTTTTGAGGGAGATTTCTGGGCTAAAACTGGTGAGCCTGTGGGAAGTGAACCTGCGTGAAACAGATGCTATTGATGAAAAGAAGGCTGTGGATTTGGCCAATCACTTTCTTCACTGCAGTGAAAGAGTGAGAGAGAGAGAGAGAGAGAGAGAGAGAGAGAGAGAGAGAATCTCATGTGTCCCTAGAGAACTGAAGAGACAGTCAGTCTGAAAGAGTGAGACACCCCAGTACCGACAGCCTGTCAGAGTGAGAGAGGCATCTGCCAGACCTCACACATACATAGACACACACACACACACACACACACACACACACACACACATTCTTGGTCACTCGCTTTCTACCTCTCTCTGTCTGCCTCATGCATTCCCTATTTAAAGAACAGAATTTATGCAGACCTGCACACGGCAGCAGTTTAAAAAAATGCAGCTTTTTGCACTTTTTTGGCCTGAATTTTGGTCCCTGCTACACTGGAATATGAAATAAAATATAAGAATAAAATAAAAATAATTTTAAGGACCAATTCTAATGTACATACAGTAGCTGTGTAAAATATACACTTTTATATGCACATTTTATTTTATGTTTCTGTTCTGATGAAGCCTAAATTCTATTCGTAGTCATTTATTGTGCTTTGTTAAGGGTCAGTTTTAGTTCAACATTCTGGTTTTTAATTGTAATGGAAAAGCCCAAATAAATGCAATGCTTTAAAAAAAACTCTCAATTTCTTGCTCATTGTACCGTTTTCTTCATCTTTCAGCACAAACACACAAACAATACACAAGCCAACATTCAGAGTGACCAACAGTGCATCTTTGGTCATAGTCTGCTTCATAGTCTGCTGTGTGTGTGGTGTGTGTATTGTTGTGAGCAGTGATTCATCCATGCTGAGTGGAACCCCATAAAGCTGTCTTTATAAGCGACTCTAAGAGGCTTTCACTCTTGCAGAATCATCACCTTCTCCTGCAAAAGGACAATGATGACGAGGGAAATGTATCAGCAAGCGGCCATAGCAGAAATAGTCCACGGAAAGCTGACAGCAGATCACAGTCTGGACTGCTTTAAAATAAAGCGGCTCTGCTCCGATCTCCAACACTGGCCTGAGGAGACATATGCTGTGTTCAGATAAACCACTGCTGCTAGTCACTTAGACAGGCTACAGGGAACACCTAGGTCGAGGAGTCGGCAGGGGTCAGGGTCAAAGGTTAAAAGGGAATAGCCCGAGTTCAGCAAGCGAGCAGGTGCTGAGGTCAGAGATGTGTTGCTGGGACAGACTTGTGATATTCTGTTGAATCCTGTGACACTTTATTTTCAGTTCGCCTTTCAGTAATCTAAAGCTCTTGGTAAATAAAGTAATCTGTTGCAGACAAACACATCAATCAATGAGTCCTGACTGACCAGATGATTTCACAATGGGTCTAACTCAATGTTATTAAATGGATCAATACTGCTTAACCGCATATGTGCTGGTTATTAGTAATATGATAATTATAACTACAAAGTTACACTAATGTTCAAAAAAATTGTTTAAGCATGAATACTTTTATTCAGCAAGGACACATTAAACTGAAGTGACAGTAAAGACTTTTATAATGTTACAAAGATTTCTATTTCAAATAATTGCTGTTCTTTTCTACTCATCAAAGAATCCTGAAAAAATGTATCAGGGTTTCAAAAATATTAAGCAGCAAAACTGTTTTAACATTGATAATAAGAAATGTTTCTTGAGCACCAAGGAAGGTCGATATGAAGGATCGATGTGACACTGAAGACTGGAGTAATGACTGCTGAATATTTGCCAGCACAAATGATGAGCAAAAGAGACTTACCGACCCCAAACTTAAACAGTAGTGTTTGTATAGTTTATGTTGAACTGTATCCTCTCATTTTTATACTGCTGAACGACATTCGAACAACAAATACAGTTATCTGTGTAAATAAAACAACAAGCCAGCATCTAATTACCTCGGAGTAAAGCCCCATACGTTTCCCATCTCTGAAGTCATATGCTCTCAATAAACTGAAATAAGATCAGCATAAAAACACTATAATGAGAAAGTACATCTGTGGCTTTACCTCTGCAGTACAGCATGACACAGACAGATTGGAGCAGCTCTTATTAAATGTCTTAAAAGGATTTCAAAGAAGCTCAAAGTGATTATGTCTGGCAGACCCTCCATCGGAGAGCTGACTTTCACAATAGCAAAGGGTTAAAGCTTTCCTAAAGATTAAACATTCACCACACTTCCTACGGTCATCCATCATATAACAAAGAAAACCAGTGGCTTTGAAGAACAAAATTCTGCTTGATATACTCAGAAAAATATTTAGTTTTAATAAATAAATAAATGGACCATGAGAGTTTGGGCCCATATAAAAATGGGACAAAATATTGTTAATAATATACTATTATTATATAATTGTATCTCAAACAATTCAATTCTTGCTTTTTTGTGACAATTTTTCTTCTTCCCTTTTGTGACGTATATACACTGTAAAAAATTGCCAGGAATTTACACGATTATTTTACAATAAACTACTCTAGTCAGATATTTACAGTAAAATTAATGCATGCTGGGTTATGTTCTTATGAATTACTGTTAATCAACAGAAAAACGATGCTGACATCACAGAAATTTACTGCTCTTGTTTTACAGTGAATTTACATGATAAAGTTGTCTTTACCATGCCACTGTAAGAAATTATATTGTTTTAGTACTGTAGTGTTCCATTTGGATTATTCAAAATTCTGATCTAGCCAAGTCAGAAGTATGACAAATGAAAACATTTGTTAAAACAATGACAAGCTAGAATTTAAAATAAGCTAATTGGCCTATTTTAAGTTAGTCAAACTATACTATTGATAGCAATCTTTCATTTGAAAGTCACGTGTCTAGTGTCTGTAAAACCGCATTTTTCCATCTTAAAAATATATCTAAATTATGACATATGCTCTCAATGACAAATGCGGAACAGTTAGTTCATGCGTTCATGACATCAAGGCTAGATTATTGTAATGCTCTACTGGGTGGTTGCCCTGCATGCTTAATAAACAAACTACAGCTGGTCCAAAACGCAGCAGCTCGAGTTCTTTCCAGAACCAGGAAGTATGACCATATTAGCCCGGTTCTGTCAACACTGCATTGGCTCCCTATTAAACATCGTATAAATTTTAAAATATTGCTGATTACTTACAAAGCACTAAATGGTTTAGCTCCTTAGTACTTGAGCAAGCTCTTAAAGGGGTGGTTCAGAATTTATTATTATTATTTATTATTTACAGTTATTTATCAGTGGAGACAGTTTTCAAAAAGGCTAACTTGGAAATGAGGCCCGATGTCCAAAATTCTGAACCACCCCTTTAACGCATTATAGTCCGTCACGTCTATTGCGATCTCAAAATTCCGGCCAGTTGATAATACCTAGAATATCAAAATCGACTGCTGGCGGTAGATCCTTCTCCTATTTAGCACGAAAACTTTAGAACAGTCTTCCTAACATTGTTCAGGAAGCAGACACACTCTGTCAGTTCAAAGCTAGACTAAAAGCACATCTCTTTGACCTAGCATACACATAACACATTATAGACTTCTATAATTCAATGTTAGGCTGCATAGATTAGGTCAGCCGGAACCGGGTACACTTCCCATAAATCCTGATGTACTCGTTACATCATGCGAATAATGGCATCTACGCTAATATTAGTCTCTGTTTATCCCGAGGTTTACCGCAGTCCGCCGGATCCAGGCCGTATCCAGATCTGATGAAGGACCTGCGTCTGGACGCGACGACAACGCAGTCCTGAAGTGTCAACTAGTCTCTCCCCTGTGAAGGCCTTCTTCCCTTCCCTTTAACTCTGTACAGATAATCGTTGTCGGGATAGTTCCAGTTCACGTGGCTACGCCGAAGCGATACAATTCTGTATTATAAATTTTACGGCCAGACAAGTAGTTTGTTGAAGGTTGTTTTTTTTTTAGGGAAGGACTACATGCCTGAGCACATATATTTAAACCCGCATACCCAGAGGTGTCAAGTAACGAAGTACAAATACTTCGTTACCTTACTTAAGTAGAAATTTTGGGTATCTATACTTTACTTGAGTAATTATTTTTCAGCCGACTTTTTACTTCTACTCCTTACATTTTCACGCAATTATCTGTACTTTCTACTCCTTACATTTTAAAAATAGCCTCGTTACTCCTATTTCATTTCGGCTTGTTTTCGTTTCGGCTTGTTTTCATTTCGGCTTGTCATCGTTCGAAAAATGACCAATTACACAAACGTTTAATAGATCTGAGTCCCGCCTCCTGAACATCGCTAAACTGATTGGCTTTGTGTTTTCTTTCTAACTTGTGAGAGGCTGTTACATTTGGCATGCGAAGCGGCAAAACTCATCCGAAGGAATTAGGAAACCTAGATGCGGTAAGTGAGGGAGAAATCAACAGTTTTCTGCTCAAGAATACGGGGCAAATCGCATCAAATAATGATTTGGGGACAGCCGTTTTTAAATGATAGAACTGACAATCGCGGGATAAGTGGCAAACATAATCGAGAGTGTGTGTGTGTGTGTGTGAGAGAGAGAGAGAGAGAGAGAGAGAGAGAGAGAGAGAGAGAGAGAGAGAAAGAGAGTGTGTGTGTGTGTGTGTGTGTGTAACCCTACATTATAGAATCAAAATACCCCCATAAAGATGGCAATATCCGAAATCCTTTTGTCGGGATTTTTTTTATTTTAAACAGCTTATAAATCAGACTAAGTTTTTTTTTTAAATGCAGCGAGTTATCTGTGATAGGGTTAGTGTAGGGGGGTAGAATACACAGTTTGTACAGTATAAAAATCATTATGTTTATGTAAAGTCCCCATAAAACATGAAAAAATAACATTGCTTGGTCTGTTGAAATGAGATGCCTGTTTGATCAAGTTGAAACCTTGTCATCCCAGTCTCATCAGCTGGACTGAAAGAAGTTTCAGTGCACTTAGGACCCTGAAAACATGTCTCAATGCAATGGTCACAAGTGACACTTGACAGTATTGTCGAGTCCAACAGGACAAACTTGACAGTATTGATGCAAAACATTTATACCAACTGTTAAAGGGATAGTTCACTTATTTAAAAATGAAAATTCTGTCATCATTTACTCACTCTCAAGTTGTTTCAAACCAGATTCTTTCTTCTGCTGAACACAAAAGATGATATTTTGAAGAATGTTGATAACCAAACAGCTGATGGTAGCCATTGACTTCCATATAGTATTTTTTTTTTCCTACAATGAAAGTCAATGGCTACAATCAGCTGTTTGGTTATCAACATTCTTCAAAATATCTTCTTTTGTGTTCAGCAGAAGAAAGAAACTGGTTTGATTTAAATGATTTTCATTTTTGGGCGAACTATATCCCTTTAATGAAAGATGCAGACGTGTATGGCTTCTTCAAAAAGCAAGGAACAAGAGTAAGACAGTATTGCACTATTGCATTGCACTATGAACGGAGTAAGGTTAAGTCTCTGTTAAACTGCCTCCTTGTCTTTATTAGTTACCTGTAACATTACAGAATTAATGAATTAACGTATCGTTAAGGTCAATATAGACTAAAAACCTTAATACCTTATCCTATTCGTTTCCTGATTCCTCCGCTTCTGTGAATGTCCCCAGTCCCCACCAATCTCAAAATCAAACCTACGCCTTTAAAGAGAAGTATAAACCATTCCGAGATGACATGCCTCTGAAGTTTGACTTTTTGCACAAATTACAATACTTATAGGCAACTAGTCATCATATCTTCCGCTCCATGAAACACATGTTAATGCTCAGTAGTACACACATATGGTTCTTTAAAATTGGGCTGAAATTCATTTTCTATGGGCATATATGCGGCTGAAACAGTTAGTGCATCCCAAATTTTTCAACATTAACATTTTAATACAACGTTATAGTGATGGCCTTTAGAAAACATGTTTTTTAAGGAGGTGGTAGTGCACTATAGGCCCCTGTGGCGCGGCCTAAGCTTTTGTCCTTAATGGCATTTTTTTCCTTGCATTACTTTTACTTTTATACTTTAAGTAGTTTTAAAACCAGTTACGTTTACACTTGTACTTGAGTAAAAAGCTTGAGTTGATACTTCAACTTCTACAGAAGTCTTTTTAAACCCTAGTATCTATACTTCTACTTGAGTAACGAATGTGAATACTTTTGACACCTCTGCGCATACCTAATACGCATGTGCGCGCCAACGGTGTTCTCACAGGTTCGCGTTTTTCAAGTTTGCATAGAGAGAACTAAAGAGTTTTCTGTTAAAAAGGTGTCGTGTTAGCGGCCCCTAAGTTAATAACTAATGATCGTTGCGATAGAAGTGAATCAATCAAAACTAACTTTAACTGGAAAATAACTTTATTCTAGAGCTGCTGTAAAGCCAAAACAATCTGTTACTTTAATTTCCTATTATCACTGTAAAGCTGCTTTGAAACAATCTACATTGTTAAAAGCGCTATATAAATGAAGATGACTTGACTTGACTTTTATTAGCATTATTTCAGCATAAAGATTTACCAATATCTTACTTCTAATTATTAATTGTTTGTAGATGGATATCAGCAGCTGCTGAAATTTAACTTTGAAAGATGTGACATCATCTTGCAACACTATATTTTTTTCTTCCATCACCTAATGATGCACAGACATCAATACTCGACATACAAAACACAACAATGGTGACACTCAACAAATAATAATAATAAAAAAGATACATTCTGAACATTACAAAATAAACAAAAAAACACAAACCGCTAAAAGTGAACCAAAAATAAGTTCAGCAGCACAGATAAAACCAACAAGAATCAAGAAACTCCACAGCATAATCTACACAGTATTCATGCCACACTGCATGTTGGGTATAGCTTCATAGTACATATGCACTGTAGAAATACAGTATGATATTGTATATTTCACAAGAAATTTCCAAGAGTGCAGTTAGGCACAAGAGAAGTCCTACTGTGGAATTACTGTGAAAGAAATGCAATTATTAACCTGAAATATACTGTAATTTCACACTAAAAATATTAACAGTGTACGAGTGATACAGCTTTTCAAATGAGACAAAAAAAAGTAACAAAAAACAAAATAAAATTCCATTGGGTTTTAACTGGATCATAGATGGAATCTATGCAATTGTTTCATGTGAGTGATAGGTTGCTGGAAGGGAGGGACTGAATCTTGTCTGGCTATTGGACTACCTTATTGCCCAGTTTAATTTTCCAGTTGTTCGTGACAGGTATTCATTTGAACTATTTCCCAGATTTTTTCATTACCTTTTAAGATTTTAATAATTTCATAATTTTAAAAACTTTTCCAGGGCCTGGACATAAGTTGTATAGTACCTTAGGATTCTTTGTAGTACTTATACTGTATAAAGTACTACAAGGCTTCAACTGTTACTCTTATCTGCACATTGAACACACTCTATCACAAATAAAGGCAATATCTCCAGAAAAGCAGGAACTTTCTTTTCTGTTTTGAAGGATTGAGTGTCTGCAGTACAAGGCCACCTTTTATCATATAAAACAGCAAGGACAAACACAGTATGCTGTAATGAGCACCCTGTATGGCCAAATAACTTGTGCTGAGAAAGTGGGACACTCACTGTTTCTAGTCTCCTCTGCGATGCATTCCCGAATGGAGTCTGTTAGACCAAGGCTGGCTGCACTGGGCAAAGGGCCGAAGAGGGCTGTCAGGGGCATACGTGTGGACTGACTAGAGATCGGTACCGTATCCTTACTCGCCTCCTGATCCTCCATCCCTTCCTGGTCCCTCCGCTCTAGCACCTGACTGATGAAATCCTGGTTGAGATGTTGGGCTGCTGCCTCCATTTCCTCATCCTCTGGATCTTCGTCCCCAGTCACCCCAGAGGCCAAAGACACACAGTCATCATCTGAAAGGGTGTTAGAGAATAACATAAAATGAACACTGGTGTATCTGCACGTGCATCAGCATAAAACCACACAATAATCTCTATTAAGAACAAATCATCAGCGAATTGTACTCAGATGAGCCTAGGTGTACTAAATAAACATGCACAGCACTTGATTTGATCTACCTTCTCTTGTGTAGGAGGCATAAATCCCTCTCAGTTTGGTTCTGCTGCTCCCTGCCAGCTGTGTCTCAATCTCATCGCGGTATGAGTTGATCTCACCTGCAGACAACGTACACACATGTACACACGAGCCTGACGTCTCTGATTGACAGTTCAATTGTTCTGTCTCACAGATATTAAATATAGATTCCTTGGTAGAGTGTATTCAATGTTCAGAATACATACGATAATGGCACGTATTACGTATAGTCCAAACATATTTAGACAGTTCATTAAAACAGCTGCTGTCGGTAAGGTGGGGGCTCCAAACCACAGGGGCATTTTCTATTCATAATCATAGAAAAAATCTTGAAATGCTTAGTGTAGCCGAGATAACGCACCACAGACAGCATTCAGAGAGAATCAATATCTTATTCCAGGAGGACAGACTAACCTTGATATTCCTCAAGTTTCTTGGACAACTCGTGCTCCAGCTGAAACAATGACATTTCAATTAAGAGAACCATTTATCCAGAGTCTCATTGCTGAATATTATATATTTATAGCTTCATATCAGGTCACAAACACACATATACATAGACTATTATTTAAAAGTTTGAGGTCAGTAAGATTTTTGTTTATATATATATTTTAAAGATTTATAAAAGTTCTTTAAATTATGCTCACCAAGGCTACATTTATTTTGTCAAAAATACAGTAAAATAGTAATATTATTAAACATTATTATGAATTAAAATAGCTGTTTTCGATTTGAATAAATGTAATTTATTTTTGTGATGGCAAAGTCAAATTTTCAGCACCATTGCTCCAGTCCTCAGTGTCACATGATCCTTTAGGAATCATTCTAATAGGCTGATTTGGTGCTCAAGAAACATTTCTTCTTATTATCAATGTTGAAAACAGTTGTGCTGATTAATATTTGTAAGGAAACCGTGATACATTTTTTTCTTTTGAATTTTAATATTTTGGATTATATTAGAAAGTGCAAAAGAACCGCATTTATTTGAAATAGAAATCTTTGTAACATTATAAAAGTCTTTACTGTCATTTCAATTTAACGTGTCTTTGATGAATAAAACTATACATTTTTATAAAAAAATAACTTAACCCAAACTTTTGAATGTTAGCGCAACTTTGTAGTAATTATATTATTGATCATTAATCAACTTAATGCATTTTTTCTAAATAAAAGTATTCATTTACTTTTCAACCTTTCAACAGTATTGTATGTCCCATATGAGTACCTGCTGCATCTTGAGTTTTTTCTTTCCAGCAACAAAAGATGGAGGATCACATTCTTGCTCAAGGTCCACTCGCATGAACTCATCAATGGTCAGGGCACTGGTGGGGGTCTCCTCAAACTCTGTAAGCCTGGGCATCAGTGCAGAAGAAACGTTTGTGGAAATGTTGCAGTACAGGCATCAGGGGTACACAACCTATCAAATGAGTTTTAACTTGGGATGCACCGGTATTAAAATTCTAGGCGATACCAATAAGTCGTTAACTACTGTATATTATATTATACCACAGGGCTGCTATCTGCTTGTATTCTGATTGATTTGTCTGATTACTTTTCTTGTGACAAATATGTGGGGTATTAAAATTAAATTATAAATCATATTATGTATCGAACAGTCGGGCCACTCCTTGTTTTGTGTGACAACAACATACAATTTCCCTAGGAATCTGCTCAGATCAGCCATGACATTCACCTTTTTCTCAGCGTGGCCTCGCACACCTTGACGACAGATATCACCTCCTTCACTGTCCGACGAAATTCATGCATACGAGCTGCCACAAGCAGAGCTGGGGGAACAAGGAGGAGAAAATGAGAATGTGTTGTCCCCCAAACAGTATTGTTCCCAATTTGTATGTCATTTCACCACCATGCAAATATACAAAGTATGTGCCATACAAAAGTGTTGAGAGTGCATTTTCTCTAGTAATGGAGCATATGTAAAAAGAAATTCTGCAGATGCTGAGGTGTGTTGTGCGATACAGCAACCCGTTTAGTAGACATTATGTAAATAGAGCTGGGGAGAAGTGTTTAAGAGAACAACA
Organism: Tiaroga cobitis; assembly: GCA_030578255.1. NCBI lineage: Eukaryota > Metazoa > Chordata > Actinopteri > Cypriniformes > Leuciscidae > Tiaroga > Tiaroga cobitis. The sequence continues at coordinate 24,007,981 of CM060610.1, forward strand.
ATAAAACAAGCCTCTTCAATCCCTCTTCTATCCACTGTCAACATAAAAGCTTACTTCTCAAAGATGCATGCAATTTATAGAGACAATATTTCTATGATTGTACAATATGTTTATTTACTAACACTTGTGTATGAATTTATGTTGTCCTAAAAAGCACAAAAAATTAATATTAAATTAAATTAAATATTAGTAAAACATTATAATTATTTTTGAATACAATATTATATATATTTATATTTAATATTTATCTTTATTGTTCTGGCATACCTTAATTGTAGACTCAGTTATTCAGTTTCTAATATTGTGAAATAGTATAACACTTTAAAATATTACTAACCCTCTGGGGTTGTTCGGCCCAAATGGACCCGAAGCATTCAAATAAAAAAATGTTAAAAATCACAGCTTCTTCGGAATGGTCCGAAATTTGGTGACTTTGTTGGTATTTGGTATATGAACACCCAAAAAAATTGGGGACAGGATGTGAACAGTCTAAGTGGTTGTAAAAAAAAATAGTCACACTTGGGGTGTTCGGGTCCAAATGGACCCCCATAGGAAATGAATGGGAAATTGGCAAAAATGTGAAAAAATGTGAGTTTTTTGGTGCGTACAATCTACAAATCAGCCACAATCCATAAAAAAAGCACACAACAGTGAAGGGGTGAATCTATAAAACATCAAGGGTGCAAAACAGACACAGCCACACACACATACACACACTTTTATACACATAAACACTCATAAATTCAGATTACATAAATCTGTTTTGAATTTTTAAAAATCACAGCTTCATCGGAATGTTACGAAACTAGGTGACTTTTATGGTATTAGGTATGTGAACACACAAAAATTGGGGACAGGATGTGAACAGTCTAAGTGGTTGTAAAAAAATAGTCACACTCAGGACCTTCAGGTTCAAATGGACCCCCATAGGAAATGAATGTGAAATTGTCAAAAATATGAAAACACAGATTATTCAATATGAAAACACAGACTATTCAAATAGAATAGTCTATTTGAATAGTCTAAGTGGTTGTAAAAAAACAATTATCACACTCAGGACCTTCGGGTCTAAATGACCCCCATTGGAAATGAATGGGAAATTGTCAAAAATATGAAAACAGTTTTTTTGTGCATACAAATAATTTAAATATATCGTTATGATATTTAAAATACTTTTTTTATTTTTCTATTTTCCATTGTTTGATAATAATTATACTTTTACTTTTTTGATCATTATTTGATGTTACCAGTTACTGTTCATTGAATTTGTTCATTGACTTCTCAGTTACTGTTCATTGAATACTGTTCATTGAATTAAAAATGTTTCTTGTGAAATATTAATAAAAAATATGTTATGACTGAAAGAATTGCATTTTTATTAAGTTAGAATAAGTTAGAATTAAACATTGGGTAACAAAATGCTTTCCATTTGTTCTCTTTCCAATGCAATGTTCAGATTTGATTGTATAATAAATTAAAACTGCCACTTCAAATTACCACCTAAACCAACCAACCAAACAAAAAACAAGACAAAAATAGTCTTTGAGAATCTGTTTTTATATTTTAAAAATCAACAACCTGAAAAAAAATTGGTATATATTTGCAAAAATCACTAGAATCCCCAAGCCTTTCTACAGAGAGCTGTAAATCCACTAGTGGTAAAAATGTGCTATTGCGTGATAAAAATGCTCAGTGTGTCCACCAGATGGCATTTATATTTTTTTAAAAATTGCTTTCATGAGGCCTAGGCTTCAATCTAAGATGTAATACAGCTTTGATAATTTTTTTTTTTTTTTTTATAAAAAAAAAAAAAATTCTATTATGTTCAATGGGAAAAAATGGGTCATAATTATTGCATAAATATTAATTATAAATCATAAAATTATCTCAAAACACCAAAAAAGAAAAGAAAAAAATTATGATTTTTTTTTAAAATATGAATCCTGCCCTTTGGGTCCATTTGGACCCGAACACCCCAAGTGTGACTGTTAAACGAACAACCCCAGAGGGTTAAAATGTAATTTATTCCTGTGATGGCAAAGCTGAATTTTCAGCATCATTACACCAGTCGTCAGTGTCACATGATCCTTCAGAAATCATTCTAATATGCTGATTTAGTGCTCAAGAAACATTTCTTATTACTATCAGTGTTGAAAAAATTTGTATTTTTGTGGAAACCACGATACTTTTTTCATAGATGGATAGAAAGTTCAAAATAACAGCATTTTTTGTTTTAAAGGTGACCTATAATTCAAAATTGAATTTACCTTGGTATAGTCAAATAACAAGAGTTCAGTGCATTGACATGACATAGAGTGAATCTCAAACTGGACTGTTTTCGCGTTCTCATTTAATTCACGTTTATGAAAAACACCCCTGAAAAACGGTCGGTTCTCCACACAATACCGACTGTGACGCAATAGTCGGGATCATTAATATGTATGCCTCCACAAATTTGCATATGCCAGCCCATGTTCAATGACAGGCGAAACTGCGCAGCCGAAGCATAGCAGTTGCTCAGTGTTTGGATGTACACATGAACACAAAAGTATTTTTTAGTTCCTTCATCCGAGCCTCTGAATGGCTTACTTTTATTTTCTCTGGAAATTTCCAAACATTTCACCGACGACTGTTTCCTCAACTTGGGCCAATACAGAGCTGGCCTCGGATCAGCTACCAAGCAACACTTTCTGATGTGTAATTGTTCAAGTTCAGACAGGTAACCTTTCTCTCAAAATCGTTCAATACTGTTTATGCATCAGTAAGTCAAGCCAGTGACTAAAATATCAACTTCACATCGTTTCTTTTAGTAGGATGAAAAAAAAAAACGTATTTAAATTGTGAATAAATTATATACAGAAAGCGATCAAAGAACAATCTTTCCACAGCGCGAGTTTATCTGGACACTTGCCAAACTCGTTATGAATTCAATGACGCACGTTACACTGCACAGCGAAGCTCTTACTGTATTTACATGATCGTGTTTGCATTGGGGAAAGCATTAGAGAACAGAAACTGCATTGCAATGATAAGATCTTCATTCTCGCGACCAACAGACTGTCCTCTGCTTGCTCAATGCTCAGTCATCACAGCAACATTGTATGTGATGGGAATAGATCTAAATACTTAAAAACATCTCACGATTCGTTTATTTCGATAGCTGTAATAGTAAAAACGTATAATAGCTGTAGTAAAAGTATTCGAGAGAGTTTCACATGTAATACATAGCTATTTCATATGCAAGCATGTCAGCCAATCACAGCAGAGGCTGGTTCCACACAGCAGACACGCCCCTTCAAACAGAGCGTTCAAATCAGAGGCTAAAATCCGGGTGGGAAAAATGCCTTTTATTTCTAAATTATGACTATTTTTGATCTAAAAAACATACTAACATTATAAGGGCAACCCAGGAAACATTATAAAATAATATAAAAAACCACTCTAGGGCACCTTTAAATAGATTTTTTTGTTGAAAAGAAAAATGATTTACTGTCAATTTATCAATGAACTGCATCCTTACTAAATAAAATATAATTTAAATAAAGTATAATTTAAAAAAATAAAATATATGTCAACTCTAAATATATCCAAACACTGCAAACTTATTGATGAATTATTATTTCTGTGTGAAAACGTTCGCACAAACACATGCACATGCATAGTAGGTGACACCCATTATTTATATATTTTTTTGATTTTCTCTTGATCCTTGTTTTTGCAGTGTGAGCCAGAAGGTGAAGTGTAGTTGTGTGTTTACTCCCCTCGCTCTAAAACAATCAACCTCAATACAGAAAACGTACTCGGTTACTAACGTAACCTCGGTTCTCTCTAGAGAGGGAACGAGTACTGCGTAATAGCTTACGCTAGGGGAAAAACTCTTTTCCGCGAGATATTGAAGCCAAAAATTATCCTTAATTTTTTATTAATGTAAAACGCTTTGCAGCAGCAAGCAAACATAGGCGAAACAGCTCGCGCGCCTATTGGTTGCTCTGCAGCAAATGCAGCAGCCTATCGAGAGAGACTCTGCGTAACGTAATGACCAATGGGGGCAATTCGCGCCCATATCGTCACGTCCCGCCAGAAGGGGCGTGGTCTCACCCTATAAATATGCTCGTTAGGCTGATACAAGCTGGTTTTTATCACTGAAGCGAACCAGAGCGTATTCCAAGCACGGCAAGATACGCAGTACTCGTTCCCTCTCTAGAGAGAACCGAGGTTACGTTAGTAACCGAGTACGTTCTCTTACGAGAGTATCTCTCGTACTGCGTAATAGCTTACGCTAGGGGAACACAATGCAACACGCCGTGCGTACAGGGATCCAACACCAAAGTCCCGGGGGCCGAAGCCCAGGGCTCATGTAGTGCATAATCACCATAAACTCACATAGAGTGGAGGAAGAGAGGCTGGAAGCGTCATTCCCTATAAAAAAGCACCCAGCGGGGCTATTATATGACAATAAAACGCGCAGCCAGGGTGAAAGCTTTCAGCCTGATCTGGGTGGCCATACATGTGTCAATACTCATGGGGCTGCAGTAAACTCAGCATCTGGGCCGCACAGCGGGGCAGATAGCACTGAATTTTAGACCGCCAAAAGCTTAGCTTGTAAGGCGGGTACCTCCAGGTTATAGTATTTTATAAATGTAGACGGCGAGGCCCAGCCCGCGGCCGTACAGATATATTGCAGGGAAAGCCCGCTTGACCATGCCCACGAAGAGGCCACGCCTCTCGTGGAGTGCGCCCTGACACCCAAGGGGCACTGTAAGCCCTTCGCAGAGCAAGCGAGCGCAATGGCATCCACTATCCATCTGGATAGGCTCTGTTTTGAGGCGGCGAGTCCCTTGGAACGCCCGCCAAACAAAACAAAAAGCTGCTCCGTCTGTCTGAAAACAGACGAGCGTGACACATAAGCTCTCAATGCCCTGACAGGGCAAAGGAGACTCGCATCCTCCTCCTCACTGAGAACCGGAAGGGCGGACAGGGAAATTACCTGGCCCCTGAACGGTGTATTGAGGGATTTCGGGACATACCCGTGCTTTGGTTTGAGAATGACCTTCGAGTCATGAGGCCCAAACTCCATACACGACACGCTTACTGAAAGCGCCTGTAAGTCCCCTATGCGCTTCACTGAAGCGAGAGCCATGAGAAACAATGTTTTGAACGACAGGTGTTTCATGTCCACCAGCTGGATTGGCTCGAACGGGGCGCCTTTCATGGCCTCCAGGACCGTGGAAAGGTCCCACATCGGGACTGAAGGGGGCCTGGGAGGGTTCAGCCTCCGAGCTCCCCTAAGGAAACGCACGACTAAGTCGTTTTTCCCCAGCGACTGGCCAGCCACCTGTTTTGCAAACGTTGCTATGGCCGCCACATATACTTTGAGCGTGGATGGGGTCCTGCCCTTATCCAGTAGCTCTTGAAGGAAGGAAAGCACTTCCGAAACCCCGCATTCCACAGGTGAAAAGCTCTGGGCTTGACACCATGCAGAGAAAACAGACCATTTCGAGGAGTAGAGCCGCCTGGTAGACGGAGCTCTAGCCTGCACGATCGTGTTTAACACTCCTTCTGGGAGGCTAGCGGGTACCCGTTGATGGCCCATGCGTGCAGGGACCACAACTCCGGGCGAGGGTGCCAAATCGAGCCCTCCGCCTGAGAGAGGAAGTCTCTCCTCAATGGTACAGGCCATGGGGCAGTGCTGGTCAGCTGCATCAGGGCAGGGAACCACGTCTGGTTTGTCCAGAGCGGAGCTACGAGCAGCACTGGGCATCCGTTCTCCCTGATTCGTTCCAACACCTGAGGCAGGAGCGAGACAGGAGGAAAAGCATATAGGGGGCAGCGGGGCCAAACATGAGCCAGCGCGCCCTTGCTTTTCGAGAAAAACTCCGGGCAATGAGCGTTTTCGTGGGACGCGAATAGGTCCACCTGTGCTCTGCCGAACGTTTTCCACAGCAGCTGGACCGTCTGCGGGTGCAGCGACCATTCCCCTGCTGGAACATTGTTCCTGGACAGTCTGTCTGGTCCCACATTCAGGTGACCAGGCACGTGCGCTGCTCTCAGTGAGAGCAGGTTGTGCTGAGCCCAGACCAGGAGGCGTTCCGTCAGCCTGTGAAGGTTTCGTGACCTGATGCCGCCCTGGCGATTTATGTATGCCACCACTGACATGTTGTCCGACCGGACCAAGACGTGGTGGCCTGTTACCTGGGGACAAAAAACGCCGTAGCGCTTTGTCGACTGCTATCATCTCCAAGCAGTTTATGTGAAGGAGCTTTTCCCGTTCTGACCACAGGCCAGCTAGCGGTCTGCCCTCGAGCAGCGCTCCCCACCCCGAGGTGGAGGCGTCCGTAGACACCACCTTCACACTCGAAGCGGTCCCCAGACTCACACCTGACTGATACCAGTCGGTTATTTTCCAAGGTTCCAGAGCTGAAACACACTGAAGGTCGACCCTGAGGCGAAACAGACCCGCTGTCCATGCCCTGGGTGGAGCCCGCGCTTTCAGCCACATCTGCAGTGGGCGCATGCGGAGCAAGCCCAACTGGAGTACAGAGGCTGCTGAGGCCATCAGCCCCAGCATTTTCTGAAACCTTTTGAGCGGAACTATCGCGCCGTGGCGGAAGGATTTCGCGCCGCGCTGAATATTTAGCCCGCGCTCTGGTGACAGGCGTGCTGTCATGGACAGCGAGTCCAACACGGTTCCCAGAAAAGAAAATTTCTGACTGGGAGACAGTGAGCTCTTCGCCCAATTGACTGTGAGGCCCAGCTCCTCGAGGTGCTCGAGTAATGCGGCCCTGTGTTCTATGAGCTCCGATCGTGATCGAGCTAGAATCAGCCAATCGTCCAAGTAGTTCAGGACTCGCATGCCCTGAAGTCACAGGGGTGCGAGCGCCGCGTCCATGCACTTCGTAAATGTACGAGGTGCTAGGGACAGGCCGAACGGCAGGACTGTGTATTGATATGCCTGGCCCTCGAAAGCGAATCTCAAGAATCGCCTGTGATGGGACGCCATTTGTATTTGGAAATAGGCGCCTTTCAGATCTATTGACATAAACCAGTCCCCGTGGCGCACTTGCGCGAGGATTTTCCTGGTCGTAAGCATTCTGAACTGGCGCTTCACAAGCGCTCTGTTCAGCTGTCGCAGATCTAAAATGGGTCTGTGACCTCCATCTTTTTTCGGTACCAGAAAATATCTGCTGTGTAGGCCCCCTTTGCTCTGAGCTTGAGATAAAGGTTCTATAGCACCTTTGCTCAGTAGTTTCGCTATCTCGGCTCGAAGTAGATGAGATACTTCGTTTTCCACCGTCGTCTCGACGCGCGCCGTATAACGGCGGGGACGTCGAGCGAACTGTAGCGAATAGCCTCTATTTATAGTGTTCAGCACCCATTCTGATACCCCAGGAAGCTGTGTCCACACTTTCGCGTGAATAGCTAGGGGTAGAATGAGATCTGGGCTCTGGCCGAGACATAGTGACGGCAAGAGAGCTCCGGCGTGCTGTAACGCAGACACTGTGTTTACAGTGTGTGAGGCGGGGGGCGTGCCGATCGCGGCGGGCAGCCTGGCCGCGCTCAAAACCCTTATAGCAGTCTGCTGAGGGAGAGAGAGCAGGGCGAGCCCCGTGGGGCTTAACATGTCTGTGAGTGAATGTGGGCGCAGGACAGCGGGCACATTTACTGCACTGAAAAACACCGTCGGCCTGAGCTGACTGAATGTGTGTTGATTTCGTTTTCACAGAACCCGTGGGACATGTGGTGTGTAGTGTTTGTGGGCACTGAGACGTAGGCACATTCACTACATTTAGTGCACAATCGACATGAGGCGATTTTGTTTGTGCGAGCCCTGCATTTTTGCGGGCTGTGTTTGTGTGTAGAAATGAGCCCTGGGTTGTAGGCATTTTCAATACACTCATAACACCATCGGCTGTGGCCGGAATACCAGAAAATACACCATTTATGTGATTTATCTGGGTCGCCGTGGGAACAGCATTTGTGTGCAGGCAAGCGGGCATGGTACTGGCTTGCTTACTGCAAAATACACTGGAACAGTCACATTTTCTGGAACTGAACGAGCGAAAATTTCAGTGGAAGTCTGGCCACGGCGAGACTGAAACACCGTCGATTTCCTAGGAGGCTAGGAAAACTTGTGTTGGTTTCGTTTTACAGAAATCGTGGTAGTGTTAGTGGGCACTGGGTTGTGGGCACATTTACTACATTTAATGCACAATTGACATGTGTCGATTTCATTTGTGCGAGCCCTGTACCGTGGCGGGCTGTGTTTGTGTGTAGAAATGAACACTGGGCTGTGAGCATTTTATTACACGTATAACACCATCGGCTGTGGCCGGAAAACCAGAAATACAATGAATACATGATTTTTCTGGGTCGCCGTGGAAACGGCCTTTATGTGCAGGCAAGCGGGCCGTGGTACCAGCTTGTTTACTGCAAAATACACTGGAACAGTCGCATTTTCTGGAACTGAACGAGCGAAAAGTTTTTGGTGGAAGTCTGGCCGCGGCGAGACTAAATTTTTATTTGCTGCGAGAGCCGGGATCGAACACGGGTCTCTCGCGTGAAAGCTACGGGTTCCGCCACTGGGCCACAGGGAGAACTACACTAACGCAAGCAGATAAAAGAGCGTCATCACAGTTTTGTGTGTGTCGGCGTTTGTATGCAGGTGTGCGTGTTATACAACAGGCTCATTGCTGCAATAATGACATTTTCAGCCGCTCAAACTAGGAGCTGAGAAATGTTTAAGAAATGGAGATTAGTCCGGCCTCGGCGGGGACTAAAACACACTCTTTTCTCATTTGCCGGTGACGCACGCCCATGGGGGGCGGGGTAGATTTCTTATAACGTAAAGAAAGCTAGCCGCGGTTTTAGGGCTCGCGGTCTTGATGCTGGCCCGTTTCCTTGACGACTCGCGGACAGAAGGCGGAGGTCCACAGAGCTCGCCTGTTGCGCGGCGGTTGCGCGGGCGCCTCCCAATCGAGGCCGATGCTTTCCACGGCCTGAGAGAGCAGACGCATCAGCTCAGTCTCAATGCCGGCTCTCTTACCAGTGGTCTGGCGGGAAACGCTAGCGGAGGGGAGATCCACGGAGCTCGCCCAATCCTCACTATCGGATGCCAGAAGAGAACACGCCTCGGTGGGTTCGTCAAACTCGTGGATGGACGCGGCGGCAGGCGGCGGCCGTTGTCCGTCAGTGAGCGACTCGAGCGAAGCCGGCGAAGCTGGCGGGCGAACAGGCGAGCTTTGGCGGGCTGGAGAAAGCTCGGGAGCGCGCTGGGCGCGGCGCTTCTTGCGGCGCGGCACCACGGCGGGCTGCGGTGAAGGCTCGGAGAATGATGCCAGGCGCGTCCTCAGAGTCACCATGGGCAAAAGCTCGCAATGAGGGCATCCGCCGTCAGCGAGCGCGAGAGCCGCGTGATCCTCACCCAGGCAGGAAACACAGATGACGTGCCGGTCTCCATCGCTGAGCGGGGCGCGGCACGAGCCACAGGAAGGCATCTTTAAAAAGACGCTGCTCTTTTTGTGAGAGAAGTGTGAGTCGCGTCAAGTAAGCGAACAAACACTCTCAACAGAGTAAATACACACAGAGTATGAAAGGATATAGAACGCCGGAAAGCGCAGCAGGTACGGCAGTTGAAGGCGGCGAGGCCAGCGACTCCAGAGCTCGTCCCGCTGAAAGGCTTGCTTCGACGGCGCGGCTTCTCACTCCGGATCCAGCGATGCGTGTGCTTCGCTGAAGAGGTAAAAATCAGCTTGTATCAGCCTAACGAGCATATTTATAGGGTGAGACCACGCCCCTTCTGGCGGGACGTGACGATATGGGCGCGAATTGCCCCCATTGGTCATTACGTCACGCAGAGTCTCTCTCGATAGGCTGCTGCATTTGCTGCAGAGCAACCAATAGGCGCGCGAGCTGTTTCGCCTATGTTTGCTTGCTGCTGCAAAGCGTTTTACATTAATAAAAAATTAAGGATAATTTTTGGCTTCAATATCTCGCGGAAAAGAGTTTTTCCCCTAGCGTAAGCTATTACGCAGTACGAGAGATACTCTCGTAAGAGAACTGACATTTACACTTACCATATTCCCCTGAACACTGTGAATGATTAATGATGAATTATTAATTATTCAGATATTGCAGCAGCGGATGTTAGATGGGTAAAGTGAGACAGTGAGAGAGGGCTGAACTAGAGATGCAGGCAGGAAGTCTGCCTTCTATTCCTGTGCAGTCAGGGCAACTAGCTGACGACAAGGTACAGGGACCAACAGTTCTGCTTCAGATCGAGGGCACCGAGATCTGTGTGGTGGTAAAGCACTTGCTGGTCTTGTTTTTATCCTTGTTATGAAACTCGCTGCTCCAGTTCCCAATATCAAACTTTTAGCACATTAAGGGATTTGCTTTATGATCTGACAAATGAGTAGAAATGAAGATGGAAAAAACAAGTTTCAAGCTGACAAAGGAGGCATCTAGTGAATCTTTCAACAACTCGGAAGATAATCCAAAACAAACAAAGGACTGAGGTTTAAAGGGATAGTTTGTAGATAAAAATAAAAATAAAATTCTGTCATCATTTATTTACACTCATATTGTTTAAAACTTATATGATTTAGAAGAAAGAAGATATTTTGCAGAATGCTTCAGCTTTTTTGTCTATTCCATAATAACCAAAGGGATTCAAAGGTTTCACACTCCAAAATAGACAAAGGAAGCATAAAAGTAATTCACTTAACTTTAGTGGTTTAAAGGGCCTTTCACACTGCACTTAACCCCGGGTTATCGTCGTTCTAAACACTGCTTTTAACCCCGGGTAAAGGAGCGTTTCACACTTATAATTTAGATGCGGGGTTAGCACCGGGGTCCACCAGTTATTACCCGGGGTTATTAAACCCTGCTTTGGAGCAGGTTAGCAACGCTTTTGCCAAACTTGTACAGTGTGAAACGATGCGTTATTAGAATGTTGCAACTAGATGCTTAGCAACTGACAACCAATCGCGTGCCTTATATTCACGCACTTTGGGAAGTCACAGAAACACCACGTGATGTATATAAACAATCGTTTCTGCGTATGATAGGACAAATGTCAAATGGCGATGGAAAACGTGACAATTGGAGTGAAGAAGAGACAGTCTCATTCTTACCTTTATATTCTTATTCTTACCTATACCTTATCTCATTTATACCTTTATGTGAAACATGAATAAAGATAACACAGAATTCCGTTTACCCGGGAATTATAATGACCCAGGGTTAACTATCTAACTATACTAACTATAAGTGTGAAAAGCCCGTTTAAGTGTTCTCAATTTGATTTGGACTTTGAATACATGAGTTGAACAATGATTTTATTTGGACCTTATTGACTTTTATTCTATGGACAAAAACAGTTCATTAAATTTCTTTTTTTGAGTTCCACAGATAAAAAAGAAAATCATACAGGTTTGCAACATGAGTGAGTAAATGATGACAGATTTCTCATTTTTGGGTTGACTATCCCTTTAAGAGACCTCCAATTACAACAAAGGATTGATCATTTGGACATTAGACTATCTACCTGCGCCACACAAGCCTGATGGTCGCCGCCCAGTGTGCATCCAGTCTCTTTTCATCCTCTGCAACAGTCTCAGAGCAGTCATCGAAACCTCATGAGTCTTTTCACCGAACTCCAACATGTGGGCGAATCGTGGAATGTACAGACACGGATCTATAGATAGAAATCAACAGATCTGTAATCAGCGTCTGCTGGACACAAACCTGAGAATATAACCTACATTTAAGTTTATTACAAATCAAGGCTCCACATCTCTGTGAACCTCATTTAGCTGATGCCTTTTCAAAGGATAAAAAAAATCTTAATTTTTTGTGGTTCTCCTTGTTGAATCTAGAACACAGTCCCCCTATGGGAACCTTTAAAAGTGGTTTGGCTAAGAGTCACTCTGTGGGAGCAAATATTCCACCTACTTCTAAGTCCTTGGGTAAACTCATTTTGCTGGCCCAATAAAGCCCAAACATCACAGCTGTCCTATTAAGAAGGAAATGAGCTCAGCTAAGAAAGGCGGCCATCTACAATCCTATCTAAGGCTACACTATAGGGACTGCACCTGCACTTACGAAACAAAGTATGTTCATTGAAATCTCCCTAGACTGGGTCTGTCACTGGCCTTTTTGTCCATCTAGGTAATTTTATATTAAATGATCATATTAATGCAGTAGAGCAGGGCAGTTGACATAGCAAATATTCAGTGCCATTTGTGAAACAGGAAATAGTATAAGTCATTTAAGAAAAATTTTATTTTCTCATGTAACATTCTTTGGAATGATCCATACTGCACTGAAAAATAAATTGATTTTCAGACTTCTATTTCAGTCATGGCTGTAAAATTATCTGATTTGTGAGACTGTGGCTGTCAGAGTTTGATTAAGGGAAAAATGATAAATGAAAAGAGAGAAATAATCAAATAGATCTGTGAGAATTGTTGGAGGGGATGTGAAACTTGGCATTGCAGTAAAAGAGGCCTTTGAAATAATTATTGGTGAGGGTTGTGGACAGCAGTAAAGGATTGGATTTGAAATGTCCTTTATTATAAAGTCAGATGCTGCATTTCGTATAACAGACCCCCCTATAGAAGCAAAATTATGGATGATGCTCTTCATTTTGGTGCTAAAATGTATTCTTATCTAGGCTGAATAAAGACATCCCATAAAAGATGCACCCAGGGACCATCAGACATCTCAAACTCAGTGTCTGACCTTGTCTGATGTGTCTGTAATTGTTAAAATCATTTGCTTAGGGGAAAGCTTGATGTTGATGCAGTGAGAGCGCTAAATTAAAAAGTGCTAATCAAGGCCTTTGGCAATTACAGTAGTACATGGCAAAACTCAATATACAGTTCATTCTGCAACCTGACAAAGTGGCAATGTGGACTATGCATCCTGATAAAGTTCCCTTGGCCTTTGGAGGTAAAATAGCCCCACATCATCACATACCCTTCACCATACCTAGAGATTGGCATGGTTTTATTTCAGTTAGCCTAATAGCTGGTTTGATTTAATTGCATTGAGAGTTGATCTTTTGGAAAGTACCCCATGCCAATCTCTAGGTATGGTGAAGGGTATGTGATGATGTGGGGCTATTTTAATTCCAAAGGCCAGGGGAACTTTATCAGGATGCATAGTATCCTGGATCCATGAAATAACTGGCCTTTAAAAATAAAAATCTGCCTTCCTCTATGGGAATTTAACATAGGGGTGTCCTTACCTATGCCCCCTGTATTTTAAGGAAGAACATTTATTTATTTATGAAACATTATTCATTCACAAAGAAAATTGGTGTCCTTAAAGGTTGGATTTTCCTCATTTTTTTAATTAAGGCATTAAGATCAATTTCCAAAAGATGATTTTTTATTCCTCTTTTTAGTCAACTTTAGCATGGGTGTGTTCACTTATGCTAAGCACTGTATGTCATTGCTAACATTGCATGAGTTCCCACAACTAGTTGAAGTAATGAGTTTAAATGGAATTGTGTTGCATTGTGGTATACGAAGCTGCCTGACGTGTACATGCTGTAAGAGTAGAGTCACTCCCTCAGTCAAATTGAGGGGTCAAGGGTCTGTTTATAAACTTCCCTCGTCCACTTGACGAAGTGGAACGTACTTCAAAATGGCGGTAAAGATAGCCTGAAGAGAAGTTGTAAGGAAAATTGGCAAGTGCTGGTCTGAAAGCAAAGTAGAATGCACCCCTTGTATGTTTTGTGTTAGCATTTAGTTGTTTTTATTCATTCCAATATTAGCAGTGCTTTTGAACTTCATACTAACCCCTATTGGTTGGGATGCATGGATTTTGTTTACTAACTGCTGCCATTTCACACCAAAGCTGTTTGTTTGCATTGTGATGTAAGGAAACAGTTTCCGGGTTCAAACCTCTAATCGTTTCAATCAACAGTATGCTTTTGGCATTGGAAAGAGCGTTTGGACCCGGAAATAGTGATGCGTTATATTGTGAAAGCACCTTAAACACTTAAAAGCACTATAAAGTATTAGTAGTAGCAGTCAGAACTGAACTGCATTATTGGCTGGTAGGCATGTGCCGGTATCAAATTTTCATGCTGCGATTAATTGATTGAGCTTTTATCACGGTATACGGTATTATCACGATATTTTAATTGCACAAGAGAAACAGACGGATTGGGGGTATCTAAAAAAAACTTGCATCACAATGTGTAATTGTGATTGTCAAAACATTAATTTTATTTTTTAGTGACAACATGTTATAATGTTTACATGGTTACTGAGGCTACTGTTTGTATTATTGCTTAACACAATTTTCATGATTTCAATTAAATTCTTGGATTTAATTTCAATCTTGATTCAATATTGACTCATTTGAATAAATATTAGGTAGGCTACAGTAGATAGCCTGCATTTAAATGTTTCTCAAGAAAAAATATATCTCACATAATGCTGTAAACATACAGAGAGAAATTAAATAGAATGCATACAATATAAATATAATAATATAAATATAAAAATGTAATATATGCCGTAATTTTTATTATAATAACAATTATATAATGACAAGTACATATATTAAAATATGAAATATAATGCACATATTTAGCAAAATACTCCTCTCTATAGCTATTTTCTTATAGTCAACTAACATTAAATGGCTTTCCTGAGGTAAATGTAACGTTCTGTGACATAATTGTTCTCCTGCAGTGTTATTGACCTCGGTTGAAAAACACTGATTGATCGAAAGTACGTACCTTTCGGTGGGTTGTACTGTATCTTTAATAAAAAGTAACAGATGATCGGTTTACTTGATCTGAGGCGCGCGATCTGTCACGTCACATTTACAAGCATCCAAAACAGTATTTATTGTCTGAATTTCGTTATAAAACCTGAGAGCTGATATTTTTTCATATCAAAAGTAACCTGCTCTGTCTAGTCTGTCGGTGTCAGTGTCCTCTTTGCTCCGCGATTTTTCTCTGGGTGAGAAAATGGATGTGTGGCGCGAGACCGTGTGAAAGTTTCAATTGCGTGAGTCTCAAGCTGAATGCGTGAGAGTTGGCAGCCATGCGGGGGATAAATAGTCGGCAGCGTTCCTCCTTCCGCCGTGCTTCTTCTCCATGTGAGGATTGTTTACATTAGACTAGAGTGCGCACTGCATGCACACAGTGCTTATACATGTGATGTGGGGATTGTTTACATCAAAGTGCGCACGTGTTTTGCGCAGCATACGCATTGTTTTTTAAGCGGTTGATGGAAAATAAGCTGATTTTTAGAAAAATCTAAATTCGGATCTATTATTTTTCACGGTATTTCGAAGTCCCCGCGATAACAATATCGTGCATATTCATTACCGCGATTTATCGCATTACCGAATACCGGCACATGTCTATTGGCTGGTCATAAAATGCCAACATGGCACCATCTATGAGTGGGCGACTGCTTCATGTAAAATAAACAGCTTTGTCTAAAAGCCTGATATGACTGGAGTCTGCATCTCATGCGAGTTTACATCATTTGAATTTATCAAAAGGTGTTACTAAATTCATGTAGCTATACAACTTTTTAATTTACAAAACACAAGTGCACCTTTAAGACGTTAACCAGATTCTCTCACCCAAAGTGACTCACTATAAGTGCTTTACATTCAGAACATTTCACTCACTGTGTGCATGTTTCACAGACTCTGACTGGCAAAAAACATCATTGTCTAAATTGTGTGAGATAGATAAGCCGCTTATCGTAGGCGAAGGATCTAGTTTCCAGCGCCGGAGCCCTCTGTTGGAGATCCGGGAAAGCTGTGCAAGCCCAACCCCCTCTCTCTCATAGCACACTGTAGATTTAACATGGCTCCTGGCTGCCAGCGAGCCTTCAAACATCAAACCTGAATGTATTTTCCTGGCAGCTATGCTTCGGTCGGCACAATAAGGTAAATAAAGACTAATGATCTACTATTTTTAAGTTCCTCTGCGGTTATTGCTTTATTTAATCGCGAATACTGATTCATATTACTTCGACTACAGAGTCCGTTTTGGTGGACTAAGTCTATGCGGACGGATCTGTTCTGCTGCTACTTGATCTCTTTAAACCCGGTTCGTAAAAAACGCTCGCTCTCGAATCATTGATCGTGCATGTTAATAGTGAGCACGAGCGATATTTCTACCGAAGACATCAAAGATTTGCTTAGTAGGGTGAGCGCTTCGTTGCAGATGTGTATTCCCTTATGAGACATTTAAGGCTGCATCAGCAAATTGTACGGATCCTATGAAGTTGAAAAACTGAAGCTCGGTGATTATTGTGGGAAAGCGTTGCAATGTCGAGTTCTGTTTTGCGTGTGGAAAAAGTTACTTGATGAAATAAAAAATGCCTTCAAAGATTTCATATAACGCAGATTAAATCTGTTTGGCCCCTGGTAATGATGACATGGATCAAACTAGTGTGAGATATGACATCTTGAATTTTGTATGCCTGTGTTGGTGGAAGTGGTGACGTGAACATATTGTCAACAGTAGAGATGGGAACCGCGAATTAAACGATTCCCGTTAACGTTTCGGGAACGGCCCGTTAAGTATTCTTTTAGTAGCATCCTACTTTTAATGAATCAATTGCATTTATTGTTATATGACATTATCCGTCAGATTCAACAGAACATATATATACATGCAATGCATTTATTCCAAAAGGTGTGCATGCACAGACATTTTAGTGATTTTTCAAAGGCTTTTTAGATACAGCACAAATTAAATCCGAGATAAATGCATTTCGAATAAAATAAAATGTTGTCACATATTTAGTTCAGAATGTGTCCAGCATATTTTGTCCTAACTACAAGTTGTCATGCAACTAGTCAGTGCATAAGTTACAAGTCTCACATGTATAATCAGTTCGTGCTCATTACATGCAAGTAATAACTTGCGAGTCAAGCTAATTCAGTAACTCTACGACTGATTCATAAATGTTTTTGATGCACTAGAGCCGACTCACAAGAATCATTCTTTGGTCGGGTTGTATGATTTTGATTGACTAAAAATAGGCAATTCATATGAATCGTTCGTTCGGGAATCGACTCAAAACTGTTCGCTGTTGAGCTGAACAGTAGTGCAGGACTAGGAAACACTGTCAGAGTATTTTAGTAATGTGTTCCACGAAATCTGTCGGTTCGTTTTTTTTTTTTTAACGGAACGGTTCTCGGTTCCCAACCGTTGTAAACAATGCGCAAGGGGTTAATTCGTGCTCGTGTGAGCGGCGAGAGAGAGAGAGAGAGAGAGAGGGGGGGGGGGCTCGCGGTTTGACTGTGTGTGGGAGGCGCCTCTGGGATACTGACGTCCGATTCACTCGTAGTTTGATTTGTCAACAGAAAGCTGGGCGTCCTCTCCCGCTACACAAAACGGGCTTCAATACAGAGCAGAGACGCTGAGAGAGGGGATACACACAGATATGTAGACAGACAAGGATCTCGTAGCACTTTCAGTGGTCGACTCAGACCTCTGACTTATTTAACCGAACAACTTTGATTTCCTTGCAACGTATTGCTTTCACTGTATTGCCGCGAGATCAAGAAATCGTGAGGATGCGATGAGAAAGAGGAAAAAGTCTTCGACCTGGAATATTTCGACTGGGAGGGAAGGGAAATATTCGGGAAATATGCTATGGAAGCGTGTGAAATGAGTGACCGAGGCTTTTAGTTTCTAATTAAATCAAAGGGAACTGTTTCCCCCGATACACCTGTATTATAGATATTCTGCAGACTGGTGGATAGACTTGCTGATGCCAACAACGTCAGATTGCCTATATGGCAGGATCATGAAGTTTTTGACGTTTTTTCTTTTGCTTCCAGAAACCTTAAAAAGGACAAGAAAGAGTGGGAAACAGCTCAGCAAGCTGCCAGTATGCTATGAAATCGTGACTTTGTCCTTGAGGAAGAAGATGGCTGCAGAACTCTATCCTGCCAGCATAAACACCAACCTTCCCAACAGTAACAGCACAGCAGTAACAGCTGCTGGCAAGAAGACCATCGTCCAAGTCACTCAAACGGTGACCACGCCGACTACAACTGCCACTCAGCAGAACATCAACAATAATAACGTCGAGACTGCCAGCTGGCAGTCCACCCATCCGACATTGCGAGAGAGGTAAGGGCGCGTTCGACTTGCTTTTCAAATAATCTAGGCTGTTATCGGTCCAAAAAAAAATGATATTCTACTGCATTGCATTTTGTCCCCTTCAGGAATGCTTTGATGTTCAATAACGAACTCATGGCAGATGTTCATTTTGTTGTTGGTCCTCCTGGCGCATCCCAAAAAGTTCCAGCACACAAGGTGAGCGCATCCTCCCGTGTCAAAATGCATCTCCAGTGGCTCTTTCATCAACCGTATGCTTAACCGCTTCTGTGTGGCATTTGTTTTTTCAGTATGTGCTGGCAGTGGGGAGTTCTGTTTTTGGTGCCATGTTTTACGGAGATCTAGCGGAAGGAGAATCTGAGATTCATATTCCTGACGTGGAGCCTGCTGCTTTTTTAATCCTTTTAAAGTATGTCTTGCACTTAATTCTAATGCATATGGGTGAATGATGTGAAGCTTCTTTTCTTTTTCTTGATCGATTCATATATACAATGACTTAACACCCTTTTTTTCTGAATTCTGAAAAAAAAAATCTTAGAAAAAATCTTTACACAATTGGTTCACTCTTTAGTAATAAAAATATCGCATTTTTAATAAAATAGTCCCTCGTGACTGTGTCAATGTCAATAATCTCAATAGAAAAGTTAGTTCAGGATATGAAATGCCATTTGGTGCAACTCATCCCCAAATGTCATATTTATGAGTACATGATGTTTTTATGTACATTGAAAAATATATTTAAAAACATTTTGACAATAACAACAAATATGTGTTGAAGGTAAATGTTATTACTTTTTACTTGGTTACTTTGAGTCATCACATTGGGAATTATCTTAAATGTGTTTTTCAAAACAATATGAATCCAACATGAATACAAAGAGTACACTTTCAAGATTTTACTTCTTTTTTTTTCTAAATCATCTATTATTTGTCATTGACCCATGCATATAACTCTAAACTCAATCACTAGTACAAAGCCTAATGCTTGCAAAGCTATTGGAAAGATATGATTTCTTAGCCCTTTTTTTGTTCACTTTCAGGTACATGTACAGCGATGAGATTGAACTTGAAGCGGACACAGTGCTGGCCACTCTGTACGCTGCCAAAAAGTATATAGTGCCTGCACTGGCTAAAGCCTGTGTCACCTTTCTGGAGACGAGTCTAGAGGCCAAAAATGCCTGTGTGTTGTTGTCCCAGAGTCGACTGTTTGAGGAGCCTGAGCTGACCCAGCGGTGTTGGGAGGTCATTGACGCTCAGGCTGAGCTGGCGCTTCGCTCTGAGGGTTTCTGTGAGATTGATCTTCAAACGCTGGAGATCATACTAAAGCGAGAGACCCTCAACACCCGGGAAGCGGTGGTCTTCCAGGCGGCTCTTGAATGGTCTGTGGCTGAATGCAAAAGGCAGGGCCTGGGACCGACCGCTCGTAATAAAAGGGCAGTGCTGGGCAAGGCTCTCTACTTGGTTCGCATCCCAACCATGACCCTGGAGGAGTTTGCCAACGGAGCTGCGCAGTCAGACATTTTAACGCTGGAAGAGACTCATGATGTCTTTCTGTGGTACACAGCAGCTAATCAGCCCAAGCTGGAATTCCCACTGCAAAAAAGAAAGGGTCTGACACCACAGCGCTGCCATCGTTTCCAGTCCTCTGCTTACCGTAGTAACCAGTGGCGCTACCGCGGACGCTGCGATAGCATCCAGTTTGCGGTGGACAAGAGGATCTTTATCGCAGGTCTTGGCTTGTATGGTTCCAGTGGTGGAAAGGCAGAGTACAGCGTCAAGATCGAACTCAAGCGCCAAGGAGTGACCCTGGCCCAGAACCTAACGAAATTTGTTTCAGACGGGTCCAGCGGCACCTTCTCTGTATGGTTTGAACACCCGGTCCAAGTGGAGCAGGACACCTTCTACACAGTCAGTGCCATATTAGATGGGAATGAACTTAGCTACTTTGGACAGGAGGGTATGACGGAAGTGCAATTTGGAAAGGTGACCTTCCAGTTCCAGTGTTCCTCGGACAGTACCAACGGAACTGGCGTGCAGGGGGGTCAGATCCCAGAACTGGTTTTCTATGCCTGAAATGTTGTCAGGACGTCCCATTGCAGTGTATTCCGCTCACTGGAATTAGGATGGATTGAATACAGGGTCTTGTGAGGCTCTTGCCTTCATTTTGTAGCAGTGGTGAACTCAATGGTAACGACTCTTCAGTACCACAACGGGCTCAGATGGAAGGAATGTTCTTCAGCTTTATTTATTGCAAAAATATATATTTGATTTAATTATTGAAGCTGCAGCAAGCAGATCTATCTATCTATCTATATATATATATATATATATATATATATATATATATATATATATATATATTAGGTGTACTGCTCTGACAGTGGACAGAAGCCACTACTGTGTCATGTTTTGTACATAACTTATTTGTTTTCAGCTTGATGCTGATTGACAAATAAAATGTCTTGTATTAGTGATCAGCTTCCTGAACTGCAGATTATAAATGTTTTTGTGACTCAAGTTCAAAGTTGTTTTGACTTCTTATACATGCACTCATGAAATGCATCAATGAATGATCTAATGATTCTATTCTGCACAGTCCTAGCTTCAGAAGCGAGGGAGGTTGAACTCAATCTATCTTTTAACTGCCCTAAAAGTGTAAGTATATACACTTTAAAATAAAAAGTATTTTCTATCTAATGGTGTGCATTATATAACTGAAATCCGAAAATGAAGCCACACTCCACAAATGCATTGGGCTTGTGTTAATGAGACAGTGATTAAGTGTGGATGAAATATTAATCTTGAAAGACCACATAAAGAACCTATTATCCCCAGTGGGCTGCACGAGGAACTGAATAGGGAGTCTGTTTGAATTGAGCCCATAGAATCTGCTGCTACACCGTTTGCATTCTAATTAAGGCTTTAGTAAATATGGAGCAGATGCAGCTTGGTAAAACAGCAGATTTTTTACCACAAAAAAAAAAAAACCCTACAAAAACAGATGAATATGGAATTATGACACATGGAGAGCTGTTAATCAGACTGCATTCTGGGATTATGCCCAGTACATTAACATTGGAATGTTCTCTGGTGTATACTTGAATCATTTTGTCTCTGCTTCCTATAATCTGATGAGTCTGTTTTAAAAACTGCAGACATGTTCTGTTCTCATAGTGTGTACAGAAGGTGGAAAAAGGTTTGCAATGAGTATGATACCATAATGGATTTTTTGATGACGCAGTGCCCCCTAGTTACATCTGATTGGACTGCAACTCACTATGAATATAAATTAATTTCCAGACAGTAAAACATTAACAAACCTAAACATTTAAATAAAACATTTTCAACCTGGGTCTGAATTACAGAATACTGCAGAAAATGTAGCCCAACATGTCTGGATGAAAGTACAACAACAGCAAATCTTCTCCCTTTTGATGCAACTAGGAATCCATAGGTCAGATCAGATGAACAGATTGAGAGTACTTGTATTGATCCAGCCATGGTGTATTATTGATAACCAATTTAGTAGGGATGCACCGAAATGAAAATTCTTGGAAAATTATTTTTTTTGTAATGTCACAAGTAATAATCCCAGGGTTTACAAGATTATTTTTGTATTGGTGGTGGTATACTAAAAAATAAACATTGTCACGTGTTTATGATATCTTTCTTCTTCTCACCTATTCCTGCTGGTTAGAGGACAGTCACTTGAGTCGCTCCCTGTCGTTTCAAAGAATAGTACAACGGCGAGCGCGTCAAGTATAAACGCCTCGACCGTTTGGAGAGGTGCGCGCGCTGTCTGTGGCGAAAGTATAAACAAGGCTTCCTCGCGGGTTCAGATATATATAATACTGAAATACGTCGACACCGCAGACACGTTGCTTCAGACAAGCACGTGCAGGTCGCCGTTTCTGTTTGCGTCATCACAACATTTCGGCCGTATTGTTTCGGTGATAAAAGTCTTTCGGCCGAAAACCGAAAATGCACTTTTGGACCATTTTCGGCCGAAAATTTTCGGTGGCCGAATATTCGGTGCATCCCAACAATTTAGCAAATTAATTGTTTTGAGAGACGCTGCTTGCTTTATTAATGAGGTTCATTCAAAACCACTGTTCCGGTCAGCTGAATTACTAGATATGTCACAGAGAGGTCATTAAAGGGAGACTTACCGACGGCTGGAGCGTTGATACAGAGTTCTCTAGCCAACAGGAGGAAGGTCTTTCCCAGAATGTAAACATTAACCTACAACAATAAAAAATATAACTGAAAACGGGGAAGTATTCAATGAGTTCAACTTTACATGTTACCAACCACTGATTCTTGACACAGGGAATTAAATATGTTACATAATTACTTCTCATTAGTCTTTATAAATAGCAACATTTCCACTTTAAAATTTATCAGAGAATAACATTCTTTATTTTTTCAAATCCATTATATGATCATAAAACCAGATTACAACCCAGCACTTTGTAGATATTTTAGTGGAAATGATGAAAACGAATTTTCAGGATTCTTCGATGAATAGAAAGTTCGAAAGAACAGCATTTATTTGAAATAGGAATCATTAGTAATATAAAAATCAATGTACTTCAGATCAATTTCAGCATCCTTGCTGAATAAAAGTATTTCTTTTAAAAAAAAAATCTTACTGAGCTCAAACTTTTGATCGGTAGACCAGAGGTCTTCAACCCTTCCCTCTGGGGAACCACTGTCCTGCAAAGTTTATCCCAACCTGCTTCACCACAACTGAATTTCACACCAATACGATTTTCAATCAAAGTCATGTGAAGGCAAGCCTGCAACCTTAGCCAAAAAAAAGCGTAATGCCTGCTTACGCTGCAGTATACAGAGAAGGAGACAAGATCTTTTTTTGAATGGATGTCAATGGAGGAGAGGCTTCACTACGCTGAATAAACCACTTTTGTGAGGAAATAGCTTCTCTTTAATTGAATCGACAGCCCATGGCTAACCTTCAACATGTTTGCTCGTTTTGGATTGAATTGTGCGACAGGTATGCTTTAGTTTACGGCACTTCTATGGAGTTAATATTGTGCAAAAAGTTGCTCAACTGCATTTGTGAGAAAATCTGCCTGGACACATTTCTGAGAAAATTGAGCCGAGAGATCTCATAAAAAGCCAAGTGTCTCACAATCATAACAGACAGATATGCATTTGTATGCACTATATTTGGTATTTGTTTAAAGGTTACATGCAATTTGTAGGTTGGTTTGTTTTTATTTGTGAAATATTATCTAGGCTCATTTATTTATATTTGCAAAACACAATGCATATGTGTTACTCCACTAAATTTTCGCTCAAATTGACCTTTGTACTTGCACATTGCTTTCTGTTTGTTTGCAAGTCGAGTTTTCCTTTGCAAAGCAGATTGAGTTTGTTTGCAAAATGCTGGATTTGTTTGTTTAATTATGGCACAATATTAACTCCATAGACCTCTCATTCATTTCTATGGTATCCGCAAACAGTGATTGACTGTCGCACAACTATGAACAAAATTCAATGAGGTCAATAATTCAATAACCTTTAAATCCATCATTATGCAAACGCATGAGGAGAGTATGGAAGTAAAATAATGTCAAATGTTTTTGAAACAAAAAGCATGTTGAATTGCACCAAATGAAAAAAAAAATATGCATTGCGTTAACCATGCTTGCATTTTAATCCATTGTATTTTTAAGGCTTGCATTTTTATGGGCTGAAATTCAACATGGTTGAATATTTAAGCTGTGAATATTTCAATTAAAAACATTTCAAACACATTTTCAATATTAAAAATTCAATAATCCATATTCACCTTTCATATTTCACTTCCAAAATTTATAATATTCAACCTATAATATTCAACAGGCAAATTTCGGTCCATTTTATTTCGCCTTGAAAATTCTCTTTCACAAATTCAGTGGTTCAAATTCGATAGTAAATTCAACGTCGACATCCAGGAACTGCAGGAAAAGCAGTAGATTACCGATCATAATCTCCATCTGCTGTAGTCGGCTTTACCAGCAGGGGGTGCACGCGCGTGTTGACAAGCACCAAAGCAACAGGAGAGGCCTTCACAAAACGTCATTTGCTGAAATGGACAGAGCGATGAGTTATAATTTATGTGTGTGGAAAAGGTTGATTAAGACACAAAACACACGAGCGTTTACTCAAGTGTCTTATGAGACTTATTTTTACCCCCGTGCAAAGTAAGGTGATTTGTCCACTGCAAAACTAAATTCTCTCGCCGTTGGCATTGATATTAAGTTTTAGTAAAACAACTGTAATACACTGAGACAGAGTGAATTGTTTGTTTTAATCACTATGACGGAATACTAAATTGATGGCTGGGTTTTACATGATGGCAAAGGCAATTTTATTTAAATATAGCATCATTAAATACAACCAGATTACAATTATAAATTAAATTCAGCAATTATAAATTAAAAATTACATCTCTACCATGATATCTGGTCATCTCTGTGTTATAACGTGAATTGTCTCCGCTATTATCCAGTGCTGCGTACAGTAGGGGTATTTGTCATCTTATTTTATATCTTTTTGTCCATTTGGAGCGCGCGTCACGTCACCTATTAGCGTCGCGCCTGCCACAAGATCTCTCACTGTTTACATGAACCAGACACTCCGATGAGAGCACATAAAGTGCAATCCATCTCTTATTTACCATTTTTTCATCTTATCGTATATTTTATTCGCTCCTTTGCCCGTATTGGAGCGCGTCTCGTGGCTCTTACTAAGCGTCGGGCCAGCCACACGATCTCTCACTGTTTTAATCTACCAGACACTCCGATTGATGCACGAAAACACAAAGCCAATGTAATCCTGCTCTTAGTTACCCTTCTGCCATCTTATCTTATATTTTATTTGCTCGTTTGTCCCATAGAGCGCGTTTCGTGGCGCGCCAGCCACAAGATCTCTCCCTATTACAGTTGCCTGATTCTCCGATTGACATTCTGAAGGAGAATGATTTTGACCACTCCATTACGTTTTTTTTTTTTATAAAGCCTTTCTTTAAAGTGAATTTCGTTTTTAATAAATTGTATCTTAATTTCAATCAATGTTTGATCAACCAATTCCCTGGATTTAATACATAAGAAGCAAAGCAGACATATAGGCATAGGCATAGCAATAAAATCATGCAATTTTTGCATTGCACATTTCTCACAGGCATGATAAATACATCAAGGTAGAAATGTCTAGCCTACTTTTAAACGAAACAATTCGAACGAAAATAAATAGACTACTCTCAGATAATGTAATCCGTATGAAATGAGCATTTCTCTCGGCGCGTTCACTACTGTGAAGATGGCTCCAATACGACGCGCTCCATTATGGACAAAAAGAGCGAATAAAATAAGATGAGAAATAGATAGGCTACATAAGAGCAGGTCAGGATTGCACTGTCTGTTTGCACATGTGCATCAATCGGAGTGTCTGGTAGATTAAAACAGTGAGAGATCGTGTGGCTGGCCCGACGCTTAGTAAGAGCCACGAGACGCGCTCCAATACGAGCAAAGGAGCGAATAAAATATACGATAAGATGAAAAAAGGGTAAATAAGAAATGGATTGCACTTTATGTGCTCTCATTGGAGTGTCTGGTTCATGTAAACAGTGAGAGATCTTGTGGCAGGCGCGACGCTAATAGGTGACGTGACGCACGCTCCAAATGGACAAAAAGATATAAAATAAGATGACAAATACCCCTACTGTACGCAGCCCTGGATAATGGCGGAGACAATTCACGTTATAACACAGAGATGACCAGATATCATGGTAGAGATGTAATTTTTAATTGCTGAATTTAATTTATAATTGTAATTGGGTTGTATTTAATGATGCTATATTTAAATAAAATTGCCTTTGCCAAAACCCAGCCATCAATTTAGTATTCCGTCATAGTGACTAAAACAAACAATTCACTCGGTCTCAGTGTATTACAGTTGTTTTACTAAAACTTAATATCAATGCCAACGGCGAGAGAATTTAGTTTTGCAGTGGACAAATCACCTTACTTTGCACGGGGGTAAAAATAAGTATCATAAGACACTTGAGTAAATGCTCGTGTGTTTTGTGTCTTAATCAACCTTTTCCATACACATATAAATTATAACTCGTACTCATCGTTCTGTCCATTTCAGCAAATGACGTTTTGTGAAGGCCTCTCCTGTTGCTTTGGTGCTTGTCAACACGCGCGTGCACCCCCTGCTGGTAAAGCCGACTACAGCAGATGGAGATTATGATCGGTAATCTACTGCTTTTCCTGCAGTTCCTGGATGTCGACGTTGAATTTACTGTCGAATTTGAACCACTGAATTTGTGGAAGCGAATTTTCAAGGCAAAATAAAATGGACCGAAATTTGCCTGTTGAATATTATAGGTTGTATTTTTAAACAGTTTGAAAATTTTGGAAGTGAAATATGAAAGGTGAATATGGATTATTGAATTTTTAATATTGAAAATGTGTTTGAAATGTTTTTAATTGAAATATTCACAGCTTAAATATTCAACCATGTTGAATTTCAGCCCATAAAAATGCAAGCCTTAAAAATACAATGGATTAAAATGCAAGCATGGTTAACGCAATGCATATTTTTTTTTCAATTGGTGCAATTCAACATGCTTTTTGTTTCAAAAACATTTGACATTATTTTACTTCCATAGGAGAGTCTCCGCATGAAAGACCCACGACCTGCAGTGCAGATCAACGTGCTGCTACATTTCTCTCCGAAGCGGTAGGAGATTAAATTAAATTGAATTTGGAGGATATAAACTGTGACAAGATGATTGGCAGGGCAGTTTAAACAACTAAGCGACATAGCGGTCTGTTAA
This sequence comes from Tiaroga cobitis, assembly GCA_030578255.1. Taxonomy (NCBI): domain Eukaryota; kingdom Metazoa; phylum Chordata; class Actinopteri; order Cypriniformes; family Leuciscidae; genus Tiaroga; species Tiaroga cobitis. The sequence continues at coordinate 24,034,950 of CM060610.1, forward strand.
AGACGCAATTATGACGAAGTAGTCTGTCCCAAAGCTGTATAGTCAAAAGTATGTACTTTTTCTTCAGAAAAACTGTACATACTTTTAGGGCATAGTATAAGTAGGCGAATTGTTTGATTAGGGTTGGAGCTAAACTCTCCAGGACAGGAGCAGGGTTGAAGACCTCTGTGGTAGAGTTTATATATATATACTGTAACATGTTTATATGTGCACTTTTAACAGCACTTCAGAGATCCCATTGTAATGATGAGGGGGTTATGACCTCAGCACCAGGTCCCTAGTTTGCCTGGCATCCAGGCAGGATATATTGGGGGTCTTGTTAGATTTGGGTGTGGCTGCACTTGCTAAAGATTCATGACATATTTGAGCCTCCGCCCCAACCAACCATCGTGTCTGTTCAATAGCAGATACAGTTCAGTGGACAGCTGAAGGTGTAAAAATAACATCACATCAGTGCTTAAGCACCAAAATGTCTGACCCTAAAATAACTACTAATAAAACCTAAACGGTATATATTGTCATAAAGACAGTACTGTCTATTGTTTCAAAACCAACATGTTGTTGTTTAATAATGCAATAAGGCATTAAAAAAGCAGTATTATGCTATTGTTGTAAAATCACTGGACCAAGGCCTTGATTGTCTTTATCAAGTGTCAACATCAATAAGATAAAAGATGCAATTCTTGTGCCATGTAATAGTTGGGTATGTGGGTACCAAAAACAATAATATAGAATTCTTCTTATGTGCAGTCACAGGTGTGAGTATAACAGCTTCTTTCCTGAAATATCCAATCAGATTTAAGAAATACAAAATTTTGGCATCTGCATTTATATTTATTGAAATGTCAAACTTGTTGAAAAAGTGGGAAAAAAGCTGGCCTTTTAAATGAACAGAAACTATGCAAGTATATGAGGTGGATGGAAGCTGGATATCATCATTTCTGACATAGTGTCTGCTTGCCATATGCAATATATCATACAGCATTTCTTTCATATGGTCATATGGAGGGTATACAATTTTATTTAATGGTTGAACATCATGCAACTTAGCAAAGCCGCTTATATTTGCTTTATGTTATTCAGGGTATTGTGGAAAATATATGAAAGAAATTTAAACGAAAGGGAGCAAACCTGTAAAAGATCACTCAGGTCCAGGAGCATGTCTGCACATCAGTTAAGGAAGGGAAGGATAATACAAAACAAATGGATTATATCATAAAAATGTTTAAAAGTGTGATAAAGATCTAAACATCTTTGTCCAACTACATAGCTAAAAATAAGAAGTAAATTATGCTCTTAAATTAATCCTGGTCACAGTGATTAATTAGGCATCGGACGGCTCTGTAATTGTCACTGGAGGAGTTTCGGCTTTCACTGATCATCTCTTTACATCAATGGGCTTCAGACAGGATCTCCTTATCTCTGCAAGAGATTCACCCTGACCATCTGTTACTGCTCACCTGATTGGCACACACACCTGAGGCACGTGTCTCCATGGTGACTAATGCCCCCTTTAGCACAGAGATTAGCATCACTACAAGACAAGCTAATCCCACTTTATCAGGAGTCTGACGGCCTTGATCACAGCCTGGCGTGAAAGAGAGTATTTATACAATTATGACTGAAATCAGTGATATTGATAACTGTCTTTATCTCTTGAATACTACAAGACTCATGTCTCTATAAAAAATGTGATCCCCCCCCTGCCCCCATCCCCCAAGCAGACGCCAATGTCTTCATAGTTCTGGCAATCTTGTAATTATTAACAAACCACTTTATTAATGCTTATGTCTAGGTCAGTGGTTTCTTAATCTCTTTCTTAGTTTCTTAATCTAATTTACACTGTCTAAATCATTCCCTATCCCCTATATAGTGCACGACGTGTCATTCACCATATAGAAAATAGTAAATGTGTGGACAAGTGACCAATTTCAGCCACAGCTTCATCGTCTATTTATAGGGCGGGACGCTTTGAATTCAAGAGAGCATTTGATTGGACAGAAAATCTGATGAGAAGCTGAAGTGCAGAGTGACGTCATCAAAATCATTGATCCATATTAGTGGAAGTGAGAGACTGTAAGTTTTGAATGCTTATATCATTTGTCATTGTTTTGGAGCACACTAGCTTTTAGATAACAGTAAAGCTAGCATATTCATACTAGTAAAAGATCATACTATTTCATGTGATTTCTGATTTCAGATACTGATCTGATTCTATTTGATTGTGATTTGACTTCATTGTTCTTGTATTTAATGCTGTGACTCCTCCCAGAATTATCCAAAACTATAAATAATTTTTTAGAGAAATATGATGCATTTATTAAAAAAAAGTTTTCCCATATAGACTTACAAGACTTGTAGTGTCCACTATATTTGTAAGATGCATGCATTTAAAGTGCTCCTTGTCTTTAGAACTGACACTTATGTATAAAATGTACCAGTAAGCAACAAACCAAGAATCTCAGCATGACATGCCTCTGAAATCATGACCCGTCAGCCCAACAATCGACAGATCAGGTCAGTGAAGCTCATTGAATCAATGTTTCCAGAACAAAAGTCAATCTTCACCTTAGAGAACCTGGTCTAAAAAGATGTACTGTTCCTAAAATACACTCCAAAAATGTTAAATCACTGCTAATTGGCTAAAATGAACAAGGAAATGCTGAGATATTTGAAAGAAGCTGAAGTTTAATAATCTCACACTTAAAAGTGAAAGTCAAGATAATTCTCACATAAAGTAATTAGTATACACTTGTCCAAAATAATTATGTGTATCATATCACAAAGATGCATGAGATAATTGTAAGGATGTTTGATGAGGCAAAGCAGAACACATTTAAAAATAGTCCAGTATTTGGAATTGGTTTGGCGGCCTGTAAAGAAGTGAACGACTTCTTTGTGTTTCTGCTGTTTAGCGTGAAGTACCGAATCTTTGCATGCAACTGAAAGAGCCCCACCCAGGGACAGGTAACAATTCTCCTTTGGCAACTCTAAACGGTACACCAGGTACCCAGACAGGCCTGACGCTACACAAAAGCAGAGCGGAAAACTGGGTGTGACCCAAAGAGACAGATAGGAGGGTAGTTGTAAGTCTGTCTGCTTGTGAGACAGAGAGAGAAAGCAGTGGCGTAACACTATCCAGGCATGCTGCGTTGTAACACAGGTGTGGCGAGTCTCAAACCCACATCATTTTGCACAATCATTTTGACAGGTTGGGGAAAAACAACCTTAAAATTTGGAACAGGGAAATTATATTTTCCTTAAAAACCACTAGTCACTATGACTGAGTTCCATATTTTCACTACAGTAAAGGGGACATGAATTTTTAGGTTAAAAGAGTTTCACTTCAATAGCTTTTGTACACAACCAGGACGGAAACTGAAAATCTACTTGTTTTTATTTTTTAAGTGAGGTAGTAGTGGCTCCAGGGAACATCCTCTGAGATTCCAAAAGGTGCAGTAAACTCTCTTCCTCGCCTTTGCCTCTGACAGTATATTTTAGCACTATTGTTTTCACATCCTGACACATCCCTTCAGACCCTGAACAGGGTTTTCCCTAGGGAAAGCATGGACTGGTAAAAGAGACTATTTTAGACCAGAATGAATTTCTACGCTGGTCCAGGTTGGTTTATGCTGGTTTGGTTCTGTTCCAACTTCTGATGAAGCATAGAAAGGAAACACTTTATTTCGATTGTCCACTTTAGACATTCTGAGTAACTTTGCAACTACGTGTCATCTAACTCTCATTAAAGAATTAGTAGATTGTCTGCTTAAAATCTGCTAACTCTTTATTTTGATGCGCCCCAAAAGACATTCTGCTGACTATAAGTAACTTTGCAACTACATCAACTTATTCAATACTTACCAGAATCCTAACACCTAAGCCCAACCTAACAGTCTAGTTCTAATATTCTAATGAGAGTTAAATTAGTTAAAACACAGAGAATAGACTGGTCACGTGACTGTGACCTGCTTCATGTTAAAAAGAGTTAAGCGCAATAAGCTGCGGAAAACAACTCATTGTGGTGCTCGCGCTGTCTGACACACACACATGTAAACACAGTCAGTTATTGTCTTAAGTGAACTTAAACAGTTGGGTAAGAAATCGGATGTGAGTCTATAGGATCCGTGCAATAGATCTTAAATTGACAGCAGCCTAATACAGTACACCTGCTGCTGTCGGTCAAACAACAAAAGAAAAAGAGAAAATCACTTACTGCTCTTGACTGAATAAGTTTTGTAGCTTTAACATGAATCAATGTATATTTGATTCATGTGAAGAATGCAGTTTTTATTTTTTTATATTTGATTATCAAGTTTCTGTCTTGTGTTTTACTTGATTGCAACTGTTAAATAGACCTAATGTAGGCCTGCCTGAAAAACTTAAAGCACTATTTATTTCATTTGTTTCGTTGTTTTATTGTATTTGTCCTATTTTTTGGATTAATTTGTGGCATTACTTTTTATGTAATGCGAAAAACACTGCTCTTCACTTTTTTGAAGTTGTAGTGATGCTTTCTTTTCCCAGAAAGAATGTAAAACAATTTATATACAGTATATATATATTGGTTATATAATTTTCAGTTTTTAAATATATTTAAATATAATTTACATTTATTTCACACACTTCAAGCATTATCTTATTGCATATTGAATTTTTTAACAAGTTATCACACATTGCATTTTTCTTCAATATTGTGGATCCCTAGTTTGAGCTACAGGAATTTTGCCTATTAAAGACCTAAAAGGTCAAACAAGTTGGCTAAATCCTACCTAATTTGGGTTGAATGTGCACACTTTTCTCGATGGATTACTATTCACAAAGAGTTTCACTTTTGTTTTACACCCTAGGGATCATTGTGGGAAGGATACGTGGCGTTCCCTCTGTCCTGCAGACCAGGTAGAGGCAGGCGGCTATGACGTGTGTCATCTTTCGCCCTCGTGTCAAGTGCTTGCTCACAACCATCTTGAAGAAATTAAAGGCCGTATCCAGGCAGTGCTGGTTCAGCTGCAGCTGGCTGCCGAGGTTGTGTATCTGCCGTTTCCCTAGAGACAGGACACACATATGCATCAGATTGAGCAAACATACACACATGCATACACACATGCATACGCACACGCTTGCGCACCGAGGCATGACTTCACACGCAGGTGTTTGGTTTTCCAGTAGCACTGATGTCATGAGAACGGTGCACAGCCAGACAGGCTTTTAGTGGAGCCTGGAAGTGAAAACGGGCAGGAAGTGAAAATGGGCAGAAAGACAGCTGTTTTACGTCTCGTGTGAGGCTACGTCCCTCTTCCCCCTTCTTTCACAGTCGTACATTTACTCCTTCACAGATGATCTCAAAACAGGCCATGTTGTAATTCATTGGACACATAAATCAGTCTGCCCTGAAATCCCATGGCGGCCCTCAATGTGTTTAGCATATTAAAATCCACATTAAAAAAACACAGTCCAATAGTCTATCTGGCAGAATTGTGTTTACTTAATACATCATTTAGCAAAAGACCTTGTTCACCCAGACAGTGAAAGTGAAAGATTTAGGTTGCTTCAGATGGAGTTGATGAGTTTCACAAGTCCAGGTCATTTATTATGCTTGAAATTGCACACATAGACATGTTTATAAGAAACAAATGCTTTCATCGATCTGTCCTCTACAATATGTGTTAATGAATTCAGCAGATGCTTAGAGTAGACGCATCAAACTTTTTCTTTAGCCTAGGGATTCACAAACCGGAGTCTATGGACCCCTAGGGGGCTGCAACTGGGTCCAATGAAACTTTCAGGGAAAACTTAAAAAAAAAAAAATAATTATTTCTGCCTTATTCTATTTTATAAATACTGGTTGTAAATAATGTTTAATCATGATTACTGTATTCTATTGACAGTTTGTCCAATGTGCATATAGTTTTATATAGTTTACCTTTTAACTGTACTTTTCTATTGGATTTTGTAATCCCACTATATCTATCTATCTATCTATCTATCTATCTATCTATCTATCTATCTATCTATCTATTTATCTATCTATATATATATATATATATATATATATATATATATATAGCTGTCTTTATACTTCAGGAAGGCGGTCCTTCCCATCATATTTGGGGGTCCTTGGGATCAAAAAGTACGAAAACCCTTGCTTTAGCCTACGGTATAATTAACATAATCACTGAGCCACAGATGGTAAAGTCGATGTTGGACTTTTTGTGTGGAACCCAAAAGCTGCAGTGTCAAGTGTCGTGTTGGCATGCCAAGGCCAAATATAACTCTGAAAGCTTTTAAAAGCATAATCCCTCTATTCTGGAACCACTGTGTGCCAACCTTTCGTCACACACTCCAGACCGGTCTAATCCCAGAGTATTTTTCACGCTGCACATGCCATTGGATTAGCAGCCAGGTCTGCAGTGACCTCCCTAAATGACAGCAGAATTGCATAACTGCTGCAACACTGCAGGGACATGAGACACCTTTATTTTTAATGAATGAAATCTTGTGTTTGTGACCACAGGGACACTTTTGCCAGTCGGAAATGAGTTTACCAGAATCTTTTATATCAACTACAACTAGCAGCCAGACATATTCATATCCACTTTTATGTGTCAATCATTTAAAAAGTGTTTAAAATATGATCAGATGTTTCTGTGATTAATAGTTGAAGAGTAATGAAGAATCACGAGTTTATACAGTTGGTGACCTTGATTCTTAAAGTATTTTGAGACTGTGTTATCGCTTCCAGCTCTGAAAACGCACCAGTATAGCCAGCTGTAATGGAACAATATGTGAATTTAATGCCACAAAACACATCGTTCTCACAGTTCCTCTGATTAACACACAAGTACATATTTACATAATGCCGTGCCTTATATTTGTTAAATCAACACACACCTGGAATCCAAAGACATTCATCAGGGAGCTCTATGAAATGGATCAACAGTAATTATGTCTTGTGTGATTTTCAGAAAAGCGCAGATGCAAATGATGTCAATTTATTTAGCGTTCGGGATGTAACTGGGTTAGAAATTAATGTAAATGAGATAAGTAAGGGATAAAGTACATCCAGCTAGCCTGACAACAAGCCAGACCCACATCATGATGTTGGGTCTGGGAACACACCATTGGCAGGGCTCAATCCGAAGGGCGGGATAAACGGTTGTCTTTCAAATTCCCTCTGCACGCAATAGGTTTTCAAGTTTGTTTTCAAGTAGCAAGGAATTCATGCGGAACCGTCGCAACTCTGCAGTCATTATGTTAAGCCCGCCCATCGACTCTATACATGATGTGATTGGCCTGAATAGAGTTTGGGTTTTCCAGCTCGCAAGCCAACGGAGAGTTGCTAGATGACCCTGGTTGCAAATTACATTTGCTGCCGCTAGGGTGCGCCTAGATTTCTAGGGCTAACATCCAGCCAGTGGTTCTTTCAAAATAACCCCCGACAGGATGATGAGGACCCCGACGCGAAGTGGATGTACATTATCCCGCTTATTACACGGCTACTTGCCACATAAGTAAATAAATAATTAGACACAAAATATTGATCTGAGTTGAAATATTTTATTAGCTCTTTAAACCCAAAGCTTTTCCACGGAGAGAGCAGTTGCAGCGGCAAGTTCTAAACAGACATTTAAGAGATACGGTATACAGTCATTCATACCACTTATTACACAGCATTTCACCACATAAATAATTATGGGGATAAGATATATTGATTTCAGATTAAACTGTTTTAAAATGTATATCATAATCCAACAGTGTACAAAACACTAATCACAAAATGGCAGCAGCTGCGTTTGTATGAAACAAGAGAGAGCGAGTCCACGATACTGGATGGCATAATTAAATAACTGTACACAAAATATTGATTCGACTAAGTTGTAATATTTTATTAGCTCACCAAACGCAAAACTTCCACGAAGAAAAAACGTTCCTAGCAGCCGTATAGCACTGCTGACTTCAATAACCCGGATGAGCCTGCGTAATCGGTTTTAAGCGGTTGTTATCTGGGAATAACTTACCGCTGGATGGCACTATTGACCAATCAGAATCAAGTATTCCACAGAGCCGTGTAATAATGAAACATAATATAGAAGGAATATTTATCTAAATACGAGAAGCCTGTGTGGTGCATCTAATGCCATATTTGTTTTTAATTTTAATTACAGTCAATCATTTGGCTTTGTTCCAAAAGATGTGGAATATAATGCAAGATTCCTAAGGGCTACTTTTATTTCACTCCTTTCCCATTCACTTTCATTATGTGGAAAAGAGTGTCCAGGACATTCTTCAAAAATTCACCTTTTGTGCTGTACAGAAGAAAGTCAGTCATACACGGGTTTAGAATGGCATGAGTGCGTGTAAATAATGACTGATCTTTTTCTTTAGAGGGAAATATCACTTTAAGCCTGCACATTTTAAAAACATGATTATTTACTGACTGCACCTACACACTGCTGCTGACTAATATAAAGGTGCACCTACCGTTCTGGAGCGTCTGAGCTCGCGATTCTTTTCCCAGACTTGTGTGGAACCCACTGCCCAGGACTGGAGCTTTGGAAGTACCTAAAAACAAAAACAAAAAAACCATGCATTATGTTTAAAGTATCAGACAAAGACAGTAAATAAGAATAGTTTTCACTTACAGTATATAAACAGGTGTATAAATACAAGCCTATTAAATTTAAATAAAGCTCTATAGCACACTCCAGTGGCTGTTTGTGTGAATAACAGTTTTACCGTTGTATTGTTACTAGTGACACCTACCAGTTGCCAATGTCTACTGCACTTCACTCTACACAAGTGTTCCTATTACCAACCAAAAGGGATTGATTGACACCACTGAGATTGATAACCAAGTATACTGATATAGGAAACTCAGGAGCGTGACAGGACGATACAAATTAACCACAACAGTATTTCGCTTTGCCTCTATGTAAAATATTGCGCAATTATATATTTCTCTAGCTAGTGCTTTGGTCAAATCATGGCACTGAATGTTAGCTTCTGCTTTGCGGATGTTACTGTGAATATACAAAACTAACTATTACATATCAAATCACAAAACTGACATGCAGAACTAATGATATTCCACACGCCTCTCTTCCCTTGCGTTCAACTGTGTGAGGTGTATGGAAGTTATCTTACCACTGATCCACAAGGTCTGTTTATAATGATGAACACCTAAAGTTCAACATATATAATAATAGCTCCAATAGCTATATAACCAATAATATAAGCATGGCTCTATAGTCTATACCACAAATGATCACACAATGGCTTGGTTTCACAGACAGGAATTAGATTAAACCAGGATTAGGCCTTAGTTCAATTAGGATATTTAAATAGTTTTTATAAACATGCCTTGGAAAAAAAACATGGTGTGCATCTTAAGACAAAACAATGGCACAGCCATATTTTAAGATATGCCAGTGCAAGTTGCTTTCAGTTAAAACAGCTCAAACTTGTATTTTAGTGTGGGACTAGGCTTAAGACTGGTCTGTGAAACCAGGGGAATATGTTTTAATCCTGATATCAGTGCATATTTTTAAGTTGAAAATGTAGTGCATATCATTAGTGAGGATCATACATCCATGTGTGGCAACAAGTTGAACAACTTGAACAGCCAGGCGTCTCTGAGGGCTTCCTGTTTCTCCTGCTACACCCAAAACCAGGCAAGACTTCCATTAAAAAAAGGAAATGATTTATTGGTTAGTTCTAGAACTATCATATCTAGAAGTCTTGCATATGCTATATTTCTTATAATATTGTTTTCTGTTGTACGATGTCTTGTAGAATGACAACAACTTCCTTTTTAAGCTGAATGTTGTTTTGACTGACCATACTGGGAAAGAGAATAAATTCTCTCTCTCAGAGACCTGCACGCTGCTGGTTGACTGGTCTGCGAAAGAGATCCTCAGTGAAGAAAACTACATAGAGGTAGGATTTTGTGAGGCAGGCAATATAAATCCTGTCTGGTATGCAGCAGTGTTATTGTTCACTAAAATTATAAAAAATTGTTCACGTTCATTTAAATTAAAGGGATAGTTCACTTTGAAATTAATTTTTGATATGTTTTAGCTTACCTCCAGTGCATCCAAGATGTAGGTGTCTTTGTTTCCACAGTATCTTCAATTTTGATAATTTTAGGTAAAACCGTTGTTGTCTGTCAGTCATACAATGGAGGTGAAGGGGGTCCAACTCAAAGAGCAGTCAAAATTAAACATTATTTAATGACTCGTAAATGTAAGTACACATTGATGCCCTAAGACACGAAACGAGTGGTTTTTGTGAGAAAACGAACAGTATTTATATCTTTTTTAGCTCGTGTAAGCATATCCATGTCCAAATGATCTGAGAGCAGGGCGCTTCGGTCTGCGCATGCGTACAGCGTTCGCCGGAATGCCCCGGTTGTGTTCAAATAAATAAGGTTGTGAAAAAAAATCAACGTTGTCTGTTGGTATATAGAAATCGTCTTCCATTGCGATCCTGTATATCTAAATATGTTTAGATCTTCACAGTGTAAGGTAAAACTTCCGAAATCTCTGCATAAACAATGAGTGACGTAAACACGCGCGAGGGAGCCCTTCCGGGGCATTCCGGCGAACGCTGTACGCATGCGCAGACCGAAGCGCCCTGCTCTCAGATCATTTGGACATGGATATGCTTACACGAGCTAAAAAAGATATAAATACTGTTCGTTTTCTCACAAAAACCACTCGTTTCGTGTCTTAGGGCATCAATGTGTACTTACATTTACGAGTCATTAAATAATGTTTAATTTTGACTGTTCTTTGAGTTGGACCCCCTTCACCTCCATTGTATGACTGACAGACAACAACGGTTTTACCTAAAATTATCAAAATTGAAGATACTGTGGAAACAAAGACACCTACATCTTGGATGCACTGGAGGTAAGCTAAAACATATAAAAAATTAATTTCAAAGTGAACTATCCCTTTAAATATAAATGTTGGCAACTACACTGTAAAAAAAGTTTTAACTACACTGCCTTAAATTAAGTACAATCAACTTGGATATTTAAGTCATTTTAATTTAATTACATTAAACCAACTTTAAAAAAATGTGTTGAGTCTTGTATAACTTTGTAAATTGCTTAAATTTTTTTATTGAGTTAAAGCAATGCAAAAACAGATGTTGTCATAACTTATTGATCATATTTTTTACAGTGGAAATGAAATAAAATGTCTTAAAACTGAAATATAAATTAAAGCTAAATATAAAAACAAAATAAAAATGACAAAAATCTGAAAAGCACAACTAAATTACTCAAATTTAAGCTAAAATCTAAATAATTTTTAAATATAAACGCTAAATCAAAATATTAATAAATGCCATAAATAATACATAAATAACATTGTATGCAGCTGTATTCAACATTATCTGATGTTCTCTGAATTAGTTGACGGTAATGAGAGATACACCCTGCACATCCGATAACCGCACTACTGAAGAAGCCTGGCTGGCTCCTCTTGCTTTAGTAATAAATCCTGATGCTGTGATGGTATGTGTGAACTCTACGGTTTGAATTTCTCATTGTTAGCTCTGTATCTCCACTTGTAGGCCCAGCGATCTGCCATCTCTGAGTGGCAGATAATGTTTCTGAATCAGGCACGCTTGGATGCGATGTCTATCTCTGACGCCAGGCGAATGGGATACACGGCTGATTCCACTCCAAAAAGGGTGGTCTTTCGCTCTGCCTACAATCAGCCATATTCAACAGTCACAGCAGGTGAGATTAAAATTAAGGGGATTGTTCACCCCAATATGAAAATGCTGTCATTATTTGCACATCCTCTTGTTGTTCCAAACCTGTATGATTCACTTTCTTTAGTGGAACACAAAAGAAGATATTTTTAAAAATGTCTCGGTATGTTTTGTACATACACTACCTTTCAAAAGTTGGTCGGTAAGATATTTTTTTGTTTATGTTCACCAAAGCTGCATTAATTGGACCAAAAATACAGTAAAAACGGTAATATTGTGAAATATTCTTACTGTTTTATATTTGAATATATTTTTTAAATGTTATTTATTCCTGTGATGAAAAGCTGAATTTTCAGCATCACATTACATAATAATCATTACATCATTACTGATTCTTTGATTAATAGAAAGTTCAAAAGAACAACAATTATTAGAAATATCTTATGACATTATAATTTTTTTACATTCACTTTTGTCCCCAGAGTTTTGAATAGTATGAAATGAACATCAAAGCGGTCCAAATTTGCATTGACCCCAATGTTCTTCCATCTATCCACCTTATTTTTTACGTAAGAGTGGGTGCGGTCATTTGTAAATTGAATGTGTCTGGCTTGTAGTGTCATTCGCTTCCGGTTATTTTTAGCTGTACAAAACGGCTCGTTACACTGCTTGATATTGCAAACTGGTATTTTTCATATTTTAATGTAATCATCAAATAGTTTTACTGTTTCCTGCGCTTTGTTATTCTGAAGGGGGTGGATTAGAATCCACTGCTGCTTCAATGTATATGTAATAATGAGTGATTAATAATCAAGGATAAGCATTTGTACATAAATCATTTTTATATTCAATGAGTGATTCAAATATACTTTTAATCATATGCTTGCTGTGAGTGTTAACCAGCTGCTTTTAGGTACATTCTGATGTGACCCTCAACATGTGTTGTCTATATATCTGTTTCTAGCTGACGAGTTAAGGTTACAGGAGTCCAACTATACGTGACTTCATCTGATTTACAGAACTGTACCTCTTTCATGTTTATTTCTCTAGAAACTAAAGGGAATAGTATCTGTACTTCTTCCTGAGGAGGGAATGTATTGTCAGCATGTTTTGGTAGTTTGTCCTGATGATAGTTAGCTCAGGCCCTCTTCAACCTTGGAGAAACTGTGATTCCCTAGTGCTTTTGTGTGTGCGTTGGATGTTCTGTGCAGGTCTTGTATGAGCTATGGGACACTTCGGCATGCAACAACAGACCCGAAGACGCCTTTTTCCGTCCTGCGAGGTCACCGCAGACCTAAATCTAGGAATCGTGCGACAACTATCTAGACTAATGGCGACATACTCTCCTATCAATCCATGTGTGGAAATTTGCTTAGACTATATGTGTTCTTAGCCAATCAGAATGGCCTACAAACTCCTACGAGTCTTGAAGCCGACTTCTGCTGATGAAACTGCAAACTATCTTCAGTAAATCTTTTCTTTCATTTTTTATAATTCTGACTCCGGGTCTTCATTCATCATATCTGGTTCTGGGTCTTTAACTGTTCACCCCTGACAATTCTTTCAGTTATTTACTTATAGCGGCAAATGAACCGCAAGTCTCACACATTCACTGAAAAAAGCTTACTTGAGCATTTCGAAAGAAGGTGGATAAATGTATAGATTTTCTTTGTGTGAGTGTGTGTGTTTTCATGAACTATGCCTTTTAATGTTAATTGTGCAGGTTCTACCATGATAATAGAGTTATGCAGGTAAGGCATCACTTTGTAGGCCAAAACGCGGAAGCGAGTTAGCATTTTAGTACTTCCGGTTCCATCGTTCCGAAGTTAATGGGTTTTTTTAATGGGGTTTTGGTTAAACTGCTGAAATCAGGTCTGGGGTAAACACCAGCTCAAGACACTTTCATGTTTTATTATACAAATTAAAATACATCTGTATTACCCCACTTGTGATTTCTCTAAGCTCTTTAAAAAGGCGGTTGCTAACAAGTGGCTAAATGGGACTACAGAGGCTGTCGAGGAGATTTAAACGTCATCACGCCGAACAGGTAAACTCAGTTCGCTTTTACAGCCTCATTATGCTTATATTTGTGCTCTTATAAACTATTCTAATGTTTTTAGATAAAAGCTGAAAGAGTTGTTGGAAGCTTGGTAATGACTTTGAAGTCAAGCAACCGTGGTGTAGTTTGTTTGTAGCCTTTAGCTTTTTACTTCTGGCGACTGCATTTAGTCTTCAAAAATAATAATTATCAAATTATCAAAAACGTGCAAGTATCATTAAATTTTGTTGACCACAGAGCTTGTTTTTAGCGATAATCCAAAAGCCTATGGGAAAATCCAATTGGGTTTTGTCGAGGGAACCAGTGTGATGCTAACTGCCGGTTGGCCTACAAAGTGACGACATACCTGCACCACTCTGTGTCTCAGGATTTTTAACCTTGTTTCCTCAGATTGACAGCATTGCTGTAGAGGTGATTCATGCTACAGGCGTAAATGGGCGGTAGTGATGCTTGACACATCTGTGGCATGTATGATAGGTAACTCATTGGCCATGTTTAATTTCTGATGCATTATAGAACTAATTGTTGATGAACTATGAAATGTATACAGTATCTTTAATGTAAATAACAGCCGTATAGACGTTCAAGCTACATAGGCCGTACTTTTCTCTCAGTCTTGTATCTCTATCAGCCCCTAGCTCATTTGATGAGCCCATTAAAATGAGGGGGTAACCCTAGCCCATTTAAATGAGGGGGTAACGTAGGTGTCCAGTCCTGTCATACTTTCTGTAGATCATTTGCTATAAGAATGTCAAAACTGCTTTTGCAAATTAAATGCACTGTGATCGCTAGCAGTCAATTAGGAGTGAAATGTATAATGAATGTGTATTGTATTGGAAGGATGTTGTTCTAAGCTTTGTTGATTATGATCAATCTAAAAAATTATAATTTTATGTAAAAAAATTAATTAATTGGATCCTGTTGATTACCAATTTTCACATTCACAGATCCAAATACTGAAATTCTAGACCTCTATTTCTTGTTTGTATGAAAGGAATGAAGCAATACCTCATCATTTTAAATTGTGTAAAAAACTAAATATTTGCCTTTAAGAATGTTACCTGTTTACAATTCTTTTCCTATTTTTTGTGACGTATAATTCTCCAAAATTGTCATTATTTCCCATTATTTTATTGCTTTTAAATCACCCTTTTTTCTTCTCCATTGTTACACTGTATATTGCTTTCAGCGTTAATAAAATGAATACATTAATACAAATAAAAAAGACAGGCTTGGCACTGGTGCCCCTCAAAACACAGGTGGATGATGTGCCTGTGTTCAGGCTCAATTGAAGTTGAACCACTCTTACCATCTGCAGATACAAACTGGCCAACTGCTGAAGACACCCCTCCGCTGTTTTCCACAAACTGAATCTCAGAAACGATGATATTATCCTCCAGAACCGAACCACAGGCTGTGCAGACCGCACTCCCCCGGGATGGGTCTGTGTCGATATCTGCTCCACCACAGTTCTTACACTGACGGCTCATACTGGCAGGAAGATGCAGACCTGAAGAAGACAACATGTACACCATTACTGAACAAACGTTTGGCAAACACACATCATCTGCATCGTCAGTTTATTATCATTCGGACAGCATAATAATAAGATACTTCATAAAATTGTTTCATAACAAGCAATATGTAATGGGCAATATAGTAGCCAAACCATGTCCGGACCGGGATTAGAACTCGGGTCGCCAGCATGCTAACGTAGCTGATATTCCGCTCTGCTACTCAACAGACTATGCGCGAATAAGAAACAATGCTCACTTTACCCATTTGGACTATCGTTCATCACATAGTGTTATTTATATATTAGGTTTCATTTCAAATTAGTATTATCTCTAATGTATATTTCTAGTATATATAAACCTTGCTAAGCTAATGTTTTGATATGATATATATGTGAACATATGCTACAAAATGAAAAGCTAATGTTAGCTTGCACAAGACCTGTATGATACGACCGTAAACATAATAACGTACACACAGCTCAATGTGTCGCTTTATTTTTTATTTCATAATATACAGACGCGCATAAATATACAAGTAATTTTATGTTATTAACATTAGCCTTCAATAGCAAACCACTCACCAGTCAAAGGAAGTAAAGACTTGACTTAAGATCAAACGGTTTAAACCGGTATCCTCTAGTCCTTATAGTTAGCTTTTCACATAAACTATTTAATTAGCAAGCAATGCATTTCATTGAGCAACATGTCTAGAAGATATGTTAAAATATTTAATTTAATCTAATAACACCATTACAGTTGAGACTTTCAACCAAGGCTTTTTCTACCCAACTGGATACGACATTATGGGCTGTTATAAAAAACTTAATAAAGAGGGGTGGCCACTATACAACAGTTCTTTGTTTAGATATTTTGATTGAGTTAATTTCACTAATATGATCCATTTATGACATAATACGTTTTTTATGATAATATTAATCATAAATGTTTATTTATTACAATCTCAGTTAATCAACTCAGTTAAACGTTTACACACAACCCCCATTTTGATGTGCACTGGGCCAGTGGCGGACCCCGGTCTTAAAGCGCGATAATATGAAGGGTGTGAGTTGTTTAGCCGATACTTTATTGCACTTTCTCTTATTGACTTACTAAAATACCGTATTATTCGTTATATTTGTAGTCGTTCGTCTGTCCTTACTTTAAACACCGACATATTAAAATAATAAAATCGTTCATCGATTGGATTTAAGACTTTGATTTTGACAGAATTTATAACATGTTGACCAGGAAGTAAATGGTGCGCTGTTCAAAATGTGAGCTGAGAGGTTTAACTTAGTGGGTTAAAATAATAATTAAACGTTATTTTATTAACGTTGCACCGTTTAAATGGAGATTCGCGGGATGTGATGGAGTGGGAACAATTTGAGCTAAATCCAAGGATTATTGCTGCTGTTAAAAAAGGTTGGCAAGAAATCCCGCTCGAGTACATTCAGTCTAAAGTTGAATTCGCTACTCGTTTAATGTTGTTTTATTGTTTAGCCCATTTCAGATCAGCGAAGGAGATCCTCTGTGTGTCTGGTCCAGATCTGCAGAGACTGACACGCTTGTCAAAGACTGATGTCCTGCGCCTTCACTGTGCAGTAGCAGCCGCTGTGCGCAAGACCAGCCCGGTCACAGGTGGCCTTCCACTATTACTGCAAACAGAGAATCAGCTATTTTTTAGACAAAACTCTTATTTTAATGTATTCTCAGCTCTGCAGCTGATCCGGGGAGAATGTCCTGTTTTGGAGCCCGGACACAGGCTGTCTTTTGCCTGCCCCGTTCTGGACGGTCTGATGCGCGGTGGTCTCCCGTTACGAGGAATCACAGAGCTGGCAGGAGAGAGTGCTGCTGGGAAAACTCAGTTTTGTTTGCAGCTTTGCTTGTCTGTCCAGTATCCAGAGGAAAACGGAGGGCTGAACTCAGGTAAAGACGTGAAGCCTCTTTTTTTTACTCAATTTCTACCCAATAAAATAAATATTGCATTGCATTTTAAGATAAAAATAAATAGATTCCAATGTCCATCCAATACTATAATTAAAATGCCCTCATATATCCGGAAATTCCATGATAGAAAAAAACATTACATTGTTAAGGGGGTTCAATAAAATAAAGAATATCTTGATTTTTCTCCTTGTGAGGCCCAGCCCCCTGATTGAGAACAACTTCTAAAGACCATTTTCATTACAACAACTATCATAAATGCAGCAAATAGACATATCAGTATCTTGTCAAATCTGAGCACAGTTTGAGATATATCGTCTGAAACTCTTGTGGCAACATGTGAGATTACTAGGGTAGAAGGAGAGTTGAGAAGAAATTAATCGTTTTGACAAATCTCTGGTGAAATACTGTTTTAAATCACATTTGATATGGTCATTTAACAGGAGCCGTTTATATTTGCACTGAGGACTCTTTCCCCATCAAACGACTGCGGCAACTCATTACCCAGCAGTCCCGGCTCAGACCAGATCTGCCTCCAGCTCTGATCCACAGCCGGCGTTTAACTGACAGCATCTACATCGAGCATGCAGCTGACCTGGTGAGACTGGCAAAAATTCCTCTTAAAGGGTTGGTTCACCCAAAAATGAAAATTCTGTCAGTAATTACTCAACCTCATGTTGTTCCAACCCCGTAAGACTTTCGTTCATCTTCGGAACACAAATTAAGATATTTTTGATGAAATCTGAGAGCTGGATCACTCCTTCATAGGCTGCTAGGTAATTGCATCTGCCGGCCCATAAAGTTAGTAAAAACATCATTAAAATTGTCTAAGTGACTCTAACTCACGTCAGAGGCCCACACGGAAGAAAATGAATGGTTGAATAAAGTCGTTATTTTTGTTTGGTTTTTTTTGCGCACAAAAAAAGTATTGTCGTCGCTTGATAAACTTAAGGTTGAGCCACTGTAGTCACATTGACTATTTTAACGATGTATTTAATAACGATGTCTTTAATAACTTTTCTGGACCGGCAGCTCTCAGATTTCATCAAAAATATCTTAAATTGTGTTCCGACGATGAACGAAAGTCTTACGGGGTTGGAACAACATTAGGGAGAGTAATTACTGACAGAATTTTCTTTTTTGGGTGAACTCCCTTTAACAAGTTAATAACCATTAGAAATGTATTAATGCTGGTGCATATGTGAGCAGGAGGCTCTGCAGGCGTGCGTGTCTCAGCGTGTGCCAGTGCTGCTGAAGCGAGGTCTGGTCAGACTGGTGGTGGTGGACTCTGTGGCTGCTCTGTTTCGCAGTGAGTTCCAGGCTGATGAGGCTGTGCTGAGGTCACGTCACCTGCTGGCTTTTTCCAGTACTCTCCACCGCCTGAGTCATGCATATGGCGCACCTGTAGTCTGCGTCAACCAGGTCAGACCGGCATCTGACTTCTAACAGATAATCAGAGATATTATACAATATGTGCTGTAAACGCTATAGACCTTATCGTTTGAATTTAAATAACACAGAAATAGTTCTCACTGTATGATATTTATCTGTTCCAGGTTACAGATGTTATGGACGACCCAAATCCCGGAAGGTGCGACTATGGGTGAGTGTGTTAGTGTCAGTTTTGGCAGCAGCAAAAGGGCCAATATATAACAGCTCAGCTCATTTCAGGAGACTTAATGTAATTTCTAGAAATGTGCGCCACGACTAATTTCATTAACGTTTAAACAGAAATTTTGTTTAACAAACTCAAAAAAATGTGTATATGAGTATTTATTTGAATTAGCCTACTTAACCTATGAATCAAAAAGTCATGTCCCATACTAAATGCCGCTAAAAAATATATATGCAATGTGCTTGCCTTGCATTAAGATCATTGTTCATTAAACATAAGCCTTCAACATTAACCAATATAGACATATTTATTCAAATCACCTGAATCATTAAACAGTGTAGCCTATTAAAATCAGAATCCCTCAAATAAAACTTAGCTAACACAATTCAGCATACATCAAGCAAGGTATTGTTCATTACCACCGCTTTTGTATCTGGGTTTGAATGTGCTTCTCTTGTATGAAAAGTACATGTACAGACATGCCAGGTGGCAAAATCACAAGAAAAGCCTTAAGTGTACCAACAACTGCATTATTTAAGGGTATTCTATGCATTAGGATATTGACATAGGATCTGTTGTTGTAAAGTTATTTTCATTCATAATGGTTCCCCTTTAAACCGGCATAAAATTTCATATCAGTAGGCTATTTTCCCCTAATAACTGGTCCCGTGGTATAACAAGCCTAATTGTTAACAATTAGGCTTGTTATACTACGGGACCAGTTATTAGGGGATTTTGCCAATTTGACATAGCCTATACAAAACTTTTCCATTTTATTCTAAGTCAAAATCCATGTGTGGACATTTATCTAAGCCTGTTGCGATCGTGAGATCAAGAAAGGTCAAATTAAATGATTTTGTTTTCAGCTCCAGATATACAATAAAATAATGTACAATTCGAAATGTAACATTAACATGACAGTAATTTGAACATAGTAAAAATATAAAGCAAAACATAGGCTAAATGTGCCAAAAAATATTAACTAGTATTTTCAATGTCGACTAGCAGTATTATCTTTTATTTGACTAGTCCCTCAAATCCCTAGTAATTACAAAACTGGACATATCATACTTTGAGCTTTTGAAGCTCTCTAAGTCTTCTATATCTTAACGTACACACAGGCTGGTGGGCAGTAAGGTGCTTCCTGCACTGGGCATTGCTTGGGCCAACCAAGTGATGGTGAGACTCATGCTCACAAGATTGGCAGGACAAGTCAAATCAGACAGCCGAAGTTGTGCTCCGCGTAAATTAGAAGTGATCTTCGCCCCACACCTCCCTCGAGCGAGCTGCCTGTGTGGGGTTTGGGAGGAAGGAGTGAGAGGGATCCCCGATGACACTCTTCATGATGAATGATCTGCAGATGGATGAGACTATTCACATCAGTTTGGCAGTTAACAGCTGCTAATGGACACAAATGTTTTTAAAGCACATTTTGTTAGGAATGGCTAATTTTTTACCATTTGAAATGAATACACATTATTAATATAAAATTCTCACAGGTATTATGTGCAAATAATTCTGTAAAATAACCCTATTTTATTATACTGTTTTATTATTATGCCCTTGAGACACTGAATATATGTTTTCCTTATGTATACCTGTATGTTGTTACAGTTTTCATACAAAAAGAGTTCCAATGCAGCAATAAGCAAGTTGAATAAAGGCTAATCACTGCCTCAAAGCCGCCCTTGAAGAGAACAAGCCGTTTTTTTTTTCTACTATTTCAGAAAACAAAGCAAACTCAATTTGCTATAGAACTGTCTTGATCAATCTTTTGATCTACAACACTCAAAATAGCATTAACCATGTCTTGAGACTATACCAGACTTGAGACTATACCATTTCAAACCGAAAGGCAAATACAACATTAAATATACAATAAAATGTATATTGAGATAGTAAAAGTACAGATTTGTCAAAAAAGAAATACATAAAAATAGTTAAAAACAGTGGTACCCATTTTCCGATCCTGTTTTGTTTTATCATTCTACCAGCATTTCTTCTCTGTTTGGGACCTGTTATAATTCACCTGTGACTGAGTTCTGACCAGCAGAGGGGGCTTGGTTCTCACAAGTGCACTCTAAAAATGCTGGGTTGTTTTAACCCAACTTTGGGTCAAATATGGACAAACCCAAACGTTGGGTTAAAAATGTAATTAAAAAAATTTAACCCAATGGCTGGGTTTGTCCTTATTTGGTCCAAAGTTGGGTTAAAACAACCCAGCACTTTTTAGAGTGTATAGACCAGCCTGTACACATTTTAAAAATCTGATTGCTGTACTTGTTTTAATGTCTGAGATTGACATCTTTGTTTAGCTGGTTAGCAGAGGCAGCATAACCAGCTAAACCATTTAACACTGATGGCCATTCAAAAGTAGCATATATGTAGTAGTATATTCTGACTAAATAAATATTTTTTATAAGCATATATGCTGTTCGAAAAGTAAGATTTTTAATGTTTTTGAAAGAAGGCTCTTCTGCTCATCAAGACTCCATTTATTTGATCAAAAATGCAGTTAGAATTTAAAAGAACTTTTTTTTTTTTCATTTTAATATATTTTTTAAATTTAATGTCTTCCTGTGATGGCAAAGCTGAATTTTCAGCATCATTACTCCAGTCTTCAGTGTCACGTGATCCCTCAGAAATCATTCTAACATGCTGATTTGATGCTTAAGAAATTTGCTATCAATTATTATTATTATCATCACTGTTGAAAACAGTTGTTGAAAACTTAATATTTTTGTGGATTCGAAATATTTGGAATAGAAGGCTCGAAATAACAGCAGTTAGCCTATTTAAAGTATAAAATATTGTGTAACATTATACATGTCTTTACTGTCCCTTTTAATCAATTTAATGCATCTTTGCTGAATAAACATTAATTTAACATCTTTCCAACACCAATCTTTTGAACGGATTTTTTTACCAGTGACCAATTTGTTAAAAGTGCTCTTATTTTTCGCTCTGCTGCCTTTCACATCACATCATAAATGAATGATGTTTGATGCATGCTGGTCCTTCAGGAAGGACTGATCCAACACTGACCATACTGCGGATCTGTAGAAACCCCTGAGTCATGCATCTCCATTTCATACTATTTTTCATAGTACATTTATTTATTTATTTTGGAGCATACGTCGTCTTGAGTTGCACATTTCAATGTCTCTGCAAACAAAAGTGCAAAAATGCCTGGCACTAGTGATTAAAGTCCAACTACACAGAAAGGAGTTTTTGGATAGGCCTATAATCCTTCCAAGCTACTTAACACACACAATGAGCGAGTCCCTTTATCAACATCGGAAACCCGAATGTTAGTAACACACAAACAAACGCACTCATTTGCAACCAAATGCTGTGAGCAACCACACTTGCCTTTGAGCCCGTCCTGTCACCATAGCGACAATCACATGGGCTGTCTGTCCCAGATTGTTTGACCACCCCCCACCCTCAGGAAGACAAGAACCTCTCCATCCATCGCACTGCAACGTCAAATCAACC
Source organism: Tiaroga cobitis (assembly GCA_030578255.1). Lineage (NCBI taxonomy): Eukaryota > Metazoa > Chordata > Actinopteri > Cypriniformes > Leuciscidae > Tiaroga > Tiaroga cobitis. The sequence continues at coordinate 24,057,307 of CM060610.1, forward strand.
CCCTCCCACCCCCTGCTACAAAACACACACACATTTTCCTCCTTCCACTCAGCTGTTTACTGCTGCGCTGATGAAAACCTCGTTATGTAACTCCGCCAGTCCTAACGGGCTACACACACACATGACGAACACACGCACAAACGCACACATCTGCCACCGTCGGCAAAATGACCGAGAGCTGCTCACACTTCAGCACTTCAAGCAGCAGCCGGATTCCGGTGTGTCATCAGGCAGGTTGTTAGTATGCATCTCACGTCTACTCGTCTCAGCCAGGGCAAAAGAGAGACGGATGCAATGACTGCAGGTTGCAAGTCTCTCTCTCTCTCTCTCTCTCTCTCTCTCTCTCTCTCTCTCTCTCTCTCTCTCTCTCTCTCTCTCTCTCTCCCTCTCTCATATAAACATGCATATACGGCCATCCTGGGAAAGAGAAGTGGAGGAAGAGAAAAATGGATTCTTGTGTTGAGAGCTGAGGAGGAATGTGGAGCATGTGAAATGAAATATTTGCTGAATATTATATTAGGCTAAGGAAGATAGAAACACAGCTGCAAAAACACAATAGAGGTTACACAATGGCATATTTAGCTACACACAGACACGTTTCACTATATTAGTGAGGACATTGCATAGACGTTATTGAATTTTATACCAGGTTAATGATGTTTTCTATGGCCTAACCCAACTCCTACCATAGACCTATACCCAAACATATAAAAATGTGCAAAACACTATAGATTAAAATAAAAATAAAAATTGACCAATGTTTTGGTCAAATAAGCCTTTTTAAATGCCCTCACAGTCAGGTATTATACTATTTCACTATATAAGTGAGGACATTTGGTTCTCACAAGTAGACAAACCTGTAGGCCTACACACACACACACACTCACGCTCTAAGTTTTTTTTTTTTTCATGAAAAAACACTTTATATTAGATTCACATTCAACAACACTTACTTCAGAGACAGTAAATATCCGACAGCTCATTGCAGTGTCTGCAGCTCAGTCCAAAACTAGATATGCCTATAGAATAACAAATATTAGACAACAGGTAAAACAACTTGAGGAATTCATAACATTCATTACAATTAATGTTTGCCCTCATTTGCTAAATCAGATGCATACTCACTACTCAGACACAGAAACAGCTTTTCCGCCAGGTTTGGGATCATTTGACTAGGCCTTTTCCTATTGCAGAATCTAATCACGTCAAATGAGTCACAGCTGCAATCCAAAACCACATATGTGCAAGACTGAGGGCACAAAGTATATATGTGGTGAATATGAAAAGACATCGATTAGTACAAAAGTCAAAAAGAAAAACGAGTCTGATGGCTTTTGTGGCAGGAAACAGGCAGCAGCTGGTCGGTTGCTAAGACGACCATGCAGGATTAGTCCTGCGCCATTGGCCCTCGGCTGCACCGCAGACTCTTTCTCCAAGAGCCTTAACCCCAGAAACATCCCATCCTTTATATCACATCATTGTTGTCAAAATACACAAATGTTTTATGTAGACTAATGATTGTGCGTAGTGATTGTGCGTAGTCTGCGACGCGTACTACCTAAAGTCAACTTGTCAACAAAATTGTTGTATTAACAGAAACAGAGAACTAATAATAACTGGCATAAGAGGGAAACAAAGTTCTATATATCACTATTTTTATACATTGTAAAAGGAAGCAAATGTAAACAAACACAGAGAGTGAAGAACGGATAGTATGACGTCATCTGTAGTGATGCAGGGGGTACGGTAACACAACCCCACCACAGGGGGAGTAGTGAGTTTCAAATGAGACGAACTATCAATGGGCCTATAACTGTTTTATAAGCTTTTTTATTTTGTTACTCGTTTATTTAGAGGCTTTAAAGAGCTGTAAAGAGCAAACACAAGTAAACTGAGCCATTTACTACTGTCTATATAAAGTATCTGGGACTTGACAAACAAGCCATTCTAGCCTACTGTCCAGACAAGATTCAAGTTGACTAAAAGAAGTCTGCATTAATATCGAACTGTTCTGTTGCTTTCTTTATTCATATTGCATTGGAAAGACAATAAGTAACCCTGCAGATCAGCAGACATGGGAATGCCACAGGGAGCAGGCATGTGAAGTCCTGACTGAGGGTATTGTGCAGTGGCAGATGAAACAGTTTGAGATACACAGTCGTTTTATTCAGAAAAGCAGGCAGGGTTGACCCGTTATGCAGATTTTGTAGACCCCCTTCACTGAACTAGGTCACACTTTGTCATGGAAGCACAGAATTTCATTAAAAAGAAAAGAGAAACGAATAAACAATCATGTTTAATATACTGTCAACAACTTGTGCACGTTGGAGAAATAACTGAATTTGCTAATAGTGAGTTCAGCATTGCTCAATAGTGCAATAGTTGAATGCTCTCTCCTTAGCTTTTCCCTGCTCTCTGTCTTGTTCTCTTTGTCAGGCAAGACCAGACATCACTTCCAAAACGTTTTGGGAAGAATCCGTAATGAGACAGAGGCATTGTGGCAAGGAGGCATCTCCATGGTGACAGGAAACCAAGCTGGAAAACACACACAATAGTCAGCAGCAGTGGGAGGTAAATGTGAGAAACGTAGCGAGGGGTTTGACGTGTGTTTGAACAACAAGTAAACTGATGGTGAGCTTCAGAATTTCTTACACTGTGGAAATATAATTAATGTAAATAACTTCCAGATTATCAAGAGTCATTGCTTCTGTGTCAATGACTTTTTTTTTTGGTCCGGATTTATTCATTTATTCTCAAATACATTAAAAAGACTTTACTTCAGTTTACCACCTCAATGATGAGCATGTTTTTAATGTCTGAATTCAACATGAATGATATGCGCATTTGCGTTCTGTCACGGTTGGATGAAGAGAAGCCCACAAGTAAATGAGTAGAAAAAAAATAGTCTTTATATTAAATTCACAATGGAAAACTCAGGAGATTGTAGGAGAAAATGTAAACACAATCACTTTTAACATAAGACAATACCGGACAAGGTAACTGAGGGCTTAAATGCTGAAAAGGAGTAATCAAAGTGAACAGAAACAGGTGTGTGGAACTATTTAACATCCAAGGAAACTGACTACTGGCAGGCAAAACAGGAACAAAACAGAATATACATGTTACAGTTCTGTATTAAAGTTTTTTTTTTAATTATACTTGATCATTGCTACCTCTCTATCTCTTGTGCGAGCAATACACACTACTCATTTGTGGAACCAGGACTATTGTATAAGATAATTAAAGCATAAGGTGAAAGAACATTTCAGATCAGTTTCTGTTTTTAGCAACGCCAGCATTGTCCTAGACTGACTGACTCCCTCCTGCCTGTTCCCAATAGTGTTATGTAAGCCTCTGAAATGTACAGATTTTGCATTTTTATTAGTCACATATCAAAACGGCATTAGGAGTGAAGGATGTCAGAAACCCTGACATTACAATTGGTTTGCCATTTAGAGAAATACACCTCTGAACACATCTCACGACATGTACTTGCCTACTTTGACATATTAAAAGAGGATAAATGTCGAAAATAAACAGTATGGTTGCGGTATTTAATTATCATATATAACTACAGTGTCTCTGGTGCACAGAGGCCAATTCAGGGTCACAAAGGTCATATCATTAATGAAAGACAATCACTGGGGTGCCATAAACTACAACACGGTGACTGATGTACTGCATGAGCTAAAAAGACTCCAGGGCTCCAAATTAAATGGCCAGCATCCTTTATGTTTTAACTGTATTGGGCTGTCCCTGTTTGTGTAGACTGATTGATTGTTCCCTGTTGAGCCTGCCATCATGCTTTATATTAATTTGACCCGTGGTAACCTTGAAGTATCCACTACAGTGTTATGTCATTTCTCCTCTGTTTTCTATTCTTACCCATTTTGTCCTTCTTCTGTTCTTTCTACTTTGAATAATACCTTCTGTTCTAAATGACCCGGGGACAGAGCACAAAAATCTGCAAACACATCAGAGACCATCTGTGATGTCTGAGTCTTATGTATATTATTATGTGTGGTGAAGGTTACACCAGGAGGATAAGCTCCTGTTATAGTCAAAATTCAAATTCTGATATCATTTACTCGCTCACATGTCATTTGCAAACCTTTCTTTCTTATGTGGAATACAAAAGGGGCTATTTAGCAGAATGTCCAAGCTGCTCTTTTCCATTCAGTGAAGACATTCTGCTTAACCTTCTTTTTGCTTTCAATAAAAAAAAAAACTGTGTTTGATTACATAATTTTATGGTGAATCAAGCCACCTCACAAGAGAGGAAGAATTATACAGCAATAAAACAGATCTTCCTAACCTATAGTCTCCACAATCAGACATTGATAGAAAGCTCATCCCATCTGCGTAAGAGTTCGTCTTAACTCCCCGAATAGAATGACACGCAGCCAAACTAACTGCAATGACTCTAAGTAGATCTGACCATCAACCGGATGTTTACAAGCATTGGCCATGGCTGTAAGAAATCCTCCCCATAATTACACTCCCATTGAGAGTGAGTGTTTCTCTCATAGTAAGTCTCTCATAATCCTAATCACACACAATTACAAACAGGCACATCACTGACTGCAGTCTGTTACAGTATGTGAGAGAGAATGACACAATGATGACCGTTAGTCAGAAATAAACCACCAGGCAACAATTCCCACCTAGCAGCATTTTCTAGTAAGGGCTAAATTAATGTCAGGCTCAGGCTCCAAAATAACTATTTTATGGTCACGCAATACAATAAGGTTTCAATAGCTAACATTAGTTAACTACTTTAGTTAACACAAAATAAGAATGAACAATACTTCTACAGCATTTATTAATGTTAATTTAAAATGTTTACTATTAAAATCAAATGTTGAATTTGTTAGCATTAGTTAATGCACTGTGAACATGAGCAAACAATGAACGACTGTATTTTTTATTAACTAACATTAAAGATTAATAAATACTGTAACAAATGTACTGAATTGCTCATTTCATGTTAGTTAATACATTAACTAATGCTAACAAATGAGACCTTATTGTAAAGTGTTACCCACTTTCCAACACCAAATGGGAGTAAACAAACATATGTTTGGTGAATAAGTTACTAGGATTTGCAGTACCATTTATGGTTTTAGCTGAATTATTAGACTAACAAAGGCAAAATATTTTTTACTGTAATAATTAAACAAATAAATAAAACGCAGTTTCATAGACAGTAAAGACTAGCATTGTTACAAAAAAATGTATTTTAAATAAATGCTGTTCTTTTGAACTTTCTATTCATTAAAAAATCCTGAAAAACATCAATACGACGGTTTATACAATAATAGTAAGCAGCACAACTGTTTTTACCATTGATAATAATTATAAACATTCCTTGAGCAGCAAATCATCATATTAGACTGATTTCTGAAGGACCATGTGAAACTGAAGACTGGCGTAATGATGCTGAAAATTCAGCTTTGCATCAAAAATAACATTTAAATATATATTCAAATAGAAAACCGTTATTAACAGAGACTTATTTCAAAAACATAAACTTCTCTTCTTTTTTTTTTTTTCGACCCCAAACTTTTGAACGGTATAGATTCGGTGCTAAAAAGCCCACTAAAATATGTATTTTTCCATTTTATTGTGTTAATTAGGCCAGACAGATGAACCAGACAAAGTAACCAGTCACTAGTCAGTCATCCTGGGTCTAATCAATACCTATCCGGGTAGTGATGATTGTGCACCAGTCATTATATTGTCACGGCCCATTTAGCAAGGGCCGAATGAGGGTGTTTGAAGAGTGAGTAGGTTTTAGCAGTAGTTGCAATGAAGATAAATTTGATTGCTGAATAAAAAAAAAAAAAACATATTTATTGATCAATATTCACTAGGACTATTTTAAGCAATTAAAATAAAGGCTTGGGCTAAAAAGACAAAGTCATTTACAGTTTTCACACACTTGCAGGCTCAGAATCTGTTCTTCAGCTCACATCTATCAGTTTATTCATGCGTGTGCAGGGGTATCAAAAAGCTGTTAGAAAAAGTGAGAGAAATCCTTTGTGTCTGGAGTGAGAGCCACAGGAGGGAGTGAAGCAGACAGTCTGGACATCAAATCAGGAACATATTCTCATGGATAGAATGGTCTGCACCTTTCTGTACAGTTTTATACCGCATGTACTGGTTTTGCAGACTGACTCTAGTCATCTACAATATAGCTTAAATAAGAGAAAGGCATTTACTCCACTTCACTGATCTAAAATCATTAGACTGACCCACAAGAACACACAATTTATTGAGAAAGTTAATAGTTTTAAGGCAAAGATAGAGTACACTACAGTTTCCCTGAATTGCGTTAAAGGGTTAATACAATGGTTTATTTTTTACCACACTGCACTGGGATTAAGAAATGTCAGAGGCATTTAGGCAAGATAGACGAGGAGAGTAAAAAGGGAAGGGAACTGCAGGAACAAAGCAGATGTTGAGGCATGGGTATTTTTATCATGAGTGAGTTTGTGTGAACATGTTTGAGTGAAGCATTGATAGGGGGATGCGAGTTTGACTGAACCTCTGACCTCTGATATTATGCAACTGGGTCTGACTCACTGTCTTGCCTCAAGGGTTTGCGTGTTTGACACTCCAGGAAAGCACTGCAATAAGATACTTAGCATAATACAAACGTATATTCTCAGATACAGTATATACTGAATAACCATTGAAAAACATCTTTGAGCGGTATAAATAATTATTAAATTGGTAAGTAATAGATTGAATTATAAAATTGGGGTTTGAACTTCTTTTTGCTTTGTTTCTATACAGTATTATTATAATTATTATTATTACACTGCTATACTTTGCTGATTATAAATTTAACATGAATAATTCAACACCAAGGGGACGACTGACGAAGACAAGGCCGATGGAAGTGGAGCCCGGGGCACAGTCGACAAGCAGATGAGACCAAACGACACGGACGGCTTATAGGAGACCAAGGCAGAGCCGAAGTGACGAGCATCCGAGGTGGAGCCAGGGTGCCGGAGGACTGAGCCGGAGCCGGTGGGACTGAGGACCAAGTGGAGCTAGAGAGATGGTAGAGCCGGAGGGAGCCGAAGGGGTGAAGGGGCGAAGCGGCGAAGCGTAGCTGAAGGCCCATAAGTCTGTAGCGCTGGAAGGGCGACATCTGACCAAGGCGAATCTGGAGGGACAGGGACTAGGGAGCCCGGTGGAGCCGTAAGGACGATGGTCGTAGGTGGAGCTGAGGGAGGGAGAAGCCAAGGTGGAGCCGACCGGTCGACGGGTCCAGCGGCACTTTTACTACGCGGAGCTGAAGACTGGAAGACCAGAGGCAATTCTCTCGAAATCCTCTCTGGGACCATTCACTGGAAGGCATGCCTTGGACCTGGAGCAGAAGGACCGTTCACTGGAGGACCATACAAGGGAGTTTTCAGATCTGGCATGCCTAACTCACTATCTGGACCGCTCGCTCGTTAAAATATAGGAAAAAAAGTTCAGTACAGAACACAGTATATTTCTGATATCTAAATGGACCATGCGCTCTGCCTCAGATGTTTGTGTCTCACCTCAGTCTGTGAGTGTGGAAAGGTGTTTGGAGGAGAACTGTGACTGTGTATTGACCCCTAAGACTGATAAACACAGTCCAGATGGGGACAGAGGGAGCGCAGCAGGACTGGCCCGCACACCCTCAGTCAGATACCTCACCAGTGTCCTCAATAACCCCTCTCCCCTATCGTCCTCCGAAGCGAGAAAAAAACAAAACATAAAATTAAAATATATACTGTATATTCATTTCTCAAAAGAACCTCACTATTGAAGATCTTAGAGGAGCATGGAGAATGAAAGCAGCAACTAACAGTATTGTCATGATAAAGACTATACACAGCGATAGACAAGAAGTGATAAGAGCTCTTTAGAATGGTGATAAAATGCTCTCTTTGTGTGATAAGTATATGTGATGAGTGCTAAATGTGTACACAGCCATCAGAGCATACAAAGCTAGTGTGCAGTTAAACATTTCATTTACATTTATTTTCTTATCAATGCCACTTCCAAGAAACGCTATTTTATACACAATTCATGTGAGTTTGGATAAAATTTCATAAAATTAAATATTACAACAAACCATAAAAAATGTGGTAAATAAAATTCTGTTCATACATTTTTTAAATGTTACTGAGTAGCTGAAGCTAAAAGAATAATGGCTCTTTGAGGAACACGGTAATGCCTGCATTAGTGCGTCCTGGTGTGATGATTTATGAAAAATGTCATGCCAAATAGATAACACCCCCCACTGCCAGTCCATCTGCACACGCAATCATAGACACACATCCACATAGTGTTGAAGCAGTATTAATGCGATCTTTAGACATACACCGACCATCTGTCCATCATAAAGGCTACAGCCCATTTTCAATCTGTTTCCCCAACTCTAAGACATGTGATGAACTAAACATATCCATTTCATGAGTGGAAGAGAGCTATAGTGTTACATAAGCCCTTGCAGACTTGTGTAGAAGCTTATGTAGTATCCATCTGTACCATTAAAGAAGAGTCTCTCCCTGTGGATGAATGTGCTGTTTCAGCTGGCTGGAAACTAAGGCGAGCTTCGCAGTGCTGCATCCAGGGAGTTATTTCTGGCTTGCCTTTGCTAACGCGCATTGCTGATGACTCTTTAATATGTCCTGTCACTAAGCCCTTTCCAGGAAGCTTTCTGAATCTTAGTCTTTAAAGGGAGAAAGGACATGTGTCACTTCAATTCTGTTCTGTTCTATTCTATTCTATTCTATTCTATTCTATTCTATTCTATTCTATTCTATTCTATCAAATAACCTATAAACTAAAGACCTTTATAGCTTGATATTAAGCTTGAACATTTATTTGCATATCAGTGTTGTTGTACATTAAGCAATAATAATAGAGTGTAAATGATTATATTTATTAAAATTATTAAATGGATGCTGCCTTATTGGGACAATAAAGCCCCCCCCCCCCTACCCCTACTCCTAACCCTAAACGATAAACACTTTATTATTAAACACATTAAACACTATTTTCACTTTTCGTATATTTTCTATTTTTTATTTTCTAAATTTTTATTGAAAATAAATGCCTTTCCGATCTGGTATGTGATGGGAAAAAGAAGTAGAGTGAGTTCGGCAAACACTATTGCTACTGTTGACAATCCAGCGACCTCCGTAATTTTGTCTGGCCTAACTAGACGTCGGTGGGCGGATTTAGTGTAGCCTCTGCCGACAAGGTGGACCATTTGCACTTAGTGTAAATAGACACTCCGAATAAGGCATGTCGCACCAAACATGTCATCACAAGAGAAAACTGCTCTCATCAAGTGATTTCACAGGGTATTTAAGCAGAAAGAACATAAGCGAGAGAGAGAGAGAGAGAGAGAGAGAGAGAGAGAGAGAGAGAGAGAGAGAGAGAGAGGGAGGGGCAAAATGAATAAAACCAATAGATGATACTTCCAGCCATTACATAATTCAGATCATATATTAACCCGAGCAGAGTGCAGAGTCACCTTTCATCGCGTGCCCGATGGCAAGCAACATTTGTGCCAACAATCTAGTCCTGTACCTCCCCCTCCCCCTCAAAAGCAGCTTATGGATTACAGCGAAAGCACTTGCAAACCCTGTGTGACAAAACCTTAAACAAAAACACATTGTAGGTCAAGAATATAACGACAGCGGCCGTTTAATCACTCAGCATGCATCTCAAATATATGCAATTTTCATATACAGTACGGTGTGCTGTTTTATTGTGTGTGTGTGTCCACTGATGGAACAAGGCTTTATGTAAGAAGATAAGGCAAGGTGAGCGGCTGACAGACCGGTGTTTTGTCTCCTGGCTGCACTGCAGACATCCCAATCTACTTTACTCTCACCTGAACACTAACGTGTCACATGTCAAAGTGACTAAGATCAGGTGTGCCAAACTTGCCACACGCCATCCGTGGATAAGCCACGCTGTGGAAGTGAGAGGTTGTTTATGTCGTTATGTCTCCAGTCGTTTAGTCCACGTAAATCTCATCCCTGCAAGCTCGCGTTCATCTGCCTCAGCTATTGAGCGCAATGCCCACATCTCAAAATCCAATCAATAACCAATGCAGAGAACCAGTGCTAACATTTTTTTTCTTTTTCGATAACCCTTTACACTGATATGTGTCACAACACACAAGAAAAGATCTGTTGCTACTTCATCACAATTTTAAACAGAATACAAATCAGTACAATCAGCACAATTTTTTTCCCTAAATGGTTAAAAATAATGTACACTCATGAGATGAATCCAGTCATTAGCTTAATAAAAAGCGTTTAATTTTTAATGGATCACGTCTCCTCGTGGGGGCAGTGTTATCGTTAACTAAAATTCAAAAACTACATAACAAAATTACTAATTCTAAACTAAAAAAGACCTATTTCAAATTATTAGTAAATACTATAATAGTATATAAATAATACTAAAATAACACTACATTTTGAAATCACATAATCAGTCAAATACTACTCAATTTATGTAATATGACTTTTGCTTTTGCATGATGCTGAATCCACACCTCTGAAACACTATATACAGCTTTAAGATGCTGATCTATTATTGTCATGGTCATTTAGACAGGAACTGCCTCTCAAGCAGACAGGGAAGTGAAAAAGGTATGGTGGTGAGTGCAAGTCTGACTACAAGTCAGTACTTAAGAACTGAACATATGTAACACATTCATTCCCAAACCCTTGATCCCATTACTGCAACATGAGATCAGTTTTCTGTTCCACTGGTAGAGAGGATGACTCTGCTCATGAACACGTATGATGCCTGGAAACCCTAATAAATACAGTTAATACATATGAGAGATATGAGCAATATTATATTATGATTATAGTTTCCTTCAACTATATATAATCATATCAATTGTCTGTCCTTTTCTATGAGAAATATTGTTGCATGATGACTGTTAGAACTTGGACAAAGACACAATGCCACTGATTATCTTTGTCTTCTAATGAACTGAATGTATGTTAAGTTGAAAACACACACACAAACGCGCACGCGCGCGCGCGCGCACACACACACACACACACACACACACACACACACACACACACACACACACACACACACAACAGACAATAAATCAAAAGTCTTTCACAAAGCACTTTGAAAGACTAGAAAGGAAACGAGTAGGTTGGAAATAAAACTGCAGGAGCCTTAATGAGAGGATGTGAACATACCAGTGTTTAAGGTGTCTTGATACAACCTTGCCATAGAGCTGGTTAATTTGACACGCTTTGGAAAAATATTAGAAAATATATGTTGTTGAAATGTTAACATTGTCTAATTATCTTCCATCTTTCATAAAATTGTCTTCCCTCCCTTCCATTTGGTGACATTAGTTGTGCATAAAATTACACACTTCTCTGTGCACCACAATTCTCAATATAGAGAGGAAAGATATAGACAGTGGAAAGCCATTTCTAGTCTGAATAGCTCAAGGTCAAAACAACCGTGTAACATTCAAATGAGGCACTGGACGCAAGTCAGCAATAAAGAGGAACAGAGAGAGTGAAAGAGGAGACATGGGGTCATTTTTCACCTGCTCTTCCTTTTCCTGTATTACACCATTTTATCCATCTCATCTCTGATGCGTGACTGGCTCTAAGGCCTTTCACTGCCAGCCATGCCACTCTGATTACATTAAAGTTTAACAGCAATGTGACAAGCAAGAGAAGTACTGCAGCCACTATCCCGTTGCACTCGACATATCCCCCCTCCCCCTGGATGCCCTTCTGCTTACGTGATGCAATGCTCTCCATCACCACACATCGGCTCTACGTCTTTTTACATTCTCTCCCTATTTGCATTTTTGGGTGATCTAGCTATCCCTTTGAAGACATAGTGCACTCAAAAATGAAAGTTTCTCTCATCATTTACTCACCCTCATGTCAGTCTAAACCTGAATGACTTCCTTTCTTCTGTGGTTCATTAAAATATATTTTGAAGAAATATTATTATTAATATTAAGAATTTTTCTTTGTCCGTACAATGGAAGTCAATGGGAACCTAAACCGTTTACATACCAATAGTCTTCAAAATATTCCACAGAAGAAAGAAAGTCATTCAGGTTTGGAACAACATGAGGGTGAGTAAATGATGAAAGAATCTTTAAATTTTATCACTTTAACTGCAGTCTGTAAAATAACCCAGAACAGCAGATGTGGCATTTTAATTAACTACTCTGTTCAACGATAAAGGTTTGATGCAATTCTATAACAATTCAGCCAGTTCTTAAGGTGATGTTGGAGAGGAGTCAAGTTAGTTAATTGAAATGTATGACCGAATTAATAGGATAACTGAATTGCTGTCAGGCTGCGGCAGGACACTCGAGAGTCATTGCAGCACATTCTGGCCTCACTGCTGCACTGCAAGGCTCATTAATTCATGAGGAACAGGCTCAGCAGCAAAATGGAGGCATGTGGATGGATGGGGAGGGGTGGAGAGAGCTTATGCCTCTGGGGTCACCCGCAGCTCGGAATTATTATTTTATATAAAAAACTGAACCACATGAAGGGATTGTACCTGGCCTTGTAAAAACAATGAGGATATTTTGATGTTCTGATAGTACAGCATTAGAATGCATATATATATATATATATATATATATATATATATATATATATATTATATACTTGTATGTTAAATGCTTTTGCTTTGTTCTCTCCTGGCTGTAAAAAGAATGCAGGTTCTTGCCAGGTCTCTCGCTACTTCAGGGTCCGTTGCAAAGCAATGTGCAGCCCGTGGCCATGCCTGCATTGAGTAAGCTGTCAGTCCCCTTTTCAAAAGCTAACCCTGTTACCTCGGCAATAGGCTCAGTGTCTCAGTCATTGCAATTCAGGATTTCACAGTCTCTGAAAACTGCGGAAGCCGGTCCCACACCAGCATCATCTCTCATCTTCCAGCCTTTAACACCAGACAGGTTGTGTTGTGTTGAGAGGACTCGCATGCCAATGTTTGTGTGGGTCGTACTGCAGTTAAAGCTGTTTCGTTTCCTCTGCTGTAAGTCTGTTTTGTCCATTTTGTCTTTTCTGCAATTAGCTTCCTGTTTTAAAGCAAAGATATCTGCATATACCTTGCAGTGACTTAGGTATGAAATATGCAATATTTATCAAGCTAAACTTTAATAATAATTTTTAAATTTACATAATTCATAAATCCTGTTATCATCACATAAGCATGACACTGGATTAAGATACCTCGTTTCCATCTTTTTCTTTGACGTTGTAAGACTGGAAGAACTGGTTGATGGAATCAACCTCACCACAGGTCTATAAGACAAAGGACATTGCTTGCACATTAACATTTGAGCATCTCTCATACACTCCTTCCCCACATCCCCCACTCTTGCAGAGATCACCCACACTCACACAAGAATTTATATGGGTTTAATGTGAATGATTATTGTTTAGTATCATTTTGAAGGTCTCAGGGTGGCTGGTAATAATGTCTCATTCCAAAAGAAGTAAAACAAAAGGTAATAAGGTTTTTAAGAGTTTAGGAAGAACTGGCACACAAAGGAATGTGGTCTCTAGGCACTCCCAAAGGTGTAAATCCATGAATGCTAATTTCCACTGTTCTTAGCAGATGGTCAACTTCTACCCCCAGTAACTATGGTGGGGGAACTTAGTAAATTTCCACTAAACTCATGTTTTACATATCAAATAAGGTCTGGCTATTTAAAGGAAAATGCAACAAGAGCTCAGGGCGGCATTTTCTGTATCAGATCAGCCCATGATGCTGTCTCTTCAAGGCTCAGCATTCATGTAGTTAATATGTTGGGTAAAGTTCTTTGTTCTAGAAACATTTGATGGTTTGCATTGATTATCTTTAATTTGATTATGGAATTGTAATGATACATTTACCTGACATAATAAATTGTTATATTTGATTATTCTAACAGACTTTGACTTTATTTTCATTAGAGTTAAAAGGAATAGTCAAACAATAACGTGTATGTAATGATGCATCATTGTTAAACCTTTTTCATTTTATGGAGTCAGATGAAACGAGTTAATACATAAGATAAAATTTATTGCATTTAATTAAAAATCCCTTTGCCATGGGAAGAGACGAACACGCGTGAAACCTTCACCTCTAATCGAGTACCGCCATTGGATCGAATTAGACGGACTTACAACGTAAAAGAGTATAACCTCTGTAACACTAAAGTGTGTCAGTTTTGGGCCACCTCACCAATAGCACAAAAAGTTAATGTTTTCAAACAAGTTTCCCAAACACTCTCCCAGCCTGCCATTGGTCAGATAAACAGAGAGATAAACGCCTCAAACTCATGCAGTTGGTTGACCCGCTGTTTCAATGTTGGAGTGGTTACAATTCTCAAACAGAGCAATGTTTTAAAAACAACACAGTGTTAACAATTTTTTTTCATTGAATTATTAGAAAATATTGCACACCCACGGTGGCAATGCGTCCACGATACGAAACTGAGTTATTGTTATTATTTGAATTATTATTTTGTAATAATTCAATGGACCAAGTCAATCATTATTCCAATTATTACAAGTTTATTCTACAAGACTTACATCAAGATATTGTTCATATTTCAAGCCATTTGTCAGGCTTTTGTCCTTAAAACACTCTTGGACTCATTTCTAATGCATCTAATCCCACGTCTCCGTTGCTAATTCCAAACGTCATTTTAGTAACGGATGCCATTGAATGCAGTAACAGAGTCAATTGAATGCAGTTATGAGAGAGAGAGAGAGAGAGAGAGAGAGAGAGAGAGAGGGTGCTGTAAAGCTTGACAGTGTCACAGTCCTCTGGCTGCCCTCCACCTGCCCTCCTTGTATAAACCCATCTCACCATGATCAATTTCATCGCGCAGACATAAAACATAATTAAAAGGCACTAGACACTATTCTGAAATATTCCATATTAATGATCTAATGGAAGGAAATCTGCTTGTAACAGGTTAGGCATATAATCTAGCCTAAAAAAAATATAGCCTAACAGAAAATTAATAAGTAATTTTGCTCTTATGTCATTACTGTACAGCAACCAACATCTTACTTCATCTGCAGTGAAACAATGTGTGGAGTGACAGGACAAGTGTTCAAAGAAAGGAGAAGAGGATAGAGGACAGGTGAATAAAAGTCATAATAGGAGTGTGAGAAGCCCAGGTGCATCATGGGAGATTGCAGCACTGCAGTGGTAACTGCAGTAGCTCCTCCTCCTAGTGTCGCACACACACACACACACACAGATTCGCACAAATGCATTCATCATCAGCCTCTCACATTCACAAGGACAGGGAAACATCACAGAAGGAGGAGTTTTAAAGGCACGTGGAACAGGCATGAGTGGACAGCGACACACTCTTAATGTACAAATCGCACATGCAGACTAGTGGATGAGATGTTAAATCATTCATAACTCAAGGCAGGCTGCGCTTAATTGCTGTTTCTATCTTTGCTCTGAAGAAAAAAGCCTGTCCTGCAGTGTATCACGCCATTCAGCAAATAGAGCTATCAGACATAAAACAGAATGGAAAAAGAGAGCCTTTAGCTCCGTTCCAAAACATTTTAGGACAGGACTGTGACAAGCTCAGTGAAAAAAACTATCCAAAACGGTGGACAGAGACATAAGAAATGTACTTCATTCAGTACTGATAAGTATTAATAAAAACAGTTCAATCTACTTAAAATTTGTTATACTTGTTACAGCATCTTAGTAACATGTCAATGTCAAACTCTAGTTGTGTCCCATATGATCCACTATACACTATAGACTTATACACTATGTACTTATGCACTACGTACTCAACTGGGTAGTGTGTGAATTTGATCAACATCAGAGTCTGATAACTCCTTCCCCTCTGCTACGTAATTAAAGCTACAATCTATTGGAATCTGTGTGATTCACGTGATTAGTTTGAATTGTGTGTGTGTGTGTGTGTGTGTGTGTGTGTGTTTTTTCTCTACTCACTGCTCCTAATCTGTGTGCACTGGGTTAAATGCAAGGGACAAATTCCAAGTTCCCATGTGTAATAGGCATTAAGGCTGCTCACCAAGCTGTAATGCCGTACACAGAGCAGTATGTAATGCAGCAAAGCTCACAGTTTAAGATGTGAGAGTGCTTGTAGGAGGGAAAGATTGAAACATTCGATCTTTCAGACATTCAAGACACCTCCCCTCCTCTGTCCCAGTTGCTTCCCTGCCTCCTCATGGCCTTTAATCTAGAGCTGAGAGCAGGCAGGACCAAACTCTTATAAAAGATCATAATTACAGTCAGCAGACAATTGATCCCCATGTCCCTGAGTGCACAGAAACACTTTAGCAAGCCTTTTTCAATGCATCTTGTCAATGGCGCTTTGAAATCCTCTGCATTTCTCATGGCTATGTGGCAGACACAGGTGTCAGATGAGAGAGCTTTGATGAGCATCTTGCTTCGAGAAAAACACAGGACGGCATTGTTACACGGCCTGTTGATATGGGCATGAAAGCCACGGTACCGTGTTTCCGTGTGTTAAAGTGATGCCAACAGGGGCAGCTCAAGGTCTCAGAGAACCAAATGCAAGCCAGACCAATACACTTGATCAACATTGTTTGAACAGATGGAAATGACTTTATTAAATTACTTTACTGTAAATCATGATCATAACCCCATTAATATTCTGCATTACAATGAATTAAGCCATGGCTGGGATGAAGTGTAGATTTTAAACAATAATTGAAGGGTCTGGAAAAAGGCCCACTTTAGCCAGTCGAAAACAGATTAATATTAATTAAGAAACCATTTTAAAGGGTATGTCAGCAGGCATAATGCCAATATGAGATGAGGTCAATATAAATCTGCATGTGTCTGTGTCACCATAAAACCCATTTCACTCGGATATTCATCACAATAAGGAAAAAGAGACTACAGCAACTTCTGTTTCATTTAAACTATACATATATATTTTAAAGTTATTCTCAATAGTAAAAATATTTTGCAGTTTTTACTGTATTTAAAAAAATAAAAATAAACGCAGCCTGGTTGAGCATGCAAGACTTCTTTAAAAAACATTCAAAAATCTTACCAACCCCAAACTTTTGAACTGTAGCGTAAGTCAAGTAAAAGTTTTAATTCGATTTTTTGAATCGAGACAGGATATGTCATTCACACAGGCTGCGGAAATAAAAGAAGGTGCACAGGACAGCCAATCAAGTCTTGTATTTTAATAGGAGGATTTTTAAGATGAAGGTGCTTATGACAGTGATGGATTCTGGGTAATAAATGCCCTATAATCTGATAGACAAGGAGACATAGATTGAAGACATGAAGGGAATTAAATTAAAGCGAGGTGGACGTGATGATGAGTCCTGCCTTCCAAAAGATATGGAAACACCTTATGGCATAATAAATGATTATATAAATGACAATTTCAACAGTGTCTCATAAAATACAGGTTAAAATAAACATTTTGGGGCTTTTTACAAGTTATGCTGAAACAGATTATTTGCTGTTAGCATTTTAGCATTCCCTGGGTTGATTGTTTGGCAAAGAGCTCTGAGCTCTTTCAGTAGATGAAGGACACTGGCATTAAACATGATTATATAAAACGCTTATGTGAAATTCACTGCATGATGGGATGAGAGAGGGAAATGAGGACAAAGACAGAGTAAGAGATAACGGCAAGCTTTACACAGCATGTCCACTGATGTGGAAGAAACCCGCTCGATACCGCCCAAAACCCCAGAGATGTGCCACCAGTGAGGTTGTCTTCAGGATGGTCTGATGTCTTGCTATAATTACATTCATTTTATGGTCAGTAACGGATAATTGGCCGATATTAAAATTCCCAAAAATAAAGCTACTTTTACATTAACCAAGTTTTTACTTCTAAAACGTTTTACCTCTTAGGAAAGTGCATATTATATTTCTTTACTATCTATATGTCTATATAAAAATATTTGCTAAAAAAGCTTTGTCAGCTTTCCTTTTAGGTATGTCATCAATCATCATGGCAAAAAGGGCAATAATACTCGCAGTAGCTCCAGTAACATTATAGCAGTGGCTTTCTCCAGTTCTGAACGCCGTGACTGGGGCATTGCGAATGCGCTGAAGTTTTGTTCGGAAACAAAACTGTGAATCAGATTGCAAAATTCCAATAAACAGAAATAGCAGAATCTGATCAAATTAGTGCATGTAAACATGCCTACTGAATACTAAAAATGTCCTTTCCACTGCGCTACATTTCCATTGCTTTTCAAATGCGCTAGACGGACGTGTTTGACAGTTGCGCTCACGTCTCGCATCTTTTACAGCGTCTCACGCAGAAAACGGCGTTCTAAAAACACAGCGCTCAAGTTAAAAGAAGTTTAACTTTAAAAAAACTAGCCTTGACACCTTGTGTTTTCCACTTTAGACGCAAAGATGCACAAAGACGCGTGTTGAATAGCCTTGAATAGGAGGAAAAAAACTCAATGTCCGTCTAGCGTGTTTCATAGAAAATACTGGAAAAGCAGAGCAGTGGAATGAGGGGGAAAAAAGCGTTCTGTTGAATCCTGTT
Source organism: Tiaroga cobitis (assembly GCA_030578255.1). Lineage (NCBI taxonomy): Eukaryota > Metazoa > Chordata > Actinopteri > Cypriniformes > Leuciscidae > Tiaroga > Tiaroga cobitis. The sequence goes on from CM060610.1 coordinate 24,075,878, forward strand.
TCTCCCGTTTAGTTGCTGCTGGAGTGTCCGAGTCATGAGATGTAAAGGCACAGCCCTCTTCTGGAAAGGGGGGCAGGGAGCAAGAGCTAATTTGCATTTAAAAAGACACAAAAACAATCATTTTGAGATTTCCTAAAGATTATAACAGTGTTAAAATAAGGGAAATGACTATGAACATGTAAATATCTGATCCAATAACCAATATATAATAAGAAATCTCTAATATCAGCCAATCAGCGATATGGTACTAATATTGTGCATCCCTCCTTGCCTCTCATTTGCATTAAGTTGCAACCTCCAACAACATTTCAGTCTTTTACAACTGTAAAAACTCATCCAAAACATCAGTGAATCCATCTGAGTAGGGCAAATTAACACAACCAAGCCAAAATGATTCTATATGGCATGCATGAATGAATCGGTTAAATGTGGCATTTTCCACCATTATGCTGTACGGATTGGCTGGGAGACTGCGTGGGCATCCAGTCAGTGCAGAGGCTGGGAACCATGCCTTCACTCATAATTACCCACTCCACACAGCCTGCTGCGTCCTCTCAGCTAATCTGAGAGGTGAAAAGAGCGGCATGACATCATCGCCACTTTTGTTCTCATGGCAACAATGGAGGCAATGTTTCATTAATACAGTAGCCATGGCGTTCATATGCAAATGAGCGTCTGTGTATGAACGTCCAGCAGGTGGAAATGGGAGGGAGAGCTATTCTGCACTCGTCTAATGATAGCTCATATGCAGGAGACAGTGAGAACCACAAGGACATGTAGGACACAGGCACAAGGTCCAATTTAGTCTCTTAGCACAGAAATCAATTTCAGCGCAGAGCACGGAGGGAAAAATAACTCTGCAGTCTTGATGAGGCCACACAGCCGCAGGGAAAACCGAACGAGGCACAGACAGATGAAGGTGACTGGGTTTTTCCCTCTCCATCGTTCTCTCTAATAGGTAGTTTTGAGGAACAGGAGTTGAATGCATAAACACTACTGTAGAAGTGTTTAAAGATGCATTAAAGGAGAAATGAGCCTTTCCCTTTCACCCACTCCAGATCAGACAAAGCCTCAGGAGCTGGAGGAGGGGGAAAGAGAGAAATATAGAGGAGGGGTGAATGGCAGACATGTTTCCTCCTCCACAAACCCCATGCTGGGAACTGAAAAATGCCAGAATGCAAACATCACAGCCATTAAAGAATATGACGAAACAGAACAGAATAGAATTAGCCAGCAATACAGATCCATAATTATTTTCATGTTATGGCTAATAACTAATAAATGTTAGATATTACAATTCCATTATTTTGCACGGATGAATAAAAAAATGAATTAAAATAAAAAAAAACTAAAATCAATCATTTAAAAAAAATGATTTAGGCATCACAGCATTAAAATGTACAGTATGAAATATATTCATTTTGAGATTTGCTAAATACATTTAACAGCGTTATTAAATGATTTACCGGTATGTCTTTATTTTAAGATTTATTAGTTACACTTTACAATAAGGTTCCATTTGTTAACATGAACTCACAATGAAAAATACTAAAGAATTTATTAATCTTAGTTAATGTTAATTACGCCGGTTCCATTAGCTTAGCCAAAACTCTATTGAAATTACTTGTTGAGTCTCCTGCACATTTTTCGTGATAAACAGTTACTCCTTATGTAGATTGTTCCAAAACGTCCACTTATCATGGCTTGAGATGAGTCCTGCTGTATGTAATGCCAGAACCAAATGCTACACAATCGAGCAGCAAGTCAGCTGAGCTGTCATGCAGCATCACATGAATGCCTCCACACGTGACCAGCAGAAGAGAGAGGGAGGGAGTGAGACAGCAGACCACAGACCACACCCACTCCACTCCATCGAAAATTTAAGATAATATTTCACATCTCGCAGCAAAACACGATCAGTGTGATTGATATGGATTTGGGGGCGAGCGGTTGTTCCCTTTCATCAGTGTATAAATCTGCTGCAGACATGATATACTCGGATACACACTACCGCTGCATAGCACCAGCACATCACTGTGACGTTGCATGCTGTGTGTGTGTTATGTCAGTGAATTAGACAATATGTGAGTGTTATGCAATGCGAGCTGTTTTTCAGCTAGTCTGCTAAGTGCTGCTCACTACATCAAGCAAAACAAGACTTTCTTTAGCACTAAACAGCGTCCATGGTATGGACTCGGGAATGGGATCCATTACTGCAGAGCTCTTCACAAGCACTAAGCTTAATCCCTCTCAAGCATGATACAAAATGTCTGAAAGTCCTAGATTCGCTTGAGATCCATTATAAGAGACTCTGTCGAGCGCTTAATGGTTTCATATGCGAGAGACCAACACCCAGTAAAGCATGTTGTGGCACGGTGCTTCAATCAGTCCCATCTGCTTTTATCATTAACAAGTTTTATCTATATTTATTTTTATCAATGTTATATTCTAATTTGCAAAAGATTAGGGTTAGATGGCGGCAAAGGCAATTTACATGTAAAAATATAGGGAATGACAGTGCACAATTTAAATATCCAATATCGATTATATCAATAAATTAAAAGATCGCTAATATTGAGTGCTAAACGGTATGGAACCGATATATATTGTGCATCCCTAATATGAGATGAAGACTCCAGTCATATCAGTAGGCTAATTAAAGATGTTTTATTTTACAAGGAACAGGTTTTTCGGGGCTGCCAGATTGTGACAAGGTGAGACACACGTTTTTTTGTGACACATCTACTGTCGATTACCAAATAGGTTTGTACCTCAATTTGTAAAAACTATGGAAGCCCACTGGAAGCCCATGCATTGGTAAATCATAAAAAAGTAAGAATGATGACATAATTGAGATAAAAAGTCAAAATTATGAGATAATTATGACGTCGAAATTATGACAACAAACTAAACTATGAGATAAAATATCAAAATTGTATCAATAAGTCAGAATTGTGAGACAAGAGTCATGACAAAAGATTTCAACTTTGTCATAATTATGATTTGCCAAAGCATTGTTTTTCTTTCTTATGTGGCGGAATTTAGCTTCCATAAAACCGACAAAAACTTCAATTGTTCAGACTCCTATTCCTAACTTTTAAATACTGTCAGTATAGCTTATTTTGTATTTAATATAATCATGTATTTATTCCTCCAAGATTTATTCCTCCAGTGTTAACCATCGTGCAAAGCCTTTAAATAGCCATATACCTCCAGTTTTGAAACAAACCCCATGATGCAGTTCACAGTAACCCCATTAACAGTTAAGTGCTGAACTTTACAGCTTCAGTCTCTCAACTGAATACACTGTTGTTTGGCATAGAGACTGAAGGGCAGGCTCTCCACTCATGGATGGGCTCTGTCACTGCAGGAGAGACAGCAGTCTAGATTTATTATTCAAGATAATTGAGCTCGTATGAAAGCCGATGCCGACCTAAATTCATTTGACTGGTTAAAATTTAAATGGCCTCTACCATTGCCAGCCCCTGTGACCACAATAGGCCGAGAGCAAAGGCAAAGCAGCCAATCTTTACCGGCCATTGAATGGACGAGCTGGAAAATTGGTTGCGTCAAGCTGTTTGCGTACAATAGCGCCTGCCATCTTGCTCGAAAGATTTGGGCATTCTGCCAGTTGTACAGTTGTTTTCCAGTATTGTATTACATCATGCACTAGTTCTGTGTATCTTCATTATTTTTTCCCATTTCCATTTGGAAATCCAAGTGTCTTTTTATTTGTTCAAAGTATTTCCAGCTTGACAGAAGTCTCTAAAAGTGCTTTACTCTAATTAATGCGACAAATGTGATATGAATGAGCTTTCTAGTGCAACTCTTCCAAATGTATGGCTCTCTAAGTCAACCACTTTACAAGACACAATGCTCATTGGTTCAAAAACTATCTGAGTAGTGCTGTTGGATTGGACAGTAGAGAACAGATGGCTGCTGATTGGTCAATGTAAGTGTCAGTCAGGGGTGTTTAAAGGCAGATGAGCAGCAATAGATATTTTAATCTACCTGGCTGGGATGTGTCGGGCGCAAGCAAGGAAAACAGCCAAGCTGAGGAATCCTGTTGACCTTCAAGTCAATGTCACTGCACTCGTGGGCTTTCTGGAGAAACAGGCAAAACAGAAATTAAACCTGAACATTGAAGGTGATATGCAATGGATGATGTGCAAAGTTGACTTATCATGGGGGAGGTCTGTGAATTTACTGGTAGCCTGCATGCAAAACATGATGCAAAACAGTCTTTGATAAAACCCTCACCTTCAACATTTCAGAAATGCTTATTAAGTTACTCTTAAAATTAAATTAAGATTATCAAATATTTTCATTTTTATACAACATAAAAACCCTCCACATTGCATGAAAAAGTCCAATCATACCTACACTAGGCCTATACTGTTCAAAAGATTTGTGAATGTTTATGAAAGAAGTATCTTATGTTCACCAACATTTGCTTGATGAAAAATACAGTAAAAACAGTAATAAAAATAAAAATAAATGACTAAGTCTAAAACAGCTGTTTTCTATTTAAATATATTTTAATATGTAATTTATTCCTTTGTTGGCAAAGCTGAATTTTCAGCATCATTACTCCAGTCTTCAGGGTCACACAATCGTTCAGAAATCATTCTAATGATTTGCTGCTCAAGAAACATTATTTTTATCAATGTTGAAAACAGTTGTGCTGCTTAATATTTTAGCAGAAAATGTGATACTTTTTTACAGGATTCTTTCACTCATAAAAAGTTCATAACAGCATTTATTTGAAAAATAAGTCTTTTGTAATAGTGTAAATGTCTTTAATTGGTCCTTGTTGATTAAAATTATACATTTCTTTTTTAAAACACTTTTGAATGGTAGTACATTTAAGCTAAGCAGAAATTTGCGGTTATATTAAAAATCACCTCCCAGAAGAGTTTTGAATATAAAATAGATTTGAATACATTTGAATAGTTTTTAGCTTCATGTCTGCGATCACTAAATAGTGCTGATCTGGCCTCTCCACAGTGCTTCAAAGAGGTGACCGAGGAGAAGGGGAGAAAGAAAGGATTAAATGCTTTCAAGAGCTATGCAAATTAGACATCTGATTAGAGGGAAGGGGTGATTTTGACAGCTCCCTGTCAGGAGGGCTTGACAGACAACATGGCTGTGAAGGGGGAGACTCTGTAGGCTGTTCAGGATAACTTAATATGAGAAAGGACTTCATTATTCTACTTGTGCTTTGTGAGCTTCTTTCACTGACAATATGTATGACGTGCTGCTATAGCTGCTCTTTTGTCCTGCTTTAGTATACACAAAGTGTTGTTTTCATCCAACAGTATTCTGCCCAAGGCATTGTACCTTATAAACAAGGAAGCTAACGGCAAAATATTCTGACGTAGACTCTCTATGACATCAACACTCTCAGCCTTTGTCTCACCCTGTCAAAGTGTGATTGCTGCACACTACTTTGCAGTCTCTGAACCGGGGAGGAAAAACAACGGTCCACAGGGTTGAGGGGGAAAACACTGCCACCATGAATACTCATCAGATGCTGCCTTGGGCTTCATTCTGAGACCTGTTTTCTTTCTCAAATCAAACATTTTTATTTTGTAAAAGAGTTTTAATATATTAAAGGATATTTCAAAGAGAAAACTGCCTTCTCTTGCCAGCATACCAGTTGCTATGCTAATGCTAAAGCTAGTTCAAATCATGTGTAAATGTTTAGGCCTACCTTCAGCGAGGCAGTCAATCACAAAAAAGGGGTGCGGTCACTGGTCAGCATGACAGAAATGGCAGTATGTGATTTCTGACAAAGCAAGAGGTATAGACAGCACAAACAGCACTGAACTACAGTAGAAGTCATGAACTGAGGAGATGGCATTATCTTCTCAGCATGAATGTCTCTGCATGAGCCCACAGTTAAGCTCCTAGGTGAGCTTACTGTACACAGGAGACTATAGTTAACTCTAGCAAAACATAACTCACAAAGGGAACAAGCTCACAGTTACAGGACCAGTATATCATTTCCTTTATACCAGGTGGCCCCTTAAAATCCAGGAAACCCTGAAGGCTCTCATTAGTAATAGGTAGAGAGTTATTCCTGTGATGGCAAAGCTGAAATTTCAGGATCATTACTTCATTCGTCAGTGTCACATGATCCTTCAGGAATCATGCTGATTTGGTGCATAAAAAACGTTTCGTTTTATTATCATGTCAATGCTAAAAAATGCACTAAATACATACGTTACCAAAAGTAAACAGGCTTGTTTGCACCACAAATGGCCTTTCGCAATACTAATGAATGCACTCACTTGACAAGTGATGGCAGAGATACGACTGCCATATTTTTGGGCACCAGAATGTAAATTAAGTCTCAACATTTAAGGTCTCATTACTATTAAATGCCAGGGAACAAAAGCCCATAGTGGATTAAAAAAAGCACAGGGGAATGAACATTGTATTGTGTTACTGAAAGATTTGATTGAGGGTTTAGTTACACTGAAATCTGAAGCACAGCATATTGATGACTTTGTTTAGAGACTAAAGCATTTTATTATTTCATATTTATTTTTATAAAGATAATGCCATAAATGTATCATGTAACGACGAAATTAAAAGCAAGGGTTTAATTGAGACCAAAAAAAAAAAAAAAAGCACTTAACAATTAACACTTAACATTAACAATGCTTCACAATTGACAGGATGAGAACATTAAAACAAGTAATAAATGCTTACCAAAATTAATTTCCTGGAAAAACAAAACCACATCCACACTACATTAATGTGATGCTGCATTAGCGTGATATTTAGAGAGCTAAGCAAACATGAACAGACAGACAGATTTCTTTCTTTAAAACAGTGTGGAATAAATTATCCGTCCAGAACAAAACAAAACATATGAGAGACTTGATGAATAATGCATGTAAACGAATTCCACATTGTTCAATTTTGTTGTCAATCATGACAAGAAGAACCGTCAAGGAAAAACATCATGTGATCAATGTAAGCAAATAGTGGATGTTGTGGAGGTGATGCGACGCCCTGTCCAATAGAATGAATGGACTCAAATAGCGTCCAATCAGAGGAGAGCTTGAGCTCGATATAAAAACCTCACAAAGCCGATTATTTCTGGACACCATTATCAGTCTTTGTGTGGGTTCTGGTGGACTTTAGGAAGGATTAATTCCGCTTTCCCAAAGAAAATCAGTATAAGGTATGATTTTTGTTTAAAATCGTTAAAACAAGCCTTTATAGTTCTAATAATTAGAAGTTGTGATGTGATAACGCTGCCAAGTCAATTTACAAAAACATATATTTGTGGGCTATAATAATAATAATTTAAGTATGATCAGGAATGCATCAAAATCAAGACCTAAAACGTGCATTCAAGCTCTGTTGGCAATTTGCAATGCGCTGTTGATATTTACCTAAATGATTTTCAATGTGTAGAAAGCCCAGTTATGTCAATACAAAGGCTTTTAAAAGCATTAAATGTGTTGGTCAAGAGAACACGGATATGTGCATGACATGGTGCTTTTGTCCCAAACATCAGCAACGACCTTGCATGCAGCCTCCTTTTTCTGCAAGGTCTTTGGAGACGTTGCGCATTACGCATTCGTATGCTTCAAATAATAATAAATGTTTCCCATACAAGACTCTCGTAATGCACAGTAGGCATTACATAACATTCAAAAATCGCATGCATTTGAACGCATTTTATAATGAGGCGTCAAATATTGGACGCGCACTCGACATTCCATCATATTTAGGCTACTGCCCGCGTGACATGACACATCACCGAACACAGTTATCGTCATACCATACCACGATCGTTTATTGATGTTACCGTTTAAGCGAATATAAACAAATTATCCTGTTTTAGAAAATGCGATGTAATGCTGTTACGTGATAAATAATGCAGCTGAGGGACTGGCTTTGTTCTCGTTTTTTAATCGCCTTTAACATCCCTGTTTGTTTCCAAATATTTGCACCAGGTAGACGCAACCATGCCTTTCGGTAACACTCACAATCAGCTGAAGATGAACTACTCCGCCGAGCAGGAGTATCCCGACCTCAGCAAGCACAATAACCACATGGCGAAGGTGCTGACGCCCGACATGTACGCAAACCTTCGGGACAAACAAACCCCCAGCGGATTTACCCTGGATGACGTCATTCAAACCGGAGTTGACAACCCAGGTAAATGGCCTATCTTGAAAATGGAAAAGTGCCCGTATTTCTACCGGCGCTCCGGTGTATGGTGGTGCTCATGTTAAAGTATTTATGACTCGATGTCAATTTTCCTCAAAATGCTCTTCAAGTTTATCTGTCCCTGTTACTGGAAGTGACCAAAGATTTTGATGACTCATCCTGCACTACACTATTTTTAACCAATCAAATTCTCTAGTATGGGCATGTCCTTCCCCAATATTGCCTGAAAGCAAGTTTTTGTTCTAATTTCCATATAATAGTAAAATGATAATAATAAAAATCTCTAAGTGTATGGACTCGGTACATAACTAGGAGTAAAAAAATGTACCAATTATTAAAAGATTTATCTTGACAAACTTCTCATACTTCAACAAAATTGGCTTACCATTTTAAGCGGTTTTTCTTTCTTTTTTTTTTTAAGGAGGAAATGGTTTGGGTATTGAGCAAGATAAAGCAGATTGGCTTATAATTGGCTAATAATAATTTGGTGGATCCCTAAACACTTTGCTATATATCCTCATGTGATAATTATCTAGCTTCTGAATAAGACCTCACCAATGATCGTAGACCATTACGATCACAAAACATTTTGCACAAATGACAATAGTAACTTAATTTTTATTGTTGTAGTCTGATCATTTGTCAAATTGGTACAAAAACGACCTTGAATATCTGTACTTTTGAGTAACCAGGACTCTGGGGAAGCCTCCTCGGGCTGCCTCATATTTAAGCGCTTTTACAAAGCATACATTGGCCTTTTGTTGTGGTGGTGGCACACTGACCCTGATAGATCCATTCGAAGCATTCTTGGGCCTGATATGTCCAAAATGAATGGTGAACCTGTAACGTACAAACATAATTTGCATCCTTTGCATAGTGCTGGTGGCTAGTGCATGTTATACACCTCAGTATAAGCGTTTTTATGCATTTAACTCCTAATTGACAACATAAGGTTATGTGAAGTCCTACAAAGGAAGGGTTGTGTTTAATCTCATGATTGCTGCAAGGCCAACCGTGCGATAACAAACATGAGGTGAGGCTATAGTAAGCTGTCGCCCAATCTGTTTGCAGTCAATGTTAAAGAACTGTCCAAAACATTCTTTTTGTCACCACAATAAATGAATAAAGTCCAGGATTTGTCTGACTGCTGATCTGTTGTGTTCCAGGCCATCCTTTCATCATGACGGTGGGCTGCGTCGCTGGAGACGAGGAGACGTATGAGGTGTTCAAAGATCTTCTGGATCCCATCATTGAGGACCGTCATGGTGGATATAAACCCACAGACAAACACAAGACTGACCTGAACCCAGACAACCTCCAGGTACTCTGCGTCTCTCCGTCTGGTGCATCTAATTGGGTTTAACGTTTCAAAATGGTCTGCTGCTAATTTTAGTCGTGTTTTCAATAGGGTGGAGACGACCTTGACCCCAACTACGTTCTGAGCTCCAGAGTGCGAACCGGCAGGAGCATCCGTGGTTTCTGCCTCCCTCCTCACTGCAGCCGTGGGGAGAGACGTGGCATCGAGAGTATGTCCGTCGAGGGTGAGCTCGCCTATCCGTCTGTTTGCGATTGGTCGCTCAAGAGGAGTGGGCGGAAACATAAGTGATTCAAGCATCCACTCCGTAATGCCGTGGGTCTGTTGTGATGTATCTTTTTTTTTTTTCACAGCTTTGGGAGTCCTTGATGGCGATCTTAACGGAAAGTATTATGCCCTCAAGGACATGACGGACGAGGAGCAGCAGCAGCTGATTGATGACCACTTCCTGTTTGATAAGCCTGTGTCCCCACTGCTGCTGGCCTCTGGGATGGCCCGTGACTGGCCCGATGGCAGAGGGATCTGGTGAGTGAACAGGCTTTTGGGTTCATTGCTCCTCTCAATTTTGGGTTCAATTTAGACTTTGTCCCAACTTATTAAATGGATCCATGTAGGTGCGATCATAATAACAATAAATAAAATAAAAAAAATAAAAAAAATTTATTAAAATTTGATTCCAACTGGCTATGGTAAATAGCCATGTTGGTGCTGATATATTTTACATTACAAAATGGATTCATTTAGGTGCCAGCTTAACTGATGATATCAAAATTAAACCTGTTAGAGCTGATATATTGTATTTTATATTAAATGGGGGTAATATGTGGTGTAATTTTTATTATATAAAAATGTTTAATTTTCTTAATGCTTTTAGGCACAATGACAATAAGACATTCCTTGTCTGGGTGAATGAGGAAGACCATCTTCGTGTCATCTCCATGCAGAAAGGAGGCAACATGAAGGAAGTCTTCAATCGCTTCTGCACTGGCCTCACAAAGGTGTGTTTTTGTTTTTACTGGTCACTTCAGTAACACTTTCTGCAGCTCCAACGTTAGCAGATTTTTAAATCCTAATCCGCTTGTTTTGCAGATTGAGGAATTGTTCAAAGAGAAGGGCCATGAGTTCATGTGGAACGAGCACTTGGGCTACGTCCTAACCTGCCCCTCCAACCTGGGCACAGGGTTGCGTGGTGGCGTTCATGTCAAACTTCCCAACGTCAGTAAGCATGAGAAATTCGGTGAGATCCTCAAGCGACTGAGGCTCCAAAAGCGTGGAACAGGTATACATTCACCTGAGCCATACAATCCTGTATTACCTGTGCAGAATGTCATCTCCAATACTAACCTTGCTCTCTTCAACAGGTGGTGTGGACACAGCTGCAGTAGGTGGTGTCTTTGACATCTCCAATGCTGACCGTTTGGGCTTCTCTGAGGTTGAGCTGGTTCAGATGGTGGTGGATGGAGTTAAGCTGCTTGTAGATATGGAGAAACGCCTGGAGGCAGGCCAGTCGATCGATGACCTCATGCCTGAGCAGAAGTGAACACTTCATGACTCCTAACTTAACTCCTTCCCTGTCTCCACCAGTCCTCCCTTCCTCCAGTACCAATAATCTTAACCACATCAAGGAACATACACTCCACCCAAACGGTAGTGGCACTAAAGTTAGACGAGTCTTCCATCAGTGTGAAGGATTTTGTATCTCAAACGTCCTGCAATGTTGAAGATGGAGTTTAACACCAGAAATAAAAGTCTCTTTGGCCCATGGAGTTTCTTGTGCATGTTATTGCTTGCTTAAACTATTTGTTTGCTGTAATTTCATGGAACCATCAGTTAATTTTCCTCTTCTGCGTTTGTCCAGTTGCCAGAATCAAATGCCTCATTGAACATGGTTTACTAGCTGTTAAATGATGCTTATTTTGTATTTACAGTTTTTAAACCGTAAAGGTGTCATGGTGCGCTGTCTATAGGATACAATGGTTAATCCCTGTGCTTGAAGGCCATTTTCTAAGGGGACCAAAAATGTCACAAGATCATTACTGATTTGCCCTAGTACAGGAACCACAATCTCAAGAGCATTTGTGGTTTGAAGAGAATACTAGTTCTTATTGCATTTTATGATTCCAAGTATTGTAGGCATTTAATTCCAATTTAAGAGGTTGCTTATGAATGCTTCTGTCAAATCGGTCGTATACTGACACCTGGTGGCCATAATAGGATACAGCCAAAAGAACTTCAATATTTTGTTGCGGATCTCTTTAAGTTCTAAAAAAAATTTCGGAAACCATGAATGTAACTTACCTTCCAAAAAGTTCGCTAACTATATTTCCCCCATATACAACAGGTGTTTAGCCAATGTCATCTAAGAAATAATTCATTGTACAGAGTTATCATTATTTTAATTACGAATCATAGTTAACACTTACAGCATGGAAAGCCCGCCCAACAATCGCTGTAAAATATAAAAATCTTTATCAACCCCATAAACGCAGAGAAAAGTAACCCGCACGATGTGATAAAGCCCGTATTTAACACCAACCCCACGTCTATACAACTATCTGAATAACAATTCGATTTTTTTTCCCGCTATTCGATTTAAAATACAGTGAAGAATTGTAATCGTATAATTATTTCGCCCCATTGTACCTGACAGAATTAAAAAAAAATATATATATATAATGCTCAGAGTCAGACATAGTTGCTCAAATTCTACAAGATTTTGTGGATGAATAGTGACTGGTTTCAAATCTGGACTATTCCCCCCCCAAAACCTTCTACCCTTGGGTCCTTTGTCATGAAAGTAAATTAATCTTTGCTCTAAAATAACTGATACACTTTAAAATACTTTCTCTAGGATTTTCAATATTTGACTCATGAACAGTACCTACTGTGTGTTAATACTCCCATACTGTGAGATATGGAGTGTGACCCGAGTGCTGGGCTTTATTTGATGTGCCCCAAAGAGAGTGCTTTGCTTTTAGCTAAAGAACTTCTCTCATCTCACTGCAATATATTCATTCCATCAGGTGTCAGATTGCTTCAAGCAACCAGGTATGACTAAAAGTTGGCCTTTTTAGGTCACTAAAAGAATGTAAACCCAGGTGTTAAAATAAATTGATCAAGCAAAAACACAGAGACTGAGCATAACACAAGGTGACACGATTTCTTGCTACGACTCATTTCTTTTTATTTGTGCACATGTGTAGAACACAAGGTGCAAGTCACTGTATTTCACAGAAGCCCACACGGGCAGTTTAGTCTAACAGCATTGAGTCAAGCATGTCTCCTCTCCCATCCTCACAGTATTTACAAGGTTAAACTCCACAATAAAGCTCTTCACTGCCTCAGCGGCAGAATATAAAAATCACATGACTAAAAACAGGAGTGGAGTGGAATGGAATGGGCTGGTATAATATAAAGAAACATTTAAAAAAAATAAATGTGTAAAATAAATGTAAATGCGCAGAACATTTTCAGCTTAATTCAAGCAAGCTGTCGCACTCCAGCAAATCCTGACAAGAACATATAGTGTCAGTACCTGTAGGCTAAATACTGATTGATAATGATGGTTCATCTCAATCTCTCTGCACACTTCACACACTCTTCAAAACACTTCAAATGCTGTGAAAAACTCTTCTCTGAACTTCACACTTCTGTAGGATGCTCACTGCAGTGAAAAGAAAAATCTCACATACAGCATACATAAATCTCATACACCCTCACTCTTATGCACCTTTATGAATCAAATACATGCCTATCAGTATATGGGGTTTTTCAGTCATAGATCAAAATAATCCTTCTATGCAAACTAAGTATATTTTGTTCTCTGCTCTCTTCCAGTCTATACACTCGTTTTGTAGATGAGCTATAAAATTCACGCGCAAGTCCTTTGTTTTAAACATGTATAACATATCAGCTCTCATTCATCCAGTTCAATTAAAAGTACTCAAAAATCTCACTTTGACAAAGAGCGCTGCCTGCCCAGGTCCTTTCAGCAAAGCAACATGGGTAAGCAACTACACATAAAGGAAAGCTCTCGCCAAAGAGATTAGTGCTTGATCCCCAAGGTGTGATGTACAGCTATTTTACATGGATACAAGAAACCGTGAGAGGAGTGGAGGGGGAGATACGGAGGCCTGGAAGCAGAGCTGACGGGGGCAGACCGAGAAACCTGAGGCTGCTTGTTTGGCCTGGTGTTGGCTGGAAAGTGTGTTTGTGTGTAGTGGGGTTGATTGTGCCTCCCGGTTCAGGGCTTAGCAGCTTCACTCCTTCTGTCGTCCAAGTGGCACATAGAGGTGAAAGATGGAGGCTCAACACCTCGAGACATCAGTCCAGTCACTCACCCAGAAGCTTACGCCAGAGACCTCTGACGTGGCTTTATTCTGGGATACAGCTACAGAGAAACAAAGAAACACATAATAACCAGTCATTTCATAATATACACTACTGTTAAAAAGGGGGTTTGGAAAGAAATTAATACATTTATTCAGCAATTGATCAAATTAATATGTCAATTGCTTTAAAATGTGGTGTGCCACAATCAATACACACTAAAGCAAAGCACAATTATAGCCTATGTGTGCACCTACCCCCAATAGGTTACGTGGCACATAGCCCTCTTTGTCGTTGAGTTTACTCCACCACCAGTCTGTCTCAGTATCGTCCTTCCTGCGTAGGACAGTAATGGCGTCACCCTCCTGAAAGGAAAGCTCATCTGTGCTCTGAGCCTCATACTCCCACAGAGCGTACACAACTCCTTTATTCATCACACCCAACTTCTCCTGCACGCCTGTAAACACAGAGAGAAAGCTCTTAATACGGTATGTAAGCGTATCATGCAGTACAATATTACAGCATTAACTTAACTTAGGTTACACCTAATTATATTGGTGAGGATTGAGCAATACTATTAATTAAACGTTTGTCATTAAGATGTTTTAATGTTTTTGAAAAAAAGTCTCTCATGAAATATTACTACAATTTAAAATGACGGTTTTCTATTTTAATATATTTAAAAAAAGGAATTTATTCCTGTGTTGTCAAAGCTGAATTTTCAGCATCATTACTCCAGTCTTTAGTGTCACATGATCCATCAGAAATCATTCTAATGATTTGTTGCTCAAGAAACAGTTCTTATCATTATCGATGTTGAAAACAGTTGTGCTGCTTAATATTTTTGAGAAAAATTTTGTGAAACTGTGATAATTTTTTTTTCAGGATTCTTTAATGGAATTAATCAAAGTATTAATTAAAAAAAACTTACCCCAAACTTTTGAATGATAGCATACTTGATGTTTTTTATGTTTTGTGGAACAGAACTTTTGGAGCAGTTATACACACAATAAGTGAGTTCACATGAACCTCACATCAATCATGCCTAACAACCCGACAACAGGCAACTTCAACACAGTGAATAATTTTGTCCAGCAATTGGTTCACTTCATTCAAAGCGCTCTAAACTCTGTACGCTGAGGACATCTGCTGGTTAAAGGCTTGTGAATGCAATGAGAATACAGCAAAAATATGTTCAATGACACCTTCTACAAAACAAATGTATAATATCAGTAAATATTAAAGCGAAATGATCTCCTTTTATTGATTTGTAGCACTTAAAGTGTGTTTGTTTATTTATTTAAATTAAAAGTCACTTGGTTTAATATTTTGTCTAATCCAGTGACTTTCAACATTGGGACTTGAGTGTCCAAACGTTTTGTTGATGAATTTGTACGATCTGAGATGCACAAATGGATTGTTTGGTTAATTAAAACATTATGCTTTCCTAACTGCCTTTACTTTCCCATTAAATTAATTAGAGTTATCAAATCTGATGGTATGAGAGAAGGCCAAATACAGTAATTCTCTGGAGAGGAAAAGAAAGATGCTCTTACCATAGAGAAACTGTGAGCACTGTATGAAACCCTCCTCCATCTCCTCACATTTGTCTGCTGCCGTCTCCACATCACTGATGGTGGTGGCAAAGATGGCAGCACCAGACTCTACCAGCAGCTTACACAGGTGCACGCTGTTACAGGAGGCGGCACAATGCAAGGGCGTCCTACACACACACACACACGGACGTCAGTGAGTCTGATCAGTCAATAAAAGCTAACAGGTGTGGAACAGACAATCTCTTTCACACTGACAGGGCCAACAATGTGTCCCCAAAAATACATAATTATGTTTACAAAACCTCGTCCAGAGCAGTGTTTGGGTGGTTGACAGAATTACGGAAATAAACACTCTCGATCTATCTATACTGTTGCCTCTGGCTGTTAATACTGGTGCTGATATCTAGCCTGAAGGCTATATGAAAATGTTGGTGGTTTTGTAGTCTATCACCAGGGCCTGAAATTAACACCCGACCACCTGCCAAATGCGGGTGAATTTTGCTATTGGCGGGTAACACTGTCAATCTACCTGCCACATTGGCAGGTAGCCAATGAGAATTGAGTGATTCATTAGGGTTTTTTTTTTACGTTTTCATTTTCATTGCGTTGGACCTTAGCTATAATGTGGCGGCACATTACTGGGGTAAAAAGGCCAGCTGAAACAAACAACAAACAAAAAGATGGGGATGAGTCAAAGAAAAGTAAAAGAAGTCATTTTAATACAAAGTGGGCAATTGGCGACAACGGCAAGGTTCGTGAGCGGCTGATTTATGGCAACGACTGTTGTTTTGTAACGTTCATGCGATCAGAAAGAAGATGAGGCCCTTTTCTGACTACGTTTGGATGTGCGAGTATTAAACTGTTGGTGAGATGGGATGAGATAATGTAACGCTGACGTAGGCTCCAGAACAATGACAGTTGCACAGATGTGTGCGTGTGCAACTGTAGTACATGTTGGGAGTTGGGAACCGGTGAGAAAATGTCCGGTACCCGGTAACTTTACCAGTAATAATATTAATTTAGTTCTGCTTAACGGTTCCTGAACGCTGTAACTAAAAGC
The DNA here is from genome assembly GCA_030578255.1 of Tiaroga cobitis. Classification (NCBI taxonomy): domain Eukaryota; kingdom Metazoa; phylum Chordata; class Actinopteri; order Cypriniformes; family Leuciscidae; genus Tiaroga; species Tiaroga cobitis. The sequence goes on from CM060610.1 coordinate 24,092,331, forward strand.
TGTCAGGACCTAGCTGTCTACGTGACTAAATCAGCCATCAACACAGCCGCGGGTGATTTGTTTACATACGAGCTGCGGTAGGTCTATAGATCTGTTGTGCGTGTGTGTGTCAAAATCAATGAATAAAAATATTTTTTTAAATGTATATTCTAAGAGTTATTATTACTTATATTGATTTCGTTAATAACTTGACAGCACTTAAATGTGTACAAGTTAAAGAACAATATTGTGAAATTCCCGTTTTTTCACCTTTAGGCTATGAGGCAACAAAAAAAAAAAGGCTGGTAAAAAGTCTCTGTGGCAGGTGAATTTTGATATCCACCTGCCACAGTGGCTGGTGGCAAAAAAAGTTAACTTCAGGCCCTGTCTATCACTATAGTACCTGGTGTGCTTTAATGGTCAGATCCATCTGTTAAAGGGGTGGTTGATTATGATTTCACTTTTCTAACTTTAGTTAGTGTGTAATGTTGCTGTTTGCCCTCCCTCCCATCCCTTACCTCTATACAGAAAAAGGGATGGTCGGGATAGTTCCGGTTCACGTGGCTACACCGAAGTGATACAAATTCTGTATTATAAATTTTAAGGCCAGACAAGTAGTTTGTTGAGGGTTTGTTTTTTAGGGAAGGACTACATGCCTGAGCACATATATTCAAACGCGCATACCTGTGGAGTGGGCTCTTAATACGCATGTGCGCACCAACGGCGTTCTCACGGGTTGGCGTTTTTGAAGTTTGCGTAGAGAGAACTAAAGAGTTTTCTGTTAAAACGGTGTCGTGTTAGCGGCCCCTAAGTTAATAACTAATGATCGTTGCAACAGAGGTGAATCGATCAAAGCTGACTTTAGCTGGAGATTAACTTTATTCTGGAGCTGCTGTAGAACCAGAACAATCTCTATTACTTTAATTTCCTATTATCACTGTAAAGCTGCTTTGGAACAATCCTTTGTTAAAAGCGCTATATAAATGAAGATGACTTGACTCACCAGCCATCACTGTCTGCAGCATTCACATTAACACCAAAGTCCAGCAGGAACTTGACGATGTGGTGGTGCCCAGCGCACACAGAGTTATGAAGGGGTGTTATGCCCTCATCATTAGGGGTGCTGGGATTGACAACCTAAGAAATTAGAAGAATTAAATAGGAATTGGTTAATAAAAATCAATCTGTGTCTGCAAGATCCGTTCACTACGCCACATGGCATGCATCAATATACATACCTCATAGATTATCCTTTGTACGAGGTCAAACTCGCCCTCCAGTGAGGCATCCAGCAGCAGGGCGAGTGGGTTGAACTTCACTCTAAGGCCGTGACCTGTCCGCTCGGAGTCGGGCTTTTTTAGGTTAGTGCGTTTACCCTGTTGAGGACATGGACCGTTAGGCTTTGTTCGTACAGCACTCAACCTCATTTGTTTTTTAAATCTGATCTTTAGGACTGACTGTCTGTACTGTTGCTGCTACAGTAGTGATGTAAACATTAACAAGGTCAACACGACGAGACTTTCCAATACACAGCGATTGAGAGTAGCTGTCAGTGTGAGAAGAGGGGATGGAAACAGGAAATTTGCATCTGCTCGTGTATGTCATGACATCTTACCTCACAAGGCACATGAGAACATAAGTAAGATTTCATATATTCATATGGCTGTAGAATTGAGTGTATTCAGACATAACGTTGCACATAGCGTTGTTGCACATAGATTTTTCTATCATTCTAATATGCTGATTTGTTGATTGTTGAAAACCGTTGTGCTACTTCATATTTTGTTAGAAACTAATACTTTTTTTCAGGATTCTTTGATTAATAGAAAGTTTAAAAGAACAGCATTTATTTAAAACATAAATCTTTTGTTATATTATAAACTTTTCATTCATTTAATGCATCCTTGCTGAATAAAGGAATTATTTTCTTAAAAAAAAAAAAAAAGTGTTACTGACCCCAAACTGTTGAATGGCGTATGCCAAAATGCCCAAAAGACAAAAACTAAAAACATTATTCAGTATGACTGAAAAAAATGCATTTTAAAATATGCTAATTTAATTAGATACTTTATTCTGATTTTTAATTTGAAATGGAATAGTAAATGCCGGATTTCATGTAGTCCTACCTGCATACTTGAGATATAAAACATGTGACCATTTTTTAAAATGGCACATTTTATGTTGTAATAAAAAATAATAGTAATAATTTAATTATAGCAAATGTATTGTAAATGTATTATTTAGATGGCATATTACAATACAATAAAAAATATACATATTATTGTATAATAGGTAATATTAAGTTTTTAGACTATTGTAATATAAATATTATTTAGATTATAATTATTGTATATGCAATAATTGATTATAGCTACTGTTATTATTAGTAATATATAAAATATGTATCAGTAAACCAACCGTGGGTTGGGATGAGGGTGAGGGGTCTGCTTCTTCAGGGGTGCTGGCCTCAGCTACAGGACCCGGCAAAACCACTACAGGTTCCGCAGGATTGTTGTTACTGTCTTCTGATGGTTCTGGTCCCGGAGGGGTCAGCGGCTCAACCGCTTGCTCTAGGGGCTCATTATCATTGGCGTCACCTTGCAGGACAACGTCCTCAACAACAGCACCCTCAGAGGGCGTGGCAGGTGTTTCTGAGGGTGGATTCCCATTGTCTGCATCAAAGAGCATTTCACCTGTGGCAACGGAGGGCTGGTAGAATGGAGTCACTCCTCCACCTCCACTCACACCTCCCATTCCTCCCTCCATCCCTCCAGCTAGGGTGTTGAACCGCTGATAGAGAAGTTTCTGAATGTTGGGCCCATTGGGGCCCTCTGGCTCTGTAATCGAGCTGCGCTTCTTAAGCGGCCGTGGAGCATTGGCCAGTTTCTTGCGCAACACCTCCAGTTCAGCATCGCTCTGGTAGCGCATCGGGGAGTGCACCATGGGTGTGAGTTTAGTGGGGCTGAGAGGTCGTGGGATGTGGTCCACGCTGGGTGGGGGCGGCTCAGGAACACCTATGATTTGACCATCGAAGTCCAGCTCAAGATCCAACATGTCTCCTCCGGGACCCTGCAGGGCAGGAAAGGCCCCAGAGCCTCCGAAAAGTAAGGGGGAGGGGGGTGTAGAGCTGGGAGGCAGGACTGGCTTACCATATACTGCAGGCAAAAAGAACAAAATACTCAATTATACTGTACTCAGGAATAAAACACAAAATCAAGAAATAAACCACATAATTCACAGAGGACACCTCATTCTTGAATCAGTCTGCACGTTTTTTTATTTTATATATAATATATATAATATATATATATATATATATATATATATATATATATATTATATATAAAATTTAAAAAAAAAAAAAAAGTATATATATATATATATATATATATATATATATGAAGTGCTAAAATTACATCTTGGACACCTGTGATGTTTTTAGCTTTTTTTTTCAGTGGGGAATTTTTGAAGACACTTATGTAAAGTTAAGACACCTGCATTCTGTTGCACCGCATCTATCCGTTTTCAAAAACACTAAGACGCATCCTGTGTGAACATGGACTGTGTAAAAATACAGATTTGTTTTATTTTCATATTAATTATACTGATTCGTAGAATCCCAAGAGCAATCTTTTATTCTAAGCATATTGATTTATAGATAAACATTTTATTATAGCGGTATTCAGACATTTCTACTATACTTTTTCATGGGTGTTTATTATTATGAAGAGCTCATGAAATTTCATAATTTTAGATATTGATATAATAGGTTTACACACAAATTGCAATTTAAAGTTGACCCCAGTTAATATCTGAAGAGCGGTTTTTGGTTGTACTATTTTATCAGTTGAACTGCACAGTTACTAACTATTTTGTTAATACAGAATTATATATTTTCTATTAATTTATAAATCAATTTATATTTTTATATATATTATAAAAAATATTTTAATATTTCATTTAATATGTTCTATTAATTCTATTCATATAATATTTTTAATGCATCAAGTTAGAAGTCTCCTTGCATAATTGTACAGTTACAGTATTTGCTAAACCTGATGTGAAAAGCCCGTAATGTTAAAAGAATGCCTTAAAGGTGAGAACAAATTTCCAGTATAAGTATTACAGTGTTGGGAAAGTTCACTTCTTACATGAACTAGTTCAAAGTTCAGTTCACAAATTAAAAAAATTAACTAGTTCAGTTCATAGTTCATACTTCACAATTTTGAACTAAGTTCACAATTCCAAAAATGAAATGAAATAGATATTTTTTTCCATATGTTGCTGCGAGCTATTTAAAAAAAAAAAAAAAAAGTATTGCCACAGCCCATATACAACCACAGACAGCAATTATTTTATCACCGGGCAAAGTTTGCACAGACATGTACGATTTTTCCCAGCCTCACCGACCTTGTCATAAAACTCGTTTAAATGATCATACGACGCCTCCTCGATGCTTTGTCGACTACATGCTGCTTTTAGTTATGACGACGCATGCGGCGGCCGCGGTGCGACGCTGGTGGCTGGTGTTGCCAGATTAGGTGTTTTTTTTAAATACATATTAAGGCCTGTTTACGGTGTGTTTTAGCCGGGTTTTTGTCTGGAAGGCTCTATAGAAATCTGGCACCCTATTGAACGAAGTTAAACAGAGAGCGTGCGTTCACAGACACCAGAATGAACGAGTTCACGTAACATTCATCAGGAAGTAATACAGTACGTTCAGTTCACGTTCGCCCGTCTCGTTCAGCCACAACACTGCCGTATTAAACTGTTGAACTTGAATATCAAATCAGCTACTGATGTATACCTGCTTTGACTGCAGGCTTGATGTTCAGAGGGTAGTTCTTTGGGGCTGCTTGTTGTAGGTACATGTGGTAGATGGAGCTTGAGTTCATGGTGGCTGGGCCCTTTCTGGGTGACTGCGGTCTGGAGCCCTTATCTGGGATGAACGGCCTTACCGCAACAGCTAGAGGAGGGTCTGGTCTCTCCCCGGGGGGGAAAAAGGGTGGACTGGGCTGGAAGGTGGGACTGGGGGGTACAGAAATGCGCTGCTGGATCTGCTGAGAAGACGAGCCGGAGGGTGTAGGGGGGACACGGGGCCAGGCCGGCAGCGGCGGGGGGTTGTTGGGTAGGCTGGGCACTGGCCGGAGTGGAACGTCCTTGCGGCGATCCAAGGAGCTGGTGGAACCCGAGTTGGCAGATGAGAGGGGGTGGTTGCTGGTATGGGCTCCATATGGGGGAGGCTGGGGCTTGTTGAGAGGAGGACCTGAGCCCATTTTACTGGAATCCTGAATCTAAAGGGGGGGGGGGGGGGGGGGGGGGGGGGGAAACAGGAAAACACTTTATGATGGTAAAATAATAAGAGGGCAATTGTGTATGCTTGTGTTAGTTAGACGTACCTTATCTGCAGGAGTGCCTGCAGGTGATGCCGTTTTACTGCTCGAGTCTGTTCCAGACTCCTTCCAGTCAGGTGGCTTGACTGATGTGTTGCTCTTGTTGAGGGTGGGCCAACCGTCATCATTAGCTAGAAAGGGAAAGAATGGGAGAATTAGAACAAGATCAGAAATGACAAAACCCCTCACAAGCACATTTATGATTGCAGCAGTATGACGAACTGCACTGCTAATTAGACATGACTTCTAAAGTTGTCTAGGTATGTTCTTGAGTTAGGAGATATGAAGTGTAACAATCTTGCATGTGGAAATTAAGTTTACTTCCTTACATCGACAAGAACAGTTCAGATGACTCTAAATCGTAAGATCATGCTATTCTGCAAAGCCTGCATGACTATTGTTGACTGCAAGATATCTTGACGATTTCGGAACATGAAAGAGCTTGATGTGTGGCGTGTGCATTTTATGTGAAGTCAACAAGTTAGCTGAATGTTAGAGAATGATGAAATGGAACCAGTAATTTAGTGAGTTTAAATGTACTGAGGAAGAAGTAGAAAGCCCAGTGAACCTAATCAGGGTAGAGCTTCTCATGCCAACACATACATTCACCCTCACTCTCACCCATGAGACCTCACACAATCTAATTACATTCTTGCACACACAATCATATACACACATACTCCCAAAAGACAGGATCAGCAGCTTTTGACTCATATTGAACTGCAGTAAAGAGTAGAGTGATTTTAATTAAGCAGGCAGCAGGATCTAGTGTATCATTAAGGTACAATTGCTCATGAAAAACCTACAATTTTGACTTTTCTCTTAAGCCACATTCTGTTTGGAAAATTGTCTCTCTGCGATTTTTTTAAGTGGATACAAACTTAACCCATTTCTACTTAGAAAATAGTTAAATAATTTCTGTAAGAGACTCAACAATTTGCTTAGATAGTGGAGTCCAGAAGTCTGAGATCCCTAGAAAAATGCTATTTATTTTTACATTTACAATACATTTTTTATATTACAAATTACACTACCATTTAAAACTTTGGGTTCAGTAAGATTTGTTTGTTGTTGTAGAAAGAAATAGATTAATTTAGCAAGAGCATATTTGATCAAAAGTGACTTAGTGAAGAGATTTTTAATGTTACACAAGACTTCTATTTTAAAAAATGCTGTTCTATTGAACTTTCTATTCTTTAAAGAATCCTGAAGGACTTTCCATAAATATATAAAAATACAATCTTTTTCAACATTGATAAGAAATGTATCTTGAGCAGCAAATAAGCAAATTATAATGATTTCTGAAGGATCATGTGACACTGAAGACTGGAGTAATGATGCTGAAAATTCAGCTTTGCCATCAGAGGAATAATTCACATTTTAAAATATATTAAAATAGAAAATTCATTTTACATTGTAATAATATTTCCCAATATAGAGTGTAACTGTTTTTACTGCATTTTTTATCAAATATATCAGCCTTGATGGGCATAAAAAAAAAAAATCTTACCAGCCCAAACTAAATTGCTGTATATTGTCAGCAATAGAGTAAATCTTTTAAATTGAAAATTAACATGATTTTCAGAATGCCTTAGTATTTGATTAGTCTCTTTTGCTTTAATTACAGCAGCACTTGAGCTGTGTCAAACTTGATGATCATGTTCTCCAGAATATTGATATGATCCAAGAACCATCTTAAGCTTCAGTGGAAGCAAGAAAATCATACTGTATGTACAAAGGGGTCACATGATCAATGACACTAATTTACTTATACAATCTGTATTTGATTCTGCATTGAGACTCATGAGCCATATAGGGTAATGTAACAAGTCACGGAGACTTAGTCAACTGCTTTGATCCTGCTCACTACACTGAATAAGGTTCATAGGCCGTTCCTCCTGCCTTCCATCAGACACCTTCCCACTCACGAGAAGCGCTGTTCGACCCTGCCGCAGAGCAGGTGACTGGGGGTGGAGCCCCCGGGCCTGGGCGGGGCTCTGGAGGGGGCGGAGCAATCGGGTCCACTATGATGTCTAAATCAGAGACCTTCCAGGGACCAGGAGGCTTTCTCACTCCATCTAACCCCCCCGCACAAATCCCACAACATCAAAGTACAGGGGCAGCAAAGAGAAAAAAAAAGAGACACACATACACGTATGCACAGCACAGAGCAGAAAGGACACAAGAGGTTAGAAGTGAGAAAAATTTGAAATCAACTTTATAATAAAACAGTAATTGAAGAGAGCGAACCCACAGCAGGAAGCAATGGGATACATGCCGTGATCTTTAAGAGAAGAACCAAACCACTTTATTAACATTTACGTATTTGCAGATTGCAAATTACACTGCATTCATGGTATACATTTAATTAGCTCATGCAGTCTCTGGGAATCAGACCCATGAGCTTGGGATTGTTAACCCCTTGCTCAACTGTGTGAGCTACAGGAATACTGCAGTACTTGACTGAACACCAATCTTATTAAGCATAGTATATTTTGGTATGTACGCTAGGGTGTGCGGCTGTGCGCATGACATACATTTCACCATTAGCATAGTATGTGCATATTGATTTTTCTAACCACACATTTTGCACTAATTAGATGGTCCACAAGGTGGCAACACTGGCCCAGGCCAGCGTTTCACAGTAGAAAAAAGAAAGAGACAGGACAACAACGTATGTCGAGCGTCCGTGTTCGTTGAAGCAGTGAAATGGAGTATAATTTGAAAGGGTATGCATTTGGCTGTACGCATGTGGAAGACGTTCACGGCAAAACTGATGTATACTTTAGGCTTTAGACACAAACAACTCTTTCAAACCGACTGGCTGGCTGTTACGTAGTCTGTCACAAAACAAGTCATATTTACAAGATATCAAGTGGATAAAATTGAGGAAGAACTAGTTGGTGGATTTGCCAAAGGGTCATCAAATCTTTCAAAAAGTGTTTGCTTGAGGCACTTAGTAGGAAGTGAAGTAGACCTTAATAAGGAGAACTAGTTTTCTGAACTGTGTCTGTTAAAATAATTGTGTCTGACAAATATGCGAAAAGAGTTTTTTTCTGTCCAACATTCACAGAGATTGCTGCATCATTATTTGAATAATCTTCATTGCTTGCTGGTCTATTTACCAAAACTTAAACGTGATGTGAGCGCTTCTCTTAGCGGGAATAAGCTGACTAGACTTTATGCTGCTAATCAGAAGTCTGGATCTGCAAGACTAAATGTAGACCTAAATGCAGACTACCATCGATCAAAAGTGATCAAAGCAGTTTCATATTCAACCCAAAGAGACTAAAGAGTTTATGTATTACAAAGTTATAAAGCTGATTCACAATGTAGGATAAAGATAAACGGACATAAAGGGTACCATTTATTTGGCACCATTTAATTCCAAATAAATGTTTGCCATCATCATGCAGAAGTTAGTATTTAAGGACTGACCTGATTTGGAGCGGGCATGGTTGGCTGGGGTGTTGACGCCCAGTGACTGAGGTTTGAGGGGTTCAGGAGGCACTTCATAACCCTCCTGCCTGCCTGGCACTGGGACCTGGATGTAGGGTCCCACGGCAGCCACACGGCCGGTGTTTCCATGAGCAGGCTGTGGAGAGGGAGGACCATTCACTCTATTCAGCTGCAGGAAGGGGAAAAAGGAACAATGGGGCAAAGAAGGTAATAAGCCCAGTTGAAATTCAAAAACTTTTCTCTAGTACCAGATATACTCTCTAGATGTCTGAATGGTTTCTGAACAAGCCTGCTAAACAAATGAAACTAAGAAGCATGAGTGAGTGATGCACTCTCATGGCCTTACAGGAAGATTTTCTTTTTGACGTGCCTCTGCTTTTCTCTTGTACAGTCGATCTCTGAGCTCATTGATACGCTTGTCCATCAGAGTCACCTCCATGTTTCTCTTATTCAACAGCTCTTTCTGCTGCTGAAGTTTACTGTTCTGTTCCTGATTCAGCTTATTGCGGATCTGATGGGGGGGTGGATTAAAAAACAAAAGATCAATATCATCACTGACAGAAATGATAAAGCACACATACTAGTAACACAGACATACACAGTTGTCAAATTCAACAATTTTGGATTGATAATTCAAAACATTGTACTATTTTTGGTTTTTAATTTGATATATTTTGTGTATGTAATTTGAATGATTATTAATATAAATTAACACTCACATAATTGTAAACTGCATTTAGACATTATTTCCATTATATGACATTATTACTCTTTTAACAGCGTTGCAAACCTCATACACAATCAATAGAAAATTGACAAAAAACCAATGAACCTGATCAACTTAAGCACTTTCACTGACCATGCAGGAAATTAAGAATTCTCTGGATTTAAACATGGGTGGAAACATGTGGGATAATGCAAGCACACAAGTCAACAAAATATATAACACTGTTCTAGTGGTTTTTGGATATTTTAATGCAAAAATCTTACATATTGTACCTTTATATTCCAAAATGGAAAATCACCACAGCAAAATCTCTTAATTACAATAATGGCTAAACTGTGCCCATACCTGCAGCTCCTGGTAGAGTTTGCGGAGCTCCAGGGCAGCGTTGCCGGTGTTCTGACCGCCGAGGGTCTGCAGGCCGTTCAGTTTGCCTCTCCTCAGGTCCTCCAGCTGCTGGCTGAGCTGATCCACCCTCGAGACGGCCGACTGCAGCTCTGCCTGCTTCTCCTGGAACAGCCCGCTGATGTGCTCTATCTCTGCGGCTAACAGAACACAGCAGAGTTATACACGACAACTTGCGTGCAAACACACAGGCATGCATGAGCCGACATACTTTCTTCATTACTACAGGATTATTATTTAATGTTCAATGAAAATATCATGTATGGCTGGCTGCACATGTTGTACAGGAGCTCATGCAAAATGCAAAACTTGCAGGCTGAACAGATATATTATATAAAGCAAAATTGACTTTTGTTTTCACAACTTGTTAACCTTATAGCAGCCTAAATGCTAGCACAACATGAACAAAACACTCAAATGAGGGTTAAAACTACAGAAAAAAGTTTCATAAATAGAAAATCTTCACCATGAACCTGCCATGATATACTGATAACAATCCACAAAAATCGAATTTTATCTCCAGCAGAGTGGACAATCCCATCTGGAGTTGCGTGTGTGGGAGAGTTGGCATTATGCGAGTTCATTACAATTCACAGACTATCGCAGTCCTAATCCTGACCTCACAGCATGTGTATTTATGTGCTCGCAGTTGCAGTTTGGAAGCGCAGTGCTCTCTTACACAACTTCTTGCATGAAGCAAGCTGGCTTAACACAGACACGCAAAAGGTTAAAACTACATCATAATCAGCAGTGACCAGTAACCTCGGATGAATACTTTAGTCAGTGATCCAGCAAGTACATACACAGGTTGCCATTGATGACTTTACTGTAGTCCACTTGGCCCCTCATGGCACGGATCTTCTTGAGTTTGGCTTCCTGACTCTCCACTCTCTCCTTCAGCCTCTGTAGTTTTTCAGTCTCAGACACAGCCTGCTGCTGCCGTCGCTCCTGCTGCTTCAGATAGCGCAACCGCTGCTCCTGCAGACACAATACATACATGAGCATGCACTTTCACCATCTTCAAACCTTTACAGTCTATGCTTAAAACGGTCTTGCTCTCTCTCCCTCCCTCGCGCATATTAATGAATTGAGTTGACTGAATAAGAATACACGATGGTAAAAGGTCGGAAGACCGAACTTTTTTTTTTCCTGAACTACCACTGGTTGTGAATTGTGCTAAAACAACGTTGCCTTATCTTCTTTGAAAAGCTTTCCACACATTCAGATGACATAAACTACACTTTCAATAAAAAAAATAATAAAAAAAAATCTATCTAGTGATGAAATGTTTTCTGTGTTGAGACAAATCTCGTGTGCCGTGGTCCGTTAATGACAAGTCCGATTCGCGAACTAATGACTCCTTTGAACAGATTCACTTAGAATGGTTAAAACAACTGATCTGTCCAACACTGAACTCAAGATACATAAATCGGAAACACTTTACAATAAGGTTCCATTTATTAAAGACTAGTTAACTACATTAGTTAACATTCTATTAATATTAGTTTCTATGCAGATTCACTCCATGACAAAACCACCTCAGTCATTCTAATGATTCATTCTTTCCAAATAGAGCTATTCAAGTCATCTGGTGAAATTGTTTTTATATCGCAATGTCATTTTTTACCAATTTTGTGCAGCCCTAATCCTCGCTATGTGTTTTCTATACAGAGATATCGACATCGTTAAATATCGATATCGGCCATAACAGCAATATTAATATCGGTTATCGGCCACAATTTTCACATCAGTGCATCACTAATCTGATTGTCTTTTTGCGCAAATAAGCTTCACTGTTATTCGCCATTTGTCCGTCAAACTTTCAGAACTGTTGTGACATACAAACCGAAACCAACCAGTAATCTGTTGTTCCATTCCCGAAACCAACCAGTAATCTCGAGAAATGCAAGAGTCGAATCAGACTCTATTGTAGTAGACTACATGAACAACTACACTTGCAAATTTTAAAAATGATCCTCCTAAAGGAAAATATCTCTATTTTCAAAAAGAAAAGGAAAAGTAATGTTTAAGCCCAGGGCATCTGCAGTGCCCTAACAGAGTAAAGTGCATTCAGGACAACACCATACGATCTTGTCATTACATCACAATACCGCACTTAAACAAGACAGACAACCTAGTGATTTACTGTTGGCATCAAGCATGGAGATGTTTGCTATTAAGAGCAATAGTAGTACCTATGGGAAAAGATGCTGATTACAAACCTGACTTATTGAGTAACTAACAGAAAATAAAAGTAACTAGGCTCTTTTTTTCCATCTGCAGGGAACACAAACAGATGCAGTAAAATGTAAACAGTGTCTCTGAGTGAGTGAGAAAACTAAAAATAGCACATAGTGGACTCTCAATGACTGGAGGCTCATAGTCAACACAGCACATCGACTCACAGCAATAATAATCAAAACAGCTCTGAGATCAGTGTTCTCGTTGGGTCTGATCCTGGAACAGTCTGTAAGTGTGACCAGTCCTAGATTCCACAAATCACTCTTTGTTGAATGTAGAAACTAAGCTATTTAGCGCTCATGTGGATGAGAAATGCCTGCCACCGCATACAGAGCATGTCAGAGTTGTTTGCTACATAATTGGCGTTTTCTCTCTCGTCCAGTTTCCCGCCTCAGCCTGACTCACACCCCTATAATGGTCAGAAAAGCCTGTTGTAATGACCTATAAATGGCACTGAGGAAAACAAAGATGAGCTCAGTAACTTAAAAATCTAATAACAACACTGTTTATGAAGCAGCATAAGCTCTTTATTATCATTGTGAAAAGTTAGAGGTTTACCCAACAAGCACCAGTTTTGAATAATAACAGGGATACTTAACACATTAATTGCATTTTCCCCCCAGAAATGTCTTACAGTTATTTGCATAGCATAACAAACATACATGGCAGTTCGCTTGAAACTTTAAAGATTTATTTTTTTTCACATAAAGATGGTTTATGGAGAGTGGGAAAAAATCTTTCGCATACATATTAGAACCCTACGTGTTTTTGCCCAGTGCAAATATGAGTAAACACCCAGAAACGGCAGTGTGAACTAAATCACCACTAAATGACACATTAATCAACAGCTCTTCATATTTCCTAAGGTTATCTACTTGTTTTTAGACTATCTATAGTCTTTTTATTTTTCAGAATGAATAGTGGAAACTTTAGGTTTAACTTAGGTTAAACTAAATGGTTGTTGACTTAAAGGGACAGTTCAGTTTGGCAAAAGAGAACTCTTGGTAATTCTACATTTTATCTGACAAATCAAGACAAAGCATTGGATTACACACGGTACTCAATCACCTTTCCCAAAGATATGTTGCTACTATTCAGCTGCCAGCTATTCAGACATCGCACAACTGCAAGTTTGGTTCTAGGACAAATGTAGATCGATAAATAAAGAAAAGACTAAAATTATTTGTCAATTTCTGGTAAATTCCACTAAACAGTCAAAATATATGGTATATCTGATTAAGGGGTAGATAAATTGATGCTTAACGTCCACAATATCAATAAAATCAAAATAGAAACAGTGACTTAATTCCAATGTTCGTTTCAATTGCAAATGCTAAATGGAGAAAATATTTGCATCTATAATTGGAGTCAAATAAGTTAATCAATTTGCCAATATGTTATTTACATCGTGCCAAAAATACAATTCACAATACAGTGGGGTCCAAAAGTCGAAACCACTAGAGAAAATGCTTCTATTTTGCAACCCTTTTTAATAATAAGATTAATAATAGTTACAATTTTGCATACATTAGATGAACAACCTAGACATTTAAAAACTAGGAAATTCTAAAAATCTACCTGAAAAATAACGCCAAAGCATATGATAATACACCATACAGTGCCATCATACAGAAAATGATGCTCACAATATCAAACAAATCAAAATAAAAACCCATTTTAATGTCAGTGAATTATGTTTGATTTACTTACAAATATTTCCTCCAGTTAGCTTTTGCGTGTAGTCCCCACACAGATGAAAACAAAGATCTATAAAAAGATGCACATCAAAAGACACATCTGAGCGTATTACCTTAGCGACAAGCATCTGTTGCTGGGCCTCAATTTGCTGCTGCTGACGAGTGGCCATCTCCTGCAGCTCTGAGAGAGTGAGCTCCACGCGAGGGTTTCCCACCTATACACACAGAGAGAGGGGGGGGGGGGGGGGAGAAAAAGAGAGCGCGTGATGGAGGTAGAGGACAATCAAAAAGGAGGGACAATCAGGCCAAAAAAATATATGCACAGAAACAAGGATACAAAGATGACTGGTTTAATTCTACAGGCATAAATGACTGAGAAGACTGTGAGAAACAGACACAACCAGGGCTCACTGTAGTGAAAATTGGGTGTGAAATGACCTGTGGCCAAGTAAACACTATGAGCTTAATTATAGCATGAGCGCTATGTTGGCGTAGGCCTGCTAAGCTCATCGTGAAGAGGGCTGACGACGCTTTTAGCCGAAAACAGGGTCTAAAACAGGCCTGTGTCAGAGATGCATCCCAGAATCCCACTCTCTATCACTGCATTCTGGAAGATAAGAGCAATTATCCGTCACCGTGGCTGTCGCCAGGGTGTCGCCATGACAGCAGAGCAGAACTGCTGTGTAAAAAAGATTAAAGGCACCAAAATACACAGATGGCGATTGCCATGATAGACTGCCATTTGGAGCAATCAAGCAAATGATGCGAACATGGTGTAGTGTAGGATGACTTACATAAACCTGGAGCAGAACACCATTAACAGTTCAGGCTGTGCAAAATATTCCCCTCAAGATTCAAATCTTCTATTGTCTCTGTCAATATAGCAATGCTTCCATTTCCTAAAAAGTCAACAGTCTGTTTTGTCTCTGGGCTGTTCTAAGCAAAAGCTATACAAGTGCACTCAGTCAACTTAGGTTGAAGCTGGGCCGGTCATTAAGGTTATGTAAGGACTAAGCGCAATCAGGCATATCAGTTGGAGTCAAATTAGTTCATCAACTTTGCCAATATGTTAATTACATCATGCCAAAAATACAATCCACAATATGGAGGGGTCCAAAAGTCTGAGAC
Organism: Tiaroga cobitis; assembly: GCA_030578255.1. Lineage (NCBI taxonomy): Eukaryota > Metazoa > Chordata > Actinopteri > Cypriniformes > Leuciscidae > Tiaroga > Tiaroga cobitis. Next base: position 24,107,357 of record CM060610.1, read on the forward strand.
CACTAAAGAAAATGTTTCTCTTGGCAACCTTTTATAATTTAATAATAATAATAATAGTAACAGTAGTAGTAGTAGTAGTCGTACGCTGACATTTGATTTGCAACCTAGAAACTTAAATATTTTAAGTTTAAGTATTTTACACTACATTTTACACTTATTTCCCCCCAAAAATAAATAATAATAATAATAATAATCATTTCACAAAAGTTTTTTGTATTTATCTGCTTTTTGCTGCATTTATCTAATTACAAATACAGTAAAATTGAGAAATATTATTAGAATTTAAAATAACTTTATCTAAATGCATTATTCCTGTGTCGGCAAAGCTGAATTTTCAGCATCATTTCTCCAGTCTTTAGTCACATGATCCTTCAGAAATCATTCTATATGCTGATTTGGTGCTCAAGAAACATTTATTATTAATATCAATGTTTATAGTTGTGCAGCTAAATACTTGAAAACGTGATAATGTTTTCCCCAGACTCTTCGATAAATAGAAAGTTTAAAAGAAAGTTCATTTATTTGAAACCAACATCTTCTATAAAATTATAAATGTCTTTACTGTCACTTTTATTAAATTAAATGTGTCTTTGGTGAAAATTGTTTTTTTTGTTTTAATATATAAATTAAAAATATATAAACTTTTGAATGATAGTGTATGTTGATGCATACATGTTTTGTCTTTTTTAAAACATTTATTACATGAGAAATGCCTTCTAACACTTTAAGGGTGGCAATCCATGCGCTAGACATTGGCCATCACTGCCGAGTCCCTCAGCAACACACTGAAACAAAATGTCTCAGTTTGCTACAGGGAGACTTGTGCTTTCAATAGTAACCTCTTACTGACAACTTTCTACCCAAGAAAAGTTTAAAAACTCTGGAATTGAATGCTGTTCAATGATGCATCAATGTGGCAATCTATCAGCATTAATACTAACATTAACCTGCCTGAGCGCACAAATATGCACAGCATGAGAAAGATACTATGGTGATGTTTGTGGCTTGGTTTTGCCAGGTCACCTATAGCCCATGGCTACTTCTATTCTTAGCCAAGTTAATACCATGATCTATATCTATAATTCATGGGTAGTATTTTTTCCACTATGATGTGATGGTCTCACAATTTCTTGTTTTTGTTTATTTCTTCCCTTTAAATCACTACGTGTGAAAACCGCAGGTTAAATCACCAGTATCGTTACAGCAACATATAATTATAAAATGGATTAATATAACAGTGGTTTTAGCAATAAGAGGATAGAAAAAAATCCAGGAAAAAGACTATTTAAACACAGTAACAACTGACAACATACAAAAGGGTTAGAACCAAAAGAACAACGTTATGACAAAATAGACATAACACCACATACAAACAAATTTCACAACATGGATAATAACAACAATAATTATAAATATGAATAAACATCAAATGTACATGTAAGGTTCAGCAATAATAATGCAAATATTATCTGATGATTTAAAAAAGTACACTACTGTTCAAATGTTTGGGGGCAGTGAGATTTTTTTTTTTTAAAGATACATTTTTTCGAACTTGCTATTTAAAGAACTATTTTCAAAATTAATAATTAGAAGAAATGTTTCTTGAGCAGCAAACTAACATTTTAAACTGATTTCTGAAGGATCATATGACACTGAAGACTGGAGTAATGATGCTGAAAATATAAATTACATTTTAAAATATTTTAATATTCAAATAGTAGACAGTTATATAACTGTAAAACTACTTCACAATATTATACATTTCATTTACAAAGTAAAAAGCAAACAAATGTCGAACAAATATTTGTCGAACAAATATCAAATAACTTGAACGGGTTACTGTTTCACTGGAAGCATCCTTCGATTACAAATTTAGAAAGATTGTGCTCCTGCTCTGTCTATAGGCCTATGTCACGAAAAAATTGAAGACCGGAAGTACGTCTTTTAGTAGGGATACTATACTCCGGTTAGCTTTTTACAATGGCGGAGTCCGATAGATACCGCTGGACCAAATCTTCTATTGTTATACTGTAAAATAAATTAAACTCAAAGTTATATTATAAAGTATAAAGTAAGACTGGGGAGAGTTTGCAACAATGCCAATTTCACCAATTAGTATTGAGCTACAGGGATAATTTCACATCAGTTCATTTCTTTTCTGGGAATCAAACTCATGTCATGACTGCTGGACACTAACAATCACTGCTAATACACAAACACACTCACACACACACACACACACACACACACACACGCACACACACACACACACACACACACACACACACACACACTGTCACACTGAATCATTTCTGTGTGACGTTAATTCAGTTGATCTGAGGATCACTCAAGAATATCAGTTGGAAACCAGACCTGCCTTCCACAAACGGTTTCAAAATGCAAACTGCAAACGAAAGTGCAGCCCCGGAAAATATTAAAAGGCGGCCCATCATCCCTCCTTATTAACCTAACCCAAGACTTGCGGAGTGTTTCGTCCTTCGGGAAAGCGTGAAAGCTGAGGTATGGCTGTCTACGTCCTGATGCAGAGCAACCCAGTACACTACATCAACAGCTGCGGGTGTAGCCTGCCATTGTTGTTATAGCTCTAGCCGCTCGCCAGTAAGGTAAACGTTTCTATGGTAACAGCGAGTTGGACCAATCTGCAGACGTTGCTGCTACGCTTAGGATTGTGGGTAGCGCCGTTTTTTTTTTTCATAAGATCGCGGATAAAACATGTTTTTTCTTAAAACAAGACTGATTTCATACGAACTTACTGCTTCTACAGGAGCAAAAACCTTCTTTTCACAACCTCATAACCATTTAGACATTATGGCTGATAATCTAAATCCTTATCGAGAAATACTGTTGACCGGAAGTTCTGAATCCCTACTCCCCATTCCGGAAGCAGGAAGTGTGACATAGGCCTATACAAAACTGTCCTTTCCATTCAACTAATGATTTGTGATTTCTAAGAAAAAAAAAGAAAGAAAAAAAAGTGGCTTTTGCCTGGAGCCGAGGGCTCAATCGGGTCTGGATCAAGTCATTTTAAATCAAAGTGAGAGATTGAACTTTTTCCCCCACTGCTACCACTTTGCTTGAGAACCAAACAGGCTATATGTCAGATACACCAAGCAGCATTACGAACACCAGTTATGCCTTCAAATGTGTCTGAAGACACCAGCACAGAAACAACATTCCAATACTTCAAATGATCAACTTTCGAAGCAACTTTGCTTCACAACAAGAAAGCGCAACATCTTAGCTCAACACTTACCTATTTTTTTAAGTTCAGCTTCCCTCAGCACAAAATACTCACGACTTGACCAATAAATGACGCAGCTTTTCATGCAGTTCCCATAAACACGAGCTGCATGGCATATCTCCCAATTTCATTAAAGCTGAAATGATTTAATTGAGTTTGCAAGAGAGTGATACATGGCTTAAAGGCCAATTGTGTCATGCTCTGTTTACCCACACTGGCGACTCTGTCTGACCACATCACATTGGTTGTAAAGAGCCTATTTCAATGTGGCGCAAGGAGCAATATACAACAGACTGATTTGATTATCCGTTTCTGAAGTGGTTCTGGAGAGAAAAAAACTCCCCAGTCTCTTCTGCTGAGGGAGCTCTCGACCACCCTCCAGTCAGACTGCATGGCATGATCCTTTTTTACCAGATCCAGTTGTAAAAATATGGCCGTGGATCTCTAGGGAAGTCTAAGAGATCATTCACCGGTGGGGTGAAACTCAATGCTTGTTAAAACAATAATCAGCCCTAAGGTAAATAAAAAAACTGTGGCCAAGCTGAAGATTTCACTGCTAAGATCTTGCTCACTGCTTTCTTGCCTCGTAGGTTTGAAGTAACAACAATTTCTGTTATGCAGTTTATTCAATACAAGACAAAGGAAGGAGGTCAGTGGGTAATAACTTGGACTCCAGGGCCTCGTGCTATAGATCATGTGCTACAGAACAACTACGGCATGCTTCTCCAGAGACTTCACATTCTGGAACAATGGATACATGGGACAGTCCAATTTCGTAAAAAGCAATTTCAGACATTTTGCTAACTTCAACCACAATGTGGTGGTTTGAGCCGCTATCAATATACAGGTTATTGAAATCGCTTTTCACTTTCGCATTTGCAATCATGCATACTCTGTGCATAGGGAGCAGGACCGCACATTTTACAAGATAAGATGTTTGTCAATGACGCTCAGGATCTGTTGCGCACCAAATCCTCAGCCATCATTTTATCAGTCATCTCTCCTTACTCTCGTCACGTGTAATCTGACTCCTGCTGCACTGTGCTACGACTCTGCTGCTCGTGCTGTATAGAGCAGTTATAACTGTAGTATCTGTTGTCCAACTGAACTAAATTGTCATTTTGTATTTTTATAGAAACAAAAACCGAGGGGCCGGTGTCACGGTGGGCAGTTAATGTGAATGGTGTACAGACAAACACTGTGTAAAACCGGTAACACAGCAAGCCTACACATCGGTCCAAAATCCACCTTCTTAAAAACATGTCAGCAAACCAGAAAGTGCTAATTAATTGGCAAGCGTTGCTGCCGAGATAAATATTCTCCCTATGCCCCAAACCTAAATTGCAGGACAAACTCTGGCATTAAATACTCCATCTCTGCAGGGCAGCATTTCCCAATCAAAGCAGCTTTGGATGCAACTTTACATGTTGCCAAAGCTGGCTGGTGAAATAAAAGCTAAGCTCGCCTTCCAACAGAAATATTATTTTGATGATGTGCTGCATTTCCAAGGAGTTTTATAACAAGTTGAGCAATATAAGTATACATCCTTCATCACTTCACAGAATGCACCCACATGGACAGCATGTTCAGCTGTGACTCTTGGCATGGAGGAGGCACACATATAATCCGCTTTCCACACTAAGATTTAGACCGATGCTCATTTATTGGCACTGGCCTGAAAGCTGTGCAGATCTTACAGAGGATGTAAAAGATGTTCAAGCAATGTTATGATAAGCTGTACATTAGAACACCAGGTCACTGACCTCATTAATCCGTTCGATTTTATTCTAATTTATTAGGATATATTTCAGTTATAATGTAATTTTGGGAACCCTCTAAACATTGTACATTATGAAAATATTAGTAAAAAAGCTGCAGTATCCAAACGTTGTATTAAAACTGCTATTTAATATAAAATAATCAAAATGACCACTTTGGATACAACATCTGCTACGTAAATAAATGCTAACTTAATTCTGACACAAACTAACAAACATTGGAGAACTTATGAAAAAAGGCAGACAACTAACAAGCTATTCATAATAAACCTGAAATCATGAAGTTGCATGCACATTCACATAACTGTTTCAGTGGAAGAAGAATAAGGTAGAAAATAAGAATAAAAGATCAAGAGACATTTTCAAAATAATTATATTCATGATGAAAAGCGAAGTGCTGAGGGAAATGAGTGAAGCAACAGCAAAACCTGGAACACGTGAAGCCCTGGAGAGAGTATCTGCCCACACACGCAAGAACAGCTTCAACTTTATAAAACATGATCTGCCCACACAGTTCAGCGTTCTGGAGCTCATAACTCTGCATGTGTGATGGACAGGCATGGTGTTCCTGTAAGCAGTGGCTCTAGTGCTATTAGATAGATTAAATGGGTAATAGACTGCTCTATGCTATCACAAAGAACACAATAAAAAGACAGACAGCTCTTATTACTTTCCAAGTACAATGGACCACACACAGACTGACAACAGCTGATTTAACCATTGAAAGGCATTAAGTCTATGCCTTTCAAGTATATGAATGTTCAGAAATGTATTATTGAAAAGAGACTGCGTAGGATGGTCTTTTCTGCATGGAGAGCAGAGGCAGCCTTACCTTTTAGACTCTCCCTTGGGACACAAAGTCAGTCACGAGCTGTGTAGATGAACGAAGTGTGCAGGGATGGGGTGATGGGATGAACAAAAAGGACTGAAAGTCCCAGCATGCACCGACACCCTTCACTGCAGACAGGGCCACGGTGACCCTCTGAAACGCCACACGGTTAGAAAGGAAACTCTCAGAAAGAGTAAAAGACAACAGATGGAGTGACAGCGATAGGAAATGAGAGAGAGTGGGCCACCCACTATTTCATAAGGGGAAAAATGTGGCCACACATTCAGGGATTTACCATACTGTGAACACTGGGCGTGGTGTGAGAGAGAGAGAGAGAGAGAGAGAGAGAGAGAGAGAGAGAGAGAGAGAGAGAGAGAGAGAGAGGCATCTTCAGAGAAACAGAAGTCGAATCAGAGAAAACAGCCCTGCTGTAAAAACCAGGGGGATGATCCTCTTAAAAGCGGTTATGTCATGAAATGGGGGTAATCCACAAAATAATAAAGACGTAACGGGAGAATAACAATACAGCTGAACGTGTTATGAGGTTTCAAAGAATTTCACTCTCACATAAACGCGTTGGGCGATATCCTCCATTTTCATATCGCCCTATCGTCAGCCTGTGAGATCGGCGATACACGATATTATCGCGAGGGGGGCCGGGCTTACTTATTTGATTATTAACTTGCTTATTTACTCATTAATTTGCTTGTTTTATTACTTCGTTTTATATACGAGAATATTTTTCTATTTTGCTAGAAAAGGTGGAGTGTTTATAGGCTAAATCAGGTTATTTCCCGGTATAGTGAGGTAAAAAAAGATCCTAATCATTTTTGTATCTGACTCAAGAGTATTTCAACATGTCAGTGGGAAATTTACGGACACACATTATCCTCTCATGCCGTTGCAGATGCAGCATTTTGACTGTACTTCTGCACGAGATGAGAACACGTTTTAATAATTTCTTAGGTCAAGTAGTTTGCGAAATATGTCCTCCTACCAGTGCTCTCTCTGTCTGGATGCACTTCACATATGCGCACTTCAATAAGCCCAAAAAACGCAGGTTAATGCGTTTTAAATGCTGGGAGAAATCAGAGTAAGGGGCAAAAATCTAGCTGAGTCGATCGGTTTATACTTAAACTTATGCATCGACTCCGATCAAGGAAAACGGGTTAATGCGTTTACATGATCACATGCATTGTCAGTTTATTCAGCATAATCGGGGTAAGAACGTGAAAATTTCCTGAAAAATTCCTCATTCCCCGAAAGTGAAAGCAGAAACGGACTGAGCTTTCGGCATCTGTCGCTGCATTAACGCCGCATTCTCTCAGAGACGACGATGGATATAACGTTATAGCAACTATCTTAATTTACTGGCTTAACATTTCTCTTGCGGACCTACATTAATGACAGTGAAAAAAAATTAGAAGAATATTTCTTGTTAAACAAGTGTTTGAAGCTGCTGATTTTCAGATGGCAGAGTTGTGCTGTGTTCGTGAACTAAAGACTGTTATTAGGCCTATATCATTTTAGTGATATTATTATTATTCATACTTTGTAATTGTATTGTTTTTAGTGTTATTAGTGTCATTAAATGTTTTGTTAATGTGCTTTGGAAACAAAATACTGACGACCAACGATGCCGTTTTCATCTTGTATCTGTATAAGGATGATGCGTCTGTTAAAACAAGCACTCTTGACAATTTGTGAATGGATCCCCTTGCAATTCAATTTTGATGTGGGATGTAGTTTTTTTAGTCTGTTTTAAAAACATTTTCTTAGAGGAGTCCTCATCCGCCTGTGTCGGTGATGTCGCAAGTGTTAGGCTATGTGGTGATGTCGTTGTAGTTTCATTGTAGTTCCTAATATTAATTTAACAATACTAGCTTTATAATAATAATAATAATAATAATAATAATAATAAAATACATTAGTGGTAAAACGAGCCAATTATCGTATTGATATCGCCAAAGGCATATGCCATCAGCGATATCTCTGACTATCGTCGATACATGATACTATCGTCTATCGGCACAACACTAATACACACGTGCTGATTCAGCAGCATGACATTTCTGTGTATATACACACACAAATGTCGTGCTGCTGAATCAGCACAGTGTCTGTGTACCAGAGATGACTTGCCTTGAATCCTGGACAGGGAGAGATATTACTTTAAGTACAGGGATGGGCTGCTTTAGGATTGTTCATGTTTAGAAGTAAGATGCCTCATCTTACTTCTAAACATGACCAATCCTAAAGCAGCCCATCCCTGTACTTAAATCCGATTAAACGACCCAAAAAAAAGCAGCTGTTCTGAAATATGCCAGGAGTTTTGTCTTAGCTGTACTCTGAGTCCAAGTGCCCGTTCTGAGGGTGGACAACAGGATATAAATGAGAATTATTTGAGGTTAGCTGTGCATCATAGGTACAATGTACTATGAAATAAGTTTGAATTTCTGCTCTCAAAGAAGTCACTACCAAATCAATAAGCTTGAACTTCCTGTAAATATCCCTATGCGAATTTGGTGTGAGGTAAATACTGGAAGTCCATCAGGAGAAATTCTTAACTGTGCCGATTGCCTTTGTAATAGTGTTAATTTTGTCGCAAAAACTATGACGAAAAATGTTCGCCAATGAGCTTTTTTTCCCATGACTAAGATGAGACTATGCTCCAGGAGCTTCAGACAAACAATGACACTCAAACACTACTCACGTGTGGACCCGAATCAAAGCAACCTCCGCATCGGTTTTCAGGCCTTCCCGCTTCGCTCTCTCCAGCGCTGGACACCGTTTCTAATATTAACACGGGTCTTAAAGCTCTTGCCCAGACATAACCTTTTATTTTACAATGATTTCTTCTGAGCTTTTCTCTTTTGTATTGTGTCTCATATCTATTTCTGCAGTCTTTCTTCAGTTCAAATCTCCCTCTTGCTCGTTCTCTCTAATGCTGATTGGCTACACGTTTGTTGTTGTGTCGGTCCGACTAACTTCCAAACAGCATATTTCAAAACGACTTACCCCACTTTTAAAAGGATACATTTTCTATCCGGTGTGTTACATTTGCAATGATCTACATTTGAGCTATTCTTGCTGCGATCAAACCTTCTCTGTAATAACTCCAAACAAGGATCACGACTATATTGTTTGGATTGTGGTTGCGGAATAAATGCACTTGCAACCTCGGTGTGACTGTACAAAATATTTTTTTTGCTGTTGTTTTAATAGAAAAACATTAAATGTCATTTGGAATTACTTTTAGGAATTTCACGTTTTTTTTTTCAGTTTTCATAATGTAGACGGAGAGTGTTGAATAATGATAAATAGACTATAGTAAACAAGTACACTAGATGAGGTTAAATAAACCATGCGTATGAGTGCTCTTATAGGTGAAAGTGCAATAATTCTGATGAAATGTAAAAATAATTTCTCAAATAACAACAATCGTGATAATAATTTTGAGCAAATTAATCGTTATTATCAGTTTAACCATTATGCAGCATGATGAAATTGTGAAGTTTTCAGTGACTAAAACTTGACTAAACAAAAACAGGACAAGGTTTACTAAACATGATAAAAAAAAATAAAAAAGTACTAAAAACGTACAAACGTCCTAAGACCAAGACAAAATAAAAAAAATTGCTGACAAAATTAACATAATTTTGAAATGACAGAAATTTCACCAAGATATGGATATTTAATAATTTACTCACACTCATGCCATCCCAGATGTACATGATTTTTTTTTTCAAATGAACACAAATGAAAATGTTTAGAAAAATAATCCTGTTCTGTGAGTCCTTGTAATGTAAATGCAGGGTGCCAATAAATGTGACGCTTCAAAAACCACACAAAGAAAACACGACAGTAATTCATAAGACCAAAGTTGATGAATCAATGTCTTCAGAAGTGAAATTATTAAAGCTACACTGTGTAACTTTTTTAGTTTATTCTTAGCTAAAAACACTTAGTTCTTTCAAAAATATATGTGCTCAATGTATATTTACTTCGTTCAAGTAATAAAGTATTCTCGTGAGTGTATAATATGCCATTGAAAATACATACGGGTAAGGGGTTCTAATGTCGGTCGCCATGTTGCCCCTCCATCTTGAAAGTACATTAGCCAAAGAGGGACATACCCGTTAATTCAAGCTTCGCCTTTCGCGTTTTAACACTCGATGGCACCGTGTCGAATGTGAAGAGGGGGATTGCTTGAGACTGATATATAAAAACCTGAAAGCTTTTTGAAAGTCTGTTGCTGATGGAGCATCACTCTTATTCTCGAGCATACGTATCAGAGTCTCCAAGGAAACGAAAAAGAGTTAAAAGTTAAAAATAAAAGTTACTTTACTAAGATTAGCTTGCATTCGTCTGGGAACCTGATAACTGATGTTAGCAATGAAATGGTAAAAAAAATTACAAAAACATAAAACTATTATTCATTTTACATAGATGTCATAACCTACATGTTACCTGACTAATTAAATTACTGCAAATTATAATAGTTTTCTAAAATAACCTCATCACTTGAAGGAACACTCATGGACAAGGTCGAACTGGAAGCCATGTTAATCTTGGACTACATTGGTCACCGTAGGAGTTAAAACGAAATCGGAATTGAGAGGAACAGAAACTAATATTCACTGGATGGTCATATACCTTTTCACCGCTAGATGGGGGTAAAAATCACACAGTGTAGCTTTAAGAAAAACACATTTAAATACTAACTTTTACTATAAACCATTACTCCTGGCCAACTGTTTCATGAGATCACGCTTGACAAAAACTTGGCCGAGATATACCTCTTCCAGATCAACAATAAATGGCAGAGCAATTCTCATTCTGTCCTCACCCTCTGTTTCCTCTGAACAGATGGCAAATTAATCATCAGTTGTCAAACTAAACCATTTAATCAAATTATACAGAGAACTTGCAGGATCATGGGCCAAGATAGCCAAATTCCATATAAATTAACCCTCTTGAATCCACTCAAACACAAACAGAGAGTGAAAATGAGAGTCATATGGGTACCTGACAAGACAGGCAGACAGAGGTGTTGTGTAACAGTCCCTACAGGAAGGCAGCACCTGTCAGAAAAAAGTGTGTGCTAAGCACCGTAGTGGTGAGACTTCATGCCTGGTTGGCAACAGCATCACTAATCAGCTCCCTCGCCAACCAACTACCTGTGTCATCGTTCCATCTCTGAAGATCGAGACGACTGTATGGAAAAAAGCATGCCCCCATAAATGCTTGCGTTTTCTCATTCCATACACTGGTGGTCTACAGTTATCTTTCTCCCTGAAGGTGGAATTAGTTCCACTTCCTGGAGCCTGGCTTTTCCCCTGTTGGAATCTGGGCCAGATGGTTGGAGGAGACGAGCGCAGTGGACTACTCTTTGCAGGAAGCACACAAAAAGAATGAGTGATGTGACAAATGCTAATATGAAAGAAAATGTTGAGTGAATCTGGGACGTGACAGGTCTGGCTGCGTTTGGCTCGGGTTAAGAGAGAAAGACTGAATAACGTGACGTGATTGAAACGCTTCAGTACCGAAGAGTGTCAACTTCAGCCAGAACTTTGCAGCTGCTACTTTGCATTACAGTAAGCAGAAAAGCATACGATTTTATAAGTGTGTGGAAGTTAACCCCCCAGGATGCATTTGGAATAACCACAATGCTAAGATTAGAAAAAAAAGGCACACATTTTGATGAGGATGTGATATGAACTAACCCCATTCTCGTTGTGCATGTCTGAGCTGCTTTCTCTTCTCCTGCTGGGCTGCTCCTGAGACTGCTGGCTCCCTATGAGTGGAGAAATATAATACAGAAAGCCCATCAAAAAAAAAAAAAAAAGCACATTCAATTGTGAAACACAATCATGAATGAACACAAAAAAAGCATCTAAATATACATTGTGGAATTTTAACAAGCAAAACATGGTTGGCTGAACAAGACTGTGGAGGAAAAGTTTAAAGGCCTGTTTGTTATTGCCATGTGACACTGGGAACAGAGCTTGTGCTTTCAGTGGATTACTGCCTCTCTTTCCCTCCCACACACAGGGGTTTCAGGTTTATGTAATCCATGTGGACGCTCACTATAAGCTAATCCTGCCTATGGTGATAGGAAAAACCTCACTGGGATGTGAACAAAAAGAGTAAAAACAAACAAATGATAGGATAAAGAAAGAGACAAAGAAAGACTTTAGCACTGTTAACACTGATCACGTACATGTGGCGGCATTACACTATGTTCAGGGATAATGCGAGCAACCGGTCTGTCCATGGTGATATCTCATTGATCATCCTGATATACAAAACTGTACAATAAAGTGATGACAAGTCAGTTTTATCCGTTTAGTATACTGTGTGAAAATAGCTTTTCATAAAATCACTTCAGAGGTTTTTCCCACTTAGTTAGAGGCTGTAACATATGAACATACACTACTGTTCAAAAGTGAGAGAAAATAATGCAGAAATTAAGGATTAAACTGATTAAAAGTGACAGTAAATACATATAAAATGTTACAAAAGATTTATGTTTTAAATAAATGCTGTTCTTTTGAACTATTTCCATCAAAGAATCCTGAAAAAAAAATCTATAAAAATAGCTTTCCTAAATATTAAAGCAGAACAATTGTTTTCAACATTGATAAAAAAAAAAAAGTTTCTTGAGCACCAAATCAGCGTATTAGAATAATTTCTAAAGGATCATGTGACATTGAAGACTGGAGAAATGCATGGCTGCTGAAAATTCAGCTTTGCCATCATAGCAATATATCACAATTTAAAATATATTAAATTTATTTTAGTTGTAATAATATTTCACTATATTACTCTTACTGTATTTCTGATCAAATAAATGCAACCTTGCCGAGCATAAGAGACTTCTTTCAAAAACTCTTACCAAACCTTTTGAACGGTAGTGTATCTATGCAATATATATTAGCACGTTCGAAATTCACACAAGAATTTCCATAGTTAAAAATGCTTGCCCTAATAGCAAGCAATTTTTTTTTATAAGAATTGTAACTCCAATGATATTGTAAATGTAAGGGACATTTTGTTACATGTTATAAGCAGTGGCGGCTCCAGACAATTTTGATTGGGGGGGCAATGGGGGGTCCTGGTTATTTCAAGGGGGGTCTCATGAAAACCAACAAAAAATACAGTGGACACGGCTAATAACTGCATATTGCTGCTACTTAACAAAAACAACACAGCATATCAACTACTTTGTTTTTAATTAATTAATCAATTGCAGTTTGCAAACAATATGCTCGAACTTTAATTGCCATAGCCACACCCATGACAGAAAACATATTTACAAAATAGTATACTCCTCATCCTCCAATTCCTCGGTGTCCTCTGTTTCCAGTCTTTACTAAGAAATCCTATGAAAAATTATTTACAAAATCTTCTGCAGGACAGTTCAATTCTTTACAATAATATAATATATTATGAAAGAAAATGAAGCTGTTACACTGAGATGGTTTAGGAAAACCATAAAGTTTTTTGTACAGTCAATTAATTGTACAGGCAGCATTAAACCATCAAAGTTAAATGATTGTTTATAGCTTATGAATTTCCTAGCCTATATTTTCTTTAGCAGGGGGTTTCAAACTTTTTAATGGCAATGAGCCCTAAACAATACCCTTGTGAGATTCTTTATTTAGGCTTATAATATAATAAAATATAGGCCTAATATAAAAAAATGAATTGAAGTATTTGAACTGATATAATATATCAGTTTAAATGCTTCAATTTGTTTTCATATTATATTATTATAATATGAAAACAAAACTGAAGCATTTACTGTAAATAGCTAGATCTAATAGCTAAATATTTTCAAGAAAAGTGAATATGTGAACTCTTTTATAGTAGCCTAATCTAACCATGCCTGAAACTATTTAAATCTATGTAAACTAATGTATTTTGACTTTGCACGCGGGTGTGTGTAATTGTTACCGTTCTGTGTCCATCATCCGTTATTTCCACCACTTTAATCAAACCACTCTAATTTAAAACATGATATTATGATTTTATTTCACATGACTTTGCGTTTCTCGTCGCCTCTCGTATTGAGATATTTGGTCCGCACACACGACTCACTGCCAATCACACGCGCTCACATCATTCCTATGAGACCTGTAAACTGCACTCACCAGTTTGAGCACTGCAATTATTTCTCACATACAATCAAATGGATTTCCCCACACTTTTCGCGTCAGTCCTCTGCGTGGCATATTATTCTTTTCTGCGCGGCCGCGGCATCAGAAGTGCACGACCGCGCACGCGCGCAGCTTAGAGGGAACGTGATTCTTATGTTTATATATTTTGTATGTCGAATAAATTATTAATTATTATTGTTCTGCGTAGTTTGAAGATAAACATTTTTAAATATTTATCCCGGATACATATTTTTTAATCAGGAAGGGGGTGGGGGGTCAAATGGGGGGTCAAAGCATTTTTTGGGAGGGTCTTGAGACCCCCCAAGACCCCCCCTGGCGCCGCCGCTGGTTATAAGAAAATAAATTATTCAGGTTACTATGTTAAATGTGTGTGTTCGTGCAGCACTTTCTAACTCTCTTTTTTTTAATTTACTATAATTTATAATTTAGTGATTTAATGTGTCTTTCTGCTTTAAAATTGTGGACATTTTCTTTTAATAAAATATTACTATATTTTGAAAGTATAAATGTATTTATAATTTAATGTACAACAGCATGGCATACATTCGTACGTCTATTTTGGTAAAATGTTCACTATTTCACAACTAGTCACCCATAGCAAGCTGTGCTTGAACACAGTGAATGTGTGTTTGCACCTGTCCAGTAAAGGCAAGGTGCTTGATTATATAACCAGTAATATATTACTTAACCATGCAGTTATGCTGCCTGTTTGTTCATTTCATCAATATTTCTTCATCTTAAATATGGTATTTGCTATTTTATTGTGGTAGACTTCCCAAGTCATTTTGCCTTGCTCAGTGTTGTTTGAAGGCACTGACACTTGCAAAGCTACTTTGATTCATTTTGTGAATAGCACAACAGAATCAAATGATGAACAGAACCCTGCCTTGTTTGGCCAGGATGTGCTTGTCTCTTTCTTTCACATGTTAGAGGCCACGGAAAAGGGAATGAAAAACATTCGGCCACTGTCAGCCAATGAGAAGAAAGCGGTGGTGGGCAGGACGTGGCCTATAACCAGTCAAGAGGGAGTGTTCTCACCCTGATCGCTGCTTTCTGTGGGCGAGTCTTCGTGGCGCAGGTAGAACTTCACCTCCTGCTTTCTGGGGCCCCATTTCTGCAAGTGCTCATACATCATGTGGTCAAAGGGGATGGGTCGCTCTGGAGAGGGGAAAACATAAGACAGCGCATTAAAACAACAAACCATGCACTCTGATTTTAGAAAGGTCATAAATATCATGTTTTGTTCCTCGGGGAAAAAAGCTGGTAAAAAGACGGAGGGGTAGTGTGTTCACATGAGAGCAGGAGCGAGACACTCTCATGCCGAGGAGAGTGTTATTCCAATGTTACTCACTTCAAGCCACACCTTAGAGGAGAACAGAGGAACAGACATAGTGGGATCAAGAGAACTAGGAAATTGAATCAAACGTGGCATCCAGCCAGAGGAATGTGGCGGGGCTGGGTGGGCAACAGAGACATAAATGAGGGAAAACAACATTTTGGCCATCGCAAACAGGTGGAGGGACATCTGGAAGCCTGGCAGGGGGATGGGATAAAACTACACACAATAATAGAAGAAAGTATAAAAGTGGAGAATATAAGAAAAGCACACAGGGACGTTTACAAAAAATAGTGAGAGCAGGCCATTTTAACCTTCTAAGAAACCTAGAGTAAAAAAGCTTTAGCTAAATACCCATAAACAACACAAGAACATTACACTCATATCAGCAAAGTATTATACCTATTCAGTTTGACTACCAGCTTTTTAGGACAGGAAATGTTTATAACTAGATTTTCCGAAGAAGAAGGTGCTGACCCATGTAAAAGTCGCAGCCATGATTGCTAGGATGCTGTGGGTGGCCGTCATGGTTTTTCCAAAACAGTTGCTAATTCTTACCCAGTGTTCTGGTTTGTTGCTAGGTTGTTGCTAGGCGGCTGCTTTCTAGTCTAGGTCAAAAGAGACCACTCGCATGTAAGTCTACATCATATTTTTTGCCCCTGGATTTGTGTTGGGTTCTTTATGCATAATAATACATATAATTCAAGAATATTTAGTTTATTGTTATACTTTAAAAAATATTTTTTTAAAGGGTTAGATCAGCAAGAAAAAAAGAAAGAAAACTCAGTCATGTTAGCTTACTCTGAAGTTGTTCCAAACCTGTATGAATTTCGTTCAACTTCTAAACACACATCAACATATTTTTAAATGAAACCTGAGAGATTTCTGTCCTTCCATCAAAAGTCCACGACACCAAAACTGATGCAAAATATTTCATAAAGACATTGTAAACAATCCATTTGAATCGAGTGGTTTCATTTAAGTCTTCTGAAGAGACACTTTATGTATGTGACTTAAAGGTTAATTAAAACTGCTCTTCACATAGAGCACATCAAATATGGAAGTTCAAACAACGTGATAATGTGGTTGAGCTTTGGTTTGTTATATTTGATGTATTCTCTATGTATGTGCATGAATCAATGGTTATATGTGAATAAAATCCTAAAGATCCTAAATTAAATCACTCAATTCATATGGATTTACTTTTACAATGTATCTTTATTAACTTTTGGAACCATTAAAGTTTTGGTTGTGTGGACTTGCAGATAAACAAAAGTCTTACTATGACTTGCCTCAATAAACTCCTAAATTCCTAATTAGTGTGTTTATTAATAATTAGTAAGGTTTAGGTTTAAGTTTAGGTATTGCGCAGGATTAAGGGATGTAGAATATGGTCATGCAGAATAAGGCATTATCATGTGCTTTATAAGTACTAATGAACAGCCAATATCCTAGAAATATGCATGCTAATAAGCAACTAGTTAAAGGGATAGTTCACCCAAAAATGAAAATTCTGTCAGTAATTACTCACCCTCATCTTCGGAACACAAATTAAGATATTTTTGATTAAATCTGAGAGCTGTCTCACTCCTTCATAGGCTTCTAAGGGATTGAAACTTGCCGGACCAGAAAAGTTATTAAAGACATCTTTAAAATAGTCCAATTGACTACAGTGGCTCAATCTTAAGTTTATCAAGCGACGAGAATACTTTTTGTGCGTAAAAACAAAAGAAAAATAACGACTTTATACAACTATTCATTTCCTTCTCTGTGGGGAGAGTATTTTTAATAAAAAATATCTTAATTTGTGTTCCGAAGAAGAACGAAAGTCTTACAGGGTTGGAACAATATGAGGGTGAGTAATTACTCACAGAATTTTTTATTTTCGGGTGAGCTATCCCTTTAATAGTGAGAATTGGACCCTAAACTACAGAGTTACCCAGAATTTTTATTTTCACGTGAAAAACTTTAATTGTATTAATTATCAATTCATTATGCCAATCAAATACAACCCATCAATAACTACTGATATTCCAAAATACTTATTTTAAGATATAAAAATCTTATAGAAAATCCTGGACAGCTGATAACCACAAGAAAAGATTTGGTGAGGCAAAATATCCACTTAGTATCCAGACAGTAATGATGCATCATATGCGATCCATTACCAGCTGTAAATAACTGGGCTCATCACGATTTCAATGACAGATGCACTGTCAAGATGAAAGGACACAGTGCTGATGGAAGGGCTTTTGAAAGGAGGCTCCCTGAGCAAAGATAACATTTCTGCCACACAGCTGTTTATACAAATCACTATCATCAAGAGAAAATGGGAAAATGAAGGGGAAAAAAAACATGCACACAGCTGTCAGAACAGAAGTAGCAGTTATGTCTGAAAGGACTAAGTGAGTGTTTTTCCTTTGCTGCCAGATTCCTCAAAATACTGAGCATGTGCGTCTTTGTAAGAGTAAAAGCACTAAATGTTTTTTACTGAAAGAAATGGTTAGGGTGGGAAGGTGAGAAAACAAGAGGCTATTGGAGTCTGTAGAAATTATTTCAAGTAAAGCTGAGTGCTTCCCATTGTCAATATTTTTCACCATTTAATTTAAGAAATGTCAATGAAAGACAAACTTATATCCTCCAACAGTCATTGCTGGGAAATACCCTGCATTTACTTGCTACAAATGGCTAAGGACATAAGGGAGGGACTCAAAGAAACTCACCATTTCCACGCCATACTTCAGCCAGGTGGCAGCCGCTTTCTCCCGGTTCTTTACAGAACTCCACCACATCACGACAAGTTGTCTCCGGAGTGATGGGCACCTCCGTCAGGGCCTGCTCCCCATCACTCAAATACACCGTTAAAATCATCTAGAAGAGAAAAAGAGAATAGAATATTTTGAATATTTCATACCCAAGAGAGAAAGGCAGGGATTCCCACTGAGCCATAAGACCACTAGGGGGCAGTGCCATTGCTCAAACAACTTAAATAACATTAGTCATTAAGAACCTTACACCTCTTGAGAAGTTGCATATGGGAAGATATACCACAAAAATACAGCACATTGAGTCCAGAGTCTGTTAATGGAGATTTCTAGCACCTCCCCTCAGCTATAACTCACTCTGATAGAGGGAAACGCCTGGGCCTGTTAGCTTGACGATGACTGACAGGTGTGGTGGGCTGATTAGTGCTGCTGTAAGTGAAGTGTGACAGGTGGATGGTTTGGTGCAAAATAAGAGAGACCCGTTAGATTAATTTATTTAGATGGATTTCATGTAATTATTTATTATGCTACATATGACATGATCTGTATATGTTTTAATTAAAAATGTATATATTGCAAATCATTAACATATATATATATATATATATTAGGGCTGTAACGATACGCGATATAAAATCGAAATCGCGATACTCAGGTCCACGATCCTGTATCGCGATGTGAGAAGGCAGAATCGCGATCACACCCCTTCCAACTCCCAGAGTTATCCTTCCTGTCCAGAACCAGGGCTCGAATTTCGGCGCGGGATTGCGGGTATTGCGCATAATTCAAATCATTCCCGCAGGTCTCCCATTTATAATGCGGGAAATTCCCGCAATCGTAATCCACACAGATGATAAAATCAAATCATTCTTTTAACAACTATCTTCCAGACGCAATTTCACAAACAGCGTGAGTGTTCAGCGGTGCCGCGCGCGTCTTCTATCTCTTCTCTCATAATGTGTTGTGCAAGGCAGGCGCTGCATGCGGCGATAATACACACTCGCGTTTTGGAGTCGGGACCATAGACTGTAAAAGTCTTTTTAAGTCTTACCAGTTTAAACATTCAAGCAATTTTACACTAATCAGTGCTCGCGCGCTCTCTGAGAGATTATTTTCTATGCGCACATTCATAGAAAATCCGCCTCAAAAACAGCTGGCCAGTAACTATTTTTCGCGGATTATATTGCTTTAACACGCAAAATTGTCAATTTCGGTCTTTGTGAGTAGGCTATACTCTAAACATAGTCGGTTTTGTCTTTAATAGGCATAAAACGCATGCCAGTATAATGAACACAGGATCCGTGCACTAGCTCTTAAAGTGACGGAAGCCATATGTGTCTGTCATTAATTTTGTTGTCAAAAAAACAAAAGACGGCTTTAAGTTAAAGGAATCAGGATTAATAGCCTATGCATTTAATTTATTCAGGACTAAAATACTACCCAGTGTTATTTTCCATTTGATTACTTTATTCAGTTTCTGTATGTGAATACTAGTGTTAGACCTATTCAAAAACTTTTCTCTTTAATTGTCTTTATTTGTATCTTTATTCTATTGTATTTATTTGGCTACTTTTTTCAATTTAATTAAACAATTTAAATCAAGCTTCCTTGTGATGTGTAAATTCTTAACAACAATATTACCCCATTGTAAAAATGCAATGAGCGTAAACATTTAGGCAAGATAAATGTAATAATTTTGTTTGGAAAAAATGTTCTTCTCTCAAAATCTCTTTTTTTCACCACAAGCCCCGCCCCCTCAAGCCCCGCCCCCGTGATAGAATCGCGATACGAATCGAATCGTGGGTCAAAAATCGTGATACGAATCGAATCGTAGGTTTGGTGTATCGTTACAGCCCTAATATATATATATATATATATATATATATATATATATATATATATATATATATATATATATATATATATATATATATATATATATATATATATATATATATATATATATATATATATATATATATATATATATATATACACACACACACACACACTCACCTAAAGGATTATTAGGAACACCATACTAATACTGTGTTTGACCCCCTTTCGCCTTCAGAACTGCCTTAAATCTACGTGCCATTGATTCAACAATGTGCTGAAAGCATTCTTTAGAAATGTTGGCCCATTTTGATAGGATAGGATCTTGCAGTTGATGGAGATTTGTGGGATGCACATCCAGGGCACGAAGCTCCCGTTCCACCACATCCCAAAGATGCCCTATTGGGTTGAGATCTGGTGACTGTGGGGGCCATTTTAGTACAGTGAACTCATTGTCATGTTCAAGAAAGTTGTGCGTGTTGTGGCTTCACAAATGCTTTGCTGCATACCTCGGTTGTAACGAGTGGTTATTTCAATCAAAGTTGCTCTTCTATCAGCTTGAATCAGTCGGCCCATTCTCCTCTGACCTCTAGCATCAAGGCAATTTCGCCCACAGGACTGCCGCATACTGGATGCTTTTCCCTTTTCACACCATTCTTTGTAAACCCTAGAAATGGTTGTGCGTGAAAATCCCAGTAACTGAGCAGATTGTGAAATATTCAGACCAGCCCGTCTGGCACCAACAACCATGCCACTCTCAAAATTGCTTAAATCACCTTTCTTTCCCATTCTGACATTCAGTTTGGAGTTCAGGAGATTGTCTTGACCAGGACCACACCCCTAAATGCATTGAAGCAACTGCCATGTGATTGGTTGATTAGATAATTGCATTAATGAGAAATTGAACAGGTGTTCCTAATCCTTTAGGTGAGTGTTTATATATATATATATATATATATATATATATATAATTATGTTAATGATTTGCAACATTGTGATACACAGTCAAGCTAATAAAGATTATTTGAAATTGAAGAATTGAGAGAGCAAGCAAGAAAAGCAGAAAGGCAGATCAAGAAAGTGGATGATATTGACATTACCTCCCAATTGAGGTCATGATCATCTACTACTCTACTGTCTGCAATATAGTACTGCACTGCCATTTTGGCAGAGAGCAGATGACAGATCATTACATCATCCATCAAGAAAACATCCCGACTGGTCACAACAGAGGTCTGCGATATGGCCAGTATCTCACACACATGACATTTCTCAAGATAGACAAAAGGGCATGAGGTTTACGTGGCTCGGGAAACATTTATATATTGGTTATATAAGACTGAAGTATCGCAATACCTGACATAACTCCAAATGAGAAGTAAGTCTGACCTTTGTGTGGTGCAGAGTCTTAAGAGAGGATTGAGTATGTCCAAGACAACTTGATAAATGGGCGTTTCTTCAACTATGGGCACTTTTGGCCCTGAGGACTTAAAGCAGTGAGAGTGTAAATAGTGTTTTAGGAGTTTACTTTATTGCATTTGCCACCGTTCAAGGTCCCAAAGTGTATGTACAAGCACATTTGTCAGAGCATAATTCTGTCAAGTCGGTTTTCATTTCCATCATTTCTCAAATGATGTATTGTGCTTAATAACATTCTGAAATAAAAATGAGATTATACTTTGAGGACTGAACTGTTGTCCGTCTTATGGCTAATTTGCTATTTGATGCATCATATACACGATTAACTATTTTTTTTTATATTTAGCATAATTTGACAATTACAGTTTGATTGGAAATGACAAATATTAGTTCACAAACAATAAATTTTATTATTTTTTTCACAAGTCACATCTGTGTGAACGTACATTTAAGTAAATTATTTCCACACAATGAATTGTAGAATGGATCATTTTCAGATAATTTGAAATCAGATCATTTTTGTTGAGATGGCTTTTAATATGTTTTAATTCATCATTTTGGAATAGATTTTTAATGGATATTTTAAAGACACTATTAGTCAAAGGTTTAAGAAATTTAAACTTTTTCAGCAAGAATGCATAAAAATTGGTAAAAAAAAAAAAAAAAAAGACTAAAAAATTGTTACAAAAGATTTTTCACTTTAATGAACCTCGTTTTTTTTAAGGACACTGGAAAAAACAGTGGTTAAGAATACTCCTCTACCAGTATTAGTGCACTAATGAATACTTTTAACTTCACACCATAAGTGTGTCTGTAACAAGCAATTCTTACAAAACCCATATAAATCCACTCTTCCTAAGGCATCCAGGCAGGCAAGCCCTACATTACTGGGCAGTTCAAAACACAGGTATGTGGGAGAAGAAAGAGCTCTTGCACTGAAGAAAACCTGTCAGATGCAGAAACACAACTCACATTCTTTTGTGCATGAAGTTGAAAGGAACAATTGGATTTGGTCAGTTTCAATGGACACTGTCTGGTAAATCACTAGGAAAGAAATATTTGGGCCACACACAAGTTTTTTGGAAATTTCAAAATGACTCTTTTGTGTATTTACTTAACAATGGATTCTATGTGGTGCAACACTAGAATGGAAATATGTAGGCCGTGCACAAAGAATGTGTGTGTGAAGGACATAAAAGGTGCAAACTAAAACTGCAGGGAGAATAAAACAAGTGCAAATGGGTCCAAAGTACCTTGCCGAAAAGCTGGATAATCTGAGGAAAGAAGGACTGTGTATTGCCAAGAATCTGCCGATACGATATGCATCACGATAAAGGGGTTACAATAATATATTGCGATATTGTAAGAAAGGCGATATTTCTTGTTTTTTAGGGAAGAGAATCTAATTTGAGAATCTAACTGTCATGAACACACTACCCTATGCATAAATATATGCATAACTGCATTTGCATTTATATCACTAATCACTATTTTGTGCAACCTAAGTAAGTTTGTTTATATTCTTGGATCCCGTTTCAAAGGTTAACATTACAGCATTTTATTTCTCATATATTTAACAACTGAAAGTGCATAGTCCACTCCATGAGTGCATGAGACAGTTTTTTGTATTTAATACTGTAAAGCTGCTTGCTTTAAAGCATCTACATCTTTTGTGCTATATAAATAAATGTTCCTTTAATGGAGTGCTGGATTGCAGAGCTTGTGCAAACATATCCACATCACTATGATTAGATACTTTCTTGCTGCATTTCTCACCACTGTCATTTTTGTTGTGCGTTTATTTTGTTATTGAGGAAAGCGTGCAGTACATATTTACATATTCTATCGAAACGGCACTCTCAGCAGCGCGGATAGCGTCTGGATGTTAAGTGAGGTTGCAGATTCAATGCGTTTCCCGAGTATTGGATTGAAGCACGGCTAATTTTGCAAGCAACAACATTTTTCTCTATTCCTTAGTGGTTTCTTTATAGAAGAAGCCAAAATGAGTCCACACTTTAGCTCTGTACACCATGGGAGGAGCTGGTATAATTATATCATCTTGTGAGCTGGATTTACTAAAGTTAACGCAAGCGATGCACCCTTGCACTTCTCCGCGTCACAGTTTACATTCTGAGATAACACCACCATCTAGCGTTTGGGTTTAAACCAAACACAAAGCTACTGAGATGCATCTTGAAAGTAAAAAACAAAATAAATAAACAAAATAATAATTAATATAAATAATATATATATATATATATATATATATATATATATATATATATATATATATATATATATATATATATATATATATATATATATATACAGTGTTTGAGAATGTATACAGTATCGCCGAACATATTGCGAAATCACGATATTTTCCTACACCCCTAGAGGAAAGTCCCTAAAAGAAGAAGTAAAAAACTGCAAAAACAAACAGTGAACAATGATATTGGGTTTACAAGAAACAAAGTCAAACAGTTTAAACACAAATAAAAAAATAAAACAAACAATGATTATCTGCCAGCAGCCAAATCACCCTGTAGCCCAAGACTGGTTGCCCACTGAAGCTAAGCAGGGCTGAGCCTGGTTAGTACCTGGATGGGAGACCTCCTGAGAAAACCAGGTTGCTGCTGGAAGAGGTGTTAGTGAGGCCAGCAGGGGGCGCTCACCCTGTGGTATGTGTGGGTCCTAACGCCCCAGTGTAGTGACGGGGACACTATACTATCAAAGAGCACCGTCCTTCGGATGAGATGTTAAACCGAGGTCCTGACTCTCTGTGGTCATTAAAAATCCCAGGATGTCTTTCGAAAGAGTAGGGGTGTAACCCCGGCATCCTGGCCAAATTTGCCCAGTGGCCTCTGTCCATCATGGCCTCCTAATCATCCCCATATATATATATATACACTGATTGGCTTCATCACTGTCTACTCTCCACCAATAAGCTGGTGTGTGGTTGGGCGTTCTGGCGCACTATGGCTGCCGTCGCATCATCCAAGTGGATGCTGCACATTGGTGGTGGTTGAGGAGATCCCCCCTTCCATGTGGAGCGCTTTGAGTGCCTAGAAAAGCGCTATATAAATGCAATGAATTATTATTATTTGTTATTATTATCATTACACTGCCGTGTCGCTGCAGAATCTACAGCATAAATTTATTTCAAAGTGGAGTTTGCAACTTTAGACTCAATGTGAAATGACTGTCACAAAATGGTACAAAATAAATACATGACTATTGCACTCTCCTCCCTGAATGTAAAAACCAACATACCAGTCTAGTTTGAACAAATGGCAATGAATTAATATTGGACTCACTCACTGCCTGGATATTTAACAAAGTGTAATTAAACTGTTGTATTAAATGGCATTTTAATAAAAATAAATACAAATTAATGAATGAATGAACGAACGAATGAATGAACAAATTAATGGAGTATTTAGTTAGGACCAAAAGAAGAGAGGTGGTGCAAAAAACAATTCTGTAAAAAAAAAAACAATCAGCAATGAGATAGCAATAACAAAAGATTTTTTAAACAGTGTGTGTGAGAGAAACACACTTTTGCATTCACAGTACGCACTGTCACTGCATCAAACAGAATGACATGTTTATCTGAGCACCGGCACCGACAGCAGCCAACTTCTGCTGAAGTTGCGCACACAAGGCGCTAGATAGTCTCAGTGAGGAATGAAAGGGATTTTAGTAAACAATATGAGCATGCAGAATTTAAAATGATTTCCAACGTTCTACATTTCTAATGTTCTGCTTATTTATTTTATATATATATATATTTATTTATTTTTTTGGGTAAAATACAGATAATAGTGCAGTACTCATGCACAGCTCAGTAAAAAACATTTAACCATATTGAAATCCATTCCACAATATTTCCATCTAGGGATGTTTTTTTTTTTCTAAGGACAAGCGGAACTCGTTAACCGATCATTAACCGTTAACCTATAATATTATGTTACATTAGAATAAAATTAAATTAGAATGAATAAGTGTCTGTGACCATTTAAAAATACCAAAATTAGTTTTCCAGGGGTTCAGTTTTACATGCGCAAATAGCAGCAACAACAGGGCATGAGGATTCACACTACAGCACTTCTGTGAACAGAGAAAAACAGAATAAAGGCATTTATATGTTTTTCAAGTATAGGGATCGTAGTTGATCGGTTCCGGTTCGGAACACAGGACTGATTCGCGGATTGATTGCAAAGTTTAACCATCACAGAATGAAAGTTTATCATTTGTATGCGTTTTAAGTACTGTCAATTTAAACATTAAGTGCAACAAGACTGAAACTCGCGCGCTGTTTTCTGTGCACGCATCAGAGCCGAATTCAGTTCTTTTTAGAACAATTTCTCTTCTTTTGAGCTTAAACGGACGCAATAATGTCTAAACGCCTGTCTCGGCGAGTATCCTTATAAACACAGCCGGTTATGCATTAAGAAAATGGATGCGTAACATTATATTGGATCCGTGCATTTGTCTTAAAATGACAGCAGCCTAATGTACCCGGAGCTGTTTGTCAACAATGTTAAACAAACAATAAAAGAAAATGAGAAAATCACTTTTGTAGCAAAGATAAATGGGATTAATTAATTATATTTATTATATTTAATTTATACAGTGAAGACTATGCAGTGTTATTTTACATTTGATTATTCAATGTCCACCTGAAAAACAAATACGATATGAAAATTTCTTGAAGGACTGAAATCATGATTAGAAAAGTCATATGGTTTTGTACAGTGAAAACAACAATCATTTGAGTTAAAATCTTTCAAGCTAAGTTATAGTATCTGTTAGCCAAGTAAGATCAATAGACGTGCAGAATTCCCCGTCTCAGTCAGTGTGAAGAAGACCATCAGTTCTTGGCTGTTGACAGTATGACACAAAAGAGAGTTCTAGTATTTTGTTCTCAGATCAGCTCAGGTTGCTGCTTTTCATCTTAGGTGAAAAAAGAAGCCTACTTCTCGACCTCATAATTGTTTTACAGGATTACTGTGGCAAGCAGGACGAGGTCAAGGGACGTGAGAGAACGGCGCGAGGCCGGTGGCGTGATTACTGATGAACCACACCTGTGAGACGCACCGGTCTCGTATCTCTCACGGAGGAGCGGAAGCATAAAGGAGGAGCGACGACTGTGAAGATCGAGAGAGGAACAGGCCTGATTTTATGTTGTGATTTGTTTCTGTTTTGTTTCTTATACTTTCATTTTTGTATTTGTTTATTTATTTATTAAACTTGTTATGGGAAGGAGGCGGGAACCGGCGAACATTCAACATCTGAACTGCAATACAATTACATTCCCTCTAAATTATGCACCCATCCGCCCCTCGTTGAAAATAAATAGTGTCCTAGAAGGTAACTTTTACCAAGCAGCTCCCAGTGCTATACTTCCATAACCACCATCCATAAAACCTCTGCTTTGTCTGTCAACCATGAGAAAAGCCTCCTCACCTGCAGAAGCCAAAAGACAACATCTAAAGAACACTCTCCACTTTTGTTGTGTAAATCAAATAGTTAAAATGAACTTTATTCGTGTGGTAATGTCAATCTGGACAATGATAACCAATAAATATCAACATATTCTTTAAAGATATGCATTGTACATCAACTTTTAAGCTCTAGTCCTGCAGCATTATCATCAGAAGATCAGCAGCCTTCTTTTAGCATGTGTGTAAAGGAGAGATCTGCTCAAGTAAGCGTCCAGTCTACTGGTTTCATATCCCATTTAAAATGTCTTAAAATGTTAAAAGCCAAAGCTGATTTCACTTGAGATACTCATGCAGGTCAAAAATATCATAACATTGCAGCAATCCAGCAAACCTGCACGTCACAGTTCATAATCTCGTTCTCTTGAAAAGTTAATAAATGTTACCTTGAAAAACTGAATTCTTCCTTTCAGCAGAGTGGAAGGCGGCATATATAATTCAATGTCCAGACAGTCAACTCTTACTTGATTAATCTGAACAATGAAAATGAATGATGACTGCTTCTGCCAGCAAACGTGATCCTAAAATCTTTTCAGGCCCTGCCACTATCTTAATAGAGCCAATCACATCCATTTATATGACAAAGCCTAGCAGACAGAGATGGAGAACCGAAACCAATGACTGTCTTGGCACAGTGTATGAATCCATGCAAGAGATTGTTACTTTTTGGCAGTAAAACTGGACTACATTTCTATGATTAGAGTTATAGTATATGTTCTATACAATGCTGTCAGCAACAATTTTGGTTTGATATAGAAAGTAGCCCATGTGTTGCTACTTCTTAGCAGAATTACCATAAAATTGTCACAACATTAACATATAGATGCAATGTGAAATGTTGCTTGCACTGACATTACTTACTACCTGAACTCCTTGCGACAAAGATTTCATTAAAACACCAAAGTGACTTTGCCGTCCAACCATACTTGAAAAGCACAGGTTGGTATTAACAAGCTCCCCCTCTCATCTCCGAGCAGGACATCTATTTGCATCACCTTTCCCAACTTAGATGCAGTCCGTCTTCTCCTGGCCTCTCTCTTGAGCTGCCGGGCATGCTCCTTGCTCCAGGTTTTATCTCCAGGTTTGATAGACAAGCTGACCAGGCTTCGTAGGACAATAGTCACAAACTTCTTCATGACGCGTGAATCGCTCGTAGCTCTACAGAAAACACATCCTTTGAATGTGTCTTGTTCAAACCCACTCAGCAAAAGTAGCAGGCAAGGGTTCCCTGCAGCGGAAAGCCTTCAGTAGTCACGCTAGCTGTGTGACTGCTGAGAGCAAGCGAGCGTGTGAGTGAGAGAAAAGGAAAATCAGAGGAAGACGACGGTGGGAGGGTGCTTCTCTCATCAGAATTGTGAAGGGTGCGTCACCAGGTCCCCTCCAGAATAAGGCTCCCTCGAGAAAACTGCACCCCAGATCGGAGGAGGCTGATGGGTACATGCAGAGATCAAAGATGACAAAGATCAGATGAGGATGCTAATTGCATTACTGAGTGTTGGGGGGTATTAATGTGACCTGTAAGAACTGAGTGTGAGACGTTACAAACCAACAAAACACCTCAGAGAACACAGATTATCCCAAGACTAAACTAAACAGGTTTACTAACAAACATATCAGGGAGTATTTATGAGATTACAGAATTGCCCACTTTGAGTTGAATTGGAGTAATTTCAACCAAATTATAAAGTTTTAGCAGGACTAAATTACACAGTACAAGAAACACTAATATACAAGTATATACAAATAATAACAACAACACTTCAAGTTTAAACTTCAACACACTTCGTCTTTGTAAAATTGTACCATTAGTCTGTGCTAAACTGACACCAATACATCAGATTTGAGAGTAGAAGGTTTTGTATTATTGATGCTTCCATGTTAAAAGGCCATGAAAAAATGAAGAGTTGAAACATTAAGTTAAAAATAATGGAAATCAAATGAGAGTCGAGTTTTAATAATACACGCTAAAGTAGATTTTAGAACCTGGAATTATCCTCCTTTGAGCCATATGAAGCCTTCGAGAGACAGACACTGGTACAAGCTTTAAAGCTTGGCTAAATGATTGGCTTCATTATTTTTATTTAGTATTGGCAGATAACTTGGTGAAAAGCATACATCAAAATAAATTCAACTTTATTCTGGTTCAAAGGGATAGGTTTATAGTTTTTTCATAGTGACCTGCATCACTCGTCCATGCCTGTATTGGTTGCTACTTTGATGTGTGTATGATGCGGGAGTGGCATAGGTTGGTTAGTTGTTATAACGAGCAAAAAAGAAAGAAAAGAAAAATAAAGCAGTCCAGATGAGCTTCTGTAATAAAAAGAGAATCCAGATTGTCTTGGCTTTTCAGACATGGCGAGAACTGAGGGCTTTGAAATGTTGTAAAAGCCATACAGAGATGCAGTTTTTATTACTCAACAGATGAGTACGGTATTTTATTGAACAGATAAGTTGCCATAGCTCTCTAAAAGAGTTCATTGTTAATTATAATCTATTGCGAGGGGTCATTTCATTATGGTTGTTGTAGAGCTGTGCTAGAATTTATTTTCAAAGAAGTACATTTTATATTAATGGGATTAGCAACATTAACATCTTCAGCTCGTCAGTTTAAGATCCTTTCCATCTAAACTGGTTATTCTCTTAAGCCTAGTAGTGAAATGGTTTATGACCAGTATGTTCGCCATATTCATTTATGACCAGTAGGATAACCACATTCATTTATGACCAGTAGGATAACCACATTCATTTATGACCAGTAGGATAACCATATTCATTTATGACCAGTAGGATAACCACATTCATTTATGACCAGTAGGATAACCATATTCATTTATGACCAGTAGGATAACCACATTCATTTATGACCAGTAGGATAACCATATTCATTTATGACCAGTAGGATAACCATATTCATTTATGACCAGTAGGATAACCATATTCATTTATGACCAGTAGGATAACCATATTCATCCGCAGTGTCACACAGAGCCGAAACACAAAGCATGCAGCATGCAGTTTTTACTTACATTAAAATACTTATTTTGTGTGGGGATGCCCCGCTATAACAATCAAATCTACAATGTTTGCTGCAAAAGTACGACAAAAAACTTGTTCAACACGAGACCTAAACGGAGTGCTATAATACACTTTATGGAGAGGGTTGTGCTGTGAAGTGCATGTCTTGAATAAATTCTAGATGACTAATAGTTTATGACATTAATGATATTAACACTATTGGACTATGGGTAAATATGACTTTAAATACCATCCTGATTAAAAAAACATTTTGATTCCAGTGGCAGTAAATATATACCAGACTCTGTTCACTGCCGCAAGACATAACATGGTGCTTCAAACCACTGTCACAATGGTGAAAGACCAAGTGCTTCCACAACTCCATATCTTACCATAACTTCTAGATCATGCCTGTAGGTCTAGACTAGTGTTACTTAAATAATTAAAGTTTATTTTAAAATATGTAATATATGCAAGTGTATTGTCTGGTGCATATCTTAACATAGAGAGAGAGGAGAAAAAAAAAAAAAAAAAAAAAAAAGGGACCATCTCTCTCATTCACTACCTAGACTCCTCAGTCCTCCCAAATTCAAACCTCTTGTGACAGTCACCATTCATATTTGAGGAGCTTCATCAAATTCTAAGTATGACAGTTAAGTAGGAAACATTAAGGAAAGGGAATGAATTTGTAATGAGGGAGTAGAGAGGGAGAGAGAAAAAAAATACAGGGAAGACATGAAACCGCAACAATAGAGGGTATGCGCGTAACGTCACCGTCGGCTGGAGTGACTGCGGTTACGTCCACTGAGTGGCAAAAAGACTGAGCGGCAGCATTGGTTTTCAGCATGAATACCGTGGAAAAAAAAAACACATCTAAAACGGGAAAGAAGTTTGCAATTGACTGTATAAATAGATTTGACAAGAAAAGGTATATTTTTACAGACTACTGAAAGATACAGAAAAGAGAAGCTAATGGATCGCTCGCTGCAATTCACAAAAAACAACTGGACTCCAGGCAGCGAAAGGTGGATTTGCAGTTATCATTTTGTGTCAAACTGCTGAATTTTGGGGTAAAATCATACTCTATATATTGTATTGTTATATATTGTTTTGACAACTCAATTGAATATTTACCACCATACTGTTTATTCTGCCTAATTGGATGTTTTTAAATAAACACTGACAAAAAAACTATTCAAGTTTTAGGCCTGGACGATGATAATATACTGTATATAACATTGATATAGGTGATAACCCAGATTTAGACCTACCTATATAGTATTTACCGGTACATAAAGCGTTCAAAGGCAAATTTGCTTTATTCCCAGGCATTGAAATCAAGCACATATAAATGTCAGGAAACACGATTCCTGGCTGCATGTCAATATCCATGGATCTTTGGTAAGCTGTAAGGAACACTATATTGAGTCCAACATTTAGTTTAAACTAATTTCACTCGTTTTACTCGCGTTTTCGCAGTTTCCAATCATGCAGTAGGCTCTTTTGCCACTCAGTCTGACGATCAAATACTTAAATTACAGAAAACATTTGTTTGCCTTGACAACTAACTGAAACAAAATTAGGGATGCCCTGCAATTTCCCTTTACTCCTATAGCGTTCACGCTCACCGGAAAAGCAAAGTTCACTCAAATAACGTGCCGACATGAAACTTCTCTGTTGTTTCTGTTTGCAATAGCCTTACTGTGCTGTAAAATGGTGTGAATAGCTGTGCTGGGCAACGCTGGTAAAATGACGCTACCCTCTTGTTCACTTATCCGCTCCCTGCTATTTGCTCACATGCTCTGATAATAAGGGCAGGACTTTGTAGGACTATACATTATTTGGATAATCGGTCAAAAAATCAATCTTAAATCAGATCCTGTTGCATATAACTAAATAAAGAAAAATATATTGATACTAATATATTTTCTGTCCAATTTAGCTATTTTTCAATAAATCTGTTATTTTATTTGCTTGTATTTTTATTGAAAATTACTGAATTGAATTAAAAAGTCTAATACTACTAAAAAAAATAATTCTTAAAAAAAAAAAAGCCCAATTAAAAAAAAAAAAATTATAAAAAAAAAAAGAAAATCATTTTCAGTTATCTGCCAAGTGTATCCAGAATTTTCGGTTTCGGCCCAGAATGTTAATTTCGGTGTGTGAAATACTAAAACGTACAAAAAAAAAAATTCTAAAATTAAAACTGAAATAAAAATAAAAGTTAGAAAGAAAAATATATATTTTTTAAACTAATTAACTTAAACAATTGAAAAAAGCATATAAAAGGACTCAAATGTAAACTAAAATTAACACTAGATCTAAAAAATAAAAGCTAATTTAAAATGATAATAAATACTATAATATTAAACAATACTTAAAAGAACACAGAAAAATTATTACTAAATAAGAGCATATACATGTAATAGCAGGTGAAGGATCAGTCCACCAATGAGAGGAAACAACAGACATTTCTGGAGCAGGAATCCAGAGACAGACAACCAGAAACAGCTGATCATAAACACTAGAAAGAGTTGGATAAAATAAGAAAAGAAAAAAAAAGGGAAAAAATTAGTACACGGACTTTGGGTGTAGGCCAAGAACAATGTCTTGAAATTAATTAAAAATTAAATGGATATTATTCTTACAAAGAATGAAATTGAAAAGCATTTTTGTCTGTTGTTTTCTTTAAAGAAATTATATTACTCCATAATATGATTAAAAACTGTATAGACTAAATCAGCATTACGGTAAATGCTTTTACAGTCAACTTAAAAGGAGAAGGGCTCATTTGAAAGTGACATTTCATAACTCATAACATTAGTGTAGTGCAGTTTCTAGCATTCATATCTGTGTTTCAACAACATACAGCCCATGGTTCTGTGGGTCAATGATGTTCTTGCCCAAATTTGGCTTTGAAAAACTACAGCCACGAGAGGGAGAGGGAGAGGAAGAGGAAGAGGAGGTCGTGTCTGCTTCAAGTTCCCCAACAACAGTGCACTAGCAGCTCACTGCACTGGCCTTCATTGGCTGCCTGAGTCACACGCACAGAAAGGATGAGACTTGGCGAGAAGGGCACACTCTCTCGCTGACTGAGGCTGTGACACTGATGCCATTACAGAGCTGCGGGGCAAGCCGCCATGCAGGGTAACCTCACAATTCTGACAGCACGTTCATGTGCCATAACATAAAAGCTTATTGGTTGAGAACGGTTTCTCAGTAAGATCAGCACTGGTTAGCCCAGCTCAAGGAAGAGTCCAGAAATATAAACATGAATGTGTCTTCATGTCCCATCACAATGAGTCGAAACAAAAATACCTACTAATAACATCTACAAGACCAGATTTTAAAAGACAATATATACCAAATAGCATCAGAATGAATAATTGTTCAAGGAAACTGCCAGATACCAGGGGCCGGTTGAACCAGATGTGCTTAAGTTAGTCTAGCTTTCAAAACAGTTTCGGATGGCAGCGTTCACACTTGATGAACCACCAAATGAACCACAAGTAACATTTTTGTTTTACTCTGACAGGTGAATGACCAATTTACTTGCCCGAATGACAAGCAAATAAAGGCTTAATATCAAGACCCGAACATGTCCAAATTGCACAATGTTCGTAATCATTATGACCCAGAATTCACTTTACAGCTTCTCTCAGTACAAAGTTAAAAGAAAATGAACAGATGAATCTGAAAGCAGTAGATGAGAATGCAGAGGGGCAGGACAGCCATGATCAATACACCCCAATTAAAGCAGACATCTATGCGAAACACTCTGTCAAACTCACAGTAAACACGAATCCAGGACGTGCATACACGCATGTGCAGAGAGTCACAAGGCAGAATGGCAGATTCAGGCATTGTGGATCGGTCCAAATTGTGATGGCTAGACGACTGGGTCAGAGCATCTTCAAAAATGCAGCTCTTGTGGGGTGTTCCCGGTCTGCAGTGGTCAGTATCTATCAAAAGTGGTCCAAGAAAGCAACGGTGGTGAACCGGCAACAGGGTCATGGGCGGCCAAGGCCCATTGATGCACGTGGGGAGCGAAGGCTGACCCGTGTGGTCCGATCCAACAAACGCAGACCAGTCAGGGTGCCCATACTGACCCGTCAACCGCCAACAGTGGGCACATGAGCATCAGAACTGGACCACGGAGCAATGGAAGAAGGTGGCCTGGTCTGATGAATTATGTTTTCTTTTACATCACGTGGATGGCCGGTTGCATGTGCGTCGCTTACCCGGGGAACACATGTCACCAGGATGCACTATGGGAAGAAGGCAAGCCGGCGGAGGCAGTGTGATGTTTTGGGAAATGTTCTGCTGGGAAACCTTGGGTCCTGCCATCCATGTGGATGTTACTTTGACACGTACCACCTACCTAAGCATTGTTGCAGACCATGTACACCCTTTCATGGAAACGGTATTCCCTGGTGGCTGTGGCCTCTTTCAGCAGGATAATCTGCCCTGCCACAAAGCAAAAATGGTTGAGGAATGGTTTGAGGAGCACAACATTGAGTTTGAGGTGTTGACTTGGCCTCCAAATTCCACCTCGCAACTTACAGGATCTAAAGGACCTGCTACTAACATCTTGGTGCCAGATTACCACAGCACACCTTCAGGGGTCTAGTGGAGTCCATGCCATGACGGGCCAGTGCTGTTTTGGCAGCAAAAGGGGGCCCAACACAATATTAGGAAGGTGGTCATAATGTTATGCCTGATATTTATTTATTTATTTATTTATATATATATATATATATATATATATATATATATATATTTATTAGCACACCCCTAATTGACAAGATACAAAAAAAGCACTATTAAGTGTGCAAAATGGTGCCACCGATCTGTACTCTCTCTTTTTAAAACTTGCTATCAAAATA
The DNA here is from genome assembly GCA_030578255.1 of Tiaroga cobitis. Lineage (NCBI taxonomy): Eukaryota > Metazoa > Chordata > Actinopteri > Cypriniformes > Leuciscidae > Tiaroga > Tiaroga cobitis. Next base: position 24,142,170 of record CM060610.1, read on the forward strand.
AAACATCAGAGCTGCTGTGTATGTGTGTTTGCTATTTTGCTTTATTGATATGTAGCATTGCACCGATGTATCAGAGCTGTTAAATTTACCCACAGGAGTTATTAAATGGTGTGGCAGGCAAAGGGAGAAAGAAACTCATCACTTTTTCACAACCAGCACTCTGTCTGCTCACTAAGACAATCCACAGAGACCCTGGCGCAGGTTTAGCCTGGGTTTCCCCATACTACCTTGCCGCAGCGCGATTGCTAGGTAGTCTGGATACCATGGACCAAATTTTCGCCTCATTTAGGGAACCAATCACAGAACGGGGAGGGAGCAGCAAGACGATGACGCGTCTATGCGACACACCGAAGCAGTTTGTTTATACCCATGGATCCAACATGGCAGCAGACGCGAAGCTACCTTTCCATGCAGCCTTACGGCCGTTTCACACATAGGTTTCACACCGCAAGCGTGAGCGGCACTTGAGCAGAGTATTCACATTGGAAGTGTTTGTAGCCTACAGTGTCACAGCAGCGGCTCCATATATAAGCGAGCAATTCTTTACAAAGACAACTATACATTTGTTTTTAGAAGTTGGTCATTTATAACATTGATAGTCTTGAAAGTTTGTAATGGGGAGGTGCACAACAATCGCATATAAATGTTAAACTACACAACCCAGAAAATGGCTCCAATCTATTAGTTTCAGTCATACTTTCGATATGTTTACAAGACTGCAAACTCCGCGGATAAAAAACAAAATACACAAATAAACCACACATTCGGGTTTGATTTGGGTTGTGCTAGCCTGTAGCGGTCTGTGTGTTACATAAACTAAAAGAACGTTTATATATAATATTTTCTGGCTAGTTTACTTTAGGTTTTTTTTATATAATACACAACTTTCACCCAAACTGAATAATTAAAAACAAGTTTTTACCGGGTAGCCTAAATTAATCTTCTATAAATATTTTGGAGTCTTTATTTTCTTTTATTTGCCTAGCCTACTCAAGTTATTGTTAAAACTCACAAGACATGCTTATTCTGTGCATTTTGCATGAAATCATATTTATTTTTGTCCATCAAAAGTGTGTTTTCACTTTAGTTGAGCGTGAAGCAATGCAAAAACAGATTCGACGCCGAAACCCCCGCTTCACTGCTGCTCACGCGCCGCTCCTGCTCCCGGTGTGACTGCGCTCATTGATTAACATGCACGCCGGAAAAAATAAGCGCCACTCACTTATGCGGTGTGAATCGGCTGTTAGATACACGCCATCGTGTGCACATAAATCTCACTCTGACCCATCGTTGTCTTCCTCATCTAATTTCTGTCGCTCTACATACGTCATCTGGTATAATTGAAACTAGGGCTGGGTATTGATTGACACAAATTTCACAATTCGATTCGATTTCGATTCACAAGCTTGCAATTTGATTCGATTTCGATTACGATTCGATTCGATTCGATTCAATATTGATTATTTTGGATATCAGGTACAATACATGGCAAATTTTTTCGTGGAAAACAAATCTCTTAACTAATGCTGTAAACTATGGGAGTCAGTTGTAGCCTACCAGGCTTCATTAGCCTACTATAATTTTGAAGGTAAAAATTAACTGATTTGAAGCTATACAAACACTTAAATTACACTTATTTATTTTTATAATAAGAAAGTTATATGAAATATAAACATTTAAATGGTGGCTGTCATAAAAACTTGCCAGATTTATTCAAACATGCATTAAATATTGAAGAACATTAAAAATTATAATGAATATGTAATATGGTGCATATATTTAGCAAAATTCTCCTCTCTAGAGTTATTTTTTCTAGCTGACTGACTAAGTTACTAAGTTTAATGTTTTTTCTGAGGTAAATGTGACGTTACATGCCATTGTTTACTTGCTGTTTAACTGACGTCTTTCCACGGATGAAACACTGATTGAGCGATACCACGTTACATGATACGGATTTCGAAGTTGTACTCTATCTTTTAATACACTGTTAGATGCTCATTGATGTTTATTTGGCGCTGTAACTGGTATTATTAAGGCGGAGTAACTGGTATTATTAAGGCGGAAGAGGAGAATGAGATCATGTGCGCTCCGTGCTGCTGCTTCTCTTGAGCTGAGCCAGAGCGATCTCACGCCACAGCGCCGAAACGGTATTTAGGTTTTTGAATTTCGTAAGAAAATGGACGTAATTCGAAATTTGAGACTTTATTTCATAATAATAGTCACAAAGCACAAAGATTATTTCGATTTATTGGATGGGATGCACGATACAATGTTCTACGCGATCATCAAATGAAAACAGGATGACTAATCGATTCTTGAGATTTAAGAATCGATATCGGTTCGTAAAAATGAGAATCGATTAATATCGAGAAATCGATATTTTTTACCCAGCCCTAATTGAAACGATTGGCTATGAGCTACGTACAGGCGCATATGAGCTACGTACAGCCGCATTTGATAGACATTCTTAGCACCCAATAACCGGCTCTGGGCATTCGTAAACCACGCCTCAAATACGAGAAAATGAACATGGGGTTCCCAGACCCAAGTCTCAATGAGACTTGGGTCTGACGTTAGCCAGGCTAGCGCAGGTTCTGAAATGCATCAGTGACCCTGTTTCCAGCACACTGCTAGCATAGGGCACTCTTCAGTAAACAGTAGACAATTAAAGTGCTTTATTGTATACACCACAGGAGCGTTTGGGAACGCGTCTCTTGAGCCTGTGCATCTTTGACCTCTACTGAGGTTTGATGAAGTATGCTCTTAGATCTCATCTACTCTGATTCTTGGCTTAGACATTGCTCTAGTTCTCTTGACACAAATAGCCACTAGGCAGTACATAACATACGTAGGCATTTCCCATCATGCATCTGCATTCCCAGCATGATAGAGCAATCTAGGTCATGGAGGATATCTCTTGCGATCCAAATGGCATGTAGGCTATTCTTCACAGTCTTAAATTGAGAGTCCTGTACGGTTTCTAAGAGGCTGACTATGGGAAAACAGCTTTCTCACAGTTCATTTAAGTAGACTGGGGATGTCTATTATTCTAGAGAAAACAAAAGAATAAGTGCTCTTCTTCCACTGCCTCCAATCACACTGTCTCTGGGCGTGCCAAATATTTAGTCATATTAGATAGCTGGTATGTAAATATATCCATGAGGCACTGCTTCAAATTATTGCCACTTTAGAACAATAAAGAAAAATGCATGAATGAGAAAACGGGACATGCTTGATGTTAAAAAGAGTTAAGAGCAACAAGCCGCCAAAAAAAACCTCAAAGCGATGGTAGCGCTGTCTAACACACCTGATGCGTGCAAAGTGCACTCGAAGCATCAGAAAGCCACAATAGCATGCGGTCCAGAATTCAGTTCTCTATCGCACTTATTGAGCTTAACTGGTCAAATACACAATGACAGAATGAATGTGATTGATAACATAATTATCCTTCATGATCCTCATGTCCTCAAATAGATGTCCAACGAGTGTGATTTGTGTCAAGCAAACTTTTTTCACCATCAGAGTTTGACGCAGTTGAAGGCATTAATAACTTTAATTTGGCTTGATCCTTGTATCAATGTTGCAAATACCTCTCTCATTTTGTTTAAAGTAATAAATAAAACAAAGAATTTTAAGTTCCATGTTCTGTCATCTATTTTTCAATTACTTTTCCTGTTGTTTTAGGCTTTTGCAGTGGTATCATTTCAGTATCATCATCAATAGGAGTGTCACGATTCTCCAAATCCTCGATTCGATCAAATTTTCGATTCTAAAGTCACGGTTCGATTCTCGATTTTTACATTTATTTTTTTTAAAGCCGAAACTGGCCAATCAGGATGCTCTCTGTCTTACATGCGCTTCATGAGCCACACACGCAAGGTCTCTCGCTCTCTCCCTCTCTGCCGTACGCGCGCTATACGGTTTGGAGCACAGTTTTTTCTGTCTCGCATGCGCGCTCTTGCTCGCTCACTCTAGATTCCTGGAGATTTTAACTAATTTGCGGGCATCAGGGAGCCGCTATCAATATGCGGGAGACTCCCGGAACTTCCGGGAGACTTGGGATGTCTGCAAACTGTGGGTTTTTTGAAGTGCGAACGTTGTCAACATAACTCACTGGAAATCCAAAAAACTTCCACACCTGCGACTTCAATGAAAGAGGAGGGGGTTCAAGTTCTGTCGATGGGTCTCCTGCATCTGCAGTTGCCATGCTGTCTTTTGAATGGCTGTAGCTAAGTTAGAGGAGGTTGACCATAGACTCGCAGCACTTCAACACGTGTGTTTTTTCCCGCTTGGGACGCTGACCGGACGTGACATGGGGGCGTGGCAGCATCGACGATTCCATTTTTTAATTCGAAGTTCGAGATTGTGAATTAATTTCGGTCCATTTTGATTTAAAATCGAAATCGTGACACCCTTAATCATCAAGATATTTTAGTCAGGTATCGTATCGAAGTCATAATTTTGGTATCTTGACAACACTATTCTTCCTCACTCACTCTGTGTAAGAGGTATTTGCACACCCGTTTAATAATAATACCAATCTTTATTTTCTATAGTGCCTTTAAAAGTAGCATCTCAAAGCACTTTACATAAAAATAATGAGGTTAAAAGACACATAACAGTCCAGGCAGTAAACACTAAACAAGCAATAAAAAATAAAAAGCCGATATAATAACAAACAAAATAATCACATGGATCACATAAAAGCTACCCTAAAAAAGTAAAGCCCATGGCATAAAAATATAGGTCCATAATCTAATGTACAGCTCTAAACTTATGCTGAACTCAACCACACCCTGTCCCTGCTGTGAGTTTGCCATTTACTCCTCATTTGGCTGTTTCCATGGGTGTCAGCCAATTGCAGCACAGGCAGCTTAGCGGCTGTAGCTAACAGTAACAATGCCAACATCAGCATAGGGAGAAGGTGTAGGGGCTACAGCATGCAGGAAACCGAACCTAACATCCTTTGTTTGAAAGCAGCTGCGGATCTAATCATGCTTTCAACAGCAAACAATTGAGGCTAGAGTTTAAATCAATAAGTAGAAAATTAATGGTGTGGACCACCATGGAAAAGCCGATTTTCCAATTAAGCTAAAAGCAAACCAATCAAATATTCAAACAAATAGCCTGTAAAAAGTAAAATTAGGTAAAGTAGACAATACACATTAATTTAACAAAACATAAGAATTTGCATTCAAAATTAAGCCATTTCAATAGGAGTCATTGCAAAATTGTGAAAATTTTCCCAACATTTTACATATAGTTCAAGTTAGTCATTTGAATTTGCTGCATTGACCCAGAGAAAGCTATTTGATTTGAAAATAACTTATATATATATATATATATATATATATACACACACACACACACAAACGTTATGATATATCGGTAACACATTACAATACGGTTCATAAGCTAAAGGGTTAGTTCACCCAAAAAATATTCCATGTCACAACAGTGGCTCAACTATAAGTTTATCAAGCGACGAGAATACTTTTTGTGCGAAAAAAACAAACAAAAATAACGACTTTATTCGACTATTCCTTTTCTTCCTTGTAGGCCTGAAACGAGACTTCGAGAGATTTCCACGACGCATGCGCGAGAATTGCGATCTCCTTCAACTACTTCAGTTAAGTTCTCGCGCGTGCGTCGTGGAAATCTCTTGAAGTCTCGTTTCAGGCCTACAAGGAAGAAAAGGAATAGTCGAATAAAGTCGTTATTTTTGTTTGTTTTTTCGCACAAAAAGTATTCTCGTCACTTGATAAACTTATAGTTGAGCCAATGTTGCGACATGGAATATTTAAACATTTTCTTTAATGACTTTCTGGGCCGTCAGGATTCATTCCCTTAGGGAGCCTATGGAGGAGTGATCAACCTCTCAGATTTAATCATAAATATCTTCATTTGTGTTCCGAAGACGAACGAAGGTCTTACGGGGTTGGTACAGCATGGGGGTGAGTAATTAATGACTCAATTTTCATTTTTGGGTGAACTAACCCTTTAACAGTTAATGTATTAACTAACAATGAGCAATACATTTGTTAAAGTATTTATTAACAAATACAGCTGTTCAATGTTTGTTCATGTTCATGTTAGTTCACAGTACATTAACTAATGTTAACAAATACAACCTTTGATTTTAATAACATCAGTAAATGTTGAAATTAATATTAACTAAGATTAATAAATGCTGAAGTACTGTTCATTATTAGTTCATGTTAACTAAGGTAACAAATGTTAACAAATGAACATTATTGTAAAGAGTGTCATTTAGTTTTATTTAGTTTAATTAGTCTTTCTTTTTATTATATAATTAGCATCAAACAAACGAAAAATATAAAAAATATATTAAAATTTAAAACATTAAAAAAATATTAAACGAAAAGATTGAAAAAAGACTGCACAACCACCAAATAGGTGGCGATATGCACCAAGTATGTAAATAGCCATTAAACAAAAGTAAGTAGAATGGCGCACTTTTTCTTAGTTTCCATAGTGGCTCGTCGATTCGTCGCTCTGAGTGAGAATGTCTTGTGTGTTAACCATAAACACTCTGGTTTGGCTAAACTTACTTCAGGACGTATTTTTAGAACCAGTAAACATACCTTGAGTAAGCAAGATTTGGGTTAATCAAACGAGAAGTCAGGGTTTGACGGGAAGACAACCTTGCTTTCTAATACCCTCTGGGACAATGAGTGCATTGCATGGCCATCATAACAGTTGATGAAACTTCTGTTTAAAACAACGTTACAATAATATACCACTCACAAAAGCACAGTTGAGCCCAAAGAGTATACTTCTCTTGTTCGTGTTCTGCTCCAGCTCGCAGAGAGTCTACAGAATTCATCATTAGTCTAGAGTTGCATGAATAATCGTTAAAAGATCACGATCTCGATTCAAACACCAACGCAGTCTACACAACCTTTGACATTGAAGATCACAGCAGAACATTCAAATCTGCTTTTAAACTGCCACAGACCCAGAGAGAGAGCAGTTGTCATGTATAGGTATGAAACAGTTTCACAAACAGTCTTTTCAACCACAGTATCATTATTTCTGTTACAATAATTCAAATTATCCCAGAAGTACTGGGATAAAAGTTTATAGTTCAGATATAAACACTGATGTCTACAAAATTTATCATAGAGCAAATTACTTTTTGAAAGTAATTTGACACCTCAAATAAAGACTGTATCAATTACACCGTTTTAGGGGGTGAGAAATGAATTGGGAGAAATAAATAGATTGAGAAATAAATAAAAATGTATTTGTCATTGAATCGTTCATTCAAGAGAGTAATTCAATAATGCTGATTCACCCAGTCATGAAACAAGTGATGTCTTTATGAGCAAGTCATTGAATCATTCAAACCATTTTTTTTTTAATAATTCCTTCAAATCGTTTAAACAATTTTAAACAGACTGCAACCATTAACATTTCGTCAGAACCTCTAACAAATTAAATGTTACTTTGTTTAGTTGTCTATTCAGAATCATGGGGAAAACGTGATCTCTATTTTAAACAAAAAACGTGATTGAGAATTTATCCCAAATCGTGCATGTGGACATGCAGCTTGATTTTTGTGTCAACAACGCACGTGCAAGTGATGCGCTTGAAAAGAAAGGTGAGGTTAATTAGATTGTCTATATGTCTGCATGGCCAATGGAGTACACTTTGAAAGGCTTGTGCGCTCAACTGTGTGATAACATCAAAAAAAGTATTCCTGAGCCTTGAGAGTCCTCCTATCTGCTGCCTCCTGTTGAAAAGACCAGGTCCTCCAAAATAAATGTGTGCTTTTTTTTCACTTTATAGGCAGGCACTAAGATACTGGGATTAGGCTCCCTCACACCCACCATATATCTTCGAGGAAGGCCGGAACACACATTTTCGCTCTACAATCCAAATCAGTACAATCACATTTTCCTGTTGTTTGATTAGTTGCAACTTGCAACCAATCAAATTCCTTCTATGCTACAGCAAAACATGATCTTAACCAGATGTCAAAAGGACAGCAATCATAACAATCTGTGCTTTCTGCTAAAACATTCCGCTTGAGAAATGGCCACATCAGGGAGAAAGACGTAAACGTGCATAATCTGCATTTGACATGGTGCTTGTGTTACTACGAGTAGGTAGGTACATGTAATTATTGCATTTTGATTTGTCAGTGGAATAAGAAAGAAACAAACAAACAGGTGGGACCTGTGGTAGGCAGTGATTACTTGCGCTGTGATAAACTAATAATTACTCAGATGATCAAGATCTGTAGATTAGGCAGGAAAAGGTTAAATCAAGGTCACAAAATACTCTTTTGTTGACAAACGTAAAACATTGTGGGTTAAATGTGCTCAACAAAGTTAATGTTTAATGATACAATGCTTCCTTTAGAGTTAATATGTGATCTCAGAGTAATTCACCTGCCAGGTCTTAGAGGTTGTGACAACCCAATGATTTTCTGTGAAGCAGTTTTGAAACAAATGAGATGATGTAAAGTGAGAAACAAATAAATTTTTTTTACCTGATATACTAAAAGTTCAGAAATGTTGCCTAAAAACAAATTCTCACATTTTAAAGTGGATAAAAGATAATGCGGATTTTCATCCTTCATTGGAATTGTGTTCAAAGTGGAAATAAAAAGGAGCAATAAAATCATGAATAAATAAACATCAATTGCCGTATATCTAAACTATATCTATCTACTCCGATTTTGAGACCCTTTGAGAATTGAGGAAGGGAAACCAAAATGTCAATAATGACTTAGCATTACTGGAAACTACTGATGCATTAGGCTGAAAAAACAACAACAATGTTCTCTTAATGAGCAGTTCTGCGCATCAACATCATAAAACTAATAGCCGCAACTAGTACATGGAAAGTATAGAGGAAAGGGAGTTCCTCAACAAAGGACGAACAAAAGCCTTGTCACAAAAATAAATTTAAAACAGATCTGTTTTGACTCAATGTTTTCAATCTCAAACAGAGGTTTTGTATTGAACAAGCTAAATGATCAGTGGAGTTAAAACAGCACAGCATGAGGCACATGTTCTTGCACATAGGATATTCCCATCTTAAACCCTATTAGCATTAACAGCTTTTTCAAAAGTAGCCAATTATGAATCCCCTGGCATGGCTCTAGGAAGCCCACACCCTTCTCAACAAATCAAACTTCACACTACTGCCAGTGTTATGAACCAAGATACTGTACGTACTTTCTACTATACTATAGGCTACTATGCTATAAGCAAAACAAATGTAGTGATGTGGGATAACATTTTTAACTACACTGCTATAAGAATCATAGGTATGCCTCGCCACGTGAACCATATTGTAAAATGTAAACAAACTGCGTTGGTTTAACTCATTGCTGACAAAATAAGAGAAGGGATACTCACAGGCATCATCTTTGCTAGTGTCAGAGGAACATCTGGTCTTCAGCTTCACTTTGCCTTTCACAACATCCACAAGGTCCAACCCGAGATCACAGCCCCTTTGTACAGCAAGAGAACAACTTCACTTGCACTATCACTGACACATGAATGTCCACAACACCAACAAATACAGGCCAAACAGGCCACGGCTCTGCACGTCGTGTTATCTTACTTTGATTAAACGTAGACGTGATACGAAACTTGTAATCACATTCATCTCCGTTAGCTGAGTAAGAAAAATTAAAGAGAAGCTTTAAAAGAATCTCGCTAAACTGGAATAACGTTATCAGCTGCTTGTGTGTGTGTAGAAATGGCAGATGTTGGGTGTTTCTAATACACCCACTGAATGCCCGTAACTCATTCTCTCGTCACTCTGAATAACTTATACATCGTGTTAAAACTCAAAACAAATGGTTTAAACCAACTCTATCAATGTTTGTCACATTAAAGACGTTCATTTTAAGGAGTTTTCCTCTATCCGCCCAGTTCATTCGACCAGTTCTCACATCTGTTAGCCAGTTAGCACTGACACAAAACATCTCGCCGTACAGTAACGTTACGTTAAATGTTAACAAGCAATAAGAAAACACATCGGCGGTGGTTAAAACTACATCATACTCACGTGTCACGAGTACACATAGGCTATGCCATAATCTTTTAGAAACGACACATGAGGTGTTCCTCGTTTTCTTGAGCAGCTGGGTATCGATTAGTTAACTCGCGAGATAGCTAAAATAGTTAGCCTGCTAGCCGAAGCCAGGTAAAACACTCCAATAAGTGAAGCGAATGAAAACGAAATCAGAACACTCTTGTTCATCTAAATTAAGTCACATATCGCCATAATACCTGTTAAAGAACGAAAACAAAAGGAATACAAAACTGCCTGGACTGGCTGAGGCGAATATAAGCTGCTCGCGCTGTTGTGTTAAATCAATGATGGCACGCGCAGAGCTGGAATGACAGGAATGTGTGGGGCATGGCGACTTATGGATGTTTGGATGTGTAGTCATTAGAATCTCTAAGTGATGGAACTAAAAAGGGTATACTACGCCCGTTGTATCTCATTGAGACTCATTGAGTCACATTAACTGGTAAGAAGATGGTTATTTTAAAAGTGGCATAATGGCATTACTTGCAGGTGTTCAATGCTAAATTCAAAGCAACATGGCAAACTCATTGAAAACGTTCAATACTTTCACCCATTCACTCAGTAGTTTCCAGCTGCAAATATTGGAATGTATACATTTAAATGGTATGTTTAGAGTTTTACATATAATTGAGAAAGGGTTAAGAAATTCACATTTGTAATTTAGATGCAGATTTTTTTAGAAGTCCTCTAACACCCACTACTGATCAATAACATGAACTACAAAACATGACATCAAATATGATTCTAATCTAAACAGCTAACAAAAACAATAAAACTTCACATGCAAACTATTGTCAATAGGCATTTTTAGGTGGATTTAACATCAGCTCAAAGAAGAGACTTGATTTGTCTCTGCCCAACAAACCAAATGTTTTTCAAGGACTGAAGCCAAAAAACTTTTGGCAGGACTTTTTTTAATAGTTTAATTTCATAAGTTAACAATCAAACAGTTTCATGTTTGCCGATATGAATTTCCTGCAAGACAGAGTAAAAAACAACAAGGCAGTGAGTTATCCATATTGTGATCCAAATCAATCATTTTATTGTTTCCAAAAAACAAAATACAGATATCCAGGTGAAGTTCTTCAGGGGACGATTTACAGAGAAGACATGGGGAATGACACTCCGGTGGTCCAATCAGTGGGCGGGCTCTGTGAGAAAACGAAAGTCATTCTAGGTCCCCAAAGTTTCTATATGCCCCATAAATAAGGCCCTTTTCTATTTGTTGTTTTGTTTTTTTAAGTTAAAACTATTACAATATTTGAGGAAAGTTTAAACTTTTTCATGTTTTACCAAAGTTTGAGTAAAAATCATGATACTGAAAACGTAAATTAAAAAGTTAATACTTACTTGACTGCACTGCTTTCTTCTTTCCTGCAAAACAGCAATGCTAATGTTAATACTTTAAACAAGAACTTTTGCAAGCACTTAAAAAAATGTTTTGCCTTGTACACATCACAAGAAATTTAGTGTCTGAATATATTGTGTAACAAATTGTTTATCAACATGGGCCCAGTTCATCATATAATCATAACCACTTATTCATATAATGGTTACATAATATAATTATACATTGTGGCATAAATAACGTTTACATAGTACATAATTATGTTGTGTACCAAAATAAATACAGGTTCACGCCATGTTGACAGTACGGTCTTAAAAATAAAGGTGTTTTCAGAGTGATGCCATAGAAGAACCATTTTTGTAACCCTTATGGTTTGTCCATTAAAAGAACTGAAAAAGTATGTGGTTGTGAATAACATTAAAAAAAATTGAAATAACTTATATTTTGTTGAATGGAAAGGTTCTATGGATGTAAAAGTTCTTCATGGAACCATAGATGTGTGCATACACTACTGAAGAGCTCTTCAATAAACTTGACCTCTCACCTCCATATGAAAGTTTGTAGTACATGAAAGTCATGATTCCTACACCAACCCACATCTCCTGGTAGGCCTTGGTGTAGTAGGGGGCCACCTTAGACCACCAGCCAGCGAATGCACCACCTGCCATCTAGTGATCAAAACATACAGATGCATGAATATCTGTCTAGAAGGCTTAAAAAATATGCACTATTACCAAACATATGTTTGAATGTGCGAATGTTATAAGTGCCATTCAAATTACGTGTTACAAAAAAATAACCAACAGAGTAACAGGACACAAACAGTACTTTCAAGGACATAATTTCAAGGACCAATTAAAATAAAAAGATAAAACACGGAGAATTTTAGGAACAAAAAGAGCAAAAACATTCTCGGTTTCTCACTGTATGAATAAGGCGAGTTCATGGCGAGCTCAATTCAATATGAAGTTAACTTGAATCGCGAAAAGAACAGCACTTGTCACAGTCCAATACTGGGACAAATTTGAGACTATAAAACATTTGCCTCGATTCATGTGTGCCATTCAGATGTCAAGCTTGCTGAGAGCATTGATTGCAGATGTTGATTCATTAAAGGCGCTTAGAAAGGCCTGGTCATATACGGTCCAATAAACGAAAAAGTAATGGTTTAAACGATAGTGAATCTTCTTGAAATGGTCAGTGATTATTTAAACTATGCACACTGAAATCTTATAGCATTTATTATCAGCAAATGTACTCACCTCTAATATATAAGTGCACTGGACCACACGGAGAAGGTCACTGTTCAGCAGCGATAGCTCAATAGAGATGTAGTAGTAGCGGAAGATCTCTGTAGGTTTCCGCTTTGTAATTAAAAGCCCCGGAATCAAAATAAAAGTCTGTATGTGACGAATGTATTTTTGTAACACTTTAATTTATTTCTCGTTCTCCTTAGTCTCTTATGGATAGACTTTTTAAGATAAAACATTGGATTTTTAATTAGATGTAAAAAATGGTAGATGTTATAAAATATTATTAGACCACGTGATCTCTTTGTTTTGAAAGTCCACAAATAAATCAGAAAATGAAATAGTGTAGCCTATCTAAATTATTGAAGTATTTCTCTGATAAAAAATAACAGCATAAAAGCCTTTGTATATATCAAGCGTATAGCATCAATTCTGGCAGGTCACGTTAGTCAAGCTTGCATCAGCTGACTCTCCACGTCTACTGGTGCGTTCACGTGCTATGGTAATTATGGTAAATACCAAAAGCCGACGTGGAAAATACACATGAACACCCCCTCGTGTGGTATTTTCCACAGATGCACGAGTTGCCGAGATGAGATAACCTTTGACCTTTTCAAAATGGCGGAGAGCAACGCGAGAGTCCATAGATATAAACACTAGATGTCGCCTTGGGGTTCTAAACATGCATCAAAACCGCCGCCATCTTGGAACAGGGGTCTTGTCATAGGAAGTAGCTAGGTAACGCTGAATTCATGGATGATGCTGGACTTTTGTGCTGCGTATGGATGTTCACACGAACGAAATCTAAAAAACAGACAACAAGATTGTGAAATTTTGTAAAAAAATTTTAATTTCTCTGGATTCAATGATAAATACATGTCTGACCGTTGGAACGAACCAAAACAACTAGAAAATCGCATTCATGACGATTTATGGTGATTTTATTTCCGTTAGAGCATTTCCTACATTGACGCTGATGAGGGGTTCCCCTGTTTCAAGATGGCGGCTCTATTGACGCATTCGTTCCAATGAACTGCCGTAGCCAGGCGACATCTAGTGTTTATATCTATGGCGAGAGTCGTGAATGGTAAAAATATGTACTATTCATTGTCTAGAAAATATACAGCATATTATTTACCGTTTGAGTTTTGATAAATCATCTTCTTGCTGTAGCAGATGACTTGAGCAATCTAAAATAGTTTTAGCTAAATAACAGGTCTGGATCTCCATCTTTTTACCACATTACGACAACAAAAGCACTTGAACGTAACACACTGGTAAATACCAGTTCACAAGTGGAAAATATCATATTTTCCGTAGCACGTGAACGCACCATACCTATAGGAATGCAACGCTTATCACTGTAAACATAATATAAGCAGTATTACCAACAGCTATCACGTTTCTCAGGAGCTAATTCCCTCCTCCATCCCCAGCTCCTCCTCTCATCAGTCAGGATTTGGCATTCTGATTCCCCCTGAATCAGACTAAAATTCTCTTATTATGTTGTGCATTAAAATTGCAGTTTTTCTCAGTCGCTTTGGTGCATTTCTCACATCACTATTTACATTTGCACAACAGTTAGTTCAACCTCCACAACATTTATTCATTTGTGCACATCATAGTAGCAGTTTCTCATTCCTTCCAACAAATTGCAAATGCTTTTGGACATGCATCAATTGCTTTCACAAAACTCTCTGCTGTTTTATAACATTATCATTTGCTTATGTCATGTTAGTCAAATGAACTATACTTGTGAATGCTGAATAGGCATTCCATATAAAACTAATAGTCCTCATTTCATTGCTTGAGTCATCACATACAAAAATATTGAACTAGTTGTCAAAATCTGTCACGCAAATTTTACAATTTTTAAAATCTTTTTACTGTAAAAAAATTTTTTTATCCTAAATTTAACAATTTCTCTCAGGTGAACCTCAGCTTTCACTGATGAGAAGGGATGTGCATGAATGATTTACAGTACTATGTTGTATGTTCAGTTCCAATATGTACTGAAATATTGTTTACAGTTGTACACAGCTCTACCCAAAGGGAGTTTATGTTTGTTGTAAATAAGGGTTTATTTTTTCTTTTGTACAATGCTGTGAACAAATTAGAATTGCAAAGAGCATATGCAGTGAAAATGTGAAACATACATATTCAGCAAAAGTTGAAATAGTTTTCGTTTTCAGTGCACTTTTGTTAAAAAGATTACATTTTAAAAATGACAGGGTACATATCTATGCATTTATAAAGCCTAGTATGTACTGGTTCACCATTAATTCAAAAAGGTACGCAGTGTATGTTCTTGCTAAATTGATCACAAATGTAAGATTGTTATATCATAATAGTAGAATAAGTACCCCTTAGTTCTATAATACTTACAATATAAATAATTTTTTAATTCTCCTGGTTGTTACCCCTTTATTCCCCAAACTTAAAATATTGTTCCCTTATACTTATACTGTAAGTACGGTATACACTATAATTACCGAAGGTTACGCTGTAAAATTGCTTTAATTACGCAGTACTTTCCGGGCTGTAATCTAAAGTGTTACCCAGTAATGTGTAACTTTACTGTAGTTTTCAATGACTGTCCAAATAGTATGTAGTGCTGTCTTGAGCAATTTCAGGTAGTGTCACCAAGATCTGACTTTTTTCCATTGGAAAACATTTACAGAGTAAACTGTCATAATGAAAACATGACAAAGCCATTTGACTATCTTGTTCATAAACAATGGTGTCAGGACTTTTCATCTTGATGACCCTGACACTTTCATTGACAATAATACTTGCTTTTGAGGAATGAGCTATCCATTTTGAGCAAGTGACATGCTTTTGGAGGTTATCAACTAGGTTTTGCAGTTTGTACTAATAGTTTTGAGAACTGCATTAACTGTTGTGCAAATGTAAATAGTGATGTGAGAAATGCACCAAAGTGACTGAGAAAAACTGTAATTAATGATATCTGCAATACATTCATGTTGGTTCTGTTCTGTTTACCCTAAGGGGGGTTATTGCTGCTCTCCCTGCTCTTATCCATGCTAGGCTGCATGGATGTGCAGGGAGCCAATCCTAACTGCATGCTAATTGTCAATCGTATTTGACGATAGTGGTCCTGACAGAATTGTAGTAGCCTACAGATCAGAAATGATTGATTGATGGATGGATAGATAGATAGAGTAACATTTAATTGCATAGACATTTTAACAGCAATGGACAGACTGAAGAGAACAATAAAGTTTGCAGGGTTCAAAAGCAAATAAATAAAACGGAACAAGCATATTGCATTTTGGAGACAATTCACACAAAATCACAAAAACAACAAAATCATTAGCAGAGAAAAATGTGATTAAAGACAATATAGGGATTGCATCTGCAGGCTATTGTGTTGATGATCACAGACTCCATTCAGAGAACTTCACTTTGTCTGGACCAACAGTTATTCTGTCACGGTTTTGGTGTAGATAAAGACAGAGGCTGAGACAAAACGGTCCAATTCAACATTTACTCGAGAAACTCCAAAACAGGTACAGGGATGACAGGCAGAAGGTATCTCACACACAAAAACCATTAAACATAAACAACGACCGACAAGGACTGGCAGAACAGAAGCAAACTAAATACAAGTCCAAATGAACACTAACGAGGTGAAGACAGGTGAAACAGATGATGATAACGATGAACAGGTGGATGATTGAGGGAGTGAGTTCAGGTGTGGAGACAAGAGGATGCTGGGAAGTGTAGTGAAGATGACGAAGACAGAATGGTGTAGACAATGACTGTGACATATTCAGCAGTCAAGAGTAAATAACACTGCTAAGATGGAAGCTTTATGATCAGCCCTCTCACTGTAGACAACTACCGAACCTGTACTTTGCCACATTTAGTCCAAGCTACATGAAAAACACAGTTCTGTCACTACATGATAAATCAACAAGCAGAGAATATTAGAGTGTATCAGTGATGTAAAATGCATGGGAGAGGTGAGAGTGCTCGGTAGTTCATGGGTACATGCAGGAAGCAGGACCACTGATGCGCAAAAGCAGTGGTGCAGTCCTCTCCCCTCAGGCTAATCTCTGCTCTGTAATCCAGAAATATAACTCTGAAAAAACTACAGATTAGACTGGATATCTGGGTTGACTTCTCTGGGTGTATAGTGTGTGCTACTTTCAGTTTGATCAGTCATTATAGCTATGGAACCTGGAAAGCTGAAGCACAAAGAAAAAATGTAATTTGAATTAGAAAAACAAATGGACACAAATGCAAAAGCAATTCTAAAGTGAGACAATAGCATTAAAGGAATAGTTCTAATAATATTAAAGGATCAGAAAGAAAAGTCTGTCATTATTGTGACAGAATGCTGTGAAAGTCTGTACTGTATGCTGTTATTTTTATGCTTTTATTTTGTCCTTTAAAGAGGCTATATGCTTTTTTCTGAAATTTAAACTCGCGACTGACACCTGTGGCCAAAAAACAGAACTGCTCTTCCTTTCTGCTCGCTCTCGCAGCGCGCTCGTACGTGCACACTTCACAAGTCATCTGCTGCAAGGAGGTCAACATTATGTTTACAGAGGTAAGAACAGTCACAAAATCGCAAAACCCATTGCACTGCTTGCGCGTGTAGGCTACTTGCTGACTAGCGGTGGTGGCAGAGTGATCTGAAACGTTTAACATGAACGCGCTTGACGTCACATCCGCAGACAGCGCGGGAAAATCCGACCCGACAGAAAATAGGAAAAATAGGATACAGGCTTATAGGTGCACCCACTGCGAGCGGACAAGGTGTCAGTATGCTCATCGGGAGATGTTTGAGTCATAAATGGTCAAATAAAAAGGCTATTGTTATGTTTATTTTGGGGAAAAAGTTCCATATAGCCCCTTTAAACACGAAAGTAACGTTTTTTTTAACAATTATTATGCAGTTCACATAGAGTTCATAGTGACCAGGGGCTGTTAAAGAGTTCCCCAAAAAAATACCACAAAAGTATATAAAAAGTAGTCCATACAAACACATTATATTATTCATAACAACAATAAAACAATAATAATACATTATTTATAAAAATTTGTTTGATGAATTATTATTATGATTATTGTTGTTGGTGATGTTTTAACGCTTTCAAAAAGTTTTAAATTGAAAAGTAGCTACTTTTTTCCCATCTTATTGATCAATTACAAAAAGTGTATGGTTCATCTTCCAAGTTTAAACATCACACCACACCATCTTCATGTTAATCACTTTTAATCAGTCTAATTTACTTAAACTGCTGCGCAGGATGAGATTTTTCGATGTTGAAAGTGTAGATCAGTGTCTGAGAACTAGGGAACTTGCAAGGAGGAAAGACATGGAAAATGATCATATTTTTAAATCGATCTCATGAGAAAACTAAAATATTTTATGAGTTGGTACAATGTGATTGGTATGATATTAAGGAAAAAAAGTAAGCTTGAAGGTCCACCCCTAATCCTAACAGTAAATGGGGTGTAAACAGATCGTACAAAAACGGATGAATGAAAATATACAAATTCTTACGAATTAGCAACCAATTTGCCAAAACTTAAAATAGTTATGAACAGAGTGGTGCAGGGATGATGTCAAAGCCCGAGATTTTCCTATGGGGTTTTATAATGGGGGGTTTCAATTTATGAGTACAATAAAAACTGTATTATCATAACTTGATGATACTTTGACGTTTTGTTCTACAACATAAACTGCACGCACTCACTCCCCATTCTGTCTTATCTTACTAATTAGAAACATACATTTTCAAAAATAAACATAACTACTCCAAAATTCGCCTTTTCAGTATGAGTGTGTGTAATTTACGTTGTAGAACAAAACATCAAAGTATTATCAAGTTATGTTTACCACAGGCTTTATTTTACTCATAAATAATAATAAAAAAACATTATAAAACACTATAGGAAAATCTTGACAAGTGGCGAATTAGTCTTTTGGGTTTTGCCGTCATCCCTGCACCACTCTATTGCCATGAGATCGTGTTGGATGGATCTACCATTAGGTCTCTCACAATGTGGTGCTGTAGGCCTCATAAGCGAACGGGTGGCAAAAGGGCAAACTCCAATCTCTGCGGATAGAGTAGGGGCAAGCAGCACGCAAATGTTTATCCACATAACTAGAAATGGTAGGAATTTCCTCCCTGTGATTCCCTGACTCCTCTGACAAAGAATTAGATGCCTTTCCAGCCATGTGATTTCTATCATTACTCTCTATTGGTGGATTGGGAGCAGAGAGAATATTTGGTGGAGCTGAAGGGACTGGACGTCCCTGCATGGTGTCTTCCTGTCTCCTCAGGAAGTCCCTGAGAACTTGCTTGAAGACACCCACCAGTTCCCAGGGAGGGATGTTATTGTTGGCCAAAAGATCATGGAGCCTTGATGGACCACAATAAAACGTTTAGTAAAATATTATAGGTGCAATTTTTATATATTATCACACAAGCACTGTAATTACATCAGTGTTGATATTTACAGCATGAATCATGCACATCTGTCTGGAATGCACAAACACAAACTTGCGAAGTGACAAATGCAACTAGCTGCATTAGAATAATTCTGCACCGTTTCTTGGCTTCTAAACTTTTTATGTTTTTTTTAGAGCATTTGAAGAAGCTTTTTAGAAAAATGGCTGAAAAAATACAATGAAATGGAAGCCAACATGCAAGGCGAAAGTTAGTTACCTGGAAAGTACAATGGCAGTGTGTGAGGGTGGGATGCGACCACAGAGGCGCTCTAGCTGGCGGTGTTCAGAGGCAGGGATGAAGGCAAGCAGGCTTGGGTATGCTGGGGCGTGATGGTATCCCATGATGCCACGGGAGATGCAGTACTGGAACTCCTGTTCTTGAACCTCAAGTGCTCTTTGCTCCAGATGCCAAAGCATCTCACGCAGCAACATCCGACCTGGGCCTCCATGTGTCACACATCCATTTGTGTGGGGCCAACCTAAAGGCATGGCTGGGCTGTACAGCGTAGGAGCAATAAGAAAGAATGTTGCTGATAAAATGCTGTATACCAAAGTGACTTTCTCCTATGATCATCCTCTGTAAATGAGATGTGACTGTTCATAAAGAGCTTGGTCTTCAGTGGACAGTCTTTCACACCGTATCACATCAAGCTCTGTAATCCACATCCTCAACTGGCAGTTTAATTCAGCAACATACAGTGCTCTCCATCAAGCTAATGCTAACAACATCTGCAGAACAGTCATGTTTGTTTATCTTATTATTTTTTGTCGACCAACATATATAACATTGCTTATTCACATCATAATTACACATCATTATCAGTGATAAACAACCGAGTCATGTTGAGAAAGGAATGGCAGTTTATAAAGCCATGCTAAAAACAACCTAGCCTATTTGACGGTCAGGCATAAAATGCACTTCACAAATGCACATCAATTTAGCGTAGTACTACAATGCTCTTGATGTTTCCAGGTAAATTTCAAACTGTATGCCCATTTGAAAAAAAACTAAGCAGTCATACGTTGCTTGTTGTGTTTTGGAAGATGGCTGGTTTATAGCTGGTCCAAGCTGTTCATTAAAAGTAAGGTGAAAAAGGTGAGGTTAGCAGACTGATCAGTCACCTTGTTCCAAAAACAAGGAAAACCAACTGTAGCTGGTTTGTTGGTGGTCCAAAGTCTACCAGCTTGAACCAGCTAATGACCAGCTAATCACCAGCTTGAACCAGTTAATCAGCCTGGACCAGTTAACAAACAGCTTAAACTAACTAAAATGTTCCAAAACAGCAGGGTGCTTGACCTAAAAAAAGATGTGAAAAGACAAACTTGGAATAGATAGATAGATAGATAGATAGATAGATAGATAGATAGATAGATAGATAGATAGATAGATAGATAGATAGATAGATAGATAGATAGATAGATAGATAGATAGATAGAAACAGAGCACTGAGAAGATAGATATGAATTGAATGGACAGGTACAAAGGGACAAAATCAGGGCAAAATTGTAAAGTTGACAACTGAAACAGGAGGAGACCGACAGAGAGGTGATGGATGGAATAGAATTTACAGGATAGGATTATAACCACAGAGGATATGGGTAAAGGCAAAGAAAAGAATGGAAATTACAATAAATTACATTTAAACTGATATTTTTACCTTGTGGGTCTTAGAGGTTGAGGTCCATGATGCCTTGACTCCATCTGATACCATCAAATTGCACCAGGTTATGTAAATAAAATATGAACAGTAAATTAAACCAGACTTTCAGATATAAAATTAGAGGATACAGACAAAAGTGGGGAAAGATGGACAGATAATAAGGAAAAGAGCAACCTGAAGAAATAACTATTCTGGCAGCAGAGTGTAAGAGAAACTAAAATAAGGCGCTTGAACAAGAAGAATGTTAGACAAGCAAAATCAGGAGAAAAGCAAAGACAAAAAGAAGAGAGAGGAGTGCCAGTGACATGCAGCAGTGTGTGGACGACTGCGCCGGGCAAAGTTAAGATGAAGAGAGTGACTCTCTCTCCTGCCCACCGCAAACTGCCTTCTGTCTCTCTGCTCTGATAACCCAGCCCACTCTGACACACACACACACACACACACACACACACACACACACACCATTTCAGCTCATATAACAGCAAACAGTTTGAAGTGTGCATCCTGCTTCCCATCATTCAATAACATCTTGAATTGCAGCCTGAATTTCATGCCTCAAAACTTGCCTAAATCAGTCCAGGCTTCTTGTTTTCAACAGTAAGACAGTTAATTCAATGTGGCAGTCTGAGTAAAATTATCTGGAAAAAATGTGCCCTGTGTCAGCATGTAATGTGACCCAGTGCCAATGGGAATTATGTCAGTATACAAGGGAACAAAACAAGAGTTCCTGGTCTGCTCAACAATGCGACATACAGATGAATAAACCTGTATTTTTGGGTGGAAGATAACAATTCTGTCATATTTAATCATGAGTTTATTAAATATATTCAAACATGGATTTATTTGGAGACGGTATACTGTAAAAGAACCAACAACTTTCTTAGAGATTCTTTATATCACTTCACATTTGACTGGAACTAGTGATGTATGTCGCGAGACGGTCTCGGTCTTGTCACGGCCTTGGCGGTCTTTGGTCTTGGTCTTGTCTTGGTCTCGGACCTCTCGGTCTTGTCTAGGTCTCGCTGTAGGGTTGCCAACTTTCTGAAATGGAAATAAGGAACGGGGGGGGGGGGGGGGGGGGGGGGGGGGGGGGGGGAGAGTAGGGTTGGGGGAGGGGGGGGGGGGGTAGTGGTAGTGACATGCTCCCTGAAATTCATACATTTATATCATATTATAATGCAACTTATATATTTATAGAATAGCAAAGTAGGCTTAATCAATATACAAGACTTAACCACACAGATATATAAAGGCTATCATGATCATTTTGCCAAAAATGAACCATGTATTTGTTTAGATTATAATACGTTTTATTTTTTAACTTAAACAAATACAACATATAACATTCGAAACTCATCGGCTTAGACTGCATTTGAAGAGAAATAAACACAACAGTTTTCTGTAGCCTTGTGCGAACTTATTCAATAGAATTAGATTTCTAGAATGTTCTTTCCGGTGCAAAAAATGTAAAAAAAAAATTTAAAAAAATGTAAAAAATTTTTTTAGGAGTTTTTCTTATCATAGCCTACAAATGTCTTCGGAAACACATTTGACTCGATTTACTGAAACCTGTAAAACGCATTTGCAGCTGCACAGCTTGCACATTGAGCGTCTGGCTCGCTCAGGCTGCGCTGCGGCAACTGCACATCCAATGGCGCGGGCGCCTCTGACGTGCGACCAATGAGCCAACTCTACGTCATTATACGTAAGCCCGTCAAGGGGGCGCCAAGTCCCCGAATTTGCCATTATAGCAGCGGGTCTTCGTTCACTCATCATAGTCTGTCTGGCATATATATTAGAAGCTATGCGTCTGTCATGGATTTGCACTGAATTGATTCTCAAAAATACGGAACAAAGTGCGTTCCGTATCAGTTCAATACGGAACAAGCCTTTTATGTGTCAAATACGGAACGATTCCGTATTATACGGAACGGTTGGCAACCCTATCTCGCTGTCTCAGACCGACATAGTGGTCAGGGGATTTAGCAATACAATACAATATCCACTACGATATCCACAACGGATTGAAGCGCGCGTCCGAGTGACACTGCGGTGTGCGCGAGCCACACGAGAAAACACTCTCTCCGCGCCACTGATCGCAGCGGCAACGAGCACTTTGATCACTTGATTTAAAAAACACATATCATGTACAGTTTTTGATGTATTAATATTTAGTAAAACACATATCAGAGACATGATGGGTTTTAACTTAATTCAGGAGATGTATTAATATTTAGTAAAACACATATCAGTGACATGATGGCTTTTAACTTAATTCAGGAGATTTTGGGTAACTGCACAGACAGATGACTTTGAGCGCACCGCGGTGTGTGTGTGTGTGTGTGTGTGTAACCATAGCGACAAAACAACCAACTTTCGGGTCCTGCACTTAAGCTTATAATTTCGTTTTTAAAAATATAATTATGTATTTAAAAGTTGCAGAATGCAAAATCTTAAAAGTTATTGCTTAGCTTCAACAACACTAGTCTGTTTTTTTCCCCTCCGGTCTCGACTTGGTCTCGGTCTTGGTCTGTCTTGGTCTTGGTCTTGGTCTCGGTCTTGGTCTGTCTTGGTCTTGGTCTTGGTCTTGTCTTGGTCTCGATACCCTCTGGTCTTGGTAGTGTCTTGGTCTCGGTATAGGCGGTCTTGACTACAAGTCTAACTGGAACACAACATAAGTGTTTTCTTTGACACACTCATTAACCCAGCACCACGTGAATCTTAATGAGACAAATAAATCAAGCATAGTAACCTACACTGCATTCACTACATTTCGTATGACCGTGGTGGTATGTCCATATTTATGTGGATGAAAAGCATTTGTGCACATAAGCGTTCCTCACAGATTGCAGTTGGTGTCCATATGGAGGCCTCTGGGAAGGCTGCAGGCTGGATGGTCTTCTGAGACTCATAATCACAGCCCAGCTCCTGGTTCTGGGTCAGGTCAGGGTAAAGCACCACTGCTGGCTACACCACCTGCCCTGTGCATATGCCATGATCGCATTTAGATTACATGTGTAATACCAAAGTTGACAACAATAATTGCAGAAACTTAAGCACCATGACCGACAGGGTGACCGTGATTTTACCAAGTACTACATGTTCCTGGATCAACATCTTTGTTGAACCTGGAACAACATTCCAATCAACCAATCAGATTTGAGGGACATGTTTACAGTTTATGTGAAGTTTAGGCTTGCAACCAACCAGGGTTAGGTGCTTCTAGTGTTATTCACCTATCAGTTTACTCTGATAACATTTTTTTATGGATAACCTATGGGTAGGATTAGGTTTAGTGTTAGGACAAAATTTTCTGACAGAAATGTTGTTCCAGCATCAACAAAATATGTTGATCCAGGAACATACTTGGCAAAATCACGGTGACCTTGCTGGCAGCAAGAGTCATTCGAACTCATTTTGTATATATAAATGGGATATTAAAAGTGCTTTGAAAATCAACATAAGCAGTTATCCCAGTGTTGTACAAAATAACTAAACATTATCATAAATAATAATAATAATAATATGGTCACTAAAATGAAGTAATTTAATAAATGTATTTAAAAATAAAAAAATACATTTATTTCATTTTATGCAGGGCAATATAAAAGAGAAATGATCATAATCGTCATCAATAATAATAATAATAATAATAAGATGTATGTCAGCTATAATTGTAAATAAAAAATAAATATTTTTTCTTTTTACATGTTATTTATTTATTTTATTTTGCATGGGAATATGGAAGAGAAAACTGGCCCTAAAACAAATTCTTGAGGTCATCCTACATCGCTGCATATTGTGTTGTCAGTTTTATTTTTCCATTCCCACTCCCAAAATGTAAAAGATGTGTACATGTGTGAGCATTCCAATGCTCACAGCTTAAGTATGAAAAGGTAGACCATGGCGGCAAAACACTTCATATCAGATCATTGTCGAGTTTTTCCTCTATTGCAGACTCAGACCTTCAGACATGACATCATCTGATGTCCAATTATTTCTGTCAACCGTGTCATGCTGTATTATTTTCAGGGGGCTCACTTTTTTCATCTGTCTACTGAACACTTGGGACTATATTTCAGCTATGTAAGTTTTGGAATAGTTTTTTTTATACATGCAGTAGATGAGCTTTAAAACACAAATCTAATTCCAGACATTTATTCAGCACCGTTTGACCAATTCCCATCTTTAATTGTGAGCTGTGTACCTTTTGTACGAAGAGAGAAAGAAATCCACTGGAAATGGCACAGGACCTTTCACTGCATGCCCTCAGTAAAAACCCGCTGTACCCAGGAGATTCAGGCCGTCATTGCGGTCAGTCTCAAGTCGTCAGGCGGGGTGAATGTAGCAGTCCTGTCACACCCACACAGAAAGAGGCTAATTGTGAGTGTCAGTCTGTGTTCTGAGGTGGGTGATGTCATTGCCACTGGCAGGGAGCCTGTGATAGTGATGATTTGGGACATGGCTGGTGTGCACACATACATACACCAGAGGGCAGTGTGCATGCTAACATATGGGCTTTATTGCTTTATATTTTACACTACATCTAAAAACATTCATTCTAACAAATTAACCTGAATAATTGATTTATATATACATTTAAAAGTACTTCAAAGGTAAGGGGTCAGTTTCTTTTGTTGTTGTTGAAAGTAATACTTTTATTCAGTAATGATGCATTAAATTTAAATGGACAAAAGTGACAGTAAAGACAGTTACAAAAAAATCACGGCTTCCACAAAAATATTAAGCAGCACAACTGTTTTCAACATTGATAATAATAGGAAATGTTTCTTGAGCAGCAAATCAACACATTTCATAAGGATCACGTGACACTGAAGACTGGAGTAATGATGCTGGAAATTCAGCTTTGTCATCACAGGAATAAATTACATTTTCAAATGTATTCAAATAGAAAACAGCTATTTTAAATGTGAATAATATTATTAATTTTACTGATTTAAACAAATAAATGCAGCCTTGGTGAGCATAAGAGGTTTCTTTGCTCTTTTAATAGGCTAAAAAAAAACGTCTTGGCTGAGTCTCTTCTTTCATCTCAATCTAATCTGTGTTGAGACATTGATTGACTTCTGTTTAAACCGTCATCCACTGTTCACAAGTCCATCTCTCTAAGAGTCAAGATACTGTATTTGACTGATTGAACACTGTATCATCCAAACTTCCTTCTTCCACCTCTATAACCTGCCTCCAGCTCTATAGCATCAGTTATAATGGAAGTTTTTTTTTAATCAAACATTGAATGTTTTAGAGTGAGACAAACCAATTAATACAACAAAACATCACAGACTTAATCAAATCCATTGCTTGCTTACTGATGTTTGTGCTGTGCCAAAATGATGTCACTTCCAGGTGGATGATGTCATGAAGGACCTGACTTTTGTTAGTTAAATGGGTATTAGTTGGATGGGCATTGAGCACATGAAATCACGTCTGTTTGAAACATTTGGATCAAAGTAAGGACACAATGAAGAAACACCATATTTGGTAGTAAATTTCTTCATTCTTAATAACCTCTACTCACTTCTACTGGTCTTCTAAAGTGCTTCAGTTCAGTTTTCGATGTTCAACATCTATTTTATTCGCATGCCCCTTTAGTTCTTTTGGCTTGTGAAAGCCACACACACAAAAATAAAATCTATTCTTATTGCAGTTGGAATGGGCAACGGTCTGTTCAGACAAAGAGAGCCAGGGGGAGTGTGTGCATGAATGAGACAGAGCGAACCCATTAGGCCTGTCCGTCTGTCTGTCTGACTGACTGACAGCAGCATGTCCTCAGGTGAACAGAGAGGTAAGAGTGTGCATTAAGAGCTTTATCTCTGACATCTCCTCCGCTGGCTCTTTTATGATTTATGATTACTAATTTTTACAAAAACCTGCCTCTGCATTTGCCATGTCATCTCAAGCACTTTTCTCTTGCCCCTTCATGGTCAAAAGTAGTTCTGAATCAAAACTAATCAACCAACAGAAATGTTTGCTCTCATGTTGTACAGTCATTTGTGGGGTGTTTGACATTTACACACGAATGTTAAATACATCAGTTTCTCTGACTTTGCTAGATTTTTAAATGGTTTGGGCACTGTTTGCTTTTTCACCCTGTCATGAGGTGTATTTGACAGTGACATTGGTCAGTCATGTCTGGCCTTTAGCAGTTTGTGTTTATGAGGGCACGGTTGACCTTTGCTCAGGTACAGCGAGTCCACAACATACAGGCAGGCACCTCAAGGTCATCCGATCCCACTGTCACTGAGTGTGAGCAAGGTGAAGGAAAGGTCTAGAGATTGTTGAGACATGGAAATAAAATAAATATGCTTTATTTATTTACTTACTGTCAGGTCAGTGAGCTAATTCACAGCATGCACCTCAGCATTCAAATATGACCACCTCAGACTCCATATCCCAGAATACACACACACACACACACCTTATTTTTAAACACGGAAGTTAGGTGTTTTGTGTGAATGTGCGAGACTTTCGATTTATTAGCCGCTATCGGGAAATAGAAATAAGAATATATCAAAGTGCAGTAAACTGTAAAACTGTTTGCGTTACAAACCAGCGTGTTTAACCCTCTGATGGTCTTCGTTTAGGAGTCACGTCCTGGGCCTTCCCGGTCAGAAGTGACCGGACACCTAAAAATTTAACTTCCTCCATCCCAGTAAAAACCAATGCAATTTATTTTTGTTCTATAATATTTATTCATTTTAATTTAGTATTTTGAGACAATTTGATTGAATTTATTAATATTTATGCAATATTTATGGTCTATTTTTACCATGGAAAAATATATATTTTTTCTATATATATATATTATTATTATTTTTTTTATTATTAATGCAGTATTTTAGTTTAATATAGAGTCTAGGCCTTCAGAAAAACAATTTTTTTTTGAAGAAAATTAGCACCATCTGGTTACAGTATAGAGAAAAAGCGTAGAACCATGGTGTAACCACTAGATGGCATGTACAGCTCTCAATGGAGAGGCATGTGAATTCCCCAGCTGTTTATGAACACATTTACTTTTCTTTTTTTTTTGGTGGATTTGAATATATATTTAAAACAATCTCAAAAAGGATTTCTTATTAAGTTTTAGATAGTTTTTTCTTCTTCTTCTGTTCTTGAAACAGAGCTCCAGCAAAAATTACAGACACAGCGGTTCATATATTTGTTTGTGTGCGTTTGTGTGTGTGCGTCTATGTGTGAGTGGATGTGTCAATATCACACTCTTGAGAGTGTCACCCCTTTACTGCTGTCCACTTAAAAAAAATTGTGAAAAAAAATTTGGTGAATTTTTGTGTTTTTGTCAATTTCCCATTCATTTCCTATGGGGGTCATTTTTGACCGAAGACCAAAATTGTGACTATTTTTTTACGACCACTTAGCATACTCGGATCATAAACTCATTTTTTGTACGACCACTTAGCATGCTCGGATCATGAACTCATTTTTTGTGTGTGTTCACATACCTAATGCCAGAAATGTCACCAAGTTTCGTAACATTCCGATGAAGCTATGATTTTTAAAAATTCAAAACCAATTTTTTGTAATCTGAATTTATTGGTGTGTATGTGTATAAAAGTGTGTTTGTATGTGTGTGTGTGTGGGTGGGTGTGAATTTTTTGCACTCTTGATGTTGTAGAGTGTCACCCCTTTACTGCGGTGTACTTTTTTTTAGAATCGTGGCCGATTTGTAGATTGTAGGCCTAGGCTACAGACAAAAATTCAGAGAAAAATTCAGATTCTCTGAAAAATTCACCAAATTCAGAGAATTTTTGTGTTTTTGTAAATTTCCCATTCATTTCCTATGGGTCGGTCATTTTTTAACGAAGACCACGAGTGTGACTATTTTTTTTACGACCACTTAGCATGCTCGGATCATGACCTCAATTTTTTTTTGTATTCACATACCAAATCATCCACGAGTATCCCATGAGTCATAATAAATGCAATTTCAACTATTTCTAAAGTGCTTCTTTTAAAGAACACTTTTTCTTTTATCGGACAACATGACATCCAATGTGGCTACAGCGTTATATCATTCGGGTATAACTTCTGTTTTAATTGATTATTAAATTAATTGAGGTTTATACATGTTGATTCCATAACAGAGTTCAAGATCATTTTTTTCATTACTAGCCTACTGGAGCTGTAATGATTATGATTACAGCAAGCACAAACTGCAAAAGCGGCAGTCCTTCCGGCGCACTCAAAAGTCAGAATTCACTCACTTGTTTTCATTCACTCCTTCAAGTGAACTATATTAGTGGAGTATTGTAGGGAATTGTGGGTGATAGGGGGCGATTTTAACACAGCCTGTGTGTGTGTATTCTGGGATATGGAGTCTGAGGCGGCCATATCTGAATGTTGAGGTGCATGCTGTGAATTGTAGTTTAATGACCTGACACTTACTTACTAAATTGCTTATTACATAGGCTACATTAGCTTCAAAGGCCAAATGGAATTTCCAGAATTTTAATTTGCCAACTTGACATTTGGTAAATTCTCTGATAGCAAGCTGTTGAACGTATAATGTGGCCTTTTCTCCAAATTATATTTTGAAAGGATTTAGAAATGAAGGCCAGACTATAGGCTATTTAGATTTCTCATTATTAGCCATTTCACTTCTCAATCATCTATAAGACCTTTTTTAATCTCTTTGCTTCAGCGTTTCTCAGATTATTAAAGAAGATTTTCTTCTGAAAGTGAAGCTATATGTCCATTTGGAGCAGCACTGAGTTGGAGGTCGTGTTTATAAATGGCTCCTGACATGCTTTTACTGACTGACGACGTTTCCACATCAAAGAGTTCTGTATTAATGTGGGACACGACAGCTATTTCAAAAGTTTTATTTTTCTTACTCCATTGTCAGATTTTCTTTCTTGTTTTAAGCATCGACTCATTGAATTTCTGATAAATTTATCAGCAAACAAAACTTCATATCATATATTATCTTGTTTCTCACGTATAGTATAGGCCTAGTAAATGTCTTGATTTACAAATGTTTAGATATTTGTGCTGGAAAAAAAAGACTGAATGATGACCATGGAATATTTTCGGTAAATAACTTCAATTTCAGTCTGGCTTTAAATATATTAAATAGACAACTAAAACATTTAAGTAGCCAATCACTGAGCGTTATCTGATGGTTCTTGTTGCGTCAATCTCGAGGTTTTATCAAATTTAAACACTAGGCTATTTACAGACAAAGAGCACGCAATAATATCCTGTTTTTGTGATCACACTGTTATTTCCAGCTCTTCGGATGCTGACCACACTGTCAGGTAATTCCCTACTGTCCCTCCACAATACTTCGCCAGCTCACCCTACCGTTTCTCTGAAACGACACCGCAGTTCTCAGTGTCACCAGCAGAGGGCGAGGCGAGCTCGCGCATAGATGACACATAAATCTGATAATCCAGTGCACAGAATGAAGCTTACAAGACAGATGATAAAAATGATTATAAACATCATAATGATACAATTTTAAGAATTAATTAGAATTTTAAGATAAGGTCTCTTGTCTCAAAAATCCATTACATTAGTGAATGTGTCTGTGTGTGTGTGTAGGCCTACCTATAACATATATGGACATACCATGGTCATTCGAAATGTAGTGAATGCAGTGTAGGTTACTATGCTTGATTTATTTGTCTCATTAAGATTCACGTGGTGCTGGATAAACGAGTGTGTCAAAGAAAACACATATGTTGTGTTCCAGTCAAATGTGAAGTGATATAAAGGATCTCTAAGAAACTTGTTGGTCCTTTTACAGTATACCGTCTCCAAATAAATCCATGTTTGTATATATTTAATAAACTCATGAATACACCCAAAAATACAGGTTTATTCATCTGTATGTCGCATTGTTGAACAGACCAGGAACTGTTTTGTTCCCTTGTATACTGACATAATTCCCATTGGCACTGGGTCACATTACATGCTGACACAGGGCACATTTTTTCCAGATAATTTTACTCAGACTGCCACATTGAATTAACTGTCTTACTGTTGAAAACAAGAAGCCTGGACTGATTTAGGCAAGTTTTGAGGCATGAAATTCAGGCTGCAATTCAAGATGTTATTGAATGATGGGAAGTAGGATGCACACTTCAAACTGAGCAACTGCTGTTATATGAGCTGAAATGGTGTGTGTGTGTGTACCTATAACATATTTTGAGCGGATACAGATCCCGCTGTTTTCCAAGTTCGTCCCACCTGTTCCTGGAGCGAAATTGTAGCATTTGGACAATAGTTAGGTACACTGGGCACACCTAGCAGTGCCAGCTGACAGATGGGTAGCGTCTTAATTCAAAAGAGTCATCTCCAATCTGCATTTATTATTTATATTCGTACTGTAACACAACAAACATCACTGACAGGTAAATTTTTTCACTTCCTGAAGCTGCGCAAATGTTTTCTTCACTTCCTGTTAGCGTTGTCTAAATGTACATGGCTTAAATGTTGCACCTTCCCCGGGCTGACCCGAATTAGGACGTCGATACAGCTAAACTGTATAGCAATATATAAGTGAATGCATATAGGCCTACATACAATATATATGAATAGCCTATTATAAAAATAGTATACATACTAGTATAGAAAAGAGACAAAATAAACAGTTCTCACCATTTTTAGTTTAGTATTATTTATATAGGCATACTGTTATATTATTTATTCATATTTCAAATTAGCTTTTATTTTTATATTTAATCATTTATTTTTTCGTTATTTTTTAGTTTTAGTAATTGTAAGTGCCCCCCGACATTTATTTGTTATTATCTATGGTTATTTTAGACTAAATAAAAGCTAAGCTAAATGGGACATTTCTGGGTTTATGTGACGATTGTTACAAGTTTATGTAAAATAAAAGTTTGATCATGTTCTCTAGGCTAATTGTTAATACATGATTCAATTTAGGTTTGATAATTTGCAGTTTAGCGCTAAATTTTGGCTTTTGAATATACTCAATGGCTATAACTACTCTTTTTTTCTCAGAAATTGGATGGAAAAAAATCTATTTAATGTCATTGGCATCATTGATTAAGACAATATTTTAAGGTGAAAGATGCACCATGAAACATGAAAAGTACATTTAAGAACATTTATTTTCGCATTCAGTATTGAGTACAGCTTAAGTGCAAATAGTTAAGAGTCAATGGCTAAAAGATGAACAACACTTAACAATACAAAGATTGACAGATTCTAGCTGGCAATCACTCACAGAAGCGTCCTTCTCCTCCCTCTCTTTTGTTTAGTATCATTTTCAGGAACAAAAAGATAAATGACAGCACAAAAAAAACATGAATCTCTGTAGTGGAGTCCTACGAAAAAGAAACATACTGTAATGCTATAGTGAGGTGACCATATCTAATCAGAACATTGCTAAATAGTTGCGTTTGTGCCCAGATATCATGAACCTCAGCAGATCCATGTGTCTAGCTGACAATGACGATTACTGCATGTTAACAATGTTTACAGCCCCCACCCAACGCCCTAGACACAAAGAAGCTTGTTTTTTTTTCAAGAAGAGAGTGTCACTGGAGAGCAATAAAGCATTGAGATCCTTTACATACTACAGAGATTTTCAGCACAGCTGAGAAAGCACATAAACTTCAAAGATAAAAAGAGAATTCATCAGCACTTAAGACTCTTGACTTCATGCACTTTATGAGCAACACATAAAACAAAAATCACATCTAGTCTTTTTGTCGGATTTGAATAATATGTTTCATGGTTACTTCTACAATTCATCAAGTAGTTGTACTTCTGACTAGATCCTGAATTGAGAAACAGCACGCTTGACTTTTTTTTCTTCGTTTTTTTCTATGGTTACAAGGTGAGGATGGGACTTCTCCTGCACAGCTTTGCCATTTCTCTAGACTTCACAATGTGTACAAAGTAGAACTATGTTCCAGTGATGTTTATTTCTGATATGTGTGTGTTTGTGTGTGTGTGTGTGTGTGTGTGTGTACAAAGAGGAACCCTTGATCATCATTCAGCTCTCCCTGCAATGGGTCGGTCAGAACCTCCTCCGAAAGGGCCTATTCAGCCTTTCGTTTGGCACCAGGAATCTTCTCCTGGATCCTGTACAAACAAAAACACAATTATATCGCTGTATATTATATTCAGTATGATTTTTTTAAAGACAATTATAATTTAAATAATGCATTAAATTGATCAAAAGTGACAGTGAAGACATGTATAATGTTGCAATTATGTTTGCTATTCTTTTGAACTTTCTATTCATCAAAGAATATTGAAAAAAAAAGTATCTCTGTTTCCACAAAAATATTAAGCCGCAACTGTTATAATAATAATAATAAGCAGAAATGTTTCTCGAGCTCCAAATGCTGAAGGATCATGGGACACTGAAGTAATGATGCTGAAAATTCAGCTTTGCCATCACGGGAATGAATGACTTAAAAATTTATTTTAAATAGAAAAAAAAAACTACATTTATTTACTAAATTATTATCTTATACTATAATGCTTAAAGGGAGTACTTACTTTCCTACCACAGAGTTGACTTGGGTCCTTATTAGGTCCAGATACTGATCTATCTGTGCCTAGAGAGAGAAAGATTAAAAAAGTGAGTCATTGTAGTCATAGTGCTTATGAATTATACATGATGCTGTAGTCATGGTGACAAAGGTGCCTCTCTGACCTGGTATTTCTCGTAGACCACAGGCATCGAGAACATGGACACCACCACTGAAGCAAGATGCAAGGTAAATGTTAAAAGACAGAAGAGTGGATGATGAGTAAACGCAGTGGTCTGTCATTTAAATCATAGGTGTAATTTGCGGGTGGGACATGTCCCCACCACTTTTTGCCAGGATCGATATTGTCCCCACCACTTTTTTGAAACATCTCACTGCACAGATATACCTAATGCAAATGAAACATGTCAAGTTGAGGACAATTTGTCTTAAATAAGAGGCAATTTGGCGCTGGAATGTGTTTTTGAAATCATGTTGAGTGTTTGTTGCCACTGTTATCAGCGGCGGAACGTTCTCTTTGGGCTCGTGCCCAGTCTCCACCCAGACGAGCGCTTTAATCTATCGCTTAAAGCCATTGCGGAGACTCTCTGTTCTTTCTGGTGAAATCACAAAACAAAATGCACACAAACGTGTCCAAGCTCGAGATATACAATCCCTGATGAACGTCTTTGATTTTAATTAGGAAAAATAAAACTATACAAGAGCGGATTTAACCCGCAACTTCTGACAAGCTTAAAGGTTCTATCACCAGACCATTTGGGAACAAGAATGCTTGCGGATAATTGCGGATCTATGTATTTATTCACTAACATGAAGAATCTCGGGACTAACAATATATTGTTTTATAGTAGATGTAAGAATTAAACTATCACATTAAAAATTAGTTCTATGTCGATACATTAAACTATCAAAATGAATTTCTAGACATCGTAATATTCTTTTTTTCCCTAAAATTTTTACATATCTGATATAGCATTGTATTAGCAACTCCCCTTACACACTCTCCTGTCTCACCCAATTATTAAAACAAAGTTACACCACTGTTTCAAATTACAAATACATATGAAACTGAATAAACTGCTCACCCATAATAAGAAGAGTGAGACCATTGAAGAGGGCACCCACATAGGTCAGCAACCACATCAGC
The DNA here is from genome assembly GCA_030578255.1 of Tiaroga cobitis. Taxonomy (NCBI): domain Eukaryota; kingdom Metazoa; phylum Chordata; class Actinopteri; order Cypriniformes; family Leuciscidae; genus Tiaroga; species Tiaroga cobitis. Next base: position 24,176,655 of record CM060610.1, read on the forward strand.
ACTGCAAACTTGAGGGAAACAAAAACAACTAGCAGTTAACACACACACACACACACACACACATACTGTATATATGCAGGCATCACATGGTTTCTGTGGCAGTAACAAAAGCATTATAGAAGTGCACTGACACTCATACAGCAAGAATAAACCAATAAGGTGATAAACTGCTCTAATATTCTGTATACTAACTCTTGATTTCCTTTTAACAAATTGCTGCTAACTTGAAATTGTAAAATGAATATTCCTGAAATGCACATTTCTGTTTCATATTCACTACTGGTTTAAAGTTTGGGGTCAGTACGATTCTTTTTTTCGTAAAGAAGAAAGTAATTTTTTTTCACAGCAAGGATGTATTAAAAAGTGACAATAAAGTAATTTATACATTACATAAAAAAAAAAAAAAATGCTGTTCTTATGAACTTTCTATTCATCAAAGAATCCTAAAAAAAACATCAGGGTTTCCACAAAAATATTAAGCAGAACAACTGTTTTCCATAGAGCCCCTAAAGGGACATGGTGATGAATTATGAGTTGAGAAAAAAAAATTATATGTCAATGCTTTTGCGTTCGCTCACAAAATGTTTGCGTTCCTTGAGAAACATAGCGTTAGCTCGTAAAACTTGTACGTTCCCACGAGAAACTGCGTTCGCTCGCAAGGAAGTTTTGTGAGGGACCGCAACGTTTCTTGGGGGAACAAAACAGTTTTGGGAGCAAATGCAAAAGCTTTGAAATGTTTTTCTTCCCCCCATAATATATTTTTTTCATCACCATGTCCTTTTAGGGGCTCCGTAGTTTTCAACATTGAAAATGAAAATAAAATGTTTTATAGATCAGCAAATCAGCATATTAGAAGGTTTTCTGAAGGATCATGTGACACTGAAGACTGGAGTAATGGCTGCTGAAAATTCAGCTTCACCATCAGAGGAATAAATTACATTTTAAATTGTACAAATATTTCACAATATTTCTGTTTTTACTGTATTTATTATTATGAAATGAATGTAGCCTGAGTGAGCATGAGAGACTTGAACTTGAATCTTGAACGGTAGCATACGGACTGGCAAGTGGAGTACATGTTATGACATGCATGCTGGCACTTATGTGTGAGCAAAAAGTTAATGTCATTTCCTGATCACCTCCCATTATTTCTGTGCTTTCCTATCAAGTATCAATTTAAGAAAAAAGTCAAAAGTCTATCAAAATCTGTCATTTGAAAGATAACTTTACAATCCTGGTGTATATTAAATTGACCGGATGTTCACCTTTAGTGAGTCCACCAGATCCTGCACCAGGAACAGTCTGCGCAGTTCTTTCAGTGTGCTGTTGATATAATACTGGATGTTTTCTGCATACTTCTGCATCTGATCATGGGACAGTGACATCTCCACATCCAGATAAGCTCTGCATCCAGGTGATAAAAAACATTGTTAGTAACTTAATGTGTTGCACAAGCACGCATGCACACACGTCTTACTTGAAGGGATGTCCCTCGTCTGTTTTCTGCACAGCCTGCAGCACGGACTTGTAGACCCTGAAGCTGATGGTGGCGGAGAGGGCAGCCAGGGCCAGATAGGCCACCACGCTGACCACACTGAACTGCGTCAGGGAGAAAAGCAGCAGCAGTAAACTGCCAAACACCAGCCCACTCTGCTTCAGGTTCCTCCAGTACAGCAGCTCCATCGCTGGATAGGGAGAGAGAGAGAGAGAGAGAGAGAGAGGGAGAGAGAGAGAGAAAATTAGATCAGGTAGGGTCAAAATCATGCACATTTGGGATTGGTGGTGGTGGTTTACAGTATGCCACAAATCTGATTGTCATTGATTGTTTAAGGATCCTCAATTCAGCATTTAAGACCTACGGTGATGTAACCACTAGTGAATCACTCTGCACCAGCGCTGAGTCAGTGATAACAACTCAATTAGATTACACAAACAGAGAGGAGTACATAAAAAATGCCTGGATTCAGTCCACAGAATGAGACGGAATACGTGTATGTCCCTGCTTTACAATATGCTAAAATATGCATGTCAAAAAAGAAGGATGTCCGAATAGTCATTAATTGGCAAACAATACTGCATCTGCTTCCAATTCTGAAGTGTGAAACACGCGAACAATTCACTATCCCATAAGTCCACGGGAGTTGAGGAGATTAAAGTTAACCCAAAAATTACATTTCTGAAACAGCTAGATTTGAATTTCGCTCTACATGTAAACAAGTTTACCTGCATTCAGCTTCTTCAGTTTTTGAAGCCTTGAGACCTCAAACTTAAAACTTTCTTGCAGTCATTTTTTAAATGAGCATAATCAGTCTTTTGGGTAACAACACAGTAATAAAGTTCTTACAAATCCTTAACAAACCATTAGATTTCAGTTAATTCATTGTCATCTCTAATATTAATACTAGGCCATATACAAATAGTAAGTTCTTCATTAATTGTAATGAACAGAACTCCTTGAACAGAACAGAACTATTGTTTAATTAGCTTATAGTAAAGGAATTGTTAATTGGTTATTAGGAGTAAATAGTTCTCACTTTAGATTAGGTTAAAGAAAATGGGGAAATGTCATTAATTAAGTACTTTAAACCAAACTTTATTGGACATTAATTGCATTCATATTCAGTGTTCCTTAAAATGTTTACAAATACATTAAACACACACATACACACACACACACACACACACACACACATGCACGCGCACACACACACGCACACACACACACACACACACACACACACACACACACACACACACACACACACACACACACACACACACACACACACACACACACACACACACACACACACACACACACACGTTGTTTACGGGAACGCTCCATAGGTGTAATTGCTTTTATACTGTACAAACTGTATATTCTATCCCCTTACACTAACTCTACACCTAAACCTACCCATCACAGAAATCTATATATATATACAGTTTGGTACATATACACTGGTATTTATACATTGATTTAAAAAATGTGGTTTCATTGATTTGGAATATGTAATTGCCATGACAATAAACAAGTGCGGCAAATGATTCTGTAATTAACCCATTTCCTACATAGTCACATAGCATCAATCCACTGTTTTACACCCATTCCAAAGCTCTACTCACTGACCTTTGTTTTTCACCCAATTTAAGATGATGCGAGACAGAACTCAAGAGATTCAAAATTAGGCACTTTATCTAGATTACAATTACAACCTAGTAGCAGAAGTTCGCTCTAATCACAGGTATGTGTCTGAACTAAATGGAGCTTCATGGTCTAGACAGTGTCCTGCGATCATTTCCTTGGATGTATGCCTGTCATAATCAGTGCCATTAAGAGCATTATTTTGGGCTGTACTAAGTTAGAGCTTCTCCTAAACTAGCGCTATGGATCTCCACAACAGAATCATGCTCAGTGGGATTCTTTGTTTGTGTTATGAAGGTGTGGTGGACACCCCTTTTTGCAATATACAAGGATTCCTGCATCATGTATAATTCATAAGCATATAATTATACAGCTCATTATAGTCAATGATCGATATTCCGTCCTATTCTATTTATCAGAAGTGAATAAGAAACAGAGGTCTTCATTAAACCAAGGCAGTGTATTTCCTCTATTTATTTTCAGTTAGAAATCAACAAACAATAGGACACTTGCTCATTTACGCTCACTCTTTCCCATCATGCACTGACACGTGCTTGTTTAAGGGGTCAATACGGTGAGCTTCGTATAAAATGTGTGGGCCATGAAGTTGGCAGTTGAGCTCTGAGATGAAGGGAGCGCGGTCGCCACGGAAACTGGAGAGATGGGTGCAGTGGAGTGAGCATGGATGCAGTTGCCATAGCGATGGAGCTGCCCCCCCTCCCTCCCCTCCCTCACAAAGCGCTGCCTGCCAGACAGACCAATAAGGTACTGATGAAATGATGGGGGAGGGGAACAGGAGGTAACACTGGTATGACAGACACAAAAGCAAAGACCCTCTTGCTAAAACAGCCCATTGCTGACAACAACATGCCCCCGCATTCATGAAAGACCTTTGCTTTTTATCAAGCTAAAGGACAACAGCAAACAACAGCCCGGTCCTTGAGGGCAAGAATGGCTAAATATAGCTATTGCTGTGTGACTGCACTGAAAATCTTATATTTTTTATGATTTTCATTCTTGCTGTCCAGTATATAGTCAAGTCAAGTCAAGTCATCTTCATTTATATAGCGCTTTTAACAATGGATTGTTTCAAAGCAGCTTTACAGAGATAAACATATAATTTAAGGTAACAGATTGTTTTGGCATTATAGCGGTTCTTGAATAATGTTATTTCCAGCTAAAGTTAACTTTGATTGATTCACCTCCGTCGAAATGATCAGACTTTTAAACGCGAACCTGTGATTAACGCTGACGGCGTTCACAGGCTCATTCAGAAAAAAAGTACTTGAGAAGTAGCTAAAAGTGTCTAGTAAGACTTGTTTTCAGAGAATATATCCAGTATACAGCATACAGTATTGGCAAATTGGCTTTTTTTTGTCTTGTTTTAAGGATGTTTGTGCTTAAAACAAATCTTGATATCTTAATCAGTTTTGCTTTTCAAATAAATGTATCTTGTTTTTATGTTCGGGTAATTTTACTGGGAAAAAAATACTGGTTAAAAAGTATTTTTATTGTTATTTTACAATTGTGGTAAATAAATTAAATTAAGGTAATATCTTACCCGATTTTGCTTCTCAAGTGTTCTCAAGTCTCAAGTCAAGAGTTCTCAAGTCTTATGGTGTTTAGGTACTTTACTGAGAAAAGACAAATAAAATCAAAATAAATATATAAAAAACATTAGAAGAAATCAATTAAATGTTTGGAGTAAATTATATTTTGCTTCTTAACCTGGTTTTAGCACTTGCTGTGTGAACACACACACACACACACACAAAATAATGGACATGATTCTAAAAGGTTAAATGGTCCTGGAAAAAATAGCCACACTTATATTGTTCGCGGTCAAAAATGGCCGCATTGGAAATGAATAGGAGAGGAATTTCATCTATTGGAAAGTTTGTTACTGCGAACAAACTAATTCTTACTGAAACCAAATTTGAACTTCAAATTTGGGACACAGCTTGCTTAGATTTATGGATTTGATGTTCTCACCATTTTAGAGTAAAACGTGTTTTGGAAATTATATATGTCATATAATTTTTTTTATTTTTGTGCATTTTTCATAACAATAAATGTAAAAAACGTTTTTTTTCCAAAGTTCACTTTTAAAAAAAACTTTTTTCACTCCAGCAATAATCTGCCAAGAGTTGTTTTTAAAAAGAGACCAAACAAACTTAAATCTGTGCTCCAAGTATTCAAGATATATGAATCTTGTTATATAAATTATATTTATATAAGTTGGAAATTTCATTTTCAGGTCCATGCTGAAAAAGTGAATAAATGGATTATAACCATAAATAATCCACTGCATAAATATAATTTAGTACCATAAAATACCCCTAAAGATTTTAAATAAAAAATATAATCTAACTAAAATATAGTTCAATAATTTAATTGAAATAATAATAAAAAAATCTGTCATTTTTGACCGACACGCGAACAGTACCAGAGGGTTAAGTACATTAATCTTGTTTTAAGGATGTTTAGATATTGAATACAGGATATTGAGATTTTATTTTTTACTTACAGAAACTTTTTAAGAAAAATTTGACCTTCATCATCCCCTAAAATTAAGTTTGTAAAATTATGTAGCAGGACAGTGATCTAAATCCAACCAAGGTGGGATACAAATAAAAACACATGGTCTAACAAACCATCCTTGTATAAATTGTCACAAATAGGACTACACACAAGAGAATGCTGTTTAACACAAACAATTTATGTGGTTGCTTTAGGTTTCTGTGGTTATACTGCAAGCGTAAATGCAGATTGGATAATTATTTTAGGGTCATGCTCCATTGTAGACACATAGCCTGCTTCTGACATCAGTGGATCATACTCTTACAACAAAGAGATCACTTCAGACAGCCCATGACTAACATTATCACAAACTAGACACTAATCTGGATGACACCAATCTTGGCATGGGACAGAGAGATGCAGTAAGGCACCAGGCAAACAACATTTCTCTGCTATCAATAATGAAAGCTCTTTTAAAGAAGCGTCACATGGTGTGATCCCAAACAGCCTCCAGATAAACATAAAAATGACTTGGCCTGGTAATAAAGTGAAGAAAACATCACGGATGCCACACTGAGAAAGAAAGAAACTCAAAAGTCAGCCGTAATTAATGGCTCTGTTTAATCACTCCTCTAGACTGGTTCATCTTACTGCCCTATATGGGACAGCATAAGTCTATAGGGCATACATGTATACTCTTACAATTGTAATACAGGTTAGACTTGAGATATTAGGCAAACTTAGAGATGTAATATATTCTTGCTTAAGCATCTGCTGGCTAGCATGATAAAACACTGCTGTATAAGATCCAGTCCCAAATAGAGCTCCAAGTCCTTGCAGTCCTCCTCCAAATCCACTTTACTGATTTAATGCTGTATAGGTTATTTGGTAGCAGAGCCTGCCTCAAAAAGTGCACATTGGAGGCTCTTGAGCTCCTTCTGAAACCTAAAATGTCAAAGTTGCTTTGAAATGATATCTATTGTGAAAAGTGCTATACAAATAAATGTGAATTGAATTGAAAATTTATTATAAATGATTTATCACATCATGCACATCATACTTTTTTTTTTAATTCATGTGCCCTCATAATCTTTAATCAAAATAACTTTCTCTCCCTCTCGCAGCAAATTTATGAATTCAAAGGGATACAAATTTAAATGATGTCATCATTTACACGCCAAACCAGGACATTCTTTCTTCTGCAGAACATAAAAGAAGATATTTTGAAAAATGTCTTATATATATATATATATATATATATATATATATCTTATATATAAGTCATACAGGGGTCTGGGAAATGGCATGAGGGTGAGTAAATGATGACAGAATTTTCATTTTTGAGTGATCACTTTAAGCAGTGTTGCTAAGAGACAAAGCACCACACATACATCTTGAACAATGAGCTCCTATATTATTATGGGATATTCTGACCCACAGCAATGCCTACTACAAACAACTGAAGAGTCAACAATAACCATCTTTCACGAATTGTACCACACATTGATTCGTCTTGTAATTTTCCAAGTAATTAATTTGTACCTTTGACCTACATAACACTAACAAAAATGGCTGCTATGTCCTCCAACATCATGTTCTGATCACAATATTAAAGTTGATATGGTGAGATCATATGACAGTGAGATTATATGACATTAAGCCAGGCTGACAAATGCCTCTTACATCCTCTATTGAATAACAACTAGTGTTTACCACACCTTGAATTCTAGGTTCGATATTTCCAGAGTAGGACTATACAGTCTTAACCAGAGATCAATTATTGGGAGAATCTGAACTGAAAAAACTAGAGGGTTTAACTTGAGTTTGGGAATGTATTCCAGTCTTATCTGGTCCAATCTGTAGCGTTCCAAGTTTTTATCAATTAGAATAGTGCTAGAACTAACACATTTGACAGTGTGAAATGATCAAATCTGTTTTATGATTTGCAGTTAATGGAAGAAGAACTGGAAGATATCATTTTGGACTAGTACCAAATGACCATCAGGACAGTAACAGCCAATGTGGCCCCTCACGCCACAGATTTGACTAAACTGCATACTTGAGAAAAGACTGTGAGAAGAAACAGAACTGCTGACTTAAGAGAAGCCAGCACCTTTGCTGCGGTTTGACTTTATAGCATTGAATCGATACCTATAGGACACAGATATTAGCAATCCTGAGCCAACCGGCACGACTATAGAAGGAGATGGCAAAAGAACACAAGTCCCTGCGCTGACACAGGCACATCTTCATTAAACAGTACAAACCATTAAAAAGGTGAGAAATATTTGTTTTTAACATCTTCATATCTGTTTTAATATTGGTAATGGCTTCGTGTTGCAGTGCCAACAGAGCAGAGTTTTCTCAACTCTAAAGAGGCACTAAATCCCACTAAAGCTCAAATGATCTTAATTCAGGCAATAATGATAAATTAGATAGCATAGATAGATAAGATAGAAATTATAGAACAATGAAAGTAACATATGATAGCCAAACAGAGAGATAGATAGATAGGCATAGTATATTAATCATGTTAATTTCTACATGTACAAATACTTTTATAAATTAAAAGTAAGCTACATTAATAAATGCTGTAAAAATGTGTCCATTGCTGTTCATGATACTTAATACATTAAATATTTAATTCTTATGTTAAAGTGTTTCCAAAAATCTGAAATATAAAAGGAACAAAGACTGAATGACATTAATATCTAGAAACACTCATATAAAAAGTCAAATATTCATATCTATTTATGTTTATAAGCCCTTGAACTGCCAGCAATGCGAAATGCTCAATATATAAATAGCCACAACCAGAAACCCTCCCTCTTAAATTGTTCTAGTTTTCTTCCTGACGATAGAGTCTCTCTAACGTGATAGTCTAGGCATTGGATTGATTGAAGTGATGGATGCATAGTTGTCTTCAAGTGGATAGTAAATAAATGACAGCAATAACTCACTTTTATTATACACATAAAACAAATGCATATGTATCCATTCTATGACAGAACAAGCAAAAAGAGGGGTTTACATTTAGGCAAACACCACAAGCTATATCCAGGTAGCCACACCCTATACCTCTCTCTTTCTTCTTTTCTTTATTTCGCTTTCTGCTCCCTATGCAGCCTGAAGGCCTTTATGATCAACACAGGAACAATCAGACAAATGTAAAGAATTACACAAAGCATTTAACAGCTCTTTGTGGAACTATCCGCAATCTAAATGCCCATCTGACCTGAAAATTAGGCAGTCATGCACATCATTTATGGCAATTAATTCTAATCAAACACAGCCAGAGTATATGAATTCAGTAAGGATCCACTAAGTACAATAAGAAGGGGGTAGAAGGGCGTGGCCAGCTGTCTCAAGCCCCCCCAGTCTGCCGCTCGTATGCCCATGATGGCGGTGGCCTCGATGCGGAAAAAATGCGAAAGTGTGCATGAGCATCTTCCAGAATCCCACATGCACCTGCCGCCAAGAAAATCCAGCAGCCCTAATAAATCAACCCCTTTCTGCCCAGACATGCACATGCATCTTCTTCACCCCGACCCCCTTTCCTCCACATGCACTCACAGTACCCTTGCTCTTCCAGTTGCTCCAGAAACCTTCAGTCTTGGTCGAGTCTGCGGCTGCCATGGTGCTGGCCTGCATGCTAGGCTGGGTGAGGGGAAGGACTGCGAATCGCTTTCTGCTAACGCTACTGCTACAGCCTCTCCGCTCCTCGCTCCGTATCTGTCGTTATCCCGCTCTCCGTTTCTCTCTCGCTCACCGGTTCACATCAGTGCATGAATGACCCATAGGAGGAGGGGACCGAGAGGGGAGGGCATGCAGGGATGGAGGAGAGGAGGAATAGGAGTTTATGGTGATAGTGCTGCCCACTGGTGGAGGAACTGATTTTGTTGAAGGCAGACATTTGAAGGAGGGGCAAAGCGTAATGATTGACAATCATTACTGACAATTTTTTCTTCCTTATATTGACGTATATCCGAGTGAAACGGCTTCACAAAAAAGAAAAAAATGTAGGACGGGACTTGATTTGTCCATCAGAAATTGACTGGATCATTGAGGTTTGCATACAGGTTCTCCCGCCCTCATGCCAGTAAACGCATCATCAGAGAAAGAGAACAGATTTTGTAACAAAAGGGAGGAAAAGTTACTTTGAATTGAGTTTGAGTGCACATGGATTCAAAAATTAAGTAATAATTTGCACGGATAAATTATTTATAACAAATACTTCTATAATTCATAAAAAAGATAGAGATAATAGTACATTTTTATTTCATAGTGCCTTTAAAGGAAATATGTAGTCAAGTCAAGTCAAGTCATCTTCATTTATATAGCGCTTTTAACAATGGATTGTTTCAAAGCAGCTTTACAGAGATAAACATATAATTTAAGGTAACAGATTGTTTTGGCATTATAGCGGTTCTTGAATAATGTTATTTCCAGCTAAAGTTAACTTTGATTGATTCACCTCCGTCGAAATGATCAGACTTTTAACGCGAACCTGTGATTAACGCTGACGGCGTTCACATGCTCATTCAGAATTGATTCTATAGTTATGTGCTTTTTAAAATATGTGCGCAGGTTTATAATTCATACAACCCAGCCTAAACAAACTACTTTTCTTGCCTATAAATTTTGATACAGAATTTTGTTTTATTTTATCACTTCGGGGTACGCGAGCCGGAATTCACAACGCTTTATCTGTAGAGTGGGAAAGGGATCCTCCATAGGGAGAGGATAGTGGACACTTCAGCACTGCATTGTCATCGGGTCCAGGCGGATCTCCTTCATCAGATCTGGACACGGCCTGGATCCGGCAGGCTGCGGGAAAACCTCGGGATAAACAAAGACACTAATATTAGCGTAGATGCCATTCTTCTTATGATGTAGCGAGTACATCAAGATTTAACGGAAGTGTTCCCAGTTCCGGCTGACCTAATCTATGCAGCCTAACATTGAATTTATAGAAGTCTATAGTGCGTTATGTGTATGCTAGGTCAAAGAGATGTGTTTTTAGTCTAGCTTTGAACTGACAGAGTGTGTCTGCTTCCCGGACAATGGTAGGAAGACTGTTCCAAAGTTTTGGTGCTAAATAGGAAAAGGATCTACCGCCTGCAGTCGATTTAGATATTCTAGGTATTATCAACTGACCGGAATTTTGAGATCGCAATGGACGTGAAGGACTATAATACGTTAAGAGCTCGCTCAAGTACTGCGGAGCTAAACCATTTAGTGCTTTGTAGGTAATCAACAATATTTTAAAATTTATACGATGTTTAATAGGGAGCCAATGCAGTGTTGACAGAACCGGGCTAATATGGTCATATTTCCTGGTTCTGGTAAGAACTCGAGCTGCGGCGTTTTGAACTAGCTGTAGTTTATTTATTAAGCGTGCAGGGCAACCACCCAGTAGAGCATTACAATAATCTAGCCTTGAGGTCATGAACGCATGGACTAATTGTTCCGCATTTCCCAATGAGAGCATATGGCGTATTTTAGATATATTTTTAAGATGGAAAAATGCAGTTTTACAGATACTAGACACGTGGCTTTCAAAAGAAAGGTTGGTATCAAAGAGCACACCCAGGTTCCTAACCGACGACGAAGACTTGACAGAGCAGCCATCAAGTGTTAGACAGTATTCTGGGTTATTACGTGTGGAAGTTTTTTGTCCAATAATTAGAATCTCTGTCTTTTCAGAATTTAGTAGTAGGAAATTACTAGTCATCCAATTTTTTATATCAGCTATGCATTCCGTTAATTTTGTGAATTGGTAAGTTTCGTTGGGTTTTGAAGAAATATACAGCTGAGTATCATCGGCATAACAGTGAAAGCTAACTCCATGTTTCCTAATGATATCTCCTAATGGTAGCATGTACAGAGTGAACAGCAGCGGTCCTAGTACTGAGCCTTGTGGTACGCCATACTGAACTTGTGATCGATAAGACATCTCTTCATTTACTGCTACAAACTGATAACGGTCAGATAAGTATGATTTAAACCATGCTAGTGCAATTCCACTAATGCCCACATAGTTTTCTAGTCTATTTAAAAGAATGTTGTGGTCAATTGTGTCAAATGCAGCACTAAGATCGAGTAACACTAATAGAGAGATACAACCACGATCGGATGATAAGAGCAAATCATTTGTGACTCTAATGAGAGCGGTCTCAGTGCTATGGTACGGTCTAAATCCGGACTGAAAATCCTCGCAGATATCATTTCTTTCTAGAAAGGAACACAGTTGTGAAGATACTGCTTTTTCTAATATCTTTGACAGAAAAGGCAGATTCGAGATCGGCCTGTAATTGACTAATTCTGTAGGATCAAGTTGTGTTTTTTTAACAAGCGGTTTTATCATAGCCAGTTTAAAGGTTTTTGGTACGTATCCTAGAGACAAAGATGAATTAATGATATTAAGAAGAGGATATATGACCTCTGGAAACATCTCTTTCAGTAGCTTAGTCGGTATAGGATCTAACATACAAGTTGTCGATTTAGATGAATTAACGAGTTTGCAGAATTCTTCCTCTCCTATAGCAACAAATGAATCAAATTTTTCCTCAGGGAGACTACAATGCACTTCCTGATGCGATACTGTGGTAGACGGTTGCATAGTTATAATTTTGTCCCTGATATTATCAATCTTATAAGTGAAGAAGTTCATAAAGTCATCACTGCTGTGTTGCTTGGACACTTCTGAGCTTGAAGCTTTCTTTTTCGTTAGTTTAGCCACTGTTTCAAATAAATACCTTGGATTATGTTTATTTTCTTCTAATAGGTTTGAAAAATAAGCAGATCTAGCAGCTTTTAAAGCCTCTCTGTAAGCAATCGAGCTCTCTTTCCATGAAATCCGAAATACCTCTAGTTTAGTTTTCTTCCAGTTGCGCTCCATTTTTCTGGCTGCTCTCTTAAGGGCCCGGGTGTGCTCGCTGTACCACGGCGTTGGGCTATTTTCTTTAATCTTCTTTAAGCGCAACGGAGCAACTGCGTCTAAAGTGCTGGAAAAGAGAGAGTTAAACGTTTCTGTTGCAATATCAAGTTCTTCTAAGCTATCCGGGATGCTGAGATGATGAAACTGATTAGGAAGATTATTGATAAAGCAATCTTTAGTGGCAGAAGTTATAGGTCTAACGTATTTATAACACGGAGTCGGCTTTGCAGCCTTGGCTAAATGTAATTTACATGAGACTAGATAATGATCTGAGATGTCATCGCTCTGCTGCAGAATTTCAACGGTATCAACATCTATTCCATGTGATAATATTAGATCTAGAGTATGATTACGACGATGAGTAGGTCCTGACACGTGTTGTCTAACTCCAATTGAGTTTACAATGTCTTTAAATGCCAATCCAAATGCATCTTTTTCATTATCTACATGTATATTAAAATCACCAACAATTAGTACTTTATCTGCAGCCAATACTAATTCTGATAGGAAGTCCGCAAATTCTTTGATAAAATCTTTATGGTGCCCTGGTGGCCTGTATACAGTAGCCAGCATAATTCTCAAATGTGATTTATCGTTTACACTATATATTTTTACATTAAGCACCAATACTTCAAAAGAAGTATATTTAAAGCTAGATTTCTTAGTGGTTTTGAAAATATTACTATAAATTACAGCAACACCTCCCCCTTTGCCTTTCAGACGAGGTTCATGTTTATAACTGTAATCTTGTGGGGTTGACTCATTTAAAATAATGTAATCGTTTGGTTTTAGCCAGGTTTCTGTCAAACACAGCATATCAAGATTATAATCTGAAATCATATCATTAACTATGAGAGATTTTGAAGTAAGGGATCGAATATTCAGCAACCCAAGCTTTATCATTTGCTCATCTGTATTATATCTGTTTTTTATTTGTTGAACATCAATTAAATTTTTAACCTGACGTTTTTTGGAGTTCCAAATTCGGGGAACAGACACAGTCTCTATATGATGACATCTAGGTGAAAGAGACTCTATGTGATGGGATTTATCTGACCTTGGTGACGTGAGGCCGCTAGCAGACGGTCGGTTTAGCCAGTCTGTCTGCTTCCTGACCTGAGCCCCAGATTGTCATGTTTTATCTCTAAGACTATGAGCCAAATTACTAGAGAGAAGAGCAGCACCAGCCCAGGAGGGATGGATACCATCTCTTTTCAACAGATCAGGCTTGCCCCAAAAACTTTTCCAATTGTCTATGAATTTTATATTATTCTGCGGACACCACTTCGACAGCCAACCGTTCAGTGAGGCCAATCGGCTAACTATCTCATCACTCCTGCGTACAGGAAGGGGGCCAGAGTAAATTACAGTGCCTGACATCGTACTTGCGAGTTCACACACCTCTTTAATATTAATTTTGGTGATCTCCGACTGGCGGAGTCGAACATCATTAGTGCCGACATGAATAATGATCTTAGAGAATTTATGATTAGCATTAGCCAGCACTTTTAAATTTGCTTTGATGTCAGGCGCTCTGGCTCCCGGCAAACATGTGACTATGGTGGCTGGTGTCTCTATTTTCACGTTCCGTGTGATCGAATCACCAATTACCAGGGCACAATCAACAGAATTCTCAGTGGGTGTTTCACTGAGTGGGGCAAATCGGTTTGTTATGGGAATCGGAACGGAAGAGTGGTTCTTTGATCCACGACTAGAACGATCTCTCACGGTCACCCATCTGCCCTGCTGCACGGGCTCTACTTCAGCCGGAACCGAATCATGTAAAGAGTTCACTATGCTAGGCGCATCCAAAACACTATCTAAAGATCTAGCATTCTTACCATCCTCAATTAAAGTTTGGATGCGTGTCTCTAGTTCTGAAATCTTCTCCGTCAGCCTGACTGTCTCCTTGCATTTATCACATATAAATCCTATATTGCCATCGGAGAAGGCTATACTAAACATATGACATGTGACACAGGTGACAATAACAGGACAAGAAGACATTACTCACCGTGTTTGTTGACTGATTTCTTACTTACCTGGACTTTATGAACTCAAAGGCGCGGGCGCGCGAGAGAAAATAAATAAATAAATGAGCGCACGGGTGGCGCGTTAGCAGGCTAACGTTAGCGAGTTACTAGCGTGCTGTGTTAAGAATAACGGAAGCTAGAGATGTAAGGTTAATCTGAGATGTTGGGTAAGCTGTATTTAGTAGTATAAACAACTAGATAGTAAATGATGGCTCAAAACATAAAGAAATACGAGGCTCAGGCGAAGCTTACAGCCTCGAAGCAAACAAACACACAGCAGGCAGCGAGGCAGACAGGAGCAATCGATCAGCGATCAGGCAGGAGCAATCGATCAGCGATCAGCCGAGAGTGATCTCAAGTCTGCTGTATAAAAATATCGTGTTTTTTTTAAGCTTGACAGTCCCTGGCCACCCTTCGCTTTCATTTTATGTAAAAAAGCAGCGTGAACATATTGCTAAATATCTCTTTTTGTGTTTTACGTAAGAAAGAAAATCATACGGGTTTGGAATGACATGAGGGTAAATAAATGACAACATTTATTTTTGGGTCACTGTCTATTTAAGACTGCAGACAGACACTAAAGTGGATGGATGAAATATTTGTTCTCTCTCTTTCTTAATATTTGTTCTCTTTCTCTTTCTTAAGACTAATCCCAACTAATCCTCTAAGAAAAGAAAAGATTGAAATCTGGTGGTAAACATTGCTGCACACTATTTTTCTCATTCAGAGCAAAGGCTCATTCCGTACTCATCGCATCATATCTGATGAATTTCACTCTAGACTGCTAAACAGTGAGTGTGTGTGTATTTGTGTGTGTGTGACGCAGGAGACAAGCCTCATGAGATATGGAGAATGACTCGGCACTCTCGGTTAAAGGAAACAGGATGAGCTCACAGGCAAGCGGACAGTCCTGTCCAGTGGTCAGGGATGGACTTGCCATATGATATTTTCAGATGGGCAAGACTTATTGGCATTTTTTTTTTGTTGTGTTTGTTTTTGAAAGAAGTCTCTTTTGCATCAACACTGGATTCATTTAATCAAGAATACAGTAAAAACAGTAATATTGTGAAATATTACAATTTAAAATAACTGTTTTCTATTTGAATATCATTTATTACCGTGATGGCAAAGCTGAATTTTCAGCATCATTACGCCAGTCTTCAGTGTCACATGATCCTCAAAATGGTTGTAGATTCAGGCCTCGTTCACACTGCAGGGGTTTAATGCTCAATTCCGATTTTTTGAAAAAATAAAAATTTTTTGCAAGGCCGTTCACATTTCCAATTAAATGCGACCTTTTGTGATCTCCTGTGTGAACGTGACATGACCCAGAAATGACCCGCATGCGCAGAAGAGTACTCAACGGTTAACGACGTCACTTGTTGTTTGCGGAAGTAGCTAAACATGGATGTCAACAGTGGAGCTCGTTTAGTGATAATGCGACCTGGCCGTTCAGATTGAAGTCTCATTTCAAAAGATCGGATACATATCGGATTTGGACCACATACCCAAGTGGCCTGGGTCGCATTTGAAAAGATCGGATCTGTGTCGTTCAGACTGTCATGAAAAAAAGATCAGATACAGGTCGCATAGGGGCAAAAAAATCGGAATTGGGTCGTTTCAGCCTGCAGTGTGAACGTAGCCTCAGTTAGATCCTAAACTACTCTCTTTCTGCAACGACCATTGTAACAAATGGCTGGCAAAGTCATAAATAACAAAAACATCTCCTTATTTTTCACATTATGAATTCAATAAACCTTTTAATATTAGCCATGAGCCATGTTTCTTTAAAATCTCAGACTATATAAGTCTTAGCTATAAATCACTTAATTATGGTCCCTGATTCTAGTCATAGTGGCAGACTGTAATGAGACACTTCAATGCACAGAGAATATCCACCATGATCCCATATGTCATGCATAGTAAGAGATAACAATAACTGCACCTAATTAATTTATCATACAAAAGAACAGCACATCATTGTGAATTATGTATTATCTTTGACATCTTTAACTCAAAGGTTTAGCATTTAATGCAAGACCAAACAAAGGAAATTGGCATACGGTATGAATAATGTCTGCGCCTCAGCTTCCAGTAAACACATCACACATGAAATGCCAGGGGCCTTTAAAAGTTAAATAATTGATAGAGACAGAATGAAGCATAAGATCAACTAGAAAGACACATATACAGTAAATAACAGCTTAACTATTTCACTGTACTTTGATCAAATAAATGCAGTCTTGGTGAACACTTCTTTCAACAACAATGAACTAGCACACAGGAACACATACAGGGCAGAAAACACATCGGTTTCTGATGTGTTATAGAGATCAAAATCTATATTTTATATAAGCACACACTATGATAATGCTTTACAACCCCTCTCCTACGGTGGCCGAGAGAGCTCATCGCGCTGCAACTGAAGCAAACACATGCAAATAGAAAAAAACGCGTGCAAATAAAAAAAAACATCTTCATCAGTTTCACAACACGTGTGCTCCAAATACAGAAATGCGCTGCAAAAGTTCACAACACAACCAAATACAGAAACGCGCTGCAAAAGTTCACAACACAACCAAATACAGAAACGCGCTGCAAAAGTTCACAACACAACCAAATACAGAAACGCGCTGCAAAAGTTCACAACACAACCAAATACAGAAACGCGCTGCAAATAACACAGACCGCAACGGAAATGTTTCCAGGGGAACCAAATAAGTGACGAACCCGAATGGGACGTGCTAATTGCTCGTGAGCTTTCCCTTTGCCTACTCCCTTCGAAGGGCAGATGGCAGAGCCCTTAACCCATTCAGACCCTGCGTCCATTACAATGGACATCACATGTCAACCCCCCTTTTTTTTACTTCTGGAGCATTTCACCTAGTTTAAAGCCTGCAGTCCATTAGATTGGACGCTTGTCATCCAATCAAATGGCAGTAAAGCTCTGCATGTAGTAATTATTAAAAAACACCACTACATTGAAGAGAAGCATGTCAGCAATCTCCAAACACAGAAGCAAGCAACATTTCCTATGGTTTTATTTACATTTTTTGATATGTTTGCCAGTATTTCATAGTTTGTATATATAAAAGAAAGATTGAACTTATTAATTAACGTTAAAAATCTATTGTAGAATTGCACATTTTAAATCAGGATTTTTTCAAATGTGTCTGTCCATTAGAATGGACAGTGGGTTCAAAAGCCTGTTACTGAAATCACATTCCAGTAACTGAAGTCCAGTAATGCTGATTGAAATTTCTTATATAGAAAATCTACATCACAGTACCGATACATTTTTGAAACTTTTTCATATGCAGAATATATAGTTCTTGAAGTGCTTGAGCATATAGCTAATGGAAATATCTCAGATGTTGACTTTATGTGAGGTGATGAGGAAGATGGAGATGTAAGAAAAATATCAATTTTTAAAACTGTATAAAGTAAAATGACTAGCTTCTGGCCAAATGAACATACGTATTTGACCTAAATCTAAAGCGTAAACTTGAATATTCATATTTTTCTTACACAAACGCATCGCTTCGCTTCAGAAGGCCTTTATTTACCCCCCAGAGGCGCATAGAGCACTTTTATTATGGATGGATGAACTTTTATGTGCTTTCAAAACAGAAACAACCATTCACTGCCATTATAAAGCTTGGAAGCCAGGACTTTTTTTAATATAACTCCGATTGTGTTCGTCTGAAAGAAGAACGATGTCATACACACCTAGGGTGGCTTGAGGGTAAGTAAATCATGGGCTAATTTAAATTTTTGGGTGAACTATCCCTTTATCGGTATAGTACACCCAAAAATTATATTTGTCATTACTTACTCATCCTCATGTTGTTCTTAATTTGTATGAGTTTCTTTATTCTGCTGAAGACAAATTAAGATATTTTAAAGAATGTCGATAACTAGACAGTTGACAGTAGCCATTGACTTCTATAATATTTTTTCCTACTATAGCCTATATATTCCTTATAACTACATATTATATTATTATGATATAATATTATCATTATTAGTAATTATTTAGAAAATTATAATAATATTTAGCATTAATGTATCAATATAGATACTACAGTACAATACCGTATAATTAATTACAGCAAAAGCGGAACAAATGACGAAATACAGTAAAAATACAGTAAAGTAGGCTACTATTTGGTAGTTTACAGTACTGATCTTGTGTACTGTAAAGTGAATTACAGTACAGTTACTGGAAATCAAAATACAGTAATTTGCTGGCAACCGTGCTGCCAGTAATGTACTGTAACAATACAAGAAAATCGTTAACAGAGAAATTGTTTCAAAGACGCACACAGGAAATTACTCTAACATGAATGCATTGATTGATTCCTAGGTTTATTTTGTTATGAATAAACAAATGTGTGATCTATAAAGCAAAAACCTTACAATAAAAGTTGAAATATTGTAATGTTCAATATTGTAATGTTTTTGATCTAAAAAAAGAAAGATGTGCAAAGAAAATGACCCTAACATGACCATATTGATTGATTCTAAGATATTTAGTTTGTTACAAACAATGTGCAATCTGTAAAACAAACCTCAAAATTAAAGTTGAAATGGTAAACTGTTGAAAAGTTTTTGACCTTGAGAAAAAGCTTTAAGAATATACTAACAATTTTTATGTTTATTATTTAATTTTATGTTGGTACATTTTTGTGAAGTACACCTGTTTTGACCTGATGTCCATTGAAATGGACAAAAAAAATTTATATTAAAGCCAAACATTTTTTTTATTTTTTTTATTTGGTCTCATTTATAGAAGCCTCATGAGCTGGGAAAATGTACTTTTATATTTTTCAGAAACTTAAAACATAATTCAGGTCTGAAGGGGTTAAAGTGGGACTTTGGAGTGAGCAGGGCTAGTGTGCTGTTATGTAGCCGTGTGGAACCACTTGATGAAGGAGCAACGAAAGACAACGTAATTTCCTCATTATTTTCACCTGGGATGTTCCCATGACAACGCAACACTGTGTCCATCAGCTGAAGAGCTGTTCTTACAACAGAAATATAATGCTGTTAACATAATGGTTGCAAATACGTTTTCATTTTAATTTTACTTTACAAAAAAGCTTTTAAAATATGCGTTATATATCTGTGTCTCAACATTAAAACTTTGGACCCTACATTACCTTACATTTCTTATAACTGTAACTGATGTAGCCTATAGATAAATATATTTCCTTCATGTTCTTCTTCTCTATCTTTTTTATTTATTTATTTTAGTTTTCAGCTCATTGTTCTTTTCTCATTTGTATTCTGATGACATTGAACATATTGTTAATACATTTTGTACATTGTATACAAGTTGTATGTCTTAAAAAATGTAATCTCTGTATGTTTTACAAAAATAAATAAATAAATAAATAAATAAAGTAGAATTTTAAGCTGTAAGCACCAGCACGTCCGCACGTCCCAGCCGGGTTCGTCACTTATTTGGTTCCCCTGGAAACATTTCCGTTGTGGTCTGTGTTATTTGCAGCGCGTTTCTGTATTTGTGTTGTGAGCTTTTGCAGTGAGTTTCTGTATTTGGTTATGTTGTGAGTATTTGGAGCACATGTGTGTTGTGAAACTGATGAAAATGTTTTCTTAATTTGCGGGGGTTTTTTTCTATTTGCATGTGGGGTTTTTTCTATTTGCATGTGGGTTTTTTTCTATTTTCATGCGTTTTTTTCTATTTGCATGTGCTTTCTTCAGTTGCAGCGCGTTGAGCTCTCTCGGCCACCGTACTCTCCAGTCTATGGGCTGACAGCGAGACAATGACTGCACATGGTAAACTGAGCCCTCTGCTGGAAGAAATTAGCAGTGATACCCATCCTCAGCTTGTGTACATGCGGTTACAAGAGCCATCTCATTTCTAGAGGCTTCTGTGAGACACTGAGCTCAAGAGAGGAGGGGGGAAAGGGGGTGCGGTCAGACACAGACTGTGGCACCATACCTAATTTGCAGACTGCCATAGACACACACACACACACACACACACACACATAAAATGGTCTCCAAGACACAACAGTAAAGTCAGTCTGCTTTTACAAACAGTTCTCCTTGATTAAGGGTGTTGTAAAGAGGAATATAGACTGAAAAGCATCATATGAAACATTGATAAGAATCGATTATAAGACAAACATAAAATTCACTTTATGCTGAATTTCCAATTACATTAGCACTGCATGGCAGGAGGATTTAGAGCTGTCTGCCATCCACCGTGATACATATGATAGTCTGAACCCCAAATGAAACGCATATCATGGTCTTTTTATCTCACTGTAGGATCTGTGCAATGCCTTCTTATCCCACTGCAGTGTGGCTATGTAATCACAAGACGGCAGCACCCATTGGTCACAAACGTGACCAGCCAGATCTTCTATAATAATTTTTCAGTTTCACACAAGATATTTCCACTGAGTTCTGCCGAACCCTGAAGACACAACAGCAGATGCAGGGATCATTCAGGTGTGAAACAAAATCTAAAACATTAGTCGCCTAACTAAAGACACAGGGGACTGTGTGAGAAATGTGTGTTGCAAAATTGATATAGGCTAATATTTCATGTGCATGACCTTCTGGAGGTCTGGAGATGATTAGAATCACACTGTTATATCACACTGTGTTGTATTTTTCTGGACCGATGCTGTTGGATGACGAGGGATCTTAGTGAAAAAGCAGAATTGACACATGAAGTAAACAGTTGAGCAGGAAATGCTCAAACCTGAGTCCATTGTATTACTTTGAGTATTCTAGATCAACACTAATTATATTTACATGCATTTTAATGGAGCTACAGAGAGTTGTGTAATTGAGCTCCAGGCTTCGTCTGTCTGTCCAAGTATACATTGAATATTTTAAGCATTACATTCAAATCATCACCTCTGACTTTCAGAGCATGCGCACAATGCTAAGGATAGTGGTAGATACTGAGTGACGCTGAGCTACAATCACATTATCTACATCTGTTAGTCCGTTAGACTTGTAAGATTTATGCTGGACTAAAGCATTTATATTACATTTTAAATACAAAAACTATTGTTTTAGTCTGATTAAAATTAAACTTTTAAAGTGCATGTGAATGTACTGATATCTGAGAGAGCCTGCATGTTAAATACAATTCATTTATATAATGTTAGGAAAATATAAGCTGTAAGCTGTCAGCTGGCCTGTGCATGCCCAGGATTGAGGCATTGAAATGTGTTTTTTTCCTGCTTTTAAAGCCAAAGGGAGTTTCCTCCTAGCAGGGTGAGGCCAATAAGTGTGAGCCAGTTTTTTATTTTAATTTAAGTGCATCACAGACTTCTGGCCTTAAAGTGACAGTTCACCCAAAACATTTAAATTCAGCCATCATTTACTCATCCTCATTCCAAACATGTATGATTTTCTTTCTTCATTGGAATACTATTTTGAGAAATAGTATTTTTTGGTACAAACAGGGCTGTTGCAAACAGGGCAAATTCTTGTCTACATGCATTTTTAAAAGATTTCAGTTGTTCTTACTGTAGTCTTTTTACAATGTCATATAAGCGCTAATAAGGTGATCACATTAACAAAATTTTGCGGACAAAAAGGTTTACATGATCTATTTTCAATAGTGTAGTGATGTACGAAACAACAACAATAAATGTGACCATACATTTAGTCTGACTGAAATTGTTCCAGTCTGTTTTTGCAAAGTTGAACTAACAGACCTAGATATTGCAATTGTAGGTTGGCATCGTCCAGCATGTTTACACATTAATCCGACTACAATTGGCTTCACATTGTGCACTTGCTCCGAAAGACAGAGGTGATGATGTGCATTTAATCCTTTAAATATTCGATTACGCATTGTGTCATGTATACTCA
Organism: Tiaroga cobitis; assembly: GCA_030578255.1. Lineage (NCBI taxonomy): Eukaryota > Metazoa > Chordata > Actinopteri > Cypriniformes > Leuciscidae > Tiaroga > Tiaroga cobitis. Next base: position 24,199,159 of record CM060610.1, read on the forward strand.
GATAGACGGAAGAAGATAGAAGTTAAAACTATGCAAAAACCCTCAGTAGATCAATAGTAACTGTGCACTTAAATGCAATATAGTGACTGTCAGAACTTGTGTGTTGAGGTGACCATTAGTGATTGGGGAACGTGTTTACCTTTCTCCCTGGATAGACCCTGGAAGACGACAGGTGGTACAGTCGTTCTTCCAGAGCCCCTGCGGCCTTGACTGGAGCGCCTTCTTTCTTTCTGGTGTACCTCCCCAGCAGGATGCTCCACCTTCAGCTCTGGCAGGCTGGGACTGGGGGTTGTGCTGCTGGGTTTAGGCTTCTCTTCCATGGTGGATGTCTTCTCTTTAAGAGCGCTGGTTGGGGCTGAAACAGTCGGAGGAGGTGTAGTGGGAGTCATAATGGGTTCTTTAGTTGCATTAGTCAGGGTTGTGGGTTTTTTGACCAGCTGTGGGCTCTCCTTGAAGCCCTTTGTGGATTTGTGGGTCAATTTTTTGGGACTTTCCTCTCCGCAGGACTCCAGAGCCAGTTCACTGTCCAGCTCTGCTTCACGCTCCTCCCTCAAGATGCTGTACTGCATAGTAGGGTTTGGGGCAAACACAGGAGTAGAAGACGGGACAGGCGCTGTAGCTGTGGTCGATGGAGAGGTGCTGGGACTCTTACTGAAGCTCATGTAGCCAGAGTTGGGAGCTTGTGGACTAGGCTCTTCAGACACCATCTCAATCTCAGAGTCGCCAGATTCTGCGCTGCTACCATCGACATCCTGGGAGGAAAGAGGCAAGGTGGGTTTTGGAGGAGAAGTCTTCAATTCATTTGGGGAACTGTCTTGCTTGGAAGCAGGTTGAGAGGGTGAGGTGGGTGACGTTTGAGTCTTGTCTTGGAAGGAGCTCATTATTTTAGTTTCACCAGCCAGGATATTTGGTTCTGATGGAGAGTCAGAGTCTTCTATAAAAAAAGAGAGGGAGAGAGAAAGGAGAGGGAGTGATTTTAAAAAGGTAAACAGTGTTAGCAAATGTGTGATATATTGTTAAAAATGTGTAATGTACATGTACTATACTTGGATAGTATAACTGAAGCCTTGGTGAGGATAAGAAACTTCTTTCAAAAACATAAAAAAATCTCCAATGTTTTGAACAGTAGAGTACTCTGAAAACATTATCAATGGTTCTCACCACAGTTTCCTTTGAATTTTATGTTGTAAAGATGCTCATTTGTCAATCACTTTAGATAAAAGCGAAGCTAAATTAATAAATTGAATAAAATGTATGAAAGTTCCCAGATTGACAAGTACACCTACAAAGGACCATAAGGTCAGCTAGCAGAGGGAATTAACGATGGTGTAGTGGATACATTGCAGTGAAGTGCTTGTGTGGAATGATGATGCTTACCTGTAGGGGGTGTAGATGACTCAGGGCTTTCATCCTCTGGCTCTGAGAGGGTGACGGTGGGCACTCCCTCCAGCCCAAGACTCAGGATACTCTCCTTCTCTGACACTGTAAATGTGGGGCTGTGCTGGACTGTGGTGGGCGATACAGATGTAGGTGGCATTTCTGTCAGAGTGATCCTTACTGGACTGGCACTGCTGCCGGTACCTGGAGACCTATAGGGCTGATAATCTGACAGTTCTTCATCAGATGGTTCCTCCACATATGGAAAGGTCTGAGAGTCCAGAACTTCTGCAGAGCCAATGTCCTCCACATCCACTTCTACCGGTGATGGGCTCTTCTCCAGTTTAGTGTACTGGGTGGGCTCTGAGAGGCCGCTCATCCTCCAGTCCTCCAGGGGGCGCTGTGAGCTACAGGAGTCCTCTTTACGGCTGATGTCCATGTAGTTGTAAGAAGAGTCAAAAGCTTTCTCAGAGTCATGTATCTTGTGAGAGCTGTCAGTCGGGTCTGCACTGGATTTTATCTCGATGCCGGAGTCCGAGGTCAACGTGAGGGAATGGGATCCAGAAATGAAGTCATCAGTGCGGGATGTATGTTTATCACCAGATCTGCCCGTGCTGCCAGAAAAGTAGGAGGGGTCTTCATGTGAGCCATAGCTTTGATTGGACAAGAGGAAGGTGTACAGGTCATCCCCGTCATCAGTGGATTTCTCCTGGAAGTTTGAATCTGATTTATCTGCATGAGAAAAGAGGAGCATGAGCAAGACTTTTAAATAACGTATTTTTAACAGAGTAAACCATGTTTAAACAATGATTATTCTATAAAATTAGTGTCATTATTCAGTCAAATCTAGTAAAAGAAATTCTGGGGAATGTAAAATTTTGCGAAAGAATGCAAAAGCATTACAACGTATTTTTTTCCTCCCATCTCATATTTTTGTTATCTAGCCTAATGTATCAATTTTTTTATTTTATTTATAAATTTCCTCATATGTATTGCATATTAATTGTCTCAAAAACAATAGATTATTTTCATATTTTATAAAAAAAAAAATTTTTAATTATCAAAATGATTCATTTATTTATAATTTATTGTACTGTTGTTTACATATTTTGATTATTATATTGTTAAATAAATGCAGAATCCCATGAGAACTGCACAACAGAGTGGCGGTTTGACCTCTATTGCATATTGTGCCTCACAAAGCTCTAACATCAAGTGACCTTGGGGTGAATTAGACAGTGTGCATGTGTTGTTTGTGAAATTCAGATGTTAGAAAGAGGATGTGTGTCTGTGTTTCAGGTAGTCATTTTGTTGTCCTCCAGAGAGCTTTAGTGGGGTGTAGCAGTGACAGCTCTCATCAGCAGTCAGCGACGGCCCCATCACACCCCCCTCCTCACCAATTGTCCTTGTCTCTAAGTCCTTCTCATCACATTCCCTGTCTTTCTGTCCTTCTCTCTATTATTGTGACTATTTGTGGCAGATGACAGTTTTCCAGTTCAATGTTTATCTGAAGGTCGACTGCAGTGCTATCACATAAGGGCAGAAGAAACACACACACACACACACGTTGGGTTTTCATGTTTTATGGGTACATTCTCTAGTCATAATGATTTTTATACTGTAAAATATATTGTATATTCTGAATCTGTCCCCTAACCCTAATTCTACCCATCACAAAAAACTTTCTGCATTTTTACATTTTCATCACTTAATATGATTTTTAAGCTGTTTTCCTCATTCGGACCAAAAATGTACCCACAAGGACAAGAATATCAGATATTGCCTATCTTTGTGGGGGGACACAAACTGTAATATTTCAACTAGGGATCAGTCTAAAACAACACTTCCCTTTAAAGGTGATGTGTGTTGTTTTTTCAATGTTAAATTGGAGCATATTACCCTTCCTGTCACAGCTTAATGTGCAGAGACAAGGGTCAAAAATGATCCAAGCTTGAGGCAAAAACTAAATCTTTTGCTACTGAAAGTGATGAACATGATATTTAAGATGTGTGAGCAGAAATTACTCTGTCATGTTTTATCTGTTATATAACATTTTTATCTTATGTATAATATTATCATTCACAATATTATATTTTAGCCTATGTACCTGACTTTGGGTTTAGTGACTCAGCAGATATCACAGCGATTGTTGTTAAATGTTGAGATAATAAGAAGTGTCTTTTGTTGAAAAAATTAAATAAAATCATCCCTGAAAACATATCATATAACTCCAAAACCAGAAACAGTGATTGGATCAAAATCAATTTGGGAGTTCCACGACGCACTTCTCTTGAAGTCTTGTTTCAGGCCTACAAGGAAGAAAAGGAATAGTCGAATAAAGTCGTTATTTTTGTTTGTTTTTTCGCACAAAAAGTATTCTCGTCGCTTGATAAACCTATAGTTGAGCCACTGTTGCGACATGGAATATTTAAACATTTTCTTCATTGACTTTCTGGGCCGTCAAGTTTCATTCCCTTAGGCAGCCTATGTAGCAGTCATCCACCTCTCAGATTTAATCATAAATATCTTCATTTGTGTTCCGAAGACGAACGAATGCCTTACGGGGTTGGTACAGCATGGGGGTGTGTAATTAATGACTTAATTTTCATTTTTTTGGTGAACTAACCCTTTAATGATCTGTATGAGCAAAATGACCGAGTTTGTTTCCACTGTTCGATCGCGCTCGCGCCCGCGGCCCCGCGCCTCTCTCTCTCTCTCTCTCTCTCTCTCACACACACACACACACACACACAGAGTTCGATCGCGCCCGCGCCCCTCTCTCTCTCTCTCTCTCTCTCTCTCTCTCGCGCGCAGCGCACACACACACACACACACACTCCAGCATTGCAATCTTGACATCGCAGCCTGTTCATATGCGGTCACACCAAACGCGAATAGAGCGTCAAATTCGTGTCTATCGCGTCTAGTTCGACGCTAGTCCAAAGCGAATAGGACGCGCGTATAAAGCCAACGTTTGAAGTGAACGCGTGTTCAAAGCCGATGGTACAGATTATGTGTCCCTAAAGAACCCGCGTCTCTAACAGTAGTTCCGCATTACATTAATTAATTTGCACGCGAGTTTTATTTATTTTTATACCGTGTATTCTCCGTGTAAATTCGTGCACCAAACCGTGACGCCCGTACCATTTCGGTTCAATACGAATACATGTACCGTTCCACCCCTAGCCAGAACTGATGCTAGCTTGATTTTTGAACATTTCACTTATTTTTTTTATTTTAATTTTCAATTTCAGTCTCATTCCAGATCAATTCAGGTGTTAGTTTTGAAAATGACTTAAATTTCACTAAGGTAATTTTAATTTCCCTTATACCAGAACCACAAATTGTACCATCTGCTTGTGATGAAAATACACATTATAACAGCATCATTCCTAAACAACAATAACTAAATTACCGTAGAAATTTTGTTTTAGTTCAGTTTTTTGTTCAAAAACCCATTTTTATTTTAGATAAAATATTTCAGGATCAGGTGTTTTTCCCTCCACACTACAGATGTGTAACTGAGGATAATGCCATGACTTGTGTAAATCCCCATGCTAACGTGACCCCACTCCATCAGAGATCCTGTGCCTCTGTCTCTGTACTGCCCTACATTCACTGGGCAAAATGACTCCATTGGGACTCTATTTTTAACCATATAGCTAAGAAGTGTGAAGATCTATAAAAAAAAGTGCAGAGAGAAAAGAGAACCACTAATTCTTCAAAACAAAAACCAAACTTTATCGATCAGTGTGCAATCAACATTAATATTTACCTTTTTTTAGCACACAAGGGTGACTAAGAACATGAAATTGTCTAGCTATTACTTGTTTCACAGGAGTTTAAATATGTGGAAACACAAAGGCTAAATTCTCTTAATCATCCATCACAATGAGTAAAACCAAAGAATATAGTTCTGATGTGCATCAAAAGATTGTTGAGCATCACAAAATTGAGAAAAGAATTGAAAATCCTCATTTTGGCCATCAGGGCAATAATTACGAAGTTCCAATCAACTAAAGATGTTACGAATCTGCCAGGAAGAGGACGTGTGTCTATATTGTCTTAATGTAAGGTGAGGAGGAAAGTTTGAGTGGCCAAAGACGGTCAGATTAAACAAAAAACAGGGATAAAACAGGGCTAAAAAGTACCCCATGCCTACGGTTAGATGGAGGTCCTGGACATCTTGTTCAGATAGTATTATGGATTCTAGCAAATACCAACAGATAAAAAATCAAAACCTGACTGCCTCAGCTAGAAATCTTATAATGGGCCGTGGTTGGATCTTCCAACGAGACAACGGTCCAAAAATAACATCAAAATCAACATGTCCCCGTTCCATAAACTGAACCCTATAAAATGAGTGGGGTGAACTGAAGAGAAGAAGCACCAACATGAACTTGTGAATCTGAAGGATCTGGAGAGATTCTGTATGAAGGAATGGTCTCTGATCTCTTGTCAGGGGATCTCATCAGGCATTATAGAAGAAGACTCAGAGCTGTTATCTTGGCAAAAGGAGGTTGCAAAAAGTATTTAATAACAGGAAGCCAATAATTATGGCCAGCGTGTTTTGGAGAAAAGCATTATTTCATAATGTGATCTACCCCCCACTTTAAATTCTTTTACTTCAATGAAAAGTTAGATTTTTGCGAATTTTTGAATGAAAGATCAAAAGCACAAACAATGCAGATTTATTTTTTACAGCCATTTTTGATCATATTTACCAGGGGTGCCATTAATTCTGACCACAACTGTATAACAATAGGATCATCTTAGCAACTGTAACAGGAATGTCACAGAAATGTTTCTGAATGAGGGCCGATCGGTGTTCACCCCACACCTCTCACCTCCAACATTTAACAGTGTGCAAGCCATGACTCATCCTCTCAAAAACACGGCAATAGCGAGAACACACAGTGGCCTTAAGTGCTGATCTTTCATTCAGTCTAAATGAAAGTCTTACTAAAATGTGTTTCACCTGCACAAAGACAATGCTTGGATTTTGAAAAACAGAATATAAAAATTGTTTCTCATACCAAACCCCATTACACTGATAGTTCTCATACTGTAACTCAAGCATTCAGATGTTTCTCTGTTCTAAACTAGTCATTTACTAGTGTGGTCTTCTGACGAGAGAGGATATTATCCTTTTAAACACTCCATGAAATCAAAATTGGATTTTTGTGGCATTTGTCCATGTCTGTTAGCTTGAACACGCTACACTACCATTCAAAAGTGTAGGACAATTTGTTTCATGTTTTTTTTTATGTCTACTGCTTGCAAAAGCTGCATTTATTTGATCAAAGATACAGTAAAAACAGTAATATAGAGAATTAATTTTACAATTGAACTGTTTTCTATTCTTTAAATATATTAAAATGTAGGCTAATTTATTCCTGTGATGTCAAAAATGATTTTTCAGCATCATCACGCCAGTCTTCAGTGTCACATGATCCTTCAGAAATCATTCTAATATGCTGATTTGCTGCTCAGATTATTATTATTTGTATAATTATCAATGTTGAAAACAGTTGTGCTGATTCATATTTGTGTGGAAACCATGGTAATATAATACAGGATTCTTTGATGAATAGAAAGTTCAAAAGAACATTTGGAACATTAAAAATGACTTTAATGAAGGAAATTTGTCAACCTAGAAAAGAAAGCCACATTTAAGCCATTTTAATGGGGTCTTTACTAAGCCAAAAACAAGACATTCACTTAGATAAAAATATATGTTTCTCTCTTGGTCATTACAAAATTCCTAAATGGTCGCATCCTGGCTCAAAGAAGTGTGAGTGAATGAGTGTGTGTGTGTGTGTGTGTTTATTAGGACTATTGTTGTATTGTTGGAACAGGTGCTGGAGCTCAGAGTAAAGCTCATGTTACGACTATGTGTTAGGTAAGAGTCGGGCACTAGCCATGGCGCTAACAATAATGCACGAAAGCTAATCACTCCTGTCCGCAGTTTAAACCTTAATAACTTATTGGGGAATTAGCAGGATCCACAGCGTCAGTTAATGAATAGATCTAAGACATACAACACTATACAACTTCGGACTTAACAGTCACCATTGCTCAAATAACATTTCACTGCCTAGTGTTGCATGTATGGATACTTAGAGCAAAAAGGAAAAAGTAGGCTAGACAGGTCAATAAATGTTAAAGGAGTAGTTCACTTTTAAGAAAACTTTTGCTGATAATTTACTCACCCCCATGTCATCCAAGATGTCCATGTCATTCTTTCTTCAGTCGAAAAGAAATTAAGGTTTTTGATGAAAACATTCCAGGATTTTTCTCCATATAATGGACTTCAATGGGAACCAAACGGTTCAAGGTCCAAAAGACCTAAAAGAAAGTTTCAGTGCAAACTGCAAACTGTTCAAAGGGCTTTAAACGATTTCAGACGATGAATAAGGGTCTCATCAAGCGAAACGATCGCTCATTTAATTTTTTTTTAACAAAGTTTAAGTTTTATAAGCTCAAATGGTCGCCTTGCTCTGTTTTGTGATGCGCGTTCGTGACTCTCCTGTTCGAACTCGTTTATCAAAATGAACGAATCTTTTCCCGAGTCAACTCGTTCATTTCGTTCGTTGAATGAACCAAATGACACGAAAAAAGATTCGTTCATTTTGATAAACGAGTTCGAACAGGAGAGTCACGAACGAGCATCACAGAACAGAGCAAGGCGACCATTTGAGCTTATAAAACGTAAACTTTGTTCATTTTTTTTTTTTAAATGACCGATCGTTTCGCTTGATAAGACCCTTATTCATCGTCTGGAATCGTTTAAAGCCCTTTGAACAGTTTGCAGTTTGCACTGAAACTGTCTTTTGGACCTTGAACCGTTTGGTTCCCATTGAAGTTCATTATATGGAGAAAATCCTGGAATGTTTTCTTCAAAAACCTTCATTTCTTTTCGACTGAAGAAAGAAAGACATGGACATCTTGGATGACATTGGGGTGAGTAAATTATCAGCAAAAGTTATTTTAAAAGTGAACTAATCCTTTAAGAGCAGGGCTACGACATATGGTGGCATACGTATATCTATGATCGCAACATAATCTTGTTGTAGTAAAGGACTCTTGGGAAAAATCATATAGGCATGTATATCAAGTTGTTTAAAATAGCTAATGCTAATTTACTTAACTACTTTATGCCCCTTTGCACTTAATTGCACTGAATGTGTTTTTCAAATCTTAAAAGTATATTTTTATAAAACTATACTTGCAGATAATATACTACTGAAAGAAAATATAGAAATACATAAATAGATATAGAAATATAGTCTATAAATCTATTTAAACAAGTTTCAAAAGAAATGACATTATATATTACAGTTTATAAATTCTTGTCAGTACTTTTGTAAATACACTTGTAGTCCTATTGGCTATATTTAAAGTTCAGCTAATTGCATTTAATATACATTTAAACATTACATTCAGTTCGCACAAAAGTATATTCTTATTATGTAATAAGTAAGTAATAACTCTTTTAAAAAGTATGCTAAAGTGTACTTATTTTTCCTCCTAGATGCTAAAAGACTGCACAATCAAAATCTGCTAAGGGGTAATAATGGAACAACAAAAAAATTATTCTTCACTATTATTTACAACATTTAAAACAATCCTCACATAAACCCATAATAAATGTCATATTTACCTGTGCCATTCCTACCTGTCTAACAGTTAGGACATATACAGAAATTTAATAAAGTTATCAAACAGTCTGCACTGCATAAATTGTAAATTACATTCAGATTAATACTTATTAAAGCTACAAAAGTTTTTTAGTCAAGAGCAGTGAGTAGTTCTCTCTGTTCCATTTGTTCTTTGGTTAACTTTAATGACAGACAGCATTAGTGGCTGCTGTCACTTTAAGACCTGCCGTTGCTGCACATGCTCACACGCGTCTCATTTTCTCACAACTCTTGAACTGTTAAATGAGTGATCTTGAGATGAGTACCTGTAGTCAACCAATTTGGCTCTCATATGCTGATGTAATATGTATTATAAACTTGAGGTGATTTTTATCTAATGTATAGCTTGACCACTATCTCAGTTGTTTAAAAGATTAAGACAATAATAACATGTTCAATTTTCCAATAAAAGATGATACATTTTTACATTATGTGTTACATTTAATTACCCGTTTTAGTTTTTGACTATTTAAATTTTAAAATTACATATAATATTAAATACCAGATTAGCATAATTATTTTGTGGTGGGCGGAACTATTGTCCTGACTGGCATTTGGCAAGAAGTGAATTTCTCTTTCCCTGAGCTGTGCAGATCAGACAGTTTTAACTGAGCTTAGAAAGTAAGCTCAGTACATTGTGAGGACTTCCTTCCTGCAGTCTGAGCTATTTCTGTTTAGAGCCAGGTCTATCTTCACAGGAAGACACTGATTAAGCGACACCAACATTTTTTGTTAATAAACAAGAGTGACAAAAAGGGACTGGGAGGTAAAGTGTGACAGGGGTTCAGTTTCAAATCAACATAATTATTATGCCCCACAATTACATCAGGATGCCACTGACAGGTTTGTGACACGTGATAAGGATTTGGAGCCAACTTAAAGTCAATCCAGGGGCACTTTCACATAATTACTCTACGTGTAAGAGTATCAATGCACTGGATTTACTTCTACATCAAAACAGATACAGATGAGGAAGGATAGTTAGGTATCTCTCTTGTATCTGAAAATAAACTGCTGATGTCTGCAGGAATAATGGGATTATTAGAGTAAAGTTTTGTACATGTACATGTCCTACATTTTGTAGGACAAAGCATAGTAATGTTTGTGGACTATCTTAATATTTAAGGAACAATATGGAAAATTACATACCAATGTAATGCAAAATAAAGTGATCCAGACCATCAACAGTGGTTTGAAACATCAGCAGCTTCTCAAGTCCACTGAGAAGTAAGCTAAACAATTTTCTGACAGAATTGTAAGCATAACCATTACTTTTCTCTGCATCACTGTGGTCAGTTACAAATATGGCTGTGCTAAACATTTTTTTTTTGCGATGAATCGTTTTTTTTTTTCTTTTGATATATGGTTTTCTGAGCACATACATCCGAAGCACGTGCACAAAAAAGCTGGGTGGCAGACAATGGGTCCCGTGTGTATTAAAAGAAGTTCTCTTTCAAGTCTTGTGCTTAAACTCTCAAATACACACAAGGTCAAAAACACACGAGTTCACATAAACGCAGTCGGTTATGTCTGTTACGAACAGCAAGTAAAGAAATCGCATGTGTATATTAGCTCTGTGTATTTAAGTGAAAGCAGCATAATAAACAGTACCTACTGCTGTGAATCAAACAAAAGAAAAACTGAAAAAACTGAAAACTAATGACTTTAGTAGCTTTAATAAGAATAAATGTCTTACTTGAATGCTGCTGTTAAATGCTCTGGCAAGGAGATAAACATGCCAAACTGTGTACAGCTCACTCAGGGCGGGGTCTATGCTAATAGGCCAGAGTCCATCAGCAGTCGTGGGCGGGGCCTAAGCATTTGTGATGTCACAAAAGCAACAATCTGCAAACGGCTTGTTCTGAGACACTGCTTCTGATCTATGGGGATATCATATAATACCATATAATACGATTGAATAAAAGTAAATCACTCGCATACGCGACAAAATCTTCACTCTGGGCGACTAAATAATGTCTATCATTAGCCATTGGCTAATAAATTCTCAGATTTTACCCACCAGTGTGTGTTAGAGGCTAAGTATAAGTCTCGCATAGATATATTTTCACTCATTGAACACTCTGACTGACTGATCAGTGCTTGAGAGTTTAGCTCTGTCAAGCGATCTGTGCGCAAGCGTCGCCTACATTTGACGTACCGTAAACACTAGTGTGAAGGCGCACGACTCGCCGTCGCTTTGCTGAGAGCACTGTGTTTCTCACACACGCAAAGAGAGAGAGAGAGAGCGAGAGACCACGTACCACGCAGAATCGACGCCCTACATGTAAACGATATTCTTGTATTTTCCTGTCAAAATAACAGAGTTCATTTGGAATTATTCAGCTGTGAGACACCAATGTGTCCCTGAGCAAGACACTTAACCCCTAGTTGCTCCAGAGGCGTGCAACCTCTGACATATATAGCAATTGTAAGTCGCTTTGGATAAAAGTGTCAGCTAAATGTAAATTTGATATACGCTGGTTTCTACGGTAGTGGGAGGAAACTAAAGTGATTGAGCAATCTCATTGGCTGGCGCACATCCCTGTTTTGATTTCAGCAAATCAGTTTGAGCGAACGCTAACAACGTGATTAATATTCATGAACCCAGCAGCTCATCAATCCTTAGTGGATTGTATATTGTTATTATTAGTAGTAGAATCAGTAGTAGTATTATTATATTTTAATAATAAGATCACTCAGATCATTAGGATCACATCAGCTAGAAATACCAAGGGTTCACTCTAAGCACGGAGAGTCTGCTTTTAACTATTATGCCAGCCGCAGCTGGAACCAGCTTCCAGAGCAGATCAGATGTGCTCCTACAGTAGTCACATTCAAATCCAGACTCAAAACACATCTGTTTAGCTATGCATTTACTGAATGAGCACTGTGCCACTGTTCGTCCGACTGTTTTTACTGTACTTTATTTTATTTTTTATTCTGAACTGTTTTAATTATTCTTATTTGTTTCGATTATTTTAATTTCTTTATTCTAAACTGTTTTAATTATTGTTATTTCTTTTGATTTTCATTATTTCTTCTATGTAAAGCACTTTGAATTACCATTGTGTATGAAATGTGCCATATAAATAAACTTGCCTTGCCTTGCCTAATAATTACTATTATCTTTTTTTTTTTACAGAAACACTGAATGACCAACATTATCTTAAACACAATCACCAGTCCTAAGTTCAGTTAAAATGACAAATATGCATTCATATGGTTACCAAGTTTTAGTTATAATTACTAAAGTTGCTTGATTATCATAATATAGCCTAATGCTTGATTGACTGATGTTAAGAGTGTACGTTCAGATATTTAAAATGTGTGCCATTTAACAAATTTAAGCTGATCAGTCTGGCGAGTAAACTAAAAAAAAGATTTAGCCAATGGCGATTCTATTGCCAAGGTGTGCGACTGTGCGTAGAGGGTTGATAGAATATCATCGTATCATATAGAATGCAATCCTTTTAAAATCATGACAGCAAGTGCTAAGTCGCAGGGCTAATGTAGCACATGTGTTACCACAAAAGAAAAATAGATTGTTTTAATCTTGTTATAGTTCTTAGCACTTTCTGATGTTTATTCAATATAGCCTACCACAACCAACAACACTTTTTTGTATGTGTGTGAAGTAGAAAGGGAACTTGCATTCCAGTTTTCCTAATGAATCACGACTCACTGAAGTGAGAATAATTGTGGTACACCTAGTAACAATGCTAGACCAATCAACAAACTTTAAATGAAAAATTAAATGACTGACATATTATTGAAAAAATCAAACGTAAACGGGCGGGGCCCCCTATTGGGCGGGGCCCATGGGCTTGAGCCCAGTCAAGCCCAATGGTAAGTCCGCCCTTGGGTACCACTGACAGCACAGTGGGGTCTCTCCAGTAAATAACCTATACATGGTATAGTTGCTAATTGTATGTCCTAAATCAAACAGTGTTGCCAGTATCCCAGGAAACATCCATGGCAAGGCACTCTCTTCTTACTGTAGCCATGGTTCAGTACTGGTGAACTGTTTGTAGAGAAAACTGAGCACAGAATCAAACTATCAAGTTTTGTATGTTCTTGGTGAAAGATATAAGAATAATTGCATTGCAAGGAAGCAAACTTCAACAAGTTAGTTTTAATCTGACTCTACCCTGAGGTGCAAAAAAATACTCAAAACACAGGCAAATGCTAAAGGAAAAACCTGAAAAGTTTTTAAGTATCAACCAAGTTTTTTTTATCAGTCTTAGTTGAGATATTAACATTATAAAAAACCCTCTGAGCTAGCTGTTCTCAAAAATAGGATATGTTCACATTAAATGCATTCTATCAAAGGTTATGTTTCACGTCTGTCCACTAAATTATTCATGTAAAAAAATGCACGGCTAAACTATAACCTAAAATGGTCTTATCAAAAGCCAAAGGTGTAATGGAGTGATCTCACCCAAACAATCAGGTTCATTTCATGTTAAAATCAACATTTTAACAGGTTAACAATGCGCTCGAAATGTGATCTAATGACTGGTTATCAAAAGGGGCAAGTATCACATCCTCTAAGAGTCAGTATTGTGGTTCAATAAGCACTGGGTTAGGCTGTCATTCAGCTAATGAGAGATTCAGTCTGATGAGAAGGATTTTACCACAAGACTCTGATTTTCATCCACTTGCCAATGTCAATCTGGTGATTCACACACATGTTGTGTGACTCACTCATGATGCATCTATAAATAAACTCACAACGTTTAAGATTCTAATTTAAGTTAATTTATCAGTGATTTAGTCTATAAGTGTTTACATGCACAGGTTAGGAGAATTTCCAACGGTGGCCACAAGAAACCTCACTGAACACTGAATTCATTGCAAAGTGACAAATGTTTAAAATGTCCTTTTGTTTAGTTAAACAAATTAGGAGCTATTAGACTGCAGTTAAAGCACTTTCATTGTTCCTGCATCATTTGACGATTTGATTATTTTTTTTCCTTTCTACCTAATACAATTTCCCCATTAGCTGACTGTATTATAACTCATAGGTTATTTGTGTTGTGTGTTACCCAATAATAACCTCTCCATATATCTGTGATTACCCACAATAAAGACTATTAAATAATCTCACTCTCACTCACCAGTCTCCAGCATTAAGAGATCAAACAGAGAAAGAAAGCTAAAATTGAAAAAGAAAACATCTTTAGTTTCATTAAGATCTGTGCTGCGTCCCAATTCGCCTACTTATACTACGCCCTAAAAGTATGTATTCTTTTTGTGAAGAAAAAGTACATACTTTTGAGTGTGTAGCAAAAGAGTAGGCAACCTTTGGGACATACTACTTCGTCATCTTTAACGGACAGATCTGTCGCGTGCGTCCTATCACCGTAAACTGCCCTGTCAATCATCTCGTCACAGTTAAAATCCTCCATTCAATCTAAGTTAATTTCTTACGTTTCGGAGAGAAATGTTGTAGCACGTTCATCTGCCAGTCATGGGTCTTTCATGCCGAGACTCTCCTCATGTTTGAATATTATAATGCATTTAAAAGTTAATGGCTAAACGTATCTTTGCAAAAGTTCACAATGCTGATGCAGATGCAATATAATGTGGACAACATTGAATAAATACATTTTCGTCAGGTTAGATACTGATAATGAATCACCCAAACCCCTTTATCTAAACCTCTCTACACAACCGTCGGACTCGCACGTCCTCCATGTCTGTAGTTTTTAAACACTTTTCAGTCGTGTTTGTAGTTCTAACCGAATCCTCGTCCAACGCGCGATGGGTTGTGGGCAATATTAGCCGTTAGAGTGTGCAACGATCTGCACTTCGGATTCTGACCGGATATAGTAGACCATCCGGGTCTCTTTGGAACACTCATTTCAACATACTACGGTTTAGGACGTACTAATTCTATTTTCGAATACTATTTAGGACTGAAGGGTTGGTCAAAATCCCTTGCCTCTTCAAATACATCTATAATCATAAATCCTTTTGGATGCTTATATACTTCCTTATAAAAAATCAATAATCAAATATATTCATTATCACATACTTATTTTTATATTCTTTGTGCTTGTGAAATTATATTTTCTTAAATGCATGTGATGGAAGTAACCAGTTTCTTTTAGGTGCATTCCAATCTTACTTTGAGATTGCACGTAGTACACGCAGGACACGAAGGCCATGTAACCCACAAGGCCGTTTGTCTCTTTCTCTGGTATCAGAAGAAAGGTTAGAGGGTCCTAAAGGCAGCATGGACACATTTGATCCTTCGCTGGACAGATGGTCAAGCTATATTGATCGTTACTATTGAACTTTAATTGTTGTATTAAAGTGTATTCTTTCCAGTATATTTCCTTCCTTGGGAGTAAATGCCAGTTATCTGTTTTTCTCCCAAACGAGTGAATGTTTTAGCATTATGTTTTGGTATACTTAACTGATAATAAGGAGCTCAGACTCTCTTCAGCCTTGATGGGAGCTGTTATTTGCTAGTGTCTGTTATTTGTGTGTGTGCGTATGACATTCTATGTAGGTTCTGGACGTTCGGACCAGACAACCCGGCGCCCTTCTCTAACCTGCGAGGCCACCACAGACCTAAATCTATTGAGTGGACGACAACTATCTTTACTAATGGCGATAGGCACCCCTATCTCCTCACATGTGTTAAATTGTTTAGGCTCTTAATGTTTCTTAGCCAATGAGAATCATTCAACCTGTAAGCAATGACGTAGCTTAGACCTTGGAAATGGTATAACTGCTGTGATCTTTGTAACTGTAAGGGAGGCGGCCTACGAACTCCTGTGTGAGTCTTGAAGCTGACTTCTGCTGATGAAACTGCAAACTATCTTGAGTAAAACTTTTCTTTCATTTTTTATAATTCTGACTCCGGGTCTTCATTCTTCATATCTGGTTCTGGGTCTTTAACTGTACACCCCCTTACAGGACGGATAGTATGCAAATTGGGACGCAGCACTGGTTTAAGAAAATGGGAGCAAAGGTTATCTAATTGGACTCATCAGCACTCATTGTTTTCACCTGCGTCTCATCTTCTTGTTTGCTCACCCTATAAGCCTGGTTCTTTCTGTCATTCCCTGCGAAGTCTTGTTTAGTGTCACACTGCAATTCCAAGCATTCTCCTGGTTTTCTTTATCTTGGTTTTCGAGCTTCTGTCCGGTTTTCTTGGTTTCCTCTGTTTTTGCCTGTGCCCCTTTGACCCTGTTATTGTTTGGACTGATTACCCGGTGTGTATGACCTTTGCCTGTTTTCGACTATGATTGTGGATTATCCTTTCAATAAAACTGCATTTGGATCCTCAACCTTCGTGTCTCGGAGCAGAACGTGACAAAAGGAAACATCCTACCTCTAGGGCTGGGCGATAAATCGATTTTATCGATTAACTCGAATGTGTAGTTTACGCTGATTTTTTTTAATGAAAATCGGTTTTCTCTTTAACAACCGCCAACGCGCCCATCTGGTTTCCCGTAGCGCTTGCCATGATAGAGATACACAAACAACATGGCAAATGAACAAGACCACGGCAGCAGAAGCACACCCGCCGAAAAATTTACAAAGAAACAAACATTTACAAAAAAAATTTACTGTAGGGCTGTCCACTCTCACGAGTTCATTGTCACTTTTTACACGCTCTCACGCACACATGCATTTTCTCACGCAGAGAAAAATCGCACTGCAAAGAGCACACTGACACCGACAGACTAGACAGAGCAGGTTACTATTGATATGAAACAGATTCTCAGCTCTCAGATTCTGTCAATTTTATTACGAAATTCAAACAATAAACACCGTTTTGCCGCTTGTAAATGTGACGTGAAAGATCGCTGACAGATCTCAGTTCAAGCGGCACGTGAACCGATCATCTGTTACTCTTCACTACTAACTTACCGAAATGTAATAAAATCGATCGATCAGTGTTTTTCAACCGCGGAAAGATGTCCATAAAACAGCTGGAGAACAACATATGTCACGTAATGTTACATTTACCTCAGGAATGCCTTTTAATTACCCATAGCACGCATGTTAGTTGGACATAAAATAATTGCTATAGAGAAGAGTATTTTGCTATATATGATAACTATATTACACATTTATTATATTTTTACCTGTATCATTAAAATGTTATAACGTTGTTTGTTATTATAAAAACACATTATATTTAATTTGAGTTAGTTTTGACCTTTAATAATACCAGCTGACAGGGTCTCTCTGTATCTTTACAGCATAACACATTAAGGTAGGCTATCTACTGTACCTAATATTTATCCAAAGGAATTGATATTGAATCAATATCAGAATCAAATCACAAGAATTGAATTGAAATTGTGAAATTTGTGTTAAGCAATAATAAAAACAGTAGCATACTTTGTACAATGTAAACATTGTAGTAAACTTGATAAAATTATTTTTAGTTACCAAATAATTTGACAATCACAATAAACTTATTGTGATGCATGTTTGTTTTTTTGTTTGTTTTTACACATCCCCCCAATCCCAATCCACCCATTTTATGTTGTGTTACATTTACACTATTTACAATGACAGGGCCTGCCCTCTTGTCTTTTTGGCTTGTTGTTTCTGATTGCACTTTAATCCAGATAATATCCCAGAAGGGAATATCAAAACAAAATAAAGTTAAAAATTGTTTTGAACAATTTCTTTGTCATCTACAGATTTCAAATCGTAAATCGGATTTTTTTTTTAGGCCATATCGCCCAGCCCTATAGGGGCCACCTCATATAGTATTACCCTTACTTATGTCTTATATTTTCATCTGGTTGTAAAGACTAGCCTATTTATAGACTGTGGCTTTATTAAAATGGAGCTACAATCTATTTTATCTCGATAAAATAAAAACAATCTGAATTGCTCTGTCTTCACTTTATTTCTCTACTACCTAGCATAATGTCATATAACACAGAGTTTCAAGTTTCACAGATCCAAGCCTGTGAGATGTTCAAATTATGTCAAGTATTGATCTCTATGCAGTAAAGGGCCTGTAAAGGTTACAAAGTGTCTGATCTGAAAAGCAGCTGGGACACAATGGAATAATAACAACAGACAAAAATAGTTGAAGGGGAAAAAGAAAAAGAGTGAGTTATACAGCACCTCACAAACACGGTAAACAGGTAAATAGGTCTCATTCATGACTTAATTTTAAAAACAATTATAGGTATAGATTTATGGAGAATCAGAGGCCTCAGTTGTGTGATATTGGATGAATATAGGCCTAGTATATTTTGTTCTTGTGAATAAATGTTTCCCCTTCAAGGAATAAATTCCCCTTGAGGAAAACAGCTTATAAGTCATACTAAATGATGATTTTGCAGAATGTTTTTTTGCAAGGGTTAGTTTTAGGGGTAAGATTAGGATTAGAGGATAGAATATAAAATCATCTCTATGATGAGTCCTCATAAAACATGTTTCTGATGATGTGTGCTACCTTCTCAGGAAGTGCCACCTGTGCAAAAAGTATTTTTTTTTTCAAGTGAAAACATGGGTGGTATGCTTCGTGAGGCACAAAACAAGCTGTCAGATGCAATAGGACAAAACACGAAATGTGAAAAAAATTATAGGTAGCACATCTTCACAGAGAAATAATACCAGCATTATGTTCATTAGGTGTGTTATGTATGTGTTAGGCTTTACTAAGCTCCAAATCTACTATGAAAATATAGTATTGTTCTGGGTAGCATATTGTCAGAACACTGTTCTTTTAGATCATAAACACTTGTGAATTAGTCAACTAAAGCAGTCACTAAATTAACTGACTCATTTACTGATCCGCAAATAATTATGATCATGTTTGTCCCACTCGAAATAAACAAGAGATTTAAAGCTCGTGAGATTTAAATCAATTATTAACTGGTTGTTCATTGGACAAGATATGCCAACACATTCGCCTATTTTATTATAGTCCCGTCCGTGATATTTCGTTTATTAGGTATTTTATATAATAGCCTACATGGTTAGAAAATAACCAATTGTTTGATTGTCTGTGTTTAACACCTTTTAAAAAAAAACAAATAAATGTAGCTACTATTTAGCCTATTTGTTATATCTGATCTGCTTAAATTTGAAATTAAGATCTCATACTGTTGAAGGCTGTAAATGCCACCAAGTAAATGGGATTCTCAGATATGTCTTCCTCAAAAGTGCTAAAACAATCGAGAACACTTAAATTCCTTAATGCCCAGCCTTATTTTAGCAAAACATCCTTTCACCCCATACAAAGCGATAAGCCAATGTATCTGCTACCTGATAACAAGGCCCCGGTCGACAGAGAAGTTAAGCACTAAGGTTGTTCAAAGCATTGCATAAAAGATGGTGTAGATCAAAATCCCATTACCTGTGGAAGAAGTCTCCATGACAACAGGGAGCGGTTGCCGGTCGCTTTCGGAATGGCTGGACAACTGTTTCTCTTCACTTGACTCGTCCTCCCAGTCTCTCATCTGCCTCCCCTCTCCCAAGTCATCACGCCGGGCGGTAGTGGTACTCCCAAAGCGATCAATCTCCTCAAAATCATCCCCGTACCAACCTGCCTCCGGCTTCACAGACATTTTTGAGCGCTCGTCTATGTGCGATGCTTTTCAGAGAGACGCGGTCACAGACGAAGGAGAAGCACAAAAAAAGAAAAAAAGAAAAAACGGTGTTCAACTCTTCGGATCAGACACTGGGTAACTATCAGAAGTGGTTTGGGCAGGCCGAGGACTCCAACAGGGGCTCAAGCTGCTGAAAATGGCTTGTTTAGTTCAGTGTTTCGGCGCTGACGTCACCGTGCCTCGAGCTCATAGTGTGGCACGCGCAGTATTTAACACACAGAGCTGAAAATGGTCATAAAATAAAGCTTTCGACAACTGGTAATACATTAAGATGAGGAAATGTTTACGCGAATAAAGTCGCTCTTTAGATTAAATTTCAAATTCATTTTATTAAAAATATTGGGAACAACGACTGTAAAGTGGATCTTAGCGTTAATTGTTCTAAAAGTTACATTCGACTGTTATTGCGTCGTCATAGGTCTTGTTCATTATTTAAGGAAATAGTGTCATCTAGTGGTTTCAGAGATATTCTGCAGTAGACCTTTTTTTTGGTAGTTCAGTAGTAGAACACCCTGAGCCTGACCCAACCCTACCTACAAGCATTTAAATTCTGACCTGTAATAAAATGCATATTGTACGATATTATTTGCTTAGCCTAGGCCTACATTGTTTTGATGTTAGCAATAGGATTGCAATGCTTGCAGCACATTGTAATGTGGGAGGGAAAATTAAACATTTAGCTGACCTTTTGTGTCTTAACTTTAGCTGCCTTTGGCTGATATTAAATTAATATTGTATTTTTCACAATAATTACTTTAAGATCAAGCAATAATTGCCGGTAAATCACAGTGGATCTTGTGTTGAAGACCCATGAAATCCATAATGTGTTTATATGTGTACATGTGTTTGTTTATGTCTACACTATAGCCTGGAATAAATGATCAGTGTGGGAGTCTTTACAGTCCATTTTTTTCTTAGAATGTTCATATTTTTCATAACAAAGAGACACAAACTCAATAGACACTTACAATAAATAAACTCAGATTCTTTTTCGTTTGCTTACTTTTATTTTGTTTTGTGTATTTCCTTTGTCATAGTTGTTCACAAACAGTGGACTCTTGCACCATATAAATGCAATAATCCACAGTACTTTTTTCTGTTATATGGGTTATGTGCAAAGAGCATTTCTTTATGGAAATAAAAGTGACTGACAAATAAATCTGCAAAAACAACCCCTTTCTGCTATTATCATTATTATGGCTATGACAAAACAGCTCCGTCAACGTCTGTAACAGAGCCATAATTATTGTAATGTAATCCAGTTATTGTGTAATGTAGGAATAATAATGTAGCATACCCTTATGCAAGTGTTCATATTAGTAATTATCCATTGTTGCTCAGAGCAATAGGCTATTTTCACCTTGCCTATAGCAGCAAGCCTGTTGCAAAGCCTGAGATATCGGAGTGCATTGGCTGTTGTACTTGGAGTTCCTGCCTGGTCATTGCTGGTGTCCTCTGGTCTTGTTCTGCCCTGCCAGCTCTCCCTGCTCTCCTGTCATCGTGCCTCGTCCCCTGTGTTTGGACTGTTATCACCTCCTCTTCCTCACTATCTTGTCTTGAAAGGGCTTCATGATAATAAAGATGGGGAATTGAGAATTGTTTGAGAGAATAAAACTTGCTCTATAAATTAATTTTCAAATTAATTGTAAAAATAGGCTATTATTAAGTAACGCAACAGCGACTAAATTTGCTATAAGAACATCTGAGTGTTGTCCTAAAAGTTATCAACTGTTTTTCTGTAGTCGTGGGTCTTTTTCATTTTTTTTTACTAAATAATGTAATTTAGTGGTTTCAGAGATATTGTGAATGATATTTCAGTCTGGTCACAAATGAATGGAAAACCAGGATAGAAGAAACAACAGCAACAATTGGCTCTTCAGTCAGTCTGGCATGCAGTGATCTTCCTCTCATCTCTTCTGAGGAACTGAAAGTTTTTGAGAAGCAAATTAGGCCTACATGCTTTTTTTCACTTGCGTCCAATACCGACGTCAGCTGACGTTGATATTTTGTTGTTTTTAGGTTGTGTTGTAAAGTTACCCAAATCCAACGACTCTTTGACATCATAATAGTGACATCCACACAACGTCAAATTCTAACATCATTAGACGTTGATCTTTTGTTGGATTTAGGTTGTGGTATTTACTAACCAAAATCCAACGTCAATCCAACGTCTCAAGTTAATGTCAATTTGACGTCAAAAACTGACATTTAGTCATGAGGTATGGTGACCAAAACCCAATGTCTCCTAAACGTCATAATGGTGACGTACAGTACACACAACTTCAAATTCTAACATCATTAGACCTTGATCTTTTGTTGGTTTTAGGTTGTGGTACACGTCATATTGATGTCAAATACTGAAATTTAGTCATAGCTAAGGTATGGTGACCAAAACTCAAAATCTTCTAAACATCATAATGGTAACGTCCATAAAATGTCAAATTCTAACACCATTAGACGTTAATATTTAGTTGTTTTTAGGTTGTGTTGGAAAGTAGCCAAAATCCAACGTTGAGCCAACATCATATT
Organism: Tiaroga cobitis; assembly: GCA_030578255.1. NCBI lineage: Eukaryota > Metazoa > Chordata > Actinopteri > Cypriniformes > Leuciscidae > Tiaroga > Tiaroga cobitis. The sequence continues at coordinate 24,221,366 of CM060610.1, forward strand.
GACGTTAAATACTGATATGTGGTCATGAGGTATGGCGACAAAAACCCAACATCTCCTAAACTCCAACATGGTGACCTCCATGCACACTACGTCAAATTCTAACATTATTATTTCAAAATAGCAAAATTAAATATATCGTGATGTATCGTTATTATGAAATAAAATGTCTCCTATTGTGAATTATAAAAAACACTGTCAGCAGAGAGGACATGAATACTATAAAAACCACGATGTTGGATCTACTGTGGAGTTTTTGTATGAAGCTGGTTGAGTAGATTTTTGCAAGCCTGTGTCTTTGTCATTAAGTCGATAATTGTTATTGTTTTATTTAAACACATTGATATTAATTTGTAGAGAGCACCTCAGTTGTGGGTAATGAGAGTGAAAAAGAGTGCTGTTCATTCAGTCTCTACATTTTCTGCCGGTAGGCTATAAGACTCAAATCCACTACCTTTGGGATACAAGTCCGACTCTAACCATTAGGCTAAATCATTAAATTAGCCACAATGTCTCATAATGTAAAATGTTGTATAAATGAAATCCTAATTTTTAAGGACTTTTCAGTGAATCTTTCTTTCTTTCTTTTCTTTCTTTTTTTCTTTCTTTCTTTCTTTCTTTCTTTCTTTCTTTCTTTCTTTCTTTCTTTCCTTTCTTTCTTTCTTTCTTTCTCTTTTCACCCCCAGATACACCAAGGATCCAGCTGATTACTGCAGATTTGGAGGATTGGTCTTTATATGCTGCTGCCACTTCTGGTGCAGAATCATGGACCTTTAGTTGTATGTTTTGATTTTACTTATTACGCTTATAGCTAGGATTCAGAATTAAAAGACAATGTAATGTTTGTCCACATATTATCAGAGCTATGGAGCCCACAAGGGTCAGTCGAATATTGAGGAAAACTGATTTGGAAAATACATCTAATAGTAAACAGCACAATATTTTCCTTCCTCCATTTCTTTCAAAGGTAAAATCATGACCTCATCATGACAGTAACCCTAACTTATAAGATGCAATTTTTGCCCATTTCCACCACATAAGAAAAAACAATCATGCATAAAGTCGAAATTATAACAGAACTAAATTGAAATTATTATTTGCAAATTCATTGATCTGACGCGATCCGACATAGGATGAATGGTGAACACTGAGTAGCATTTGAAATGTTTTATGATGAAATTCTTGCCTTATTAAGAATGGAATGGAACGGCATGGAGTAGCTCTGAGCAAACACACTCTTGAAAGGATTTTAAGCAAGCTTTGGTACAGAAAGAACAAAACAAATGTGGCTGAATGAGTTGGCAGCTTTCATTGAACATATTCTGATGTGTTATTATGGATTTATTTGAGAACTTTTGAAATCATAAAGTAATGATACGTCCAGGGTTCCATTGCTCTGACATTGGATTCCGACGTCAACCCAACGTTGGGTTTCAACGTCAAACTGATTTTCATTTTCAAACAAAATCTAACTGTCAACAGTTCAAATAAAAATGACAAACAAGTCAAGGTGGCGAGAAAATCTTTATTAACTCCAAAATCAAACACAACTCAAAAATCCACACAGGGGTTCTGATCTCACACAAAGCACAAAACACAAAATAACAGTCCATGAGATCTCTTTCTCCCTGTCCCATGGGGCCTACCATGAAGCCGGTTTAGGTGCCTGATATGTTTTAGTTTAGTTTGGGTTTTAGGCACCATGAAAGTGAAATCGCCATAGTAACTAACGCTCCACGGCTAATTGGGTCCGGGGCAGGCTATGGGTAAAAGGTTGCAAACCGAACTTGGACCAATCAGCTGTGAGCAAAGTGACATGTCTGATGCGATAAAGTCACTCCACCTGTTTCTACTCCAAATTAAATGTCCCTATAGGCCAGCAAATGATTTTTAATGACAAAATATCTGGCTTTTAGTAATGCTTATTTAGAATAATAATTTTGTATGATATTTACATTTACACTTAGTCATTTAGCAGATGCTTTTATCCAAAGCGACTTACAACTGAGGACTAAACCAAGCGAGTCATCGTGAAAAGACAAAAACAACGCAAGAAGTGCTCAAAATACAAAGTTCAGACATTGCATAAGCCAGATAAGCAAGGATTTAAAGGAAAAGGAAATAATTTTTTTTTTTTTTTTACGTTAAATGCTCACGGAAGAGATGGGTTTTCAGTTGTCTTTTGAATGCTGACAGCGATTCTGCATTCCGGATGAGGGTGGGCAGATCATTCCACCAGCATGGTACCGTGAATGAGATTGTTCTGGAGAGTAATTTTGAGGCTCTCTGTGATGGTACCACGAGCCGTCGCTCATTGACTGATCGTAGGCTTCTGGTAGGGATGTAGACTTGTAGTAGTGAGTGGAAGTAGGAGGGAGCTGATCCTGTGGTCAATCTGTAAGCAAGTGTCAACACCTTGAACTTGATGCGAGCAGCGAGTGGTAGCCAGTGCAGAGAGATAAACAGAGGAGTGACGTGGGCCCTTTTGGGCTTGTTGAAGACCAGACGAGCTGCAGCATTCTGGATCATTTGTAGAGGTTTAGTTGCACATGATGGAAGTCCAGCCAGAAGAGCATTGTAGTAATCAAGCCTAGAAATTACCAGGGCCTGGACAAGAAATTGTGTTGAATGCTCAGTTAGGAAAGGCCTGATCTTCCTGATGTTGTGCATAGCAAACCTGTATGATCGAGCTGTCTTTGTAATGTGGTCTGTAAAGGTCAGCTGATCATCAAAGATTACTCCAAGATTTCTGACTGACCTTGATGGGGTGATTGAGGAAGAATCAAGCTGGATAGTGAAGTCGTGCTGTAGAGACAGATTGGCAGGGAGGATGAGAAGCTCAGTCTTTGCCAGGTTGAGCTGCAGGTGATGTTCCTTCATCCATGCCGAGATGTCCACCAGACAGCTTGAGATCCGTACAGCTACTGTGGGATCATCTGGTTGAAATGAGAGGTAGAGCTGGGTGTCATCAGCATAGCAATGGTAAGAGAAACCATGTGCCTGTATGATGGGTCCCAGTGATGTGGTGTAAATGGAGAAGAGGAGCGGTCCAAGAACTGAACCCTGGGGAACCCCTGTGGTCAGTTGATGTGCTTTGGATACCTCACCTCTCCATGTGACCCTGAAGGACCTGCCTGTGAGATAGGACTCAAACCAGTGGAGAGGAGTACCGGTGATACCCAGTGATGAGAGGGTGGACAGAAGGATCTGATGGTTCACAGTGTCGAAGGCAGCAGACAGATCCAGGAGGATGAGAACTGGTGATTTGGAAGCAGCTTTTGCGATCCGCAGGGCTTCGAGACAGCAATGCAGTCTCGGTCGAATTCCCTGTCTTGAAGCTAGATTGGTTGACATCCAGCTGGTTGTTCAGAGACAGGAAAGATGAAACTTGGTTGAAAGCAACTCGTTCAAGTGTTTTCGCAATGAATGGTAGGAGAGAGACAGGTCTGTAATTCACTAAAAGTGATGTGTTTAACGTTGGTTTTTTAAGCAGTGGAGTTACCCGAGCCTGCTTGAATGCTGTAGGGAAAATGCCAGTGTGGAGGAATGAGTTGATGATGTGTGTGAGAGCTGGAAGAAGTGTGGGAGAGATTGCTTGTAGAAGGTGTGAGGGGATAGGGTCCAGAGGGCAGGTGTTAGGATGACTAGAGAGGAGAAGTTTAGATACTTCATCCTCGGTTACGGTTAGTGGAGTGGATGAGGGCTAGAGAAGGTTGTTAGCTGTGGGAGAGGTTAGTCTGGGTTCCTGTGTATGTGAAGCTGAGAACTGACTGCTGATAGTTGTAGTTTGGTTAGTGAAGTTAGCAAAATCATCAGCAGTTAGCGAGGAGGTGGTGGAGGTGGACAGAGGAGAGAGTTGAATGTCTTGAACAGTGAACGTGTGTTAGAGGCGCTGTTGATCTTGTTGTGGAAATATGAAGATTTTACGGTGTGAACATCAGCAGAAAAGGCAGAGAGCAGAGATTGATACCTACTGAGGTCAGATGTGTCTTTTGATTTGCGCCATTTCCTCTCTGCTGCCCTGAGTTCGGTCTGGTCTTCACGAAGAACCTCAGATAACCAGGGGTTGGAGGGAGTAGCGCGTGCTGGCCTCGAGGAGGGAGGGCAGATGTTGTCTGAAGAAGAGGTTAGAATGGAGCATAAAGTATCCGTTGCAGTATTCACATCCAGAGATGAGAAATGCGAGGGTGAGGGAAGAGAAGATGACACAGCAGAGAAGATGACACAGCAGATATAGATATAGATATTATTTCACCCTTAAATGCTCACATATACAATTTTAGTTTATCAATTATTATTACGCACAGTTTAAATGAATAAATATAGAAACGTAATATAAATACGCTTTAGAATCAAAAGATAAAGCTATAAAATGACTACATATGAGCTTAAAATGTTCAATTCTCTCTATACTGTACCTTTATCAACTGTATAAACTAACTTCACAACTTTAACTTGCACTGATATAGCAAGACTTTTTCTTTTAGTTGTCCTCTTTTAGACAGATATGTTTTTCTTGAGTACCAATGAGTATTAAGCTGTGTCGTCAGCAAGTCGTTTTCCGTCATGCTTTTGATCAGCGCAGTCGTTGGAGAGCAACTGCGAATGCACACTTAAAAGAAAAAGAAGAAAAGAAGAAAAAAAAGAAGAAGAAGGCAACTGCGCGTGACTGCAGAATCCGACATGTGCGCCTTGCGGTCGCGAGAGTTGTTTTGACATACGAGCATGACATCAGAGCAAGGCGGACCGCACTCGGACACATTTCTAACCGGCATGCATCTCACGGTGATCACCGGTGATCGGTTCTGCACAGATTTTGCTCATCAGAAACAAGCCTATACGCTGATTTCACACAGCCGCCATTTTGAAATCGAAAGCGAGGCTCTGGTGGGAAGAACCCCGGAAGTACAGATAGACAACAATGCCTTGGACGACCAACCCGAAGCTGCTGCCACGATTTACACTGTTGGATGTTAACACAGTGGAGCAAGTAAGGATGGAGTAACGGAGCTCCTGCGGAAGCTATTTCATGACACTGCTGCGGCAGTGAGCAAGTTTGGATGGAGTAATGGAGCTCCTGCGGGAGCGGAGTAGATGGCACTGCTGCGACAGTGGACAACTTGCTTCCGACTTGCTTCCAAGTATCCTATGGTGAGTTGAATGGAGAATTGAGCACCTGCTGGAGCGGAAGAGATAATGGTTCCGCGGGAATGGTGCGAGTTGGAGGAAGAAACGTAACTCCCGCGGGAGTGGAGATGACACTGCTGCGGCAGTGGGTCAAACTTTCTTTCTGAACTCAACTGTCCAAATGGTAAGTTGGACATGGAACTGGGCTCCTGCGGGAGCAGAAAAGATAATACTGCTGCGCCAGAGAATCAAGTTTGGATGGAGAAATGGAGCTTCTGCGGGAGCGGAGTAGGTTATGCTGTAGTGGAAAGACTTGGTTCCGACTTTCTTTCGTATTATCCGATGAGCCATTTGGTTGGAGAACAAGCTCCTGATGGGAAGGAAGAGATGATGCTGCTGCGATGTTGGAACCAACCTGCTTTCGACTTGCTTTCCAAGCTATCTGAAAGGCGAGTTGGACAGAGAGCTGAGCGGGGGCGGAAAAGATGGTACTGCTGTGGCAGTGGAGCAAGTTGGAATCGGGAAACGTAGCTCCTGGGGGAGCGGAGTAGATGACATTGCAACGGAAGTGGAACCCAAACTTGCTTTCTAGTGGCCTAAGGGCGGATTGGAGAAAAAAACTGAGCTCCTGCGGGCGCGTGAGAGAACATCAATGTTGCGGCATGGAACCCAGGAACACTCTGTGTCCAGGAAGATAAATCAGGATCTGTGTTCTGATGTTGTTGGCTACTGGGGTTGGTTCCAAGACTGTAGCATTTGGAGGGAAACCCGCTGGGAGACCCATGCTCGCTGGACGGGAGAGAGTTAGAGATAAGCAGACAGTACGTCCGCTGGAAGACCCATGCTCGCTGGACGGGAGAGAGTTAGAGAGAAGTACACAGTACGTCCAATGGGAGACCAATGCGCACTCGACGGGAGAGAGAGTTAGAGATAAGTGGATAGTACGTCCGCTGTGAGACCAAATGCTCGCTGGCCAAATATATAGAGAGACCCCTAGTGGACGACCCAGGGGATTTTAATAAATGAGGGTTTGGTGGCTTTTTAAATGTGGAACCAGTTGGTCCTGATATAGCTTTGGAAAGCATCTGAGGACCATCTCCCAAGAGCTTGGATCTGCTGTTGGGAGAGGCCTTTTTGGCTGCTGAAGTTGGCTGTTGAAGCCCTTAACGCTATTGAGATAGGAAATAAATGAGGTGGTAAAAAGAGAAAAATCGTGGAACGGCATGTTATAAGAGACATGGAATGCTTTAAAACATCTCCAAGCGGTCAGGTAGAATTGGAGGTTCCTGGGAGAAACTGCTTGGAGGATGGGGTCGAGTGATGCGTCGAGGAGGGGTTTTAACGGGTGGGTTATGAGAATATCAGTTCTGAATAGCGAGGAACTGGGGTTGGGAAGTGGTCCGCCTCTGGAGCCAGTGTCCTGGATTTCTGAGATGATCTGAGCGCGGATGCTTTGAGACACTGGTGGTGGTTCCATGGCGACGGCGTTGGACGGAATGCGCATCGGTGTTGCTGTGAAGAGAGAATGTTGTGGTTTAGTTTGAATGAAAGAGCTGGGAAAGGTATAAGCCATGGCTGCGAATGTCGGCTGCGGCCTCACGCTTAGATTACCATGGGTGGCTTGGAAAGGAAAATTAGTTTGAGGATAGAAAGGAAAGGAAGGTTGATAGAATGAAGTGTGGGCTTGTGCTGCAAGCGGGCTCACGCTTGTTTGAGCTACTGGAGCTGCAGGCCACGTGGAGTGGGCGGGGTTATAACCTGTAGGGTAAACTGTTGAAATGGTTGGGCCTGTGCTGCTAGTGGCGATAGCCACGCACTAGTGTCTGCAACAGGGACTGGAAGCCACTGAAAAGAAAAAGGGGTTATGAACAGCGGGAGTATGAAACTGAGAGGTTGCTGGGCCCGGCTGCATGTGGTGCTGCGGCCACAGAAGCTGCGGTGAAGGGCTGAGCCTCATCGAGAGGTGGGAGTGGACCTGCCACGGCAAATTCTGGAGCTGCGGGCTTTGCTCTACCTGTGAGCCGTCTTAGGAGTTGGTGTGGACTTTGGAGAGAGATTGGCTGACTGTAAGGTAACGTACAGATCACATAGTTCCCCTTTTTTCCGCGAAGCCTGTACGTCCAGATCACCCAACACTTGCCTCAATCCTGCTACGGTCCGTTTCCCAATAGGTGTGATCGTCTGAGTGGTAGGCGGAGGCAGGGGAGGAAGATAAAAGTCTTGCCGGGGGCGGCGAAGACCGGCCTTGCCGTCTTGGTGAGCGTAGGTCTGTTCTGGTAGGCGTGTGAAGAAGCCTGGGGCTCAGGTGCGATGTCCGGCGTAGGAGGAATAGTCCTGGGGCCGGTGTTCTGACGAGTCATGCTACCCATCAAGATGTGTTACTTACAGGTTATGCGCATGTGCAGACTCCGTTTTTTTTTTTTACCACAACCATAAATCTATGCATCCTTGCTGTGGAGACAGGTCAAAGATGAATATTTTATGATAATTTTTTACTTTTTACACCGTTTTAAAAATAAAAACAGTATAGTATACAGTACTCATTAACTTCAAATTTTAAATTGTATTTCATATAATATACAATAATGTCATTTTTACTTGTTGTCAAATGTGATAATTGCTAGTTCCTTTAAATATCAAAATATGCTCCCCATACACTTACCCGGTTTTAAATTAAATAACGATCATAATAGTATAGGTTTACATCATTATAGAAACAACAGAGAATGAATCGACATTCTCTGTGATTGATTCGCGCTTGGGTAGCATTTTGTTTTTGACAAGGCAGCACAAATCGTCAGACTCTGCTATCGATTCGTGCAATGGTAGCATTTTTCGACAAGGCAGCAGAAATTGCCAGAACAACAGCGAAAAGCAACGGTGAATCTCTGGGGATGTTTGTTTCCTCGTCAGATGAAGAACTTTGATGTGACATGGTAGCAAAACAGCAAGCCAAGATGCTGAAAAACTGTCGAGGAACATTGGTGAGTCAAATGAGTATAGGTCTCCAACTCAAGCTGATTGGATAGACATGTTGTTGATTACTGATTGTCGACAGCTGGTTGGAATGATGTGATATAATTGGATCAATTATTTGAACGTGCACCTCCCGAACTTTGTTTATAAAACATCGTGTAATAGAGCATTTTATACATTTTCGTGCTTCTTTAGAAATAAATAATGGACAAATTAAGTCTTTGGACGCCTCAGATGTAAAGTTATTCGCTGTCAAAGTGACGCCAAAATGAATGGGAGTCAATGGGATGCAAACAGCAGGTGAAGTTCTGCTACAATAGAGGGAATGCATTAACGTCACTTCCCCGCCGGAACACGCCCCCCTCAGCGGGACTGAGTGGCAGAAGAGCTGCTGCGTGACTGGAGTTAATAGGGGAAACTGCGTTAACGCGAGTAAAACAAACTATTATCAGTTTAAACTAAAAGTTGGACTCGATATAGTGTTCCTTACAACTTATCAAAGATCCAGTGATCCATGGATATTGACATGCAGCCAGGAATCGTGTTTCCTGACATTTATATGTGCCTGATTTCGACGCCGGGGAAATAAATTAAGAAAATTTGCCTGTAAACGTTTTATATAAATACAATATAGATAGGTCTAAATCCGAGTGATCACTTACATTAATGTTATACTGTATATCATCATATCGTCCAGCCCGTATAGTTTTTGGTCAGTGTTCACTGTTTATTTAAAAACATCTAATTATGCAGAATATAGTCTGTTTTGTAGCTTTTTGCAGTCTGTAAAAATATACAGTACCTCAGATTTCTGGTCAAATCTAGTTGTACAGTCAATCGCAAAGCTCTTTCCCGTTTTAGGTGTTTTGTGTGATTTTCACGGCATTCACGCTGAAAACAAATGCTGCCGCTCAGTCTTTTTGCCACTTGTGGGCGTGACCGCATTCACTCCGGCTGACGGTGACGTCATGCGCATACCCTCTATAGCGGCCCCCGCGAGGCTTCAGCTTCCGGCTGATGGATTACCCCCCTTGACTGGAACGCAGCCGAGCCCAAGTCCGACTCCAAGTGTTGTAAACAAATAATGGCGGCGCCCATAGTATAGACCGTGACACCTACCGGTCAACTTAACATGATCTTTTTTTTCTCTCCGAGTATTAAAACCACATTAGGAGTCCCCTTACATAATATTTAACGATGTAGTTAACAAGTTTGTTAGATCGGCACAGATTTCGGGTCAAGTTTTTTGTTTTGTGTGATGTGCTCACTGGTTATGTGCAGGACATGATCATTTACTCCGGATCTACCACTGATATCCAACATTACCAAGGACTTAGGATTTCTGGGTCTGTTGTGATGACACTTCTAGCACCTTACCTAAGAAAGGGTCATGTTCTTTATGTGGACAACTGGTACACTTTTCCAGCACCTCTTGTCACTTGGCTGGAGCTTGTGGGATTGTGCACGCAAACAGGAAAGGGATGCCAAAGTTCACCTGTAAGATGACAAAAGGTGAGGTGAAATTCAAAGAAAATGGATCACAGTTGGCAGTAAAATGGCATGACAAGAGGGATGTTCATGTCCTTACCACAGTCCACCCAACTGGTATGGCAGCCACAGGGAAGCTTGATCACATCACTGGGCAACCAAAGATGAAGCCAGTCTGTGTGCTCGAGTATAGCCAAAAGATGGGGGCAGTTGACAAAGCTGACATGATGACTGGTTTTCTTGAATGCACCAGAAAGTTTACCAAGTGGTACAAGAAGATCTTCTTTCACCTACTTGACACTGTTTTACTCAACAGCCACATCGTGTACCGGCAAATTACTGGTGAGAAATGGATACAAATCATCTAATAATAAATATAAACAAGATAAAAAGTGATACAATTTTCAATTCATGTAATCTAAAGTGTTAACAAATTTACAATAATCAACAGACCACACTGTCACATAATATTCTATTCTCCTCACTCCCTATTGATGTGCTCTACTATAGGAAAGGAAATCACCTCTCTGCAATTCAGATGAGAGGGCTGCTGGAGGAGTACAGCATCACATTGCGGTGTCCAACCAAAGGACGGCGTCCTGCCATAGACACACCTCTGCTCCTTACAGCCAGGCATTTCCCATCTGAAGTCCCTCAGACCTCTTCCTAGGGCAGCAAGACCAGGCGTCACTGCAAGGTCTGCCTCTCCAGCACACGCAAGAGCAAGCAGAGGCGCCTCACCAAGAACATGTGTGTGCCATGCAACACCCCTTTGTGTGCTGTCTCATGTTTTCAGGAGTACCACACTAAGCATTATTGAGCCTGTAAAAAGTCATAGTATATTCATTCATTTATGATGATACTATTTTGATTATTATTCATTGTAATTATATTTGTAATTATATTAGTAAGTATAAAGGTATAGTTTTTTTTTAAACAAAAACATTTACCAAAAGTCAGAGTATATTTATTGAATTGTTTTGTTTATGATGATACTGTTTTGATTGTTATTCATGGTAAATATATTTGTAATCTCTTTTGTAATTATATTAGCAAGTATAAACATAATAGTTTGTTTTAAACAATAGGCAATCCATTTAACTGCCATCACATTGTCACTAGGTGGCATCAGCTACCCTTTGAAATAAAAAAAAAACATGAAAAGGTGGACTATTAAATACATCGAGCCTATGTCAGTGTAGTCAAAATAATAACACCGGAAAAAGATGCATTTTTGTAATTGTTGTACATTTCAACTAATGAAATGTTGTAAAGTTAATCATGCACAAATGCGTTGACATAACAACTGCATCTGCCAAATTTAATAAACACAAATAGCACTTAATAATATGGGCAGGTCAGCCATATCCATCAATAATAATTACACTTTCATTTTCAGTAATATGTGCACTTTCATTTTTCTGCATTACTGGGCTGCCTATGGAAACTGCAGTGTGAGGAGTCAAGGTCTCTGATTTGCTCTCCACAGCCTCATATCAGTCGGAGCAGATGGACAATCAAGTGAGAGAGTACTAAATTAATTCACATATGCATGCCTGCACATATCCAGTCCCAAGCTGACTATATGAGCATGCCACTGAGCTACTGCTTTCCACTAATTTAAATTAAATTTGCATAAAGAGCATGAATAGTTCATCAGTTGCAGCAGTGCTCCATTTCTTTTGCACTGCACACATACTTATTCCTCTCCTTCAGTGTTTTCTTTCATATGCCTGGTGTGCATGGATCATATGGGTCAGATTCTGATGTGTGACTGTTTACATCTACTACAGTATATGTATGTAGAAGTAACCAGAGAGGAAGAATGAGCAGACACAGTATACACAGTGCATAAATTCTCTGCAGTTTACAATTAACATTACAAAGTCAACATTCCATTGGAAGACATTATGCAGGCAAAGTATAAAGTAGACCGGATCATACGGAATTTTCTATCTGTTTGTCTTGAACTAGCTTTGCAATAAAATAACAATAAGTGTTTCAATAGTTCTCAGCAAAAGTGAAAAGATGCTTTTTTTGATAAAACTTTGATAGATTTCATTGTATATAACAGTACAGACTTCTCTCAAAGTGGATAAAACACACTCTTCTCTTGATGTTAGAGGGAATCTGTGCGGTGTCATATTTATGATTCTAAGGTGGTGTTCATCATTTCAACATAGCAACCATAAATTATTGATATGTTTAGTCTTATAATTTAAATCAGTATTAGTATGTCATAATAAAAGAGGATCATTCTCAATGTTATTATTTATCATGTAATAGCTGCACTCATATTAATTTACACTTAATTTTTTTGTATTTGTAGTTTTCTAAACTACAGACTTATTACTATTAAAATATAAAATAAATATAATTTTAAATCCAATTTTACATAATAAAATGTATCCTACGAAAAGCATTTTAGTGAAAATGAAATGAAAGACATATTGTCTTTTGCACTGCATTTTTTAGTACAATAAACTTGGTAGTCATTTCAACTTAAATTACATTAAACTGACTTAAAATGATTTGAATATTGTATAACTTAAAAAAAGTTGAAAATTGCTTAATTTATTTTGATGAGTTAAAGCAATGTAAAAACATATTTTGTCATAACTTATCAATCATATACTTTTTTACAGTGCATGTACATTCCAGCTATCAGAGAAAGATGAGTAATAGGAGAGGTAAAGAAAGACAAAGAACAAAGGGCGTTAATCCACACAATTTATTGTCTTGTTGTTCTCATCTTTACAAAGAAATAAACTGCTGTCAACAGCAAGGTCAGCCTCCACTGCTCAAAGCACAAACCATCAGAACTCTCTGTGTCAGATTAGAATTGCAGCAAATAAGCAAGTGTAAAAATTAGGCCATGGATTTGTGTGTACCATTTCACTTGGACCCTATTACAGAGGAGCTCAGTCGGTATTGATAATCCACTGTGTCGTTAGATTGTAATCTGTTGTTGGAATTAAGGACACTGGAAAGGACTCTTACACAGAAATAAGACCAAAAATGAACTTATGTCATTAAGTCTACTAGATTTAATATTGTAGTTGTTCATTTGGGTGATGTCCATTTGGTCGGTCTCGCCAGGGTGCGACAACAAAGAGAGCTTAGATGTCTCCTTTTGTTGTTTAAACCACATGCATTGTAGAGAAAAAGAGGGGTCATGTGAAGATTGAATATGGAACATTAATCTCTAATCTTAATGTTAGTTTTGCAATATTAGCAAAACACTTTAAAATAATTGTTTTGGGGTTTTTTAACCACTGATCATCTGGATTTTAGTGATACATTTTTTTAAAAATAAAATAAATCATCTGTGTTGATCCTAAATTCCTAAATACCGACTGAGGTATATTGTTTGTTGTGAATTTGGGAGAGGAGCGGAAGGACAGACAATACAATAACAATAATAATACATAATACGAAAACATTCAAAATGTATATCTACAATGCAGAAACATAGCCATGAGACACATAAAGTGTCTGGTTTTTTTTTTTTGTTAAACAAAAATAACAGTATCTTTAATGAGAGGTTTTCAATGTGCAAACCAATGTGACTCCTTTGTCCTTGAGAAAAGGTGGAGTGCAGAAAAGATGAAAGGGGGAGATTGACAATAACATTTCAATTACTGCTTGGCAAAGAACATGGCAACAGCCCATCAGGTGCAGTTTTCATGATCTAAATGAAAAGCAGAGCTTGGAAGCACAAGACAGAGATCAAGTTTGTAAAATTGTGTATCATGTTATTGATTGTACAGAAAATTACCTCACAGTATTAATATTACTGTACGGCAGCTAACAGTTCTAACAGCTAACATTCTTCTAGTAACGTTAATAGAATGTTTGTTCAAAGTTATCTGGTCTTTAATAACATACTCAAAACAGTAGCATGTACACGACATGCATCTAACATTTTTTAAAATGTGTTTGTTCAAAGAACATTTAAAAGTATCCCTAAATGTATGCAAAATTGGCAAATAAAATGTTCACATAACCAAGAAAAGAGGTTTTTAAAGCATTTTAAAAAACTAGATGTTTTCAGAAAACATTTAGAATGAACATTTTCATAAATTAATATAACATTTAACATTATAGTTATAATAACATTTAACATTAGCAAAACGTTCTTACAACGTATTTTTGTTATCTGTTTGATGTTTTGTTCATTGTAATGGACTATTTTTCTTAGTGGAATCTGTAAAATGTTAAAGTAATTTCATATCAAATAAATATTTAATGTCCATATATTTATTTATTATATAAGCAGAATAATGTACTTTTCAGATCATTATCGCAAAATAAGCTGTACAAGCTGTAGCCTAAACTATCCCTTTGTCACAGTCGTGCAGATACAAGCACACGAAGACGAAGATCAAATGAAGTCTTTAATACAAGGCAAACACATTAACGTTTAATTCACGTCCCACTGACAAGACTGAACAAACTCAAATAAAACAGGAAGACTTAAATACAGGGGATTAACAAAGGGAACTAATGAGAGAACAGCTGAACAGAATGAGAAATCAAATCAGTAAATATATACAAATGACAAACTCAAGCAGGTGGAAAAAAGGCAATGACTGAAAACAAACTCTAAACCAGGGATGGGCAAATTTGATAGTGACGAGGGCCAACATTTTTTCTTCTTATACCAAGGGGCCAGATTACTAATCCACACTCTCACCTTTTACAACGTTTTATTCTATTTACTTTTTACTAAGGGAAATCAATGAGTAATTTATGAAATAGGTTTTTAAAGAATTTATTATACAAAATGTGTGAAATTGCTAAAACAAATGGGAAACTGTTGTCAGTTGACAAGAAATATTACCCCAACAAGCAAATGTAAACATCTTAATTGCATTGTCTGTAAATCTGCAACAAACAAATGTACAGATGTCCTATTTTTGATTGTAAGCCTAGAGTACATTCTCAGCTCAACCTCAGAGAACAGTTAAAAAGTGTTTATTCATAAAATAGCTGTTCCAAATGGTATTACCATAATCCACATCCCCATATCACAATGAATAAAAATACTATTTTAAAAATGTACAAGAACATAATTAAGTGCATACATTTCTGTCATGCATTTGCAGGGACGTGGAAAGTAAGGGTGCTGGGGGTGAAAGCATTACAGATTTTGTTTCCAAACAAACATGGGTGACTCCTTGAACTTGGTAGAAAGATAATACGTTTACCATCTTGACTGGAAAACACGATTTTCATTGTCAATTTTTCATTTATTTTTGCTAATTTTAGTAAACTTTCACATTTGGATGCACATCCTAGGCTGTAATTAATATGGGTTAATTCATAATAATGTAATTAGTACCAGAGTACTGAGGCGGAACTGGAGGGAGGGTGGAGCCTGCTAGAGCCGTATAGGGGTGGAGAGCAGTGTTGTGCTAGTTACTAAGAAATAGTAACTAGTTACAGTTACTAGTTAATTCATTCAAAAAGTAACTCAATTACTTTGTTGATTACACCAAAAAGTAATGCGTTACTGTTAAAAGTAACTTTTTAGTTACTTTTTAAAAGAAAATTCTTAAATGTTCCCATTAATGCCCTTTAATGCGTTATGGTCTATGCAAATGTTATGGAATTTTCCATGTATTACTCTTATTTCAGTGATTCCTAATGATTTCCTCATCTGTTCTCTCACTTGTAGTGAGAGGGGGGCCTTTGATTGATAATTTACTGTGGTTGGGAGTCAGTGGAGGTAAGGAAAAGTAGGTGGTCAAGGGGTCATCTTGAGTGCATTTGTACTTTATAGCCTAAAGGGTTAAGGGGGCATTTACCTCTCAGGGCCAGGGAGGAATGGAAAAAGACAAAGTATATCTCTCCCCTTAGGGGAGGGAAGAAATAAGGCCTTGGATATAAAAAAGACAGGCACTGCTTCCTCTTATCTCTCCTCACTGACTCACAAATGTGTATGAGTGACGAAGATCTCTCTTGCAAGAGAATACATACTTTTTAAACTATTAAATTGGACTCAGTGTCGCTTACTCAGTGGTGATGTTTGTTGAATGATAAAAAAAACACAAAACTGACTTAAACA
Organism: Tiaroga cobitis; assembly: GCA_030578255.1. Taxonomy (NCBI): domain Eukaryota; kingdom Metazoa; phylum Chordata; class Actinopteri; order Cypriniformes; family Leuciscidae; genus Tiaroga; species Tiaroga cobitis. Next base: position 24,237,024 of record CM060610.1, read on the forward strand.
AAGTAATTTTTAAACACTATTTTATTTAAGTCAGACTAGCACAAACTGAATATATCAAGGATTTCTGAAATAAATAACAAAACAAGCATTTTTAAAGCTAGTGACTTGTTTTCTTTCTCAACATTGATATGTTCATGCAGCTGACAGTATACGTTTTTGCCTCTGTGGTTTTTACTGCATGAATTAATATTTGAGCAATACAGTTGTACCTTGATCATTCTTGTTAGTTCATAGTAGGCCTACATTAACTAAGGAGATACAAATACATCTAACAATGAATGATACTTCTACAACATGTATTAACCATATTTAATGCTAAAATTGTAATCTTATTGTAAAGTGTTACCATTTATATGATTCAAGCTTAAAGAAGATGGCCATATTTAAATATCTGCAAAGGCCAGAGCATTAAAATTACATAAATGTAGACCTATATTACATGTAAAGTCTTTCACTTTATTTGCTTAAATTTTAGAACACTTGATTAGACTTGATGTCGGCTGCATGAACATATCAATGTAAGCAATCAATCACGTTACTAGTTTTAAAAATACAACTTACGTAACTACGTAAACAACTCAGCCAGTGAGTTTGTTATGTGTCCTCAGGTGTCCTCTCGCTCTGTATAATGCTAGCAGTCTCTTCAGTGCTCTCGTACTGTGTAATGACAGCGCACACTTCTCAGCCGCTCCAGCAACTAATTAATTTTAAAAAGTAACGGACAACGCGCCATATGGTAACGGTAACGGAGTTAATTTATTTAAAAAGTAATGCGTTACAGTATTAGTTACTGTCGAAAGTAACTGCGTTACAGTAACGCGTTACTAGTAACGCGTTACTGCCCAACACTGGTGGAGAGTAGGAGCACAGCAGACTGCTCGCAGGTCCGTGGAGCAGGACGTACGGCATCCGACAGAGGTGGAGCTGGTGGTCTGAGGGAGCCCGATGTAATCGTAAGCCCGATGGTCCCTGCCTAGTGAAGACGAAGGAAGGAGGAGCCAAGGAGGATGAGCCGACGAGCCAAGGTGGTGTGACGAGATCAGTGGGCGGAGGCAAAGCCAAGGAATCCCCTTGTGCAGGAGGAGCTGTATGACGGAAGGCCGAGATGGGTCCACATCACAGACGGTAAACAGAGGAGGAACCGAGGGGCTGATGGAGGACAGTGATGACCGATGACTTATGACTGGTTGAATGTTGAAGACGTGGCAGGAGAGGGAGGCTGGGCGGGAACACTGGAGAAACAGGAGATTCAGGGCTGAGCGGAATCAGTGGGAGTAGAGGTTCATCAAACAGTTGACAGAGTCCAGCATTGATTCACACTCTGTGGCGGGAGGATGGACAGGGCTCCTATCCATCCCCTCGTACTCCACAATGACTCCCTTGGTTGCGCATGATGTTGCCGGCTCACACACATGGTCAGACGTCTCGTGAGATCCAGGCTCCGGAACGATGGTTCGCTCATATGCTCCTTTTTGCATCAGCTCTTCCATTGCGGCAGGCACTGGCTCTCCGTCTGCGGTGGGCTCAGGCGTCATGTTCGCGCTGAGGAGAGGTGTAAGGCTGGACTCTGGATCGGGAGTGGGGCTGGTGATGTCCTCCTCAGGGCCTATCGTGAACTTCAATCCATTGTTAACTAGCACCCACCCCACATGGGCGGCGAAATCCTCACTAGGACCATTCGCTGGTAGGCGTGCCTTACTTTGCTCGCTGAGGCCAGCATGGTAAAAAAACACAGAGCGAGTTGTCCAAGTAGTGCAAAAGGCCCAGCAGATCTAAAAAGTCCCTGGTATATTCCTCCAGCGAACTATCCAGCTGCTCTAGGCACAGGAGTTGTAGGGTGGGCAGGTCCATCGTGAGGAAAAAATTTAAATAAAAAATAAAAAACACAAAAATCTTAATCCTTTTAGGTCTGGTCTTCTGTCACAATCATGGTAGATACAAGCACACAAATACGAAGATGAAGATCAAACTAAAGTCTTTAATATATTCCTCAAGGCAAACATTTTAATTCGTTTAATAACGTTTAATTCACGTCCCGTTGACGACACTGGACAAACTCAAATGAAACAGTGACAATGAATAAAAACATACTCCTAACTGAAAATAACTGACACCCATACATTTCAACTTGTACTTAATTTACCAATCCATTAAAAAAATTGAAAACTGACATGTGGATAAATAACCTTGCTTTATGTGGTAATGTTTCATTGAGTTCATTTGTGCAAGTTTAAAAAACAAGGCACCGGCCTCTCTACAACATACAGTAAAAACTAATAGAATACTACGATGAACCCAGAGAAGAAAACTTTTTTTACTTTACATGAATGCTGAATGGGATGAAGACATAGAATGATGGTCCATGTGAAACTGGAATGATTGCATTTCTTTATTGTTCATATATATTTCAGCTGCTTAAGACTGCAAATCACTGGGTTTCTCCTGTTTACTTCAACCAGTTTCTTCAGGTGCTTCCCTGTTTGTATGATCTCCTGAGACAGAATGGTGTTTTTTAAAGAGTGATGATAGTAAACTGTGACTCACTTGGTTTGCCTCACACGTCGCCACTTACATGGCAGCTGTTGTTGTTATTGTTTAAGACAACACAGTCCAAACACTGTCTGGCATTTGGAAATAGAGCAACACTGTTGTGGCACTTAATTTGCTCTGGATACCTCACCTGAGGTTGGCGATTTGGCAGACAGTCTGACAATTCAGTAGTTGGTGTTCATCCATCCTTTCCTCTGTCATTCATATATTCAAATCAACAACACACTGCCATTCTGTACATAACCTTCATACTTGTTTCATGTCTGGCATGTTTCAAATGGCCAGAGAATCAAGAAGAGTGGCATTTTTATAGTTTATTCCAGTGGATTTTACCTAGCAGGTCGCAACCCAAAAATGTGTTGGAGCAAATCTGTTCTGATAAAATGCAGCTAATTAAGATAGCAACAAAAATATTTTTGTGCAGTGAATTATTGAAGAGCATGAAACATTAAAAAATGCAGTGCTGTTAAGAAACCAATTTGTCATTTTTCCTGTTCAGCCTATAATAATTTTGCATACACAGGCTGTTTGATTTCATGTGCAGTGTGTGTCATTTTTGTATGGTAAACAATTTTGGTACTGTGTTGGGTCGACCACTTGATATTCAATGTAAAATATGGGTCTTGAGGCAAAACAACCACTTCATTATACTATCTACGGTCTGAAAATGTCAGCATAACAGTTTACAAAGTGCAGTGGAAAAGCCTGGCAATAGCTTTAGGGACATATTTATTTTGATATGTATTAAAAACAGCACAATTCAGCATCACTATGCCAAGCTGAAGGTTCCCTCATTCAGGTCTAATGCATTTGGATGTTTAGAGCAGTAAGCTACTAAGTGCACATCGCATTATGAGGAACACACTGCAGACAGCAATGTAAGAAGCTTTTAATTTGGATTTTGAGGCCAGTATTAATTATTTACCCTCAATCATTAGCATTACAGTGGCTCCAGTCTTGGATATATGATACAAAAGCATGACGACACTTTCAGGCAATATGCCTGTTCATAATAATGTTAACATTCCCCAAAACATTCCCTTTACTATTTCTCTTGGGCATGCCATTAACAGCTTGATTGCAGATAACTAAATGTGGATATTCTATTGTAGCTCTATTAACTGATGCCTGTGTAAAAATGTCATTGATTATGACAAGCGCTCACTCAATGCAAATTAAATAACCTGTCCTGAATAGCCGAAGTGCAATACCATTTCTGTTCAAAACATTGTAGCCTACATAGCCTACACACTGTACACAGCACCAAGAATACAATAAAAGCACAATGTTTAACAGCTAAAAAAGAGGCCACTCACATACTTGTGCTATTTGTGTTGCAGCTAAAACATGCACAATCCAGGGGCTATTAGAAGGCTAATAGAAGGCTATTTCCTGTGGATATGTAAGACTTCTGATTTATTAGCCGCTATAATTTAAATAAGAATAACAAAGTGCAGAAACCATAAAATTATTTGAGTGAGTTTATGAATACGATAATAAATTATATAACATAAAAATAATATAACAGGTACCAGTTTGCAATATCAAGCAGCATAATGAGAGCTGTTTTGTACACTGTAAAAAAAATATATTTTCATGATTTATCAAATTTTTTCTTTTGTCAAATCAACTTAGATAATTTATATGGTTAAAATAATGTAATATTTTGAGCTTCTGTCGATTAAACCAATTCTCCTTCATTGTATTAACTTCAAATTTTAAGGCAACCAGGTTACTTGTTAAAGTTAAACCAACACAATTTTTTTAAGAGTAGGCTAGTAACAGCTAAGCCTTTTACATTCAAGATAAAATGTTCTTATGTTAAAAAGGGGGATAAATTGATAATTCATCACATTGATTGTGTCAAACTTTGACAGTAGTCTGTTTTTCAAAACGGAGGCTAGCTAGACCTTCCCTCCTCCTCATCCCGTCCCCTCCCCCTGTAGTTTTACTGATACTTCTTTCAAGGTGTAATGTCGCCAAGTTAGATAAATGCTTTCATATAATGCAAAAAAAGAGAAACATTACCAGAAAAACACGATAAAACGTTTCGCCACCTGAGGTTATAACTTTAGCTCCCATACCAGGACGCAGTAATAGCAAGATAAAGTTAGCTTCAAATTTAGTCAAAGTTGTCAATAGGCTGTGAATGAACATTCAATTTCATAATAAATAGTTGGTGAAAACAATCATTCACACAAACTGTCGCCCTACTGTGAGTTTGCTTGATTATTTACAATAGAGATCGATAGCTGCTAGAAACCTATGTTGTATTCACCAAGGTTAGCGCTGTCTGCATTGTTCTAGCTAATTATATCCTTGTGTTTGTTAGGCGAACATGAAAGTCCATTTAGAAAAACCAAACTGGATTTACCCACCTGTCCAGCAAAAACAGAGCTAACGTTATCTGATTGTCGGATTGGAAGCCCTTCTGCCGGCGGAGTTCTCACCACCTTTCAAAGGCTTTTCCAATGTAAATTCAGGCATGCGTTCCTTCTCCTTTTCCCTCTTCTTTGTATTTTTGCAATCTGTTCATCAGAACGTCATCCCTTTGGGCGTGTGTCGGCCATATCAAACTTAAAGAGTTAAAATTCTAACTTCCCTCTTCATGCTTCTCTCCTCCACACCCCCATGTACGTGCACTAACCCCACCCCCAGGCTGGAACACTGTTTGTTTTGTTTCGTGGAGCGGGTTGCCCCAGTTTGTTTTTGTTGCTGTTTGTGGAGCCTGGGCTGTCTACAGAGGCCGCATTTTTTTTTTTTTACAGTGTGTTCAGGGGACAGGCAGCCAGCGGATAGTGAGGAGATGTTTGCTGTATGTGACAAAAAAATGTTTTGGCCTATAAAACGCGTGACATCGCTTAGAGCACCTTTAACTGTGTAAGCATATGTTAGCTTGACTGGCTGATCAGTTAATGAACTAATTTGAGTTTTTAAAGTTAAAATGTTGAAATTTATTTATAAATGTCATAATTTCTATTGGTTAACGGACCTATAGCGAGAATGTGTTATTTTGTAAACATATAAAGACTATATAAGATTATATAAGACTATAAGACTCTGCAGAAAAACTACAAAGCAGTTAAATGAGCGGCAAACGTTCTCTCAATCTTGTCAGTTGGATCTATTTCCAGCCCTCGATTGCGTGGCAGTGATGATGTAATAGCGAAAGCAGCATCCGGGTTCCAGACCAACCCATCCGCGTGGAGAGAGAGAGACTGAGCAGAGAGATGTTCTGAGCGAGAGGCTCCTGTAGCCCCCCCTCGGGAAAACAAAAACACCGGAGCCAGAAATGCCCTACCGCCCAGCTGCGGACTGCCTTAACAGGCTCATGTGATGACTTTCTTATGGTTATAATTGGTTTAAATTATTATTTCCGGAATCGATCTTTGGCCGTTTTGACGTTAGTTTACTGGCTAATTGGTTAGCCATCGATTGATGTGTGTTGTGGCTGTGAGCGCTGCGCTGCTATAGTGTTTGCTATCCGGCCCAACATACTGATAATAAGGCTCTTATCCGCGGCTTTTGTGCCTCGGAGTTTCTTCATCCAGCAAAGACTACGAAGAAACTGGGTAAGTGATATTATGTCACTCTGACGTACATACAAATGCTGGAGTTAGCCTCTTAGTGCTATCTTGGCGTGCAGTATTTTGCATATGCTGATAAGGGTAAGGTTAGGGGCTTCATCAGTAAACACATCACAGTTGTTTTACATTATACAGGTTGGTATATTTTGCTGCGTTGGCGTCTGAAAAGATTTTAAAAGGAAGCTAAAATGTAAACAACCGCAGGTTTGGAGACAAATAAGTTTACTGCCTTGATGTGATTATAACGTTAAACATTTACCTAAACAGTTTACTTGCAACTGGAAGCTTGCTGCACCTGTGGCTTATCGTATAAATGGTCATGCCATATCCATCGCATGTTTGAATATGTTGTATAAACGAGAGTCACTTATGTCATAATGAAGCACCTTTTACTCACTTTGTTTTCTGGTTGTTTGTGGTAGAGCAAAATAAGAAGAATGGGTGCGTTCTTAGACAAGCCAAAGATGGAGAAGCACAATGCTCACGGGGAGGGGAACAGCCTCCGCTATGGACTCAGCAGTATGCAGGGATGGCGTGTGGAGATGGAGGATGCACACACCGCTGTGATGGGGCTGCCTTACGGCCTCGGCCTTTGGTCCTTTTTTGCCGTTTACGATGGGCACGCAGGCTCTCAGGTTGCCCGTTACTGCTGTGAGCATCTGCTGGAACATATTACCAGCAACCCAGACTTCAGGGGAGGGTGCTCAGGAGGTGCGGAGTTAGTTGGTTCCGGGCCCTCTGTGGAGAGTGTGAAATGTGGAATCCGCACAGGCTTCCTGCAAATCGACGAACACATGCGGGCCATGTCCGAACGCAAGCACGGGGCGGACCGCAGTGGCTCCACGGCGGTGGGCGTGATGATTTCCCCTCATCATTTCTACTTCATCAACTGCGGTGACTCCAGAGCCTTACTGAGCCGCAAGGGTCGCGTTCACTTCTTCACCCAGGACCACAAGCCAAGTAACCCACTGGAAAAAGAGAGAATCCAAAACGCAGGTGGTTCTGTTATGATCCAGAGGGTCAACGGCTCCCTCGCCGTCTCCCGGGCTCTCGGCGACTTCGACTATAAGTGCGTGCATGGAAAAGGCCCCACTGAGCAGCTGGTGTCTCCGGAGCCAGAAGTGTATGAGATCGAACGCTCTGAGGCCGACGATGAATTTGTGGTGCTGGCCTGCGATGGGATATGGGACGTCATGGCCAACGAAGAACTGTGTGATTTTGTGCGCTCACGCTTGGAAGTGACCGACGACCTGGAGAGAGTGTGTAATGAGATTGTGGACACCTGTTTGTACAAGGTAATTTCAGTTATAAACATTGTGAGTTAGATGCTAATGGGTCATTTTTACATGAATTATTTATTAATAATTCATGTTATATTTTAAAAAACTATATGGCTTGACATTAACACCCGCCAACCCACCAAAATGCGGGTGGATTTCAGCAGTGGTGTATAACACAGTCACTCCTACTAGCCACTTTGGCGGGTTGAATTTTATATATAATATATACATTTTTCAATTGTAGTCTTTTAAAAAAACATCTGAATTAAACTAAGTGCAGTGCAGTGTTGTCAGAAACATCGATATATCTATACATATTATCGATGCTGAAATATCTGAAACTCTCATGATCTCTCCGACAGCGAGTTGACACAAATCCGCCTCCCCTCACTCACTGCACATAAAGCTAAATTGAGTTCTTTTTTGCAGCTTATAATGCAGTTAAACAGTCAGATACACACAAAATAATGTCAAAATGTCGGTCTGGGCGAGTAGTGATGCAAGCGCAGTCAGTTATGTTTTAAGTGAACATAAACGGTTGAGAAAGAAAATGCATGTGTAACAGTATAATGGATCCATGCGTCAGGTCTTAAAGTGGTGGGGGTGGTAAAGGTCTTAGTATACCTGCTGCTAAATAATGAGATAATTAGGGCTGTGTATCGAGTTCGATACTTTTTAAGGCACCAACCGAATTGCCCCGAATCCATCGAGTATCAAAAAATGTCTTTTTGGTACCAAATTTCGATACTTAAGGGGTTAATCTTGTCAACGTCAGTGAGCCAATAAGCATGAAGCATGATTGGCTGTGGCGAGACATCAAGGAAAAACACTAGTTTACGCCGGTTACACCCAGTGACATGGCTCACACATGGCTGTAGTGTGTAAGCGTCCCAACCCCCGTATATGTAAAAGGTCTGGAAAAGATCAAAAGTGTGGCTACATTTCACCAGGCTCGATGCCAACAGCGCGCAATGCAATATTTTGCGACAAGATAATTGCTGCCAAGACCGGTAACGCCACAAATCTGATAAAGCACTTGACAGTGCACGGAATAAACTTTAGAGCAGAAAGTTGATCCGTCTTCGACTGCAAGAAGAACTGGATCGCATCACAAAAATAAACCGAAACTCAGCGTATAGGCTAATTGCCTCACATACATGAGAAATAGGCATACAGAAAGCTTGAAATGTCTACTTTTAAATGAACAAATTCGAATCGAAAACAAATACTCTCTGATTATGTAATCTAAATGAAAGTTGCATGCATTTTTTCTCAGTAGGAGCGTGCGCGCGTTCACTATACTGTAGAGATGACTATAAGGGTTCACTATATGGCAAGCTTTTTGCCATATAGTTTTGCAAAAAGTGTCAAGCCCTATTTATATATATGAAATGTGTATACTTCTGTGTATTCAAAGTGTAAGGAAAATATGTTATTACTTGGTTATGCCATTTTTAGAGTCATTGATCTAACTTTAACGTTCCTTCTGTGATTATTTGTTTATCAACAGGGTAGTCGAGACAACATGAGTGTGGTGCTGGTGTGTTTTCCTGGTGCCCCAAAAGTCAACCCTGAAGCCGTGAAGCGAGAGGCGGAGCTAGATAAGTACCTGCAGAACAGAGAGGGTGGAGCATGTAAAAAGGCGAATAAATAAAATGTATTACAAAGACGAAGAGAGAGAGTTATAGAAAGTGAACATTCTTACTTAATTAGGTGAGTTTGTTAGATGGCAGTTTACGCTTGCCTAATTAAGTATGCGTTACAGTTAATGTAAAGTTTCCAATTAACGAATCCCCATATTGGAGAGGAAAGACTGGTACTGTATTAGCACAGTTAGGACTATTCAGGATAAATTTTACCAGAGAGAAACACAACAGTGTGAATTTATTTGAGCTTGTATTGATAATTAGAGGCCTTTGATTATTTATTGCCAATATTGAAAAGCACTTAACCAATTTAGAGGTAGCCTGTACTGTTACCAGAGATTTTATTGTAGTGTATCCAAAAACCCTCGCTCCAGTGTTTATTAAACGTCTGTATTGGCGTATTATTAGCTACTAAGTGATGGTAAGTGCAATTGTAGATTAGGAAAAAGGAATGACAAAACCCAATAATTGGTTCTGCACTTTGTCATTAAACGCTGCTATATTTAAAGGCATCTTCTATTAATAAGAGAGAGACCAAATTCGAGACCTCTGTTAGAATACAATATGTTTATGTGTCCAAACAGAATTAATACAAAGTGTAGTTTTGCGTTCTATTCGTGACAGTTTGTTATTTGGATAGTTGTATTCATCAACTCGTATGAGCATGTGTTTAAGTCTAGCACCCGTTTCATTTGGATCTTTCTGAAAAGTCGTTCTAGATGAGTGTATGTCAGGCCTCCACTGCTGATTACCTGAAATTGTAGCTGACACTACTGTACATGGCCTGATGGTGCAGTTTTGTGTCTACAGCAGTGGCCATGGGCATTTTAATCTGCATGATTCCTGTTCTGTAATATGGAACATTGTTGCCTTAGTCCTAATTTACAGCCAGTACCTTGATTAGAATCGATAGGTAAGTTAGCATTTGGTACCCAACTCCAACTGCTTGGAAGAGTAATATTAAATCCAATGAACACATGGTACTGAAAGCATGCACAGTACGGATAGCACGATAAGTTGTGTACACCTCCTGCATGGATGCTACATTAAGAAAAAACAAGGAAAGATCTTATTTAGGGTTAAGTTGGTCTGACAGAAGTTATATACTTTGGACAGTATACATTTGTAACCCCTGAGGAACAGCTTCCGTGTGAACTGAGCATAGTATTTGAAAGATTGTGTCAATGTTTTACAATCCTCTCAGAGTTGTTTACTACTTGTTGCCTCAAACTGACACTTTGTCAATCCTCTGGTTTGTCTATGTAACTATTAAGAAAAAAATTATGTAGTTTGGAGATTCTAGGTTCATAGAGTGGGATTCAGCCTGTCAGCACTTTCTGAGATGTAGATCCTTGTCGGTACAATGATTTAATATTTATAATACATAATACTCTTTAAAACCTACAAGATTTAGCTTTGAATTCTCTTCCTGTACCTAATTTTTATTTTTGAACCCCTTGGACTTGTCCTAACATGGTGCGACACATTAAGATTTCAATGCCAAGCAATTTGTCTATCGTTTAAGGGATAGTTCACCTAAAATTGAAAATTCTTTCATCATTTACTAACCCTCATGTTGTGCCAAGCTCATAGAAACTTGTTGAAAGCTTTGGATCTCATTTAATTTCATAATATGGACAAAACTTGTAAAATATTTCACTTTCACCAAAATAGCGCAGAAGAAAGAAAACCAACTCTTTAGTGTTTGGAGTAAATGATGACAGAATTCTTATTTTGGGCAGAACTGAAAATGGGGCGTGATGCAACACAATCAATCACAAAACTCAGCCAATCAGAACAGTTCCCAGACCAGTCTTGCTCTTTCACTCTGTCGCTTTGTCATAGAATATGTGATGATTCTAACTTCCACAACCAGTTTCAGTCTAGTGAATTTTGAGTGTGGACTAGGCGACTGGCACAGAAAAAGATACCATGCTATCGACAAAATGTAGTGCTTTATCTCTTCGCACCTGGTTAGGACACGGAATAAGAACAAAAAATTATTTTCTTGGCTGCATTGGTAAAGGATGGGGTGTTCTTTTTATTTATCTAAATTTCCCCTTAAAGCCAAAAGATCCCAAATGTTTTTAGCACGTGTTGGTGTTTTACCAGAATATATATTTTAGCTTTAAGATGTGTTTAACTGAATGAAAAACAGTGTGCCTGCTCTGAGAGAACTCTTGAGATTTAAATGATTGTAGGTCATTCCTTTACCATATCAATTTCACACTGCTTGGTTTGCTGTTGTATCTCCTCACTGTTTGACATGGCTTGACGCACCTGCCGATAATCCACTGTTCATCAAATTAGCCTTAATTATTTTCTTCCATAATAGCACACCTGAGGGATCTGTATGCTTTGAGACACGTCACAAACCTACAAAGAGGTCCTTCTAGAAGAGCCTTTAATTGTGCCTACGAGTGAGTCTATGGCCAGTTGTAGCATTTAAATGAACTTTTGAGAGTGAAAGTCTTTTGAGGTGGTTTTGTTTGTTTGTTGTGTAAAATTATAGTCCACTCATGCATGATTCAAGCATAATTGCATTGGTGAGCACACTTGGCCCCTTACAAAAAGTGCCATGCGAGTGATTTAAACCATTCACCTGAAATTATCGCAAAGCACAACCCAAATCCTATGAGTCAAACATTGGTTGGGACTCTTAGTGGAAATATTGCCTTACTGAAAAACAAAGCAGGCGTTAAATGGGCCATAAAGTATTGTATAAGACATTGCCTTGATTTCTAACACTGTAGTACCATGAAATTGAGATGTAGTTGACATTTTCTTTCCCTATACACGACTGTCCATCTCCAAAGTTCATTGGCTTTTCAGTGAAGCAACCAACTGCAAATAAAATAGTCCTTTGTAACACAGGATCATTTCAAAATGTATCTTCTGGAGTGTTAAACTAGGGCAAACAGAGCCCGTTTGTTGTCATGTACTTGCGCTGTGCTGTTGGGTTCCTGTGTGTCACTTCTGTCTTTACCTCTCAGGTCCAAACTTGACAAGCAACAGAGGACACTATTTATTTGAATTATTTATTGTCTTTATTGTATTTTATCTCTTTTGAATGAAACTGTCCATGCATTCCATTTTATTTAGCCAAATAAGCACTACTAATGCAATGAAAAGCTTATATTATTTTTTCCTTGTATTTATTGTTATACTTCCGTGTCATGAGTATAGTCCACTTGAACTGAAAGTTATGGGAGTTAAAAATGCATCGTGTCTTGGGTTCATCTACACAAAGTAGTTTATTCTCATAATGTTCATGCTTTTCACTATTCTGTCAGAGTTGATCGGTCCAAGGTTGACGATGTGTAAGGGTTACAATCTATGATCGGTCCTTTCTTAACCCAGCAGACTGTTTGTGTCTGTGTTTGTTCAATTTTACCTCTCAGAAGGTAACAGTTTTATAAAGCTCATTTTGAAAGATTTTTCAAATACAATTTCATAGAAAAGTATTTCAATATTAGAGGGTGAGCACCCAGTATTTTCTTTCTTTAGTTTTTATTTTTGTACATTAGCACTCGGGTTTTAGCAATGTAGACAAACTGTGATCTTGTCATTCTTGGCTGTCAAAGATGAATCAAATAAAATTATTTACGGAAACCCTGAATTTGTGAGTTTTTTTTTTTTTTTTAATTCAGAGAGATGTTATTCAGTAAAATTGTATAAAAATGAAAGTACACCAGATTTGCCTTAAAATACTGTTTTTGATGAAAAATTGTGGTCAGTCTCAGGGGTAATGGACATGTGCAATGGTCTGTCACTCGCTCCCAGTCCAAATCTGTACATTAACCTTACATTCTAAGATTAGGGTTAGGAAAATTTACAGTAAAAAAAAAATTGGTAGCCATGATTGCCAGAACGTACCTGAAGAAAATGTAGTAGCAACATTTTAAGTTTTCCAGTCCTTTTTCTATATTTGATTAACTAAAAATGTTAATTAACCAAATTATTAAAATCAGCTTTTTATAATACTGACAACCATTTTTAAAACACAGATGGTAAAGAGAAAGCCACATGATTACGTTAATCAAAGTTAATCACAAGTAGTTTTACACAAGCTGAAGTAAATACAAAGTTCTGTCATGAAACTCAGGCGCAGGCTGATAGGTCCTTAACGCAATCACATCATTCTCTATAGGGCACAGCTGATTGGTTCCTGCTGTATCAGTAGCCAATGAGCTCGCTGCTCAACCTTCAAATATGGTCAGCATTTGCTGTAGCAGTTGCAGCACGCTTTCAGAAACCCTCCACCTGTATAGATCTGCTACGGGTAATTCATGTATGCTATATTGTACAGCAGCAGCATGTCTTACTTGTATTGCTCTGCAGCAGCAATAACAGCAGTAGCAGATGTTTTTTTTAAAAACCAAACATATCGACATTATCATATCCATTACTATGCCAAACACTCCGAGAGTTGTCATGGCAGAAATACTAATATAGAAGGTGTCATAAAAATACAAAACAACATCATGATAACACAACACTAAAATAATGCAATAAACATTCATTTTAACAACATGAGATGTTACATAAAACCCTAATGTACATACATTTTGTAAAGTGGGGCAGCGGTGATGTCAAATTCCAGAAGACTAATTCGCCACTGGTTCCCTCGAGATTTTCCTATGGGGTTTTATTAATGGGGCTTTCAATTTATGAGTAAAATAAGGATTGTGGTAAACAAAACTTGACGATACCTTAAATGTTTTGCTTTACAACGTAAATTACACACCCATATTGAAAACTCAAATTCTGAAGCAGTTTTTTATTTTATTTATTTAAAAATTGCATGTTTCCAATAAGTAACTATAAGAATGTGTGCATTTTATGTTGTAGAACAAAACATCTTAAGTGTCGTCATATATACCACAGGCTTTATTTTACTAATCTCGAGGGAACCAGTGGTGAAGTCTTACGGTTTTGATGTCATCCCTACACCACTGTATTATAAATTTTATTACAAGTTGAATTGTTCTTAATTTTTAAGAAAAATTACATAAAATATCTCATTAGAGGCTATTACAGTTTTTCACCATATACAGTAAGGGAACTCACCGTTAACCAATTGAAAGGTTTTTATTAGAGCATTTTTACTTTTACCGTTAAATAATTGCCAAGTTAATTTCCAAATCTGAATGAAAAGTGTTATGGCCAAAAGACTTAGTATAGTTCACCCAACAGAAGAAAGAAACGCATACAGGTTTGAAACAAAAACAAATGATGACAGAATTTTAATTTTTGGGTGAACTATCGCTTTCAATCACAGCCACTACAGACATTATTTCAGCACTTTTACTGATACACATTTAACAAAACCATGAGTAAGCTGGAGAGATACTGACTAAAGAGTGCAACAAACAAGAGCGGCTAATATGTGAGTCACCGCTTCTGCGTTGCAGGAAGCCTATGAAATGGCCTCCATGACTCATACTCTGACTAAAATAAAGCATTTTGTGTAAATTATTGTAATTTTAACGGTAAAAGATGCTACAAAAAATGCTACATTAAAAACCTATTAATTGGTTAACGGTAAGTTCCCTTACTCTATATGTGGTGAAAAACTGTAATAGCCTACATCTAATGAGATGTCACATTACATGTAATTTTCCTCCAAAATGTACTTTACAAATACTGTTAAATGTCTCATTCAACTTGGTGCAGTGTAAACTGCACACATTCTTATCTAGTTACTTATTAGAATTATGTTTTTTAAAATAAAAATAGCTGTGAGTCATGACTCACTATTTGCTGAGAAGATTTTCATCAATGATTCTTCCCAGTGAGTTTTATATTCTTTGTAATTACTCAGTGGCTGATTATATAACTGGGATTTTTGATTAAACTGTCATTATTTACAATGTTTAAAAAATACATAATGTATGTATTGAATGCCATTCACGTATTACTGAGACTTTGTGGTTATACATGATCCACATGATACATGATTAATCAAGTGTAATGTAGATTATTTTTTATATATTCTGACCTGTAGAGGGTTCACTCAAGCTCTGAGTTTATGTAAACACCTTGAGATACATAAAAAATACTAGGGATACATGATGTATATGTACGATATCGATGAGATGTACCATAATAATAATAATATTCGTTTTTTTATTTATCAGTATCAGTCAGTATTATTTACTAGTGGATGCTCTTTTTCTCCGTTTGAACATTTAGATTATCTTTGCTGTCATCTAACGCTTACTAAAAATGAATCTTTAAACAGCTTTAGTAAATAGAAGATCTCTATTCAGCGCTGTTTTTGCTGAGATAAAGAGAAAGGAACGTACAGACGGACTCTTGGCCTTGCTCCTGCATGTTGTCTGACCTTCCACCGGCCAGTTATGCAGTGATTTACTGTATAGCCATGAATAGAGACTGAATAATAAATGAGCAACTGACTACCTTTAGACCTCCCTATTCATGCTCCAACCTCCGGCAGCATCTGTTGGTTAATAATGCAGCACATTGTGACCGGCTGAATCATTTAAACTTTGACTTTGACTTATTGACCCTCTTTTTTCTTTTATAACATGATGGGAACCAATCAATATATGAAGCGCCTGACAGAATTCTTAAAGGTTGTATATAAAACCATTTGATTTATTCTAAGAGTGCTTGTGCATAATAATGTTTTTGTTGTTTTTCCATTTAATGGGAACTTATCAAAAGGGTGACGGGTGTAAAAACAATGAGTAAAATTTACTTAATTTTTTTAAGGCACTGATATTTTTTTAGTAAATTTCACATATAGAATTAAGTAAACTATACTTAACTAAGTTAAGTGAAAGTAATATAAGAAATTAAGTAATTTTTATTTAGCCAATTTACGGTTAAGTAATATCTATAATTAAAATTTTCTTTGTACAACATTTCACTCAAACAATATAACATTGAATTAGGCCACACTTTTTAAGTATATGATTTACTCAGAAATGTTTAAGTAATCAATACATAGTGTGTATCACCGTATCTTCATTTCTTGTGTTATATGTGTGAACGCAGACCTCAATACTTGGTAGACAATACACAATGACGATAACATTTGATGGATCGTTTTTGTGTTTGAATGTGTCATTTTAAGTAGAAAATGAACTCCAAATGTCACAAAATGGCAAGTTACTAATCCTAACAACAAAAGCAATGATAAAATAGTGTAAATACATATGGAAAACAGTGAAAAATAAACCTCATTAATTATTCATGGCCCAGTGCATGATGGGAACACCAGTATCAGAAAAGTTGAGTAATTTTGTAATTTTACTTAATTTTATAATGTTGATATTTACGCTTTCATTTCTACACGATTGAATTGAGTACTACCATAGAATTTACTTATTTTTTTAAATTCTTGCCTGAATTAACTTTTTTTATGTAAATTACATTTTATTTGTAATTGTTACAATTACAATTACATATATTTTTTTATTTTTTATCTTGATCTATTTTTTGGCCAAATTACCGTACATTCTACATATATCATATTGCATTATATTACTTTATATATATTTTTTATGATTAGTCTATTACATTATGTCTATTATGATTATTACATTATGATTAGTCTATTACATTATTACACATTCCACTATGCAAGAAAGCATTATATATACACACACACACACACACACATATATACATATATATATATATATATATATATATATATATATATATATATATATATATATATATATATATATATATATATATATATATACACAACAGTTTCTACTTCCTAGAGTTATACTAACATTGATTAGTAACTGTTGGCTGCCTCTTCAGATTTGTTGAGTGCTGGTCAGTTCAGAGCATCATAGGCATCATCCTGCATCTGTTTGCTGACCCTTTTGCTTTGAGGATCAAAGGAGGGGTCTCTGGCACAGAGAACAGAAAATAGAAACCGCTTTGCTTTGAATGTGTGCTGGAGATGTACACGTCTGTCTGAGGCTTAATACTGCATACAGCCTTTAGAAAATATGTAATATACATCATACATAATTAGTTAAGTAATTTAGTTAAAACATAAATTGCATTCGCTAGGAAATGTGGAATATTAGAGAAACTTTTTGTGTGTGCAATGCATGTGTGTAATGTTAATTACCTGCAGGTGCACTGTCTTAACATCAACAGGATTTGGCATTGGCTGTTAAATTCCTTTTTGTTTGGATTCCAGCAAAGCTCTGGTTTAGTGCCTGACACTGGGGAGCAAGAATCAGTCAATCAGCTGTGTCCTTGAACATTATGGTTTTATCTGACTAGCACATTTTCAGCATTGCATGCACTACCATGCTTCATATATATATATATATATGTCTACTTTGTATATGCTTGTCTACTTCTGTCTGGGCAATGTTTGTTCACTGATTCTGTTGAAAATGGTTTGAAATATAATTTCATGGTGACATTATTATTATTTAATCATTATTACTAACAACAACAACATATTTATCTACAAAAGAGTCATCAATCATGAGGGATTACACTGCTGAAAAACAAACCAATAATATTGCTAATAATGTGCACACACGCACATTACATCATTTTCTGAAACCGGTGCTTTTGTGAGCTATTGACTTCCTCATTATTTGATTGATTTAAATCTTTGTAGTGTCAGTCATGAACATTACATTTTATTTTATGTAGAATTAAAAAAAAATCATGATCTCAAAAAAATCAGTTTTTTTTTCTATAATGCATTATGCATTTTCTAAGAAATGCTCCTGTTAAGCTGCTTTGATATTTTTTACAATGATATTTATGGGACTGGCATCAGATATTAACAGTATATTGTTAAAAAAAGGTAAGTTTCTCATACAGTGTTTATCAGTATTGCACATGATTACACATACACAAAGTTCTGTTTTTTTAAAGAACTGAATATTTAGCAACGATGCATTCAATTGATCAAAAGTAAAAAGCAAAGACTATTAATCAATGAATCCTTTTAAAAATCGTATCATGGTTATTGTTGTCACAAAGCACATATGCTAGATCGTTTTTAGTATAGCCTATATTATCCATTTTTTTTGCACCAATCTTCAACCCTAATATATTTTGAATTAATTTTTTTTTAAATATAACAAATTGTTTATTTAATCAGCTTTACAACATCCCATTTTTATTTTTGATGCTAAAAGAGTTTAATATCTAAATATTTTGTTTGTCAATAAAATAGTCACAAACTGTTTTTCCAGTGGCAACTATTCTCAGAACTTCATGTATAATATTACAACCTGACTGCAAAGGTTGAATATTAATGTGTTTTGTAAAACAATGTTGTTTGGATCCTTTCTTTCTCTTCTTCATGGTGTCTCCTGTCATGTTTTATCAGCACAGAGCCAACTGGTCACCCAAACAAAAAAGTAACTGTTTAAACTCTTTAGACATTGATGTCCTTCCATTATTCCTAATTTGCTGTGTATAATATGTAAATGGGGCCCCTGGGTGTGGTGCTGTTCTCTAAAGACCCCTTTGTTTTCAGTATCACTAATGAGGATAAGATCATCAGGAGTCTCAACCACGCGGATCAGCTGACCTGGCCGTGCCTGTCTAATTACAGCATTAGCAGCTTCACCGATCGCTCATGCATGATATGCCGTGCTATCTGGAGCTCTGAGCTCACAGGCAGCCATATGGCGGACTACTATTGAGGGGTGGTTAGCTCGACTCGGCACTCCCCTGGAGCGATCGGAAAGGGAGAGAGAGAGCATGTAACGGTGCAAACACAAACATCTGGTGGCTGTTGAAGAATGTGAGCAGGCCTTGAGATTTTATTACTGCAGATCGCTTTAGATTTTCATCTGATTATGTGTCAGATGGAACAGAAATACACATAATATATACAGAATAAAATTATATAAATTGAATAAATTACTGTATCGCAGACAGACACGGTCATATTTATTGTATTTTTTAAATTTACTTATAGGCCTACAGCATTTTAGCCTATAATAGACTTTAGGAACAGCACTATCATCTACTCTGGCTAGAGGGCGCCAGCGATGTTCTCATCCCTGCGGTGTGGTGCCTTTATTTTTTCACCCTGGCTCCTGTTTGCTAAATTGCCATTTGCCTCTCTCTGTGTCTCTATTTCGATTTATTTTACTTTCTCATTGACACATGAAAGTGTGTTATTTTACCTGGAGTACCATTTCATTTTTCTTTACTGCAGAAATTAGGTGACCCTCCTTTTAAGTAATATCGTGGCTTGGTGTGATTCAATAGGCTATAGCCTACGTTTTATGTACTTGTATAGATATGTTCAGCCTTGTTTAAGCGCACTATTATTGAAGACTGCTACAGTAACAACCTCAATGCCTTCTACACAAATCAGCTATTAGTCAGATGGATGACTGTAAGAGACGGGGTGCAGTCAATAAAAGCATGTTTACATTTCACATAAAGCATAAATACAAAAAAAAAAAAAAAAAAAAAATCCAGATATTACATACCTGCTTTTTTTGCTGGAGGTAACATTGGGATTGAGAGGGAAAGACACAAATTAAATTAGTTAAGGCTAGCACTCTCATTACACTGACCTGCTGTTTAAGAGAGTGGGCGAGAGAGGCTAATGCGTTATAATTGATGTTTACTCTACTACACTATACCAGTCTTGGCTATTTTAAACCAAGCTTGCTACAGTAGAAGGAGGGGGAAATCAGTCTTGCATCAGATACTGTGTTCAGGGTATGCATTAATCAACAAAAGACAACTAAATGAAAATCTTCTCTCTTCAACTATATTGAATTTTATACAAAACACTTCATCATACACTCAAACAAACAAACAAAATATTACATAAGAAAAGTCCTGGTGGTATGTTGATGAAGTGAGCAGACTTTAGCATTAACAGTCTTATCTGGAAATGATATTCACTGATGAAATGAAGTATTTGTCCTTCTGGTGGCAGCCCGGGATTCTTTGAATAAAGTCCTTGAGCAGTTGCCCTCATGCACCCAAGCAAACTCCAATCCAGCACTCAAGGGCTATGTAAGTCACGGGTAATACAAAAATCCTCTATAACAGAAAACAACTCATTAACATCTTTACAAGTTCTTTTACCAAAGCATACACAAGATGACATAAGAACTCTAAACTCATGGTTGAGCAGCAAACTTAACATTTCTCAGACCAGGATTACCATTGAGACCAGCAGATACCATACCTGAATCTACCTCTTACTCTCCTACTTCCTCTTTTATCTATAAGGTAGAAGTGCTACTGTTGCCCTCTAATGGATGGGATGGACATAGCACTGAAAATGAAACCACTAAACAAGTGACAGGCAGTGACTGTTACAACACTGTTGCTGTCATATACTGGCCACATAGGTCCTTCATTAGTTGCAGTGCATTTTGGGAAAATGGAGGTTGAGATTCCCTTAACCATATTGGATCTATGGAATGGCACTTTTGAACACAAAGCTCTTCAGGAGAGAGCATAGCAATGTTTTTTTTTTGCTGCAATGGGTTTCACATACTGTACCATTACTTAGGCTAGATATTGTCTGAATTACCCTTTTAAATGCCGGTATACCCAAACTAAATTCAACCCTTTTAATCACATTTACCCCCAGCTTAATGTTTTTCATAAACACTTTTGTTATACTGGTTAAAACTTCATTCACATCTTGATAGTAATCAATAATAGTAGTGCATGGTCTAAATATTAAACAATGTACACATATCTTTTGTAGAAGTCTCAGGAGCAAAAAATGTTGGTCCAATCATTGTATTCGGTCCGAATCAGGTTGTCCTGGTATACCAGCCAGTCAATATATGTATTTCCATACCTCTGCGCACCCTGCTCGCGCAAAACATCGCATGTCAGTGCGTTCCATCACTGTAAAAAATTATATGATCAATAAGTTATAACAACATATGTTTTTACATTGCTTTAACTCATCAGTCAGTTTAATGCAATTTAAGTTGAAATGACTTAAACATCCAAGTTGATTGTACTTAAAAATTTAAGGCAGCAACTTTTTTTGAGGCTATGCAGAGTTATACACAGACAGTCACCAAGCGCCAAAAACAAACAGCAGCCACCTTTTACAGTTCCTCCTGAACCAAAACATCAAGCTTATGCTGAGTTCACGCCATGGGCGTCAGTTTGGTTTGAAATGTGCTGGGGACAGAGACGTATTCGGAAGTGCATTTTCAAAAGTGCTGGGTACAATGAATGACATTATTTTTTTCTCTCTCTTTCGCGCAGATCATGTTTTGAAAGACGATGTAACGTTACTGTCGCTTAATGTAAATAAATAAAAATGTATACAAACATGTGATGATGTCTGACTCGTTTTATGTTGAACTTGAAAGCCTTAGGTTTTTAAAAAGCATTAGACATACGAGTAAGCCTATGACCCACTATTCTGCTTCATAAGATAAGTAACATTGACAATATGACATGACGTGGTTTAATGTAAACAATGATTACCAAATTTCTCTCTCATATTGCTCCTCATAACAACTGAAAACTGTCCAAAAAAAAAATCGCCAATTGACAACACAATTTCTGCACTACAATTTTGCCAAGATTGAAAAAGCAAAAATATGTGTCGCACAGATGAACGATGATCACACCATGATCTGACACTGCATCCATCCAATCGTATCACCATTTTGACCAAAACTTGAAAGCACCCCGCCTCCATCATCATCCTCATCACAACTATTCCAGAATTCAGCAATAGATTCAAGCAATAATTAAACAAGATACTGACTACTCCACGATCATCTCCGACTCCACCAATGCTTGCTGTACGAACGCAAACCGTAACTAAGTTAGCTGAGTAAGTTGGTGGCTAAGGCAAGGCTAACATGATGTATTGCAAGAGAAGAGTTAAAACAGCTGATCCGTTGTGTACAAATGCACAAGACTATAGCCACAATACCAGCAAAACTTAAGTAATAAACATTGTTTTAACTTTCCACTGTTTATAGGAAAATGCAAGTAATCGCGTCGGCGCCTCCATGTCCACACTCCGCACAAACACTTGGATATGCGCCTAACAACAGTGAACATATATATCTAGGTTTACGTTAGAGAGCGAGCGTTTAGACGGATAAGTCCTTTTCACGTTTAACAAATCAAATCATGCATTGTAATTTGTCTACATACCTGCGAGTAAGCGCTGCTCCAGTTTGAAAAAGGCGAGACGGTAAAAGCATGACGTTAGCCAGCGATCGCGTAGCGAGAGAGGGGGGTCTGGGATGCAGAGATATTTGCTGCGTCTTTATGTGACCGTAGGACTCAATCAACTTACACTAGTAAGGCCCGTACTCAGAGCCCAAATTTTCAAGCCTCCCCAATCAGGCTTTCCACTAAAGGAAAAGGACGAGCAGAGACAAAACCACAGACTACAATTTTATTTATCAATTAGTTACTAAAACCTTCTTGAGCTCAACATCAATGATAAAAAAACACTTTAATCAATGTGAATGAATCAGCCCAATGGGCATCGTTTAGTCGGTTCACATGGGCCGGCCACCCATACACTGGCCAAATATACAGAAAGATAAATAAATATATATACACACTAACAAAGAGAAAATTGCACACAAAAAAAGGGATAAACTAAACAAGTTGGTTTCTTTCTTTGGTATTATGTCTTTAAATAAAACATTTCACCGCTCAACTAATAAAGCAAAAATGAATACAAATCAAAAACACTTCAAACCAACCAAACCCAAAAATACAATAATTATTTAAACCCACTCAACACCAACCAAATAAACCAAATCAAAAGAAACAAAAAAACAAATAAACAACAATTAATCCACACCGTAATTGAGCGGTATCAATGTAAGGCAAGACAGAAATAATACAACCAACACAAAGCAAAAATAAACAAATTAGTTAATAAACAAACCCTACTAAAAATAAAATAAAACAAAACAATTTCAATCCAACACTACACACGCACTTAAACAAAATACACCAAAAAACGAATAGACACAAAAAAACGAATTCACAAATCAAATGAAATTACATCTGCAAAGTAATCGAACACAAGGTGGGGCCAGAATCAAAGGCCACGGGTTTAGCGCGTCCAACGTGAGCGTTGTACAGGCAGTAGCAAAGACATTCAATGAATGCAATCGCGAGCGTCCAATGCAATCGCGAGCTTCAAGGCAACATCCTACGTCCCAAACTGGAAACACAATTTAAGCCGCAGCAAAGCAGCAGCTGGCAACTTCTGCAAAACAAATAAACATTTTCACTTGCTTTCTTCACCCTCCCCACTCCTCACATTTTTAACTACACAAACAGGGTAAGGGAAAAATAAAATTACCTTTCACGTGTATGACACTCACATACTCACTAACAATGCCTGGACGTACCCGACTAATCTAAAATTACACCAAACACACACATTAATCAAACATGTGACTTAAGTTAAATTCCCACGAACACCCATATTCTAAGTTTATAATTCCCTGCCCATCTATGAGCCTCCAATTTGACAAAACCTACCTTTCCCGAGGAGTGAAGGAGATACAAGACAAACAGGTCACATCGATACAATGCCATGAGGAAACTAACTCTCACCTGTGTTTTTATAGCTACGTGATTACCTGACGTGCCCACCCACTTTATGCAATCCGTGCGCTATTTTTAAAGGGGCCACGCAGAATAATGTTAAATGGGTGATCCCACTACAATCTACCCCGGGATTTTCAATCATTGTCCCAATGATTCAACCTTCTACAGCCAAGGGCGGAAATGACAATCCCTTCCTTGTCCCAGGAGGGGGTTCTCAGCCGTTAGTGATACACTAGCAGATACATCACCAATTACGGTCTTGGGCAAATGATAACGATTCGGATGTTTCCCAGCCGTTGTCCTAGTTGATCTCCGTACGGCCTGTGCCCCCACAGTAGAGGCCTCACTAGACGGTGAACTTAAAACAGGAACCAAAGGGAGGGTACATTCAGATGTCACGTTTGGAACCATTTCCACAGAGGCACCATTTACAGGGGTAGGCGGTGAAGGCTCCATAACCACCATCACAGAGTCCCCATCACCCAAACATTCCTGAAGATCTTGCCCCTGTAAGCCCAGATCAATATGATAAGCCTGTTGTATCGTTTCAGGAGCCAGCTTCAACAGAGACCTATGCACATGTTTTACCCGAGTGGGCTCATCCAATGAAGAGATACTATACACCTGACCACCTTCCCGAGGAGCTCTTACTATTTTATACAGGGCAGCGGACCAATGATTCTGAATCTTATTCCGACCTCGAACTCCACACTCACGCAAATGCACTAACTGGCCCTCGATTAGTGGTTGACCCCTTACTGTCTGATCATACAAGTTCTTCCTATGTTCTGCAGCTGCTTCAAGACGGGCTTTTACCCTTCCATAGGTTACTCTCAGCCGCTCCCGATGCCCAGCCACCCAGTTTTCCACACTACCCCCGACTGGATCCTCCACTCCTGCCAGCAGAAAATCCACCGGCAACCGGGGAGTTTGTCCGAACATCAGAAAATGAGGAGATTCACCGGTGGTATGATGGCAGGTGGTGTTATACGTAAAAACCACGTGTGCCAAGTGCAGAGTCCAGGAACGTTTCTGTTCGGGTGGAAGGGAACGAAGAAGATCGTGCAGTGTTCGATTGAACCTTTCACACTGTCCGTTACCCTGAGGATGGTACGGTGTCGTGTGAGTTTTCTGAATCCCATAAAGATGGCACAATTGGGCAATCACTGCACCCTCAAAGTTCCGACCCTGATCGGAATGGAGTCTGGCTGGCACACCCAACTTATAAAACCATTCCTGGACCAGGACATTGGCTACAGTGGTTGCTCTCTGGTCCCTAGTTGGCACAGCCAATGTGTATTTGGAGAAAACATCTGTCATAATTAGGACATTTTCCCGTCCATCACTAGATGGTTCTAAGAAGGTGAAGTCAACGGCCAATATTTGGTTGGGCTTAGATGCCAACAAGTGGCCCATGGGAGCACGAGCTACTGGATAACTGGACTTTGAAACTGTACACTGCTGGCAGTTCTGACAATGCTCTTTAACATAAGCACTCATGCTTGGCCAATAGCATCTCCTACGAATTAACTCATAGGTCCGTTCCCTGCCTTGATGGCCATGCCCATTGTGTAACTGCGTAAATACCTCATTCCATAAAACCTCTGGTAGTACCAATTGATCCACCTCCTCCCCACCATCAGGAAGTTGGAGGTGGCGGTACAGCAATCCCTCCTTAACAAACAATCGACCCCATTGTCTCAAGAGCTCAAGCCCAGATTTAGACATGGACTGTCGCTCCACCTTAGATGGGTACTTACTTCTGGAAAAAAATGCAAGAAATCCACTCAATGTTGGATCATCCAACTGCATCTGTTGGAGCTCTTCCTTAGAACGGGATGGGAAAGCGACAATAGCATGCTGCTCTGCACCTACCAATTCACCTTCAACCTCCTGGCGGATGTCAACTGGGCAGAGTGTCTTGGGCAATGGTGTACCAAAGGACTGTATCGGAATGCAAGAGGAATACTGCCTTGACAATGAGTCGGCATTACCATTAACCCGACCAGGGCGATACTTGATTTCAAAATCAAAGATTGCCAACTGAGACACCCAACGCTGCTCAGTTGCACCCAGCTTGGCTGAATTCAGGTAGCTCAGTGGGTTGTTATCAGTATAGACCGTACACTGATGACCTAGGAGATAATCCCTAAACTTTTCCGCCATCGCCCATTTAAGGGCGAGGAGCTCCAGCTTCATAGAACTGTAATTCTCCATATTCTTCTCTGTAGGCCTAAGCCCTCGACTGGCATAGGCCACTGGCCGTAACCTCCCACCTTGCTCCTGACTAAGCACCGCCCCTAGTCCCAAATGGCTAGCATCAATGTCAAGAACAAAGGGCTTAGCAAAATCAGCATAGGCTAACACAGGAGCTGCCACCAATTTCTCCTTGAGAGACTGGAACCCTTGCTCACACTCTGGGGTCCAGCAACTCTCTATGGGTCTGCCTGAGCCCCTCTTTTTCTTTGTGCCGACCAACTCTGCTACCAGGCGATGCAGAGGGGCAGCCAACTTGGCAAACCCCTCTACGAAACGCCGATAGTAACTCACAAAGCCCAAAAAAGATCGTAACTCTGCAGCGTTAATAGGTCGCCTCCAATCTGCCACCGTGCTAATCTTACCGGGATCGGTAGAAACTCCTCCCTTTGAAACAACATGCCCCAAGTAGTGAACCTCCTGACGGAAAAAACAGCATTTCTCCAGTTTGGCCTTTAAGCCCTCCTGCTGTAAACGGCTGAAAACCAACTCCAATCGCACAAGATGTTGAGATACGTTAGTCGAGAAGACAATGATATCATCCAGGTACAACAACAAGGTTTGAAATCGTTGATCCCCAAACATGCGTTCCATCAACCGCTGGAATGTACTTGGGGCATTGCACAACCCAAAGGGCATCCGATTAAATTCGAATAGCCCAAAGGGTGTGCAAAAAGCGGTCTTACCTTTGTCTTGCTCTGCCACCGGAACCTGGTTATAGCCACTCACTAGATCAACAGTTGAAAACCACTGAGCCCCAGAAAGGGCATCCAAAGTCTCCTCGATGCGGGGCAACGGGAAAGCATCCTTCCTAGTCCTCTGATTTAACTGTCGGTAATCGACACACAATCGTATTCTGCCATCTTTTTTCTTAACCACGACTATGGGGGAAGCAAAGGGACTACTACTTTCCCTAATCACCTGACTTGCAAGCAATTGTTGCACATGTTCTTTAACTGCAACATAGTCAGAAGGAGGGATGCGACGATACCTCTGTCGTATAGGAGCAGAATCCAATAGTGGGATCTCATGTGTAATCAGGTTGGTACACCCCAAATCAGAGTCATCTGTTGAAAATACAGATCTATATTTACCCAACAGACCCTTCACCTGTGTCTGCTCCTCTACAGAGAGGTGTGAGAGATCCATCTGTTGGATCACCTCTTCTACCCCATCAACACTTCCAACTTGTGAGGAAACTACGGCCTGTTGGTCATCGGCAGCACTTGGATGAGTAGCAATAATCTCTCCTGGCCAGCTCAGGGGTTGGACCTGGCACAATGTTCCCACCACTTGCCGTGGTTGCAGAAAGACATCAAGTTCACCTATGTTAACCATAGGGACTTTAGTGATACCGCCTTTCACCTGGACCAAGGATACAGACGCCAGCAAGCCGGAGGGAAGTGGATTCCCATTATCCAAAGGCTCATAAAGAGCCATAGACAAGAACCCACACTGCGCAGCACAAGTAACTGGGACAAATTGCAAGGAGTTGGCCTGAATGCGGACCACATGTCTACCCCTAACACGTACAGGCCCCCCGCTAAAGTCAGACCTACGAGAGCAACCAGTCTGGCAATACTGCATTGCCAATGTCCATGCTGGAACTTCTTTAACTATAGGGAGATCAAACAACTCTGGGCCATGTTGATTAAACAGCTCGTGAAAACACTCACCTATAACATTCATCCCCAATAGACCTGGCAACCCTGATGTTGAAAGGACCTGAGGAGGATCCCTTACAATAAGGACACCCTTATTGTGAATGTGTCTACCCAATATAACAAAATCCAGCTCCAGGTATCCTACGAAAGGAATAGATAGACCATTAGCAGCCCGAAGCTGCAACCATCCACAATCATTCAACCTTTCCTTACCCCAGGGTTCAAAATGTGCCAGGAAGAAGCTCTCTGTGACAGTGGTTACCATGGAACCTGTATCCAATAAACATGGAACATTAACCCCACCCATCTTAACTATGACGGAGGGGCACTTACCCAACAAAGTGGAAGGTCCATTACTAGTGGGGGCATGAGCCACTGAGCCAGGCCCTTTCCCTTCTGAACTGTGGCTCATCAGTTCAGAGGGTTGCAGTTTTCCGCCTGCCCATTAGGAGGCAATACATTAACATGTGACAAACGGGCCCGTTGATCTCTAAACTGAGTCTGTCCTAATGTACAATTCCGAGCTATATGCCCAGGCTGATTGCATTGCCTACAAATGATAGGGCCAAGCCGCCTAGGATGGCTTCCTACACTCTGAGACTGTAGTTGCCGTAAACTTTGAGTCAGTTCATTAAGTTGTTCCTGCTGGGCCCTCATCATTCTCTTCAGTTCCGTGAGCTCTAAAACATTAACGTCCGATGTGCCAGAGGAATCTATCTGTCCCTGTACTCTATACTGAAGAGCAGAGGAAGCTGGGACCGAATGACTCCTCTCCCTCATCTCATAATGAAAACCCTCATCCACCCATCTAATGGCTTCTTTACGAACATCCAAGAGGGTGGAGTTAGGGTTCAATCGAACAAAACGTTTGAGCTCCCGCCGCAATCCACTATCCAGCACATGCTCTACAAACTGGTCTCTAAGCAAAACCGCTGAATTAGTCATACCTTCTGGGGCCTGCTGTACCACCCTATCCATTAGTGCAAAAAGGGCATGGGAATACTCTTGCAAAGACTCACCCTCAAGCTGTTTACGGGAAAAGAAGCTTTGCTGCAGGGCAATATAGGACTGTGGACACCCATAAAGTTCCTTCAAGATGGAAAAGACCTGCTCTGGTGTTTCCCTATCTTCCCTTGCCCTATACTTAATCTCATTCTTGGCAGGACCCTCTAGATGATCAAAAACAAAGAAGGTCTGTTCAACCAAAGGCAGATGTCGGACCCGCAAGCAAGCCTGTATCTCCTCCACCCACTCAAACACATTATCTTCCCCTCTACCGCTAAACATACGGCCCCTCCGTTCCCTAGGGACATAAACCACTCGTTCAACTATGGGGCTAGGGGCAGGTAGAACATTCGCAGTTGAGAGGGCCGCAGCTCCCATAGCCTGGCCTGCTTGTTGTTGGTGTAACCGCTCATTTTCTCCCCTCAATGACTGCACCTGTCTTCGCAACTCCTCCAATTCAACCTCCATATCTACAAGCTCCCCCTCCCTGCCAAAAAAAGAGAAAAAAAAAAAGAAAAAAAAGAAAACAGAAACCTTACCACTTAACCCAAGTTTCCTCCACTACCACACTCCTGTCTGCATCTTACCAGCTGCTGCTTTGCTGTAAAGGAAACACACCACAAAATGACACAAAAACAAACATAAAAAAAATCTTTTTTTTTTCTTTTTTTTTTCTCTGTGGCAGTCTCTGCTTGTCACTTCAACCCTGCCGACTACGCCACTTGTGACCGTAGGACTCAACTTACACTAGTAAGGCCCGTACTCAGAGCCCAAATTTTCAAGCCTCCCCAATCAGGCTTTCCACTAAAGGAAAAGGACGAGCAGAGACAAAACCACAGACTACAATTTTATTTATCAATTAGTTACTAAAACCTTCTTGAGCTCAACATCAATGATAAAAAAACACTTTAATCAATGTGAATGAATCAGCCCAATGGGCATCGTTTAGTCGGTTCACATGGGCCGGCCACCCATACACTGGCCAAATATACAGAAAGATAAATAAATATATATACACACTAACAAAGAGAAAATTGCACACAAAAAAAAGGGATAAACTAAACAAGTTGGTTTCTTTCTTTGGTATTATGTCTTTAAATAAAACATTTCACCGCTCAACTAATAAAGCAAAAATGAATACAAATCAAAAACACTTCAAACCAACCAAACCCAAAAATACAATAATTATTTAAACCCACTCAACACCAACCAAATCAAAAGAAACAAAAAAACAACAATTAATCCACACCGTAATTGAGCGGTATCAATGTAAGGCAAGACAGAAATAATACAACCAACACAAAGCAAAAATAAACAAATTAGTTAATAAACAAACCCTACTAAAAATAAAATAAAACAAAACAATTTCAATCCAACACTACACACGCACTTAAACAAAATACACCAAAAAACGAATAGACACAAAAAACCGAATTCACAAATCAAATGAAATTACATCTGCAAAGTAATCGAACACAAGGTGGGGCCAGAATCAAAGGCCACGGGTTTAGCGCGTCCAACGTGAGCGTTGTACAGGCAGTAGCAAAGACATTCAATGAATGCAATCGCGAGCGTCCAATGCAATCGCGAGCTTCAAGGCAACATCCTACGTCCCAAACTGGAAACACAATTTAAGCCGCAGCAAAGCAGCAGCTGGCAACTTCTGCAAAACAAATAAACATTTTCACTTGCTTTCTTCACCCTCCCCACTCCTCACATTTTTAACTACACAAACAGGGTAAGGGAAAAATAAAATTACCTTTCACGTGTATGACACTCACATACTCACTAACAATGCCTGGACGTACCCGACTAATCTAAAATTACACCAAACACACACATTAATCAAACATGTGACTTAAGTTAAATTCCCACGAACACCCATATTCTAAGTTTATAATTCCCTGCCCATCTATGAGCCTCCAATTTGACAAAACCTACCTTTCCCGAGGAGTGAAGGAGATACAAGACAAACAGGTCACATCGATACAATGCCATGAGGAAACTAACTCTCACCTGTGTTTTTATAGCTACGTGATTACCTGACGTGCCCACCCACTTTATGCAATCCGTGCGCTATTTTTAAAGGGGCCACGCAGAATAATGTTAAATGGGTGATCCCACTACATTTATATTAACATTCCTGATTGTTTGAATGATCAGCCCTCGGGAGCCCCCTTAAAATGCGGAACCTTGGCCGGAAATTCTCTGCCTCGGCTCATCCCAGCAGACTATGTAGTTCCCGCTCGTTCACTGTCCATGCTAAGCTGTCAGTGTCAGCTCATTTAAAAAATAAAGGAGTTTAAACAACAAAACACATCCACTTGCATATATTTGACAATCGGAATATCAGATATGTCATGCTATAGCAAACAAATTTGTGAATATTTTGAATAAAAAGGGAAAATGACAAAAGCAGATCATTCATTATTCAGTGCTGTTGTGGCTGCGGTGTCTCACGTGACAAGCGATGACACGTCACCATGGAAACCAGAGTGCAACATTTCTAAATAACGGTCGCCTAGAAATATTCACACTGGGTGGTCAGCCAGAATATTTTAAACTTGTGTGAAAGCCAAGGGTTAAATAAAGAAGCGCGATAGTCAGCGAGAATAAAACCAGCATCCAGCATCATGCCAAAAAAAAGTGGTGGGTACAAAATGACTCATCACGAAATCTGGTGGGTACGCGTCCCCACCGTCCCCACCGAAATCGACGCCCCTGGTTCACGCCATGTTGTATTTACCGTAATTAAAAGATGGCAACCCTTGACACTATACTCGGAGCTTTTCACGTCCTCGAAATTTTGCATTTGCAACACTATCAATGGCGAAATGAATCTGCAGCAGTCAGGTGTTACAAGTCAGAGCTCTTTGTTGTTAACATTCATTATTATTGTAATGTTATGTGCTTTGAGACATGAGGTAATGTAATGCTGTGATCATGACGCATTTGCAGACTCTGCTCTGACTTTGCGCATTCATGTGTTTTGAAGAAGGCTGGTTGGAGACGCTCTGAAGGGAGGGTGGGAATTGGGATCTTATGCTTTCAAAGCTAGCTTGCTATTGCTAGCCTCTCCAAAATTGCCTACCTTACTTTTAATTGTCTTATTTTGTTTATGCACGTAAAAGTGTTTGCTTTTAAACACTGCACACATTCTTAAAGGGTTAGTTCACCCAAAACTGAAAATTCTGTCATTAATTACTCGCCCTCATGTCGTTCCAAACCCGTAAGACATTCGTTCATCTTCGGAACACAAATGAAGATCTTTTTAATGAAATCTGAGAGTTTTCTGTCCCTCCATTGACAGCCTACGCAACTACCACTTTCAATCCCCAGAAAGGTAAAAATATCAATAAAATAATCCATGTGACTTCAGTTGTTGAACCTCACTTTTATGAAGCAACAAGATTGCTTTAGTTGCACAAAAAAACAACAACCTAATGTACCATTTTATTTACAAAATATTAATCTCCATAAGTAAATTTACATAAATTCAATGTAAATTTAATGTAAATTTAATGTCAATTTCAAATTTATTAATTTACATAAGACCGACTCGGGTAAAGACCTGCGACTCTACCTGCGCGACTCCACCGAGCAAGGACACCTGCAAGGCACTTAAAGTATCTTCTTAACCCTTTCCCTTCCTACCTTTATCTTATTTCCCATTATCATTATGTGCTTTCAACACATTCCTGTTGTCTCTCGACAACGCTCTCTCACCATGCACAGAAGGCAGCGCAATACTGCTAATCTGCGCCCTATTCTCTCATCCTCACACTCACCTCTCACTCTTTCTATGGGTCTATGGAATTGTCAATCAGCAGTCAATAAAACTGACTTCATTCCAGCCTTTGCATCTCATTCTACTCTTGATATCTTGGGCTTGACTGAGACCTGGATCCGCCCAGAAGACTCAGCAACCCCTGCTGCTCTCTCTAACAAATTCTCTTTCTCTCACACCCCTCGCCAGTCGGGGAGAGGTGGGGGCACTGGTCTTCTCATTTCTAACACTTGGAAATTTTCAACTCTCTCTTCTCTATGCAATAACAACTCATTTGAATATCATGCTATTACACTTACAACTCCCATGAAGATCCATATTGTAGTTATTTATCGCCCCCCAGGTCAACTGGGAAGTTTTGTAGAGGAGCTGGATGTGTTGCTGTCCTCTTTCCTTGAGGATGGCATCCCACTTGTAGTCTTTGGCGGTTTCAACATCCACCTAGCGAAACCGTATGCAACAGACTTCATCTCTCTCCTAGCCTCTTTCGATCTCAAACGCCTAATCAACACCGGTACTCACAAGTCAGGCAACCAACTGGACCTTGTTTACACATGCAACTGTATCATAGACAACATTTTGGTGAAACCTCTCCAAGTTTCAGATCATTTCCTCATTACTTTCAATCTACAACTCACTACCCATGCTCCACCAACCTCCCCACCATTTACTTTCAGACGAAACCTGCGCTCACTTTCTCCGTCCCATCTTTCTTCTGCTGTCTCATCTTCTCTTCCCTCACCCTCACATTTCTCATCTCTGGATGTGAATACTGCAACGGATACTTTATGCTCCATCCTAACCTCCTCTTTAGACAACATCTGCCCTCTCTCCTCCAGGCCAGCACGCACTACTCCCTCTAACCCCTGGTTATCTGACGTTCTTCGTGAACACCGGACCAAGCTCAGGGCAGCGGAGAGGAAATGGCGCAAATCAAAAGACACATCTGACCTCAGTAGGTATCAATCTCTGCTCTCTGCCTTCTCTGTTGATGTTCACACCACAAAATCTTCATATTTCCACAACAAGATCAACAGCGCCTCTAACACACGTTCACTGTTCAAGACATTCAACTCTCTCCTCTGTCCACCTCCACCACCACCCACCTCCTCGCTAACTGCTGATGATTTTGCTAACTTCTTCACTAACAAAACTACAACTATCAGCAGTCAGTTCTAAGCTTCACACACACAGGAACCCAAACTAACCTCTCCCACAGCCAACAACCTTCTCTCCTCCTTCACTCCACTAACCGAGGAAGAAGTATCTAAACTTCTCCTCTCCAGTCATCCTACCACCTGCCCTCTAGACCCCATCCCCTCACACCTTCTACAAGCCATCTCTCCCACACTTCTTCCAGCTCTCACACACATCATCAACTCATCCCTCCACACTGGCATTTTCCCTACAGCATTTAAGCAGGCTCGGGTAACTCCTCTGCTTAAAAAAAAACAACATTAAACACATCACTTCTAGAGAACTACAGACCTGTCTCTCTCCTACCATTCATTGTGAAAACACTTGAACGAGTTGCTTTTAACCAAGTATCATCTTTCCTGTCTCTGAACAACCAGCTGGATGTCAACCAATCTGGCTTCAAGAAAGGACATTCAACTGAGACTGCATTGCTGTCAGTCACTGAAGCCCTGCGGATCGCAAAAGCTGCTTCCAAATCATCAGTTCTCATTCTACTGGACCTGTCTGCTGCTTTCGACACAGTGAATCATCAGATCCTCTTGTCACTCATCACTGGGCATCCCTGGAACCTCCCTCAACTGGTTTGAGTCCTATCTCACAGGCAGGTCCTTCAAGGTCGCATGGAGAGGTGAGGTATCCAAAGCACATCAGCTGACCACAGGGGTTCCCCAGGGTTCAGTTCTTGGACCGCTCCTCTTCTCCATTTACACCACATCACTGGGACCCATCATCCAGGCACATGGTTTCTCTTACCATTGCTATGCTGATGACACCCAACTCTACCTCTCATTTCAACCAGATGATCCCACAGTAGCTGTACGGATCTCAAGCTGTCTGGCGGACATCTCGGCATGGATGAAGGGACATCACCTGCAGCTCAACCTGGCAAAGACTGAGCTTCTCGTCCTCCCTGCCAATCAGTCTCTACAGCACGACCTCACTATCCAGCTAGATTCACCCTCAATCACCCCATCAAGGTCGGTCAGAAATCTTGGAGTAATCTAAGATTAGTAAGACAGTAAAGTAAGACAACTCGATCATGCAGGTTTGCTATGCACAACATCAGGAAGATCAGGCCTTTCCTAACTGATCATGCAACACAACTTCTCGTCCAGGCCCTGGTCATTTCTAGGCTTGATTACTGCAATGCTCTTCTGGCTGGACTTCCATCATGTGCAAATAAACCTCTACAAATGATCCAGAATGCTGCAGCTCGTCTCGTCTTCAACGAGCCCAAAAGGGCCCACGTCACTCCTCTGTTCATCTCTCTGCACTGGCTACCACTCGCTGCTAAATGACTAAATGTAAATGTAAATGTAAATCTCCGACATGCGTCCAGCACCTCCAGCACTTTCAACTGCTTAACTGCTTAGAAAAGTCAAAGTTTGGTGGGGTGATCCTTCCCTGCACCGCACTCTTTCAAACCAGCCATATCAGCCTTGCTGGGGCTGCATGTGTTATTTAGCCCATGTCATCATGCTCTGTTTATCTCGCTGAGGCTATTAAGTGTGACTAACGCGGCCGTGCAGCAGTTAGCCTGCTCCACCCCGAGGCCCAGGGATCTGATGTCAGCCCTCTCTCCTGCAGTTTACTTCCAGTCTTGGGATACATTATATCATTTTAATGGAGGATAGGATGAATGTGTGTGTGTGTTGTTGCCTATGTAAATGTATACTCTTCTGAGTCCAGTCCACTGCCTATTGATTGACATTCAACTGTCACCCCACCTTCAAGTCAAACGTTATCAAGGACAAATTCAAGGTCAACAGTAAAAAAATGTATGATTGCACCCAAATATGGCCTTTTACTCTGGGGTGACCAGTTGAATTGCAGTGCACGCTTGCTCTGCTCAACAAAACATGTATGTATATCCCACATGGAATGTCTTCAATACTGTGACAAAGACAGTCAAACTGTAGCTGGCGGGGATCTCTGCTTCTGCTAATGTTTCTCTTTACAGGCATTTTCTATGCAACTGCCACATCCCAGCCTGCGGCTTCACCCAGATTGTTTAAATTGCCCAGTTCATATCTGATGCCAGTTGACCTCATTTTGCTGAGCAGGAACATAGGCTGCGTTTCTCACAGTCTAGCATGCGTTCTTCTCTTGGATCGTTTACATTCACTTTGGCTTCCTCCGCTCATGATTTGTCTATTTAATTTTTGACTGTAGGCTAGCAACAGCTATTGTTCCGGATGATGGCCCCCGTTACACGTGGCTGAAAGTAGTCAAGCACATTGACTTCAGTTCTTTCTCTCTTTCTAATTTTCCTGTGAAGGAATTTGATGAAATATTCCTGTCAGGGTAAGATGTGACTTTCGCTCATGATTCAGGTACCTCTCGCTGTACTCTCTCTCTCTGATGATGACAGAGGCTTCTGCTGCACTTGCTGGAAAAGAGCTTGCTCCATGTTTCCCCTGAGTCACCGGGATGCCATTAAGAGCCCTCCTCACGCATGAGAGAGAGAGAGAGAGAGAGAGAGAGAGAGAGTGGCTTGCGTAACATGCGGCAGATCTGCAATGCAGGCAGCTGACGAGGACAGTTTGTCCACGCTCCACTGAACCACAGCTGCGGTCCATCTGGAGCTGGGCTGGCATTGTCTGCTCTGCCTGCATGGGCCCGCTTGAGCCGGGCTGTAATTGACTGGACACGTAAGGGTTAAAGGCCGCCTTATTGAGCATGCTGACGAGCTGGAGATGAGCAACAAATATTGCGGTTAGCTGCAGGTCCTACTGAGTAACATTACACGGGGCACATAACATGTTGACATTCTTTTAGAGGGTCTGAAAGACTCCAAGACATTTTAAATTAGGGCACATTTTTTTTGACTCAATCCATTTATTTATTAAAAATATATTTTAAAAATGCAGTTCACACATACAATGAGTTGAATACATCTTCTCATAACATGTTTTTAATGTCTGAATTAAAATTCATTTTGACAGTTTTGGAGGACAAAGAAAAAAAAGGTAGCTCTTCTGATATCATAATTAAATAAATGAGAAAAGTAGCCTAATTGAATGGCTTAACATTCTTTTAAAAAAAAGCCTCGTTAAGTTGATTGGCATAATCTTTTATTATTATTTCTTTAAAAAAGACAAGCAGTGAAGCATGTAAAAAAATAAAAAAATAAATAATAATTAATCCTTTTGTCCACAAAGTCATGTGTTGGAACCAACATTGCAAAAATATGCAGTCTCAATGAAATAATTTAATGACTGTGTCAAGGTCAATAAAATAATTAAGGTTTAAGGAAATATGTTATGTTTTTTTATACATGTGACATTTTATGGTTGTTACAAACCTTTACTAACAGAATTTACCTTTGCCTTTTTCTGAAGCCAAATAAAGCGTAAACAATATCACACCCTTTTCTTTCAACATCACAACCATTCAAAGCTAAACCAGGGGCCCGTTCGTATGTCGCTAACTCACTTAGCTGGATTTGATTGTTGGCGATTTGGCATGATCTTGGATTGTTTGGTTCTTCGACGCTCATCATGGACTTGCTGTCATAGCAACAGGTGCGCAAGATTGAACCTGCTCGCGAGCAGGCTTATTTCATGTTAACAGGATTAGATCGCGGCTTCATAAACGGAGCTGATACGGGAAGTCTTTTAGCGCAGCGCGATATGTAGGGCCTACTTTCTGAGATATATATTTTTTCTCGTGAAACGATCGTGAGCAGTGGCGTGCACAGACCTCCGCAGGGGCAGGGGCGGAGGGACCAAAAAGGTTTTTTTTATTTATTTAATTTAACAGTACCTGCATTTTTATTCTCTCTTTTCAGCCAACTTGTGAGAGGGATGCTTCCTTTGGCTGCATCATAGAGTTCCTTGATTTTTTTTTTTTCTTTCCTTGGCATTCTAAGAAAATGAAATGAAATCACATCAAATGAAAATAGGGAAATGATGATAATATTACTAAATATTATTTACTTTACCAAACAAAACAGTGAGAATCAAGGAGGTAATTATGGAAAATTAATTTTTAGTTCCCTTTCGAGGGAACTCGCGATGCGTCAATGACGCTTTGGGAACGCCCCCAGCGTTAATGCGTCTGAAGCATCTATGTCAACTAGTCCAATGGAAAGAATGAGTGTCACGGGCGGGTGACGTCATGACCAGGAAGGGATAAAAGCACATCCGGTGCAAACCGGCATTAGCTTCTGTTGCCTCAGCAAGCGATCTGTGTCATACTGTCTGTTATATTTACTGTTGTCTGTCTGATATATATTTAAACACTATGGAAACTAAACAATTGCACAAACTCTGTGTTCTCCCTGCTCGCGCTATTTAACGAGTAGGGACACACACGAGCTTTGTGTGATGTGTTTGGGAGTAGAGCATGCGGTATCAGCCTTCGAGGGGGCTAATTGCCAACATTGTGAGAAGCTCTCGCTTCGCGTGCTCCGCTCCTGCCTGTCACTTTTCGAGGAAAGTGTTCAGGTTCGCGGTTCTCAGGCTGCAGGACTGCAGAATGCATTCCTGGGGATCGCAAATGGATCTCTTTACGGGGGTAGAGACGGGTCCGAGGATCTTTTCTCCTCCCTTTCCCGAGGGATCCATTGCTCTCTCTCCGGTCTCGGAAGCCCGCGCCGCGGTTACTTCCGCCCGGGGAGAGAGACCAATGCTTCAGTGCTCTATCTCCGAGGAGGTAGATATGCTGGTTATTGAAAGTGACACAATCATGGGGGAAGTGGATTTGCCATCTCTTTCCCCAGTGTATGAGAAATATATATATATATAATAGTTTATATTATATATAAAATAAAATGAATATATATATATATATATATATATATATATATATATATATATATATATATATAAAAATATATATAATAATAATAAAAGCTGGTGGAGGTGTTTACTAAGGCTGTAGATAAATTAAATATTTAATGGCCAGCAGTAATAAGGGGGCACTCGTTTTAAAAAATAAAATAAACTAAACGAGTTTCCTTCCCTCTATTTTTTCACCTCCATCACGGGGCCTTCCATTTTTCCCGATCTGCACAGCGAGCTGTCTAGATCATGGAAAAAGCCTTACTTATCTTGTCTTTTAGCCCCCACATTCATGTATATTCAGATATTAGGGGGTTAAGAGAGTATGGCTATGGGGCAATACCCCGGTTAGAACAGACGCTTGCGAGCTATCTGTCTCCCGGTTCAGTATCGACCCTGAAGGCGTCGGTTTCTCTCACTAAACCATTAAAGAAAACTATTTTTAATCTAGTGGGAAAAGCATTTACGGCAGTGGGTCTAGCAGGAGCCTGCTTGTAAACTATAGCAGTGCTACAAGCATATCAGGCTTATCTGCTGTGGTATTTGGACAGAAGTGAGGGAGTTTGGCCCGATGGGGTTTGAGAATTTCGTCGGGCCACAGATTTATCTCTCAGGGATGGACAGCCCTTGTGGTCTCTGAGAGACACCTCTGGCTCAATTTGATGGGAATCATGGAGAAAGATACAATATAATCTCTCCCTCGCTATGTCCAACCCCCTGGGGCTGCTGGGCGTGAGCAGCTCCAGCCGTCTAGTTTCTCATACACAACACAGCAGCCAAAGCCTTCAAAGCAGAAGCCGGATCCGAGGACCGTTCTTCATGCTGAGAAGGCTTCGGCTCAAAGGAAAAGGTCTGGCGCCACCGGTGTCAGACCGGTGAGGCTAGCCCCAACCGGGGTGGAACGGTGTACACCTCATTATACGGTGCCCTTTCCATCTCGGTGCCCTCAGGAGACCGTTCTGCCAACCCCGCCACCCTTGGTGCTCGGGGCGCAGCGGTCTCCAAGCGAGCTTCTGGCGCAGCGTCAACTCGACATTGCTTCGGACTTGCGCCCTCTGAGGGGGGTTCGAAAACAGTCAGTTCGGGATTCCTGCCAGTATGCTTCAGGTCCCCGAACTGGCTGTCTTGATTACACCAGAGGCCAGCCTCGAGGGGCTGGTTCCCTTGGTAGATTTTCGGGCAGCGTGGAAGCTACTGCCAAATATATCTCTATGGGTCCTGCAGTTAGTAGTAAGAGGCAGATTTGGTTCTCGTCCTCCAGGCTACAACGGGGTGTTGCTCACGTTAGTGCATTCCGAGCAGGCTCTGGTAATGGAGCAAGAGGTAAAGGCCCTGTTAGCAAAAAAAGCTATAGAGCAGGTGTTCTCACCCGACATTGCGTCGGGTCTTTACAGTCGTTATCTCATTGTTCCAAAAAGGATGGAGAGCTGTGTCACATACTAGTTCTTCGTCTGTTTGAGTGTTTGGTGCTGGAACTCAAGTCCAAGATGCTGACACTCAAACAGATCATGACTCAAATCAGATCCGAGGACTGGTTTGTCACGATAGATCTAAAATACTTCCATATCTCCATCCTCCCTCAGCACAGGAGGTTCCTGAGGTTTTCTTTGGGGCAAAGAACACCATTATCAGGCACTTCCTTTCGGTCTAGCTCTATCACCCCGCACATTCACGAAGCACGTAGATGCAGCTCTGGCCCCGCCAGGCTGCAGTGCATACGCATTCTGAAATTGCATAGATGACTGGCTGATTCTAGCGGAATCTTGTCGTTGTCGCTCATATGCAGATGTTGGGGTTGAGGCTCAATGCCAAGAAGAGTGTGCTTTCTCCAGTACAGAGGACCACTTTCCTTGGTGTGGTATGGGATTCAGTGACGATGCGGGCCACTCTGTCGCACGTTCGTGTAGCTGCTATCCTGACAGCCACAAAAGAGCTGAGGCTAGGCCAGTCACGCACTGTAAAACAGTTCGAGAGACTGTTGGGTCTTTTGGCAGCGGCGTCCAACGGGATTCCTTTTGGCCTGCTGTACATGAGACCTTTGCAGTGGTGGCTCAGGACCAGAGGGTTCTCCCCGAGGGGAAACCCACTTCGTATAATCAAGATCACGCGGCGGTGTCTCCGCTCCTTGGTTATATGGAGGAAACACTGGTTCTTAACCCAGGGTCCGGTGTTGGGAGCTCTTTGCCATCGAGTTGCGATCTCAACAGATGCTTCCCTCACCGGCTGGGGGGCGGTAATGGAAGGCCGCTCGGTTCAGGGTCTGTTGAGG
This sequence comes from Tiaroga cobitis, assembly GCA_030578255.1. Classification (NCBI taxonomy): domain Eukaryota; kingdom Metazoa; phylum Chordata; class Actinopteri; order Cypriniformes; family Leuciscidae; genus Tiaroga; species Tiaroga cobitis. Next base: position 24,277,617 of record CM060610.1, read on the forward strand.
AGTCATCATCTCTCTTGGCACGTGAATTGCCTAGAGATGATGGTCGTCTTCAATGCGTTGAGACATCTCCTCCCAGACCTGAGAGGCCATCATGTGTTGCTCTGGTACAGTGGTGGCTCAGGACCAGAGGGTTCTCCCTGAGGGGAAACCCACTCCGTACGATCAAGATCACGCGGCAGTATCCCCGCGCCTTGGTTATATGGAGGAAAATCTGGTTCTTGTCCCACAGACAACACGTTGATGGCCTCTTATTTTGGTCCCTCAGGAAATTACGCTGTCTGAGGGCAGTGTATATTCCAGGGGGCCAGAATATTGGAGCAGACACCCTGTCGAGGCAGGGGCTGAGGCCAGGGGACTCCACCCCGAGGCGGTGGAGCAAATATGGGAGTTTTACGGCCAGGCAAAGTGGATCTGTTCTCGTCTCACCATACGACGCACTGTCCACTCTGGTTATCCCTCACTCAACCAGCCCCCTCGGGGATGGATGCTATGGTGCAGACGTATCTGAGGCTACGTCTGTACGCATTTGCCCTGTTGCTCTGATCCCAGGAGTTCTGGAGTGAATCCGCCAGGATGGAATAAGCCTATTGCTAGTAGCACCACCCTGGCTGAGCCGAATTTGGTTTGCGGACCTAATTCTTCTCCTCGACGGCCCTCCCTTGGAGGTCCCGATCAGGAGAGACCTTCTGTCTCAGGCAGGGGATGCAATATTGCACCCCCGGCAGGAGATTTGGAAACCGTGGGTTTGGCCTCTGAGGGGGCCCAACTCATAGAGAGTGGTCTCTCAACTGAGGTTGTTGAGACCATTCTAAGCTCCAGAGCTCCCGCTACGAGGAAACTATATTCACTATTTCGAGTGTGTTTCACTTCTTGGTGGTACCAGCGTCAGTGGGATCCGGTTAACTGTTCAGTAAACACAGTATTCAAGTTTCTGCAAGAACACTTTGTATCAGGTCTATGTCCTTCCACGCTTTAGGTATACGTGGCGGCCATTGCGGCTTTCCACTCCCTAGTGGGTAGTACATTTTTGGATTGAGACCCCCTGATCACTCGTTTCCTTCGTGGCACTTTGAGGCTGAGGCCTGCAACTTGCACTAAGGTGCCGGCTTGGGACCTTGCAATAGTTCTAGAAGGCCTATCTGGGGCTCCCTTCGAGCCCTTAGATTTGGTCTCAGAGAAGTTCCTTTCTTTTAAGACCTTTTTCTGCTAGCTATTTCGTCCCTCTAAGAATCGAGACCTTCAGGCCCTTTCGGTCCCCACCTGCCTTGAGTGCACCGGGGATGGCCAAGGCAATCTTACCCCAAACATAGGTATGTTCCTAAGGTGCCTACCATTATTCCGAGGCCTATTGTGCTGCAGGTTTCTGTCCTCCCCCGTTTTTCGGACCAGGAAAAGCTGAACCTCTTGTGCCCAGTGCGAGCACTGGACACTTATGTTCATTGGACTTCTCTTCGGGAAAATCCAACCTATTGAGCAATAGATAGTTGTGACTATTCTTCTTGCTTGTGAGTCCTCTGGCCAACCATTTGGTGGTCAGGGCTCATTCCACCAGGAGTATGGCTTCTAAGCTTATTATCTGGAGTTCTCTCCAAGACGTTTGTGATGCGGCGGGCTGGGCCTTACCGCTCACATTCGTGAGGTTTTACAGCTTGGACCTGGATGCTGCCCCAGGGTCCCAGGTGCTTGGTGCAGTGTGACAACAGGCTGACACTCAGGCATTTCTGTCTGGCGTTTTGGAAAGTCTGGCGTTTTGGGTATTCTCGTTCCCAAAGCGTCATTGACGCATCGCGAGTTCCCTCGAAAGGGAAAGTCTCAGGTTACGACTGTAACCATAGTTCCCTGAGAAAGGGAACGAGACGATGCGTCACCCTGCCATACTTTCTGCATCTCTGTGATCGGCTTGCTTCGGCAATTTTTCGAAGCTAATGCCGGTATGCACCGGATGTGCTTTTATCCCTTCCTGGTCATGACGTCACCTGCCCGTGACGCTCATTCTTTCCATTGGACTAGTTGACATAGATGCTTCAGACGCATTTACGCTGGGGGCGTTCCCAAAGCGTCATTGACGCATCGTCTCGTTCCCTTTCTCAGGGAACTATGGTTACAGTCGTAACCTGAGACGTTTTGTTGATGTTGTAAATTTAATATATATATATTATATGTATGAAAGACATCAGTAACACTTTACAAAAAAGGTTTCATTAGTTAAATTAGTTAACATTAGCTAATAATGAACTGCACTTCTACAGCATTTATTAATCTTAGTTAATATTAATTTCAGCATTTACTAAAACATTAAAATCAAAAGTTGTATTTGTTATCATTAGTTAATGCACTGACTGTGACATAACATGAATAAACAAATAACAGTTGTATTATTAACTAAGATATACAGTAACAAATGTGTTGCTCATGGTTAGTTTGTGTTAGTTCATATAGCCTACATGAGTGAACAAATTAACCATTTTAAAGCGCTACTATGAAATCAAAGATATAAGTTCCTTACAATTTAGAGTTGGACATGGACTTAAGATTTTATTTAACTAGATGTATTTCCCCTTGCACTTTTATTCCTTGGATAAAAACGAATGACATTGTCACTCAAAATGCGTCTGAAATCAAGTTATAGGCCTACTTTTATTATAGTTAAGAATAACTCGCATGCTGCTGCAACTTTTAGAGTAGCATGGTGATGGTAGGATAAATGTGATTTTCCGTATTAGCTTTAACGTTACCTGCTGCTCGTTTGAAGACTCGCGCGAACTGCTGCGTAGTGAACCGTTAAATGCGTACAAGGCGCTGCAAAGGAAACGCCTACCACTTCTCCGCCAAAATTTTTTTTTATATAATTTATTTTTATTATTATTGTTAGTGGCAAGGGTGTGTAAGTGTATTGTTATTTATTATAATATTTAAAATAATAATCATCATTATTTACAATTATCAGAAAAGGGCACAATACATTTTGAGACAAAAGGGGCAGGGGCTTGAGTTCTTTGTTTTATTTGAATAGTTCTTTGTAAAGAAAAGCCAGTGATCAAGTCATCTTTTGCCTGCAATAAGAGATATTATGTAAGGTCAGCAATAGTACTCGTGTGAAATAATATATTATCACTTACTCTGAAGTTTCTTTGAAGCAACTCATCTCTAGTGGCAGTTTTTTCTTTAAGTTGTCAACGAGACTTCAAGAGATTTCCACGACGCATGCGCGAGAATTGCGATCTCCTTCAACTACTTCAGTTAAGTTCTCGCGCATGCGTCGTGGAAATCTCTTGAAGTCTCGTTTCAGGCCTACAAGGAAGAAAAGGAATAGTCGAATAAAGTCGTTATTTTTGTTTGTTTTTTCGCACAAAAAGTATTCTCGTCGCTTGATAAACTTATAGTTGAGCCACTGTTGCGACATGGAATATTTAAACATTTTCTTTAATGACTCTCTGGGCCGTCAGGATTCATTCCCTTAGGGAGCCTATGTAGCAGTCATGAACCTCTCAGATTTAATCATAAATATCTTCATTTGTGTTCCGAAGACGAACGAAGGCCTTACGGGGTTGGTACAGCATGGGGGTGAGTAATTAATGACTTAATTTTCATTTTTGGGTGAACTAACCCTTTAAGCCTGTAGTTGTGTATAGTTGTATAGGCTAAATGTTAATTTGTGGTACAATTGACAAAAGTTTGGGACATGCGTGGTTGCTTTGTTTCAAAACTATAAATCATCAACAGATTCCTGCTAAATGTACATGATCCTTGAATTGGACAATATATGTCTTTTGGTTGAGTTTGAATGCTGTCCTTGTCAAAATGTGACTCATAGTGGAAAATTCCATGCCACTTCATTTCTTTTCTTTATGTATCATACAGAACTATTGATTTCTGGTATGTGGCTTTTACTTGAACTGTAAGTACAAAGTCTTTGCTCTGTGGTTGTATTGAAATTTCTGGTTCAACAGAGGTAGGCCTACATTTTCTCTCGAGGCCCTAAACTGTGGCTTTACGTCCCTTGTTTTCAAAGCTTTTATTTTGTTCCTTTCTTTAAGGGAATGTGTGATCGCTATGAGACAATAACTGTGATGTTTAAATCCCTAAGCTCTGAAAGATAGAAAGATAGTCACTGAACTTGAATATTGTTGATTCTTTTTTTTTCCTTTTTTTAGAATTTATTTTATTTCAGTTTCTGTACCTATATGTGGCATCGTAGTCTACAATTTCAAAGTTGGCCTACACATGCTATAAAGACATATCCTTTTTGGTGTAGGCCTATAAGAGTCTTCTTGGGTTGGTCCACAATTAAAGGTATTGTAGGTAGGAATTTTATAAACACTTTTTTCCAAATTTGTTTAAGCTTTCTGTATATATCAATGCATAATTAAAATGTAAGTACTCTGATAAAAAGAGTGTAAAAATCGAGTGACTCTAGACCGTTTAATCTGCACTAAACACAGCTCATTATTTACATTCGGGACGAAACACAGAATTGGCTTAGGCGACTGTCACTCTCTCGCAACCATGGCAACCACCCTTTTGCCACACAGGACCTGCCCACTTGCGCGCGCATCCGTTTGATTTGAGGAATTCAAGAGGCACGGAACCTAGGAATAGCAAAACAATGGCAGAGAAAGACCAACCAAAATTCACATATGCAGTTCGCGAAGGCAAACCAGGCAAAAAAAGGAAGACAGTAACGTTACTAGAAAAGGTAATGAACAAAAAGTCTTTGGATAAACAACAAAATAAAACGCATGTCAATATCAGCGTGGCTTTCCAGCGATGGCGAGAACTAGAGACCTCAAGGGGCTGAAAAGAGACGCCTGGATGGCTATATTTCTGCTGGACAGGTAAATCTTTCTTTTTGTACTTTGATCATACATATTTTTTTCTTTATGTTTTCATGAAGCATGTGTCATTAGCACACGTAGCTGCCTAATATAGCTAACATAACATTACTTAGCGAGCCGTACTAGAAATGATAAATAATATATATGCCTAGCTCAAGATGACATCTATAGTGTTGAATTGTGCATAATTTTGCTTTAGATAACTAAATACATGTTTAACAGATAGTAGGCCGCATCCAGGAACTTTTCTTAGAATTATATTTACCCTCTGTCTAACTCTTTTACCATGTTCACCTGGAAGTTTACCTGCACGTTTTTTCGCCTTTGTTTTGTTTTTAAACAAAAAATCCCTCGACCCCGGATCTGTCCTCGAGCTGACGATGCCGTACTTGTCTCTGGAGTGTAGTCCTCATCAGAGTCAACAATGCTTTCATCATGGAAACTCTTACATGCAGAACACCATATATGTTATGAATGTTACACGAAATTCATCTTCATCACAGTGTAAATGATGGCAATGGAAAAACGTGTATCATGCAACCTGTTTTTAGCTTTGCCTTATAGATAACTAGCTCGTTAGCGAATCAATAAATATATATTTTAAACTTTACCAATATCAATATGCTGATAGTGAGTACTAAAATACATCTTATTTGTTTATCTTCATAATGATAAAGTTAGATTTTTTTATTACATGTGATTCTGACATGATGTCACTACATGCACTGCGCTCCTTCCTCTCCGCTCGTCTCAGGTAAATAATGCGTCTTCAGCTCAGCGGTCGGAGTCGCGCGTTCATGTGTTTTGGAGGCGTGGCTTTGGAAGGAGCCCAGAAGGGAGGGGGTGGAGTGAATGGAAATAATGAGCTGTCTTTAAAACAGTCGTGAGAGGTCTACAGACACTCGATTTTTATACTTTCTTTTTCAGAGTACTTACATTTTAATTATGCATTGATATATACAGAAAGTTTAAACAAATTTGGAAAAAGTTTTTTTTTATTCTATTCCTACATACAATTCCTTTAATGTGTCATTATAATACGTATAAAGTATGACGTTTCGTGTGTTATAATGCCGTTTCGTGTCTAAGCAAATTATGCTCCAAAACGTTAGGTGGCGTTACTCGGTTTAGAACGTAAGCTCCGCCCCTCACTTCCGGTCCTGGCGCTGGTGTTAGAACGTAAGCTCCGCCTCTTACTTCTGGTTCTGGCGCTGGGGTTCTGAAATTGGTGGTGCTGCGGGTCTGCAGCTGGATGCTATAGGATTGGTTGAGAATATTCTGGGGGAGTTTTCTTCATGTTATCGTATGAGCTACATATCAAGAAATATGTGCACACTCTGGTTTTACACCTACATAAACTCTGCAGGACAGTGCCGAGTTTGGACACCCCTGATCTAGAATGAATTCGTATATTTATTCATTTATTTATTTTCATGTTATTCATTTTTTCCATCTCTTATCGACTTTTATTAACCCTCTGGGCTTCTTCGTAAATGGGTTGCACTTAGCTTCCTCCCGGTCAAAAACGGACGAAGCCTTAAAATTTAACTTTATTTTTTTGCCAGGACAACCAATCAAATATATTTTTGCTCTATAATATTTTCTGATTATTATTTAGAATTTTTAGAGTTTTTATGATACTTTGCATTAATTATATAATTTTTATGGGCTATTTTTTCCATTAGAATTAATATATATATTTTTCTATTATACAAATTTTTTTTTTCAATAAATGCAACATTTCACATCAAAATAGGGTGCAGGCTGCATGCACAAAAAAATTCAAGTGAGAAGAGCGTCATCCAGTGGCTTTCAAAATATATAAATGAGTGCAATGTCCTTAACGGCCTGTAGGCTGCCTATAGCTTCCTATATACACTCACCTAAAGGATTATTAGGAACACCATACTAATACTGTGTTTGACCCCCTTTCACCTTCAGAACTGCCTTAATTCTACATGGCATTGATTCAACAAGGTGCAGAAAGCATTGTTTAGAAATATTGGCCCATATTGATAGGATAGCATCTTGCAGTTGATGGAGATTTTTGGGATGCACATCCAGGGCACGAAGCTCCCTTTCCACCACATCCCAAAGATGCTCTATTGGGTTGAGATCTGGTGACTGTGGGGGCCATTTTAGTACAGTGAACTCATTGTCATGTTCAAGAAACCAATTTGAAATGATTCGAGCTTTGTGACATGGTGCATTATCCTGCTGGAAGTAGCCATCAGAGGATGGGTACATGGTGGCCATAAAGGGATGGACATGGTCAGAAACAATGCTCAGGTAGGCCGTGGCATTTAAACGATGCCCAATTGGCACTAAGGGGCCTAAAGTGTGCCAAGAAAACATCCCCCACACCATTACACCACCACCACCAGCCTGCACAGTGGTAACAAGGCATGATGGATCCATGTTCTCATTCTGTTTACGCCAAATTCTGACTCTACCATCTGAATGTCTCAACAGAAATCGAGACTCATCAGACCAGGGAACATTTTTCCAGTCTTCAACTGTCCAATTTTGGTGAGCTCTTGCAAATTGTAGCCTCTTTTTCCTATTTGTAGTGGAGATGAGTGGAACCCGGTGGGGTCTTCTGCTGTTGTAGCCCATCCGCCCCAAGGTTGTGCGTGTTGTGGCTTCACAAATGCTTTGCTGCATACCTCGGTTGTAACGAGTGGTTATTTCAGTCAAAGTTGCTCTTCTATCAGCTTGAATCAGTCTGCCCATTCTCCTCTGACCTCTAGCATCAACAAGGCATTTTCGTCCACAGGACTGCTGCATACTGGATGTTTTACCCTTTTCACACCATTCTTTGTAAACCCTAGAAATGGTTGTGCCCGAAAATCCCAGTAACTGAGCAGATTGTGAAATACTCAGACCGGCCCGTCTGGCACCAACAACCATGCCACGCTCAAAATTGCTTAAATCACCTTTCTTTCCCATTCTGACATTCAGTTTGGAGTTCAGGAGATTGTCTTGACCAGGACCACACCCCTAAATGCATTGAAGCAACTGCCATGTGATTGGTTGATTAGATAATTGCATTAATGAGAAATTGAACAGGTGTTCCTAATAATCCTTTAGGTGAGTGTAAATACATAGAAAGGCTTTTTGATTCTTATTTTTGTTTTAGACATGATTTCTCTATCTTATTCGTTTTTTTATTTATTTAGATATATATTTAGATATTCTAAAAGACTACTTTTAATTTTTTTTAAATTTTTTTTTTTAGATAATTATTAGGTTTTGCATTATGATTACAATCAAACAATAATATTTGGTTAGAAAGGGAACACGATGCAAACATTTTTGTTACTCAGTATTTGATTATTCAAATAATTAAACAAAATAAGGGATTGTTAGTGATAATTCAAAACACTTTATACAGACATTTTGCAATAAATTGGTATTTTTTATTCATTTGAATTCAATACGTAATAAAAACTTCAGAAGGGAACAGCAATTATGATCGAACAGAAATAAACATAAAATAACATAACAGTAAACAATCATTATCAAAGTCTAGGTTAAAAAATAAAATGTTAATAATGTGTTGATTTTTTATTTATTTATTTTTGCATTTATTTATTTTTGAATATTCTCAAAATTTGCTGTTGCAGTCTTACCAGTTAATCTCTCTCTCTCTCTCTCTCTCTCTGTGTGTGTGTGTGTGTGTGTGTGTGTGTGTGTGTGTGCGCATTTGAGCGAGAGTCTCTTATGTATTTTTAATTTATTTATTTTTGCTGTTGCAGTCTTACCAGTTAATCTCTCTCTCTGACTCTGTGTGTGTGTGTGTGTGTGTGTGTGTTTTTATGTTTTTGTGTGTGTGCATTTTAGCGAGATTTTTTTTTTTTTCATTTATTGATTTTATGGATTTTATCTTATTTGCACTCTTGATGTTTTAGAGTGTCTCCCCTTCATTGCTGTACACTTTTTTCTGCACAGTGGCTGATCTGTAGCTTGTACCACCAAAAGTTTCTCTGAGTTTTCCTATTTTTTTCGTATTTCCCATTCATTTCCTATGTCGGTCATTTTTGACCAGGAGGAAGCTAAGTGTGACTATTTTTTATACGACCCTTTAACATATCAGAATAATCTCCTTGATTGTTTTGTGTGTTCATATAGGTAATACAACAAAAGTCACCAAGTTTCACCCCCATCCGATGAAGCAAAAAAATTAAACAATTCAAAACTTAAAAGTTTTCGGTCGTTTTCGGACGAAGAAGCCCAGAGGGTTAAGGGGGCATATCACTAAATTGTGTATAAATGAAATTACCTTTATTTAACCTGTGTTACATAAACTATTTTGAAAGGTAAATAACAAATGATAATAACACTGACTGTAAAAATATAATTAGGCCTACATTATTCTTTAATTATTGCAAATAACATCATTTGAATGTATTCAATACATGTATTTTTTTTTATTATTATTACAAATTAGAATTTCACAATAACCAGAGATTATGCTCCAGCTTGGATCCAGCCTGTCATGGCTCTGAACTGATGACAGGAAGCAATCGCAAGTGAACACTCTTTATTGTGTCAAAAGTACAACGAAGACAAGACAACAGGTGTGGATGGATGGCGCAGGGACTTCGATGGTCAGATCCAGGATTCGGGTGCAGTGGTGAGGTGATTCAATGGTGTCGATAATCCAGACAGAGACGATAATCACAGGAACACGAAAGCAGGAAGACAGGACTGGAAAGCCGACACGGGAGACATCAAACAACGATGAGTATATATAGAGTGATGAGATAGGCTGCAGCTGGTGATGAGATGATGATCAGCTGGAGCGGATCAGGTAATGACACTCAATCACGGCCACTACACACGCGCACTCATACAACAACATAAACACTAGACGAGAAGGAAACAATGAATTCATATACCGTGACAATACCCCTCCTCCTAAGAACGGTTGGGGATGAAAAACGGGATGAATCCTCCTGTACACTGGTAACACTGGTAACGTGTTGTGGGCATACTCCACCATGGACAGTTGTTGGCTCCATGAGGAAGGATTCTTGGAAACCAAACATCGCAACACTCTTTCCAGATCCTGGTTGGCTCTCTCGGTTTGACCATTGCTCTGGGGATGAAACCCTGAGGACAGACTAACCGTCGCTCCCAGTAATTTACAAAACTCTCGCCAAAATTAGGACACAAACTGTAGGGGACCCTGTCGGAGACCACGTCTATCGGAAGGCCATGTAAGCGAAAGACGGGATCTACGACGGTCAATGTGTCTCCTTAGCTGAGGGTAATTTGGTTAAGGGAATAATGTGAGCCGCCTTCGAGAATTGGTCCACCACGGTCAAAACGACTGTGTTACTGCGGGAGGGCGGTAATAAAATCTAGAGCGATATGGGACCAGGGTCTCGAAGGGACAGGCAGCGGTTGGAGTAACCCATCTGGGGGTCGATTGGAGGTCTTACCAGTGGCACAAACCGAGCAAGCCAAAACAAAATTGTGAATGTCACGAGCCATAAGTGGCCACCAGAATCTTTGCTTGACTAAGAAACTAGTGCGATTGACTCCCGGATGACAAGCCACGTTGGAGCAATGACCCCACTGGATGACGTCAGACCGTAATCCCTCCGGCGTTACCCATTCTAAGGCCGTCTTGAATCTTCGATTCGACCTCCCATGTGAGTGTGGAAACAAATAGGGTTTCGGGTAAAATGCACTCGGGAGTAAACGGGCGTTCGGAATGATAAAAAATACAAGATAAAGAGTCGGGTTTGATGTTCCTGGAACCCGGGCGGTACGAGAGAGAAAAATAAAAACAACCGAAAAAAAGTGCCCACCGAGCCTGCCTGGAATTCAATCTTTTGGCAGTTCTGATAAACTCTAGGTTCTTGTGATCAGTCCAGACAATAAAAGGTACCCCCGACCCCTCTAACCAGTTGCGCCATTCCTCCAAAGCTAACTTGACTGCCAACAACTCCCTGTTACCAATGTCGTAATTACGTTCGGCTGGGGATAAACGATGAGACAATAATACGCAGGGATGCATCTTGTCGTCTGCAGAAGAGCGTTGGGACTGCACTGCCTCTACCTACCTCTGACGCATCGACCTCCACCACGAACTGACATGAAGGATCAGGGGCAATAAGGATGGGGGCTGAAACAAAGCGGCCTTTCAGTTTCTTTCAGGCAAATTCCGCTGTGTCTGACCACCTGAACATAGTTCTGGGGGAGGTCAAGGCAGTCAGAGGCGCGGCTAGTTGGCTGAAATTGCTAATAAAACGCCGGTAGAAATTAGCGAACCCCAGAAACCTCTGTAGGGCCTTACGGGAATCTGGGCTTGGCCACTCTACCACAGCCTTAACCTTCTCAGGATCCATACGCACTCCTTCAGACGAAATGATGTACCCTAGGAAAGGAACAGACTGTGCATGAAAATCGCATTTCTCCGCCTTGACAAAAAGCCCATTCTCTAGCAACCTCTGAAGCACTCATCGGACGTGTTGCACATGTTCCTGGAGAGAAGAAAAAATCAATATGTCATCCAGGTAGACATATATGAACTGATCTATCATGTCTCGCAACACGTCATTGACAAGTGCCTGGAAGACTGCTGGGAAGTTGGACAGCCCGAACGGCATGACCAAATATTCAAAGTGCCCCCCGGGGGTGTTAAAAGCAGTCTTCCACTCATCCCCCTCCCTAATGCGAACCCAAATAAGCGTTACGCAAGTCCAATTTTGTGAAGACAGACGCTCGCTGCAACCTCACGAAGGCTGAAGACATCAACGGCAAAGGATAAGTATTTTTTACCGTGATGTTGTTCAACCCCCGGTTGTCAATACAAGGTCGCAGAGAACCGTCCTTCTTGAATCCAGTACGTATAAAGAAATAGTCTCGGAGTGATTGCCTGATGTGATGAGGGTGATGTCTTCAGTGATGAATGAAATGGTGGGGAGTTATTGACCGTTCAGTGCGTGTACAGCAATCTTGTGTGTGAGGGGCTTGAGGGGAATCTGAAACCTGTGTGCAAATGTATGGTCCATGAAATTACCCTCAGCCCCAGAGTCCAGAAGTGCTTTACAGTTGTGTTGGTGGACTGACCATCTTAGTCTTACCGGGAGGAGCGTCGATGTAGGTGAGGTCTTCTCGGCGGAGATCGCACCTGATAGTAGCCTCATACTTACTATCAGGCTTGACCTTTTACCGGGCAGATGTAAGCGCAATGTCCCGTTCCTCCGCAATAGAGACAAATGCCCTGGGATCTCCGCCTCTCCTTCTCCTCCCGGGAAAGCCGAGCTCGTCCTACCTGCATGGGTTCATGATCGTAGACGGGGCTGACCACGTCCCTGCCACTGGACCATGGACCCTCGACTCCTCCAAGCGTGCGGGTGGACGAGGCTTGTCGCTCGGCTCGTGATAGTCGAGCGCCCGCAGGGCCAAGTCAATAAGTCAGTTTAAAGACGTAGGGAGGTCCAGGGCGTAGATCTCCTTCTGGACGCGGTGAGCCAACCCATGCAGGAACATGTCCCACTGCGCCTCCTCGTTCCATTGACACTCTGCCGCCAGGGTTCGAAATTCGATTGAGAAATCAGCGACCGACCTTTCCCCTTGATGTAGGTCGGCCAGCACTCTGGTCGCCTCTCTCCCAGCGACGGCCCGATCGAACACCTGTCTCATCTCGGCGGAGAGTCTCTGGAACGAGGCGCAGCATGGGTCTTGGTTCTCCCACACCGCCATTCCCCATAGCGCCGCTCTCCCAGTCAACAGGGTTAAAACAAAGGCCACTTTGGCTTGTTCCGTGTTGAAAGTTCTGGGTTGGAGTGCAAAGTGCATAGAGCATCGGGTTAAAAATGCCCTACAGTAGATCGACTCACCAGAATAGGACTCCGGAAATGGTAGGCGGGGCTCCGACTGGGAAGGGCGCTCTGGTGTTGTGGGTAGAACGGCCACTGTGGGCGGCGCAGTGGGAGCTCGCAGAAGTTGGATTTGCTGGGTAAGCTCGGACACCTGCGCCACCAAGGATTGTACTGCACGACCCGTGTCATTGAGATTTCTCTCTTGCGAATCCATCCTCCGTACACTGTGGTGAATAAACTCTTCCAGCGACGCCGATGAAACACTCGCTGCTTCCATTCCTTGGTCAGATCTTTCTGTCATGGATCTGAACTGATGACAGGAAGCAATCGCAAGTGAACACTCTTTATTGGGTCAAAAGCACAACGAAGACAAGACAACGTGTGGGGATGGATGGCGCAGGGACTTCGATGGTAAGATCCAGGATTCGTGTGCAGTGGTGAGGTGATTCAATGGTGACGATAATCCAGACACAGAGACGATAATCACAGGAACACGAAAGCAGGAAGACAGGACTGGAACGCCGACACGGGAGACATCAAACAACGATCTGACAAATGGGATAAGACAACGGAGAGTATATATAGAGTGATGAGATAGGCTGCAGCTGGTGATGAGATGATGATCAGCTGGAGCGGATCAGGTAATGACACTCAATCACGCCCACTACACACGCGCACTCATACAACAACATAAACACGAGACGAGAAGGAAACAATGAATTCGAATACCGTGACACAGCCTCTTATGAAGACTTCAGATGACCCAACGCCTTTGAATAGATGAAACCTACCCTTGTTGCAAGGACTCCAGAACATCAAAGGGATGATTATACAAAAATGATCATTTTATCATTGCTTTAAACTGCACACTAATTTTGCTTAAATGCATGTATGATATTTGTAAATACAAATTTTTGCTATCTTATAACTGTACTTTCTGATATCATAAAATCCTATTGTGGTTTTGTAACATAGAAACCTGCATTTTCTGTAAAGCTGCTTTGAAATGATATGTATTGTGAAAAGCGTTAGAAAAATGTATTAATTAAATTGAATTGACTTGAAAGTGCCATTGCATTGTTACTGTACATTTGAAAGTTATGGACCCAATCTGACAATACAGAAGAGTTATCACATTGTTGGCCCATTTGGTTTCACTGATGCTTTATACCTTGCATCCATATTAATCACTAATCCAATTTTTGAGCAATTATTACTGTGGAATTCTTTTTTTATGAAGCTTTGAACTTGGCACTTTACTCAATGCACAATGAGCAGCCTATTGCATTTTCTGCCCATTTTGCGGCGCTGTTTCTCAGCCACCTCAGACGGTGCGTTAAATTGGACATAAGGTCATTATAGTGGAGCTACTCCTCTAACGAAATCCAAATTTTGAGCAATTTTTACTTTGGAATTCTTTTTTTATGAAGCTTTGAACTTGGCAGTCTACTCAATGCACAATGAGGCGCCTAATGCATTTTCTCCACTTTACTCAAGGAGCTGCTAATTGCATTTTCTGCCCAGTTCACGGCGCTGTTTCTCAGCTGCCTCAGAGGGTGCGTTAAGGTGGACATGAGAACCTTATAGTAGAGTTACTCCTCTAACAAAATCCAAATTGTGAGCACTTAGTGTAATTTTTTTTATGAAGCTTTGAACTTGGCACTTTACTGTCACGTGAGGTTGAAGCAGACGAGGTAGTAGGATCCATTTGCAGATTGACTTTATTTACACCACTCAGACTATACAAAGACAGACTCAGGAATCAGGAATAGAAGAACCAGCAACCAACAATAAGGACCCACAAAGACTGAACTAGACATACAGGCTTAAATACAAGGGTAAACGAGCTAACAAGATAATAAGAGGGTGTGGCTAATAGAAAACACCTGTGACAGACAAATAAACATAACGGGGAGCTGCTAAACATGAAACAAGACAGAAACACAGACTAGAGACATGCATGAAACACGACAGAAATACAAACTAGACTGTGACAAACATGAAACCAGACAGAAACACAGACTAGCCTTGTGACATAACCTCCCCCTTAAAGAGGGGATACCAGACACTCTTCAGCATATAGTCGAGGGTGGTGGTGAAACGGAGGCGTTCTTGGGGGAGGTGGGAGGGCCAGGTCAATAGAAAAAGGCACGACGTGAACATTCTCTTGTGCGGCAGGCACGGTGTGTACAGTCTCAGGTTCGATGGCCCTGACGTGTTCTGGACCAACTCAGGAACGCCCACCACAACGTGCTCAGGAACAGCCTCCTCAGCAGCGGGTTTAGGGACAGCTTCCTCTGCAGCGGGTTCAGGGACAGCTTCCTCCGCAGCGGCCTCAAGGACAGCTTCCTCCGCAGCGGGTTCAGGCGTGGTGGGCATGACATGCACTATGACAGGCTTCGGGAATAGTGTGAGCTTGTGGGGTTCCTCACTTGCAAAGCCCACCGTAAATGGCAATCCACTCAATAAAAGTGCGAACCCAATATATTGTGCAAGAGTGTAATGTGGGGTATCGTGAGGCATGAGGAAATACAGAAACTTATTAAGTCTCCGGCCAAACATGTCCTTTAAGTCCGTGTCCTTAAAGTTCACCCCAACGCAAAACTCAAAAAAAAAAAATCTCTCACATAATCCTCCATCAGGCGTTTGAGGTGAAAGCGACAATCTGCTGAATCCATGGTGAGGTGGGTCCTTCTGTTACGTGAGGTTGAAGCAGACAAGGTAGTAGGATCCATTTGCAGATTGACTTTATTTACACCACTGAGACTATACAAAGACGGAATCAGGAACAGAAGAACCAACATTAAGGACCCACAAAGACTGAACTAGACATACAGGCTTAAATACAAGGGTAAACGAGCTAACAAGATAACAAGAGGGTGTGGCTAATAAGAAACACCTGTGACAGACTAATAAACATAACGGGGAGCTGCTAAACATGAAACAAGACAGAAACACAGACCAGAGACATGCATGAAACACGACAGAAACACAGACTAGCCTTGTGACACTTTACTCAATGCACAAGCCACCTAATGCATTTTCTGCCCATTTCGCGGCGCTGTTTCTGTTTTGTAAATGATGAAGATTAATGAATTATTTTATTTAATGCTAGAAAACATTTATTTTCAGTTCTTCAAATCCAATTGTTATAATTTTTAGCACCATGGACAACGACAGAAATACATTTATACTTCAAATTCATGGGTGCATAACAAAATGCTAAAGTTAAAATGTCTGAAATTGTGTATGATGATAATCAAACATACTGGGTATAAGGGACCAGTGCGACTTTTAGCGCACCCTCTGAGGCGGCCGAGAAACCTGCGCTGCGAAATGGGCAGAAAATGCAATAGGCGGCTCATTGTGCATTGTGTAATGTGCCAAGTTCAAAGCTTCATAAAAAAAATCCACAGTAATATTTGCTTAAAATTTGGATTAGCGTTAGAGGAGTAGCTCTACTATAATGGTCTTATGTCCAATTTAACGCACCCTCTGAGGCGGCTGAGAAACAGCGCCGCAAAATGGGCAGAAAATGCATTAGGTGGCCCATTGTGCATTGAGTAAATTGCCAAGTTCAAAGCTTCATAAAAAAACATTCCACAGTAATAATTGCTCAATTTTAATTTCGTTAGAAGAGTAGCTCTGCCATAGGCCAATGTGCTCATGTCCTTCTTAACCCACCGTCTGAGGTGGCTTAGAAACAGCGTTGTGAATTGGGCAGAAAATGTATTAGGCGGCTCATTTGCATTGAGTAAAATGGCAAGTTCAAAGCTTAATAAAAAAAAATTCCACAGTAATAATTGCTCAAAATTTGGATGGAGGAGTATCTCTACTATAATGGACTCATTTGCACTTTAACGCACCCTCTGACATAGGTGAGACACAGTGCCGCTGTCACGTGTTGGGTTGGTGAGAGACGAGGATTCAGTTGCAGAGTAATTTATTAAATGACAGACAGGCAAGGTACAAACTCCAAAGCACTGAAACAAACGGGAAGGTACACAAGAAACACATATTTTGTACAACGAACCAGCACAGGACTGCAGAGTCAGACACAGGGAGATTAAATAGGGCAACAAACAAAAGAAGTAACAAGGCAGGCAGGTGGGGGAAATGAACCAATAACGAGATAACAAGATGGGCAGGGTTAGACAATAGACAGGAGAGCACATGGCACAAGGAAATAACATGACAGCCATGTGCTCACAACAGGGCAGACAAACACATGACAAACTGGGAGTGTCACAGCTCTGTCACAAAACCAAGAGAAAACCCAGACAAGGGTGACAGAACTGTGACACTACCCCCCCTCAAAGGGCGTTCCCAAGGAGGGACACCAAAAACAAGACAGGAACATCCAACGTGCAAGACCAACAGAAAACAAGACCAGCAGATCAAAACACAAGTACAGAGAGGGGAGGGAGGGAGAGGAGCCAGGGAGGGACGGGAGGGTTTGGATTCCTGGCTGTGACACCGGCTCAGGCACAGGAACCGACACCGGCTCAACACCGGCTCAGGCACCTCTGGATCGGCAGACGTGACGTGAACGGTATCTGGATCGGCAGACGTGACGTGAACAGTCTCTGGATCGGCAGACGTGACGTGAACAGTCTCTGAATGGGGCAACGGGACGTGGACAGATTTGGCCTTGATTGGTGGAATGGGTGCTGCCGGCAGGTCAAGCAGCTTGGGCGACGCCGGCAGGCCCAGGAGCTTGGACGGCACCGGCAGGGCCTTGAGCTTGGGTGGCGCTGGCAGGGCCTGGAGCTTGGGCGGCGCCGGCAGGGCAAGGAGTATGGAGACGGCCTGTGGGCTGACAGGAAGCACAGGAAGAACCCCCGAGCATTGCGGGACGCAGGACTCCCTCTTCCTCCTCCTCCGTCTCCGAGAGCGAGAGGGCGCTGGGCTGGACAGGACCAGCGGTGAAGGCTCTGGGCTGGACGGGACCAGCGGTGAAGGCTCTGGGCTGGATGGGACCAGTGGTGATGGCTCTGGGCTGGACGGGACCAGCGGTGAAGGCTCTGGGCTGGACGGGACCAGCGGCGAAGGCCCTGGGCTGGACAGGTACCGTGGTGATGGCTTTGTGCTGCGCGGAACCAGAGGCGAGAGCTTGGTGCTGGACGGGACCAGTGGCGAGGGCTTTGTGCTGGACAGGACCCGTGGTGATAGCCTTATGCTGGGCGGAACCAGTGGCGAAGGCTTCACGCTGGATTAGACCCGCGGTGAAGTCCTTATGCTGGGCGGAACCAGAGGTGGATGGAACTCAGGGTCGAGGAGGGTTCGAAGTGGAGAGTGATGCCGGGACTCACCTCTATCACCTCCTCTCCTGCGACCTCCTCGGGTCCCAGAAAACCTAGCCAACCGAGTTCTCTCAAAACACTGAGAATCAGTAGGGGTTTTAACATGGTTGCCAGTCGCAGTCCTGGGCTTACCTCCTCTCGGCTGACCGCCGGCTGCCATGGTCTCCTCATCCCTCTGAGCGCACCTGGCGAAATATTCGAACAAGGAGATCCCTTTCTCCTTCCCTGAAGGAAAAAGTTTGCTCTGCTGAATCCACATTATGGGTGGTTCGTTCTGTCACGTGTTGGGTTGACGAGAGACGAGGATTCAGTTGCAGAGTAATTTATTAAATGACAAACAGGCAAGGTACAAACTCCAAAGCACTGAAACAAACGGGAAGGTACACAAGAAACACGTAACTTGTACAACGATCCAGCACAGGACTGCAGACACAGGGAGATTAAATAGGGCAACAAACAAAAAGAGGTAACAAGGCAGGCAGGTGGAGGAAATGAACCAATAACAAGATAACAAGATGGGCGGGGTTAGACAATAGACAGGAGAGCACATGGCACAAGGAAATAACATGACAGCCCTGTGCTCACAACAGGCCAGACAAACACAAACACATGACAAACTGGGAGTGTCACAGCTCTGTCACAAAACCAAGAGAAAACCCAGACAAGGGTGACAGAACTGTGACAGACGCGAAATGGGCAGAAAATGTAATTGAAACCAAAAACTACAACTTATCCTATAACTGTACTGTCACATCTGTCAACTTCATGGGTGCAAAACTTCAAAATGCGCCAAAATTTTGTGCATGGTGACAGTCAAGCACAATGGGTATAAGGCCCCAGTGCAACTTTTAACGCACCCTCAAAGACAGCTGAAATATAGAGCCCCCAATTGAGCCAACAATGCAATGGCTCTTCTAACTGTACTATATCAACTTCATAGGTCCATAATTTCAAAATTATACAGTAAAAAAATCTAGAATTGTGCATGATTATATTCAAACACAGATGCAAGGTATTGAGCATCAGTGAAACCAAATGAGCCAACAATGTGAGAACTCTTCTGTATTGTCAGATTGGGTCCATAACTTTCAAATGTACAGTAATAATGCAAAGGAACTTTCAAGTCAATTCAATTTAATTAATACATTTGTATAACGCTTTTCACAATACATATCATTTCAAAGCAGCTTTACAGAAAATGCAGGTTTCTATGTTACAAAACCACAATATGATTTTATGAGATATCAGAAAGCAGTTATGAGATAGCAAAAATTTGTATTTACAAATTTCATACATTTAAGCAAAATTAGTGTGCAGTTTAAGGGTTAGGGTTAGGTAATAAAATGATCATTTTTGTATAATCATCTGTTTGATGTTCTGGAGTCCTTGCAACAAGGGTAGGTTTCATCTATTCAAAGGCGTTGGGTCATCTGAAGTCTTCATAAGAGGCTGGATCCAAGCTGGAGCATAATCTCTGGTTATTGTGAAATTCTAATTTGTAATAATAATTTAAAAAAATACATGTATTGAATACATTCAAATGATGTCATTTGCAATAATTAAAGAATAATGTAGGCCTAATTATATTTTTACAGTCAGTGTTATTATCATTTGTTATTTACCTTTCAAAAAAGTTTATTATTCTTTTCTGAAAATATAAACAATACAAACAGGGTCTCGAATAAGTGTGAATAAGTGAAAAAACACATGGTCCCTAAACATGTACAATAATTAAAGAATAATGTAGCGTTAGGCCAACTCAGTTTTGTGGTAACGTCGTTAGCCATGTTCTTCATGTACCGGCCTTTTGACAGCTTCGGCTGAAGTTGTCCTTGTGTTAATGGCCGTGTAATAACTTCTGTATGACCTGGCAATACATTTTTTTTGTAAGTGTGTCTATAATGTGTTTCGCTAAACTGATTTTATTTCGGGTGCGGGTCGGGTGTTGGTTCTATTTTAAGTGGGTCGGGTCGGGTGAGGATTTTAGTGCTGCTGTCGGAAAAAACGGGTAGAATGAGGTTTTAACCACTGCGGGATACGAGCGGGTGCGGATTAACAAAATCGGAACCGTGCAGCTCTCTGACACAATGCCACAGATGTCGCAAGTTTTGAGGGAGTGTGCAATTGGCATGCTGACTGCAGGAATGTCCACCAGAGCTGTTGCTCATGAATTGAATGTTAATTTCTCTACCATAAGCCGTTTCAGAGAATTTGGCAGTAGGCTACATCCAACCGGCCTCACAACCGCAGACCATGTGTAACCACACCAGCTTCTTCACCTCCAAGATCGTCTGAGACCAGCCACCCCGGACAGCTGCTGCAACAATCGGTTTGCATAACCAAACAATTTCCGCACAAACTGTCAGAAACCGTCTCAGGGAAGCTCATCTGCATGCTCGTTGTCCTCATCGGGGTCTCGACCTGACTGCAGTTCGTCGTTGTAACCGACTTGAGTGGGCAAATACTCACATTCGATGGCGTCTGGCACTTTGGAGAGGTGTTCTCTTCACGGATGAATCCCGGTTTTCACTGTACAGGGCAGATGGCAGACAGCGTGTATGGCGTCGTGTGGGTGAACGCTTTGCTGATGTCAACGTTTTGAACCGAGTGGCCCATGGTGGGCCTTGTCCACACGGACACGGGTATTTTTATAACCAGAGTCTTTTCCTCCTGCGTTTAAAAAAAAATCCCATCCACACATGCTCGGTTTAAAAAAAAATCTCTGTCTACATGAAAACGCAAAAACACGCTATCAAGCGCTGTCAAGAGCATGCCACACCAGCAGGCGGCGATATAACCCTAACCGTAAAGCCACATTGGCCAATCAGAAGCCTAACAAAAAGTTATTACCGGTTCTGGTAGGCGGATAATGGCGCACAATCTGACGTCAAACACAGCGGAAAACGCACACTCTGACGTCGCAAGGCAAAAACCCCGGTTTTATACACGACAACACTGTAACCGGCGTTGCTGAAAATCCTCACCCTGGCAGGGGTTTTAAAAAATGTTCGGTTTCAGTGACCTGATACTGCGTTTCCATGTGGACGAACGGCCGAACCGCGCAACAAAAAAAAAAAAAAAAGTCACAGTTATAAAAATACCCATGTCCGTGTGGACAAGGCCTTTTATTGTGACCAGCCTAAGTCACACCTGTGCAATAATCATGCTGTCTATCAGCATCTTGATATGCCACACCTGTGAGGTGGATGGATTATCTCGGCAAAGGAGAAGTGCTCACTAACACAGATTTAGACAGATTTGTGAACAATATTTGAGAGAAATAGGCCTTTTGTGTACATAGAAAAAGTCTTAGATCTTTGAGTTCAGCTCATGAAAAATGGGTGAAAAAACAAAATTGTTGCGTTTATAATTTTGTTCAGTGTATATATATGTTACATGTATGCCCTGTGTTTCCCCCGTTCTTTGTGTATTTGGTTCAGTCCTGTTTCCAGTTTCCCGCTCCTCGTTAGTGTTTAGTTTATTCACCTGTGTCTAGTTCATTTGCCCCAGCTGTGCCTTGTTTCCCTAATCTGTTCTCTGTGTATGTAAACCCTGTGTTCTCCCTCACTCCTTGTCGGTTCTCGTTTGTGAAAGGTGTGTGTATGTTACCTGTGCATCCTTTGCCTGCCTGTATCAGTTTGATTTATTAGTAAAGTATATTGTTTTTGGAAATCCTGATCTCCTCGTGCTTCCTGCCTACACCCAACCGTAACAGAAGAATTGACCAAAAGACAAGCGTGATGGCTGAAGACAGACTCTTCAACTTGCAACAGAATGGCCGTTCGTTGGAGAGGTATGTAGAGGAGTTCCTGGAGGTTTCCCATCTAGTGAACTGGGGTGATTCCACTATTAACGGCTGCTTCCGGTTGGGACTGGACGATGATAATTTATTCCATTTCATCTCCGTGGAGGATTGTTATAAATCCGTCCCGGACTTTATTAATTATGTCCTAGAATTTCATGGTTCTGATTTCCTCGTTGACTATGCAGAGGATAGTCAAAATTATCGTCCAGTCCCCATCCAGAAGTATGTAGACGCCCCAGTTCACCTCGATCCGAAACCCGCTGCATACCTCTCCAAGAACTCCGTGTCCCTTGCTGCACCCGAGATGCCCGAGCCTGAGCTCCCCTGCAGCCCTGCCGAGCCTGAGCTCCCCTGCAGCCCTGCCGAGCCTGAGCTCCCCTGCAGCCCTGCCGAGCCTGAGCTTCCCTGCAGCCCTGCCGAGCCTGAGCTTCCCTGCAGCCCTGCCGAGCCTGAGCTTCCCTGCAGCCCTGCCGAGCCTGAGCTTCCCTGCAGCCCTGCCGAGCCTGAGCTTCCCTGCAGCCCTGCCGAGCCTGAGCTTCCCTGCAGCCCTGCCGAGCCTGAGCTTCCCTGCAGCCCTGCCGAGCCTGAGCTTCCCTGCAGCCCTGCCGAGCCTGAGCTTCCCTGCAGCCCTGCCGAGCCTGAGCTTCCCTGCAGCCCTGCCGAGCCTGAGCTTCCCTGCAGCCCTGCCGAGCCTGAGCTTCCCTGCAGCCCTGCCGAGCCTGAGCTTCCCTGCAGCCCTGCCGAGCCTGAGCTTCCCTGCAGCCCTGCCGAGCCTGAGCTTCCCTGCAGCCCTGCCGAGCCTGAGCTTCCCTGCAGCCCTGCCGAGCCTGAGCTTCCCTGCAGCCCTGCCGAGCCTGAGCTTCCCTGCAGCCCTGCCGAGCCTGAGCTTCCCTGCAGCCCTGCCGAGCCTGAGCTTCCCTGCAGCCCTGCCGAGCCTGAGCTTCCCTGCAGCCCTGCCGAGCCTGAGCTTCCCTGCAGCCCTGCCGAGCCTGAGCTTCCCTGCAGCCCTGCCGAGCCTGAGCTTCCCTGCAGCCCTGCCGAGCCTGAGCTTCCCTGCAGCCCTGCCGAGCCTGAGCTTCCCTGCACGCCTGCCGAGCCTGAGCTTCCCTGCACGCCTGCCGAGCCTGAGCTTCCCTGCACGCCTGCCGAGCCTGAGCTTCCCTGCACGCCTGCCGAGCCTGAGCTTCCCTGCACGCCTGCCGAGCCTGAGCTTCCCTGCACGCCTGCCGAGCCTGAGCTTACCTGCACGCCTGCCGAGCCTGAGCTTACCTGCACGCCTGCCGAGCCTGAGCTTACCTGCACGCCTGCCGAGCCTGAGCTTACCTGCACGCCTGCCGAGCCTGAGCTTACCTGCACGCCTGCCGAGCCTGAGCTTACCTGCACGCCTGCCGAGCCTGAGCTTACCTGCACGCCTGCCGAGCCTGAGCTTACCTGCACGCCTGCCGAGCCTGAGCTTACCTGCCCGCCAGAGCCTGAGCCCGTCGCCTGCCCACCAGAGCCTTCTCCGCTGGTCCCGTCCAGCCCTTCAGAGCCTTCTCCGCTGGTCCCGTCCAGCCCTTCAGAGCCTTCTCCGCTGATCCCGTCCAGCCCTTCAGAGCCTTCTCCGCTGGTCCCGTCCAGCCCTTCAGAGCCTTCTCCGCTGGTCCCGTCCAGCCCTTCAGAGCCTTCTCCGCTGGTCCCGTCCAGCCCTTCAGAGCCTTCTCCGCTGGTCCCGTCCAGCCCTTCTGAGCCTTCACCGCTGGTTCCATCCAGCATAGCCGGGCCTTCACCGCTAACCCAGCCAGAGACTTTCCATGTCCCTTCTGCCCACCCAGAGACTGTCCCAGAGCCTGTGATTCCCCCCAAGAAAGTTTTGGGGGGGGGGATATAGGCCACCCGAAGGTGCGTCTCCGCCATGGCCGCCCGAAGGTGCGTCTCCGCCATGGCCGCCCGAAGGTGCGTCTCCGCCATGGCCGCCCGAAGGTGCGTCCCCGCCATGGCCACCCGAAGGTGCGTCTCCGCCATGGCCGCCCGAAGGTGCGTCTCCGCCATGGCCGCCCGAAGGTGCGTCTCCGCCATGGCCGCCCGAAGGTGATTCTCCGCCATGGCCGCCCGAAGGGGATTCTCCGCCATGGCCGCCCGAAGGGGATTCTCCGCCATGGCCGCCCGAAGGGGATTCTCCGCCAGGACCGCCCGAGGGGTGGTCACCTACTCCGCCATGGCCCCCTGACCAGCCTGCTCCGCCCTGGAGGCTTCCTGCTCAGGGTAGGCCACGCCCTCGTCAGCCTCCAGGGCGCCCGCCCCCCCACCCCTATTGAAGTTATACGGCGCGAGGACGCGCCTTTTTGGAGGGGGCGTAATGTTACATGTATGCCCTGTGTTTCCCCCGTTCTTTGTGTATTTGGTTCAGTCCTGTTTCCAGTTTCCCGCTCCTCGTTAGTGTTTAGTTTATTCACCTGTGTCTAGTTCATTTGCCCCAGCTGTGCCTTGTTTCCCTAATCTGTTCTCTGTGTATGTAAACCCTGTGTTCTCCCTCACTCCTTGTCGGTTCTCGTTTGTGAAAGGTGTGTGTATGTTACCTGTGCATCCTTTGCCTGCCTGTATCAGTTTGAGTTTGATTTATTAGTAAAGTATATTGTTTTTGGAAATCCTGATCTCCTCGTGCTTCCTGCCTACACCCAACCGTAATATACACATACATACACACTTACAGACCAGGACACAGCTGTGCAAGAGTGTGTTCCCATTCAGTGTTGTTTTGGGAAATAAATTGTATGGAAGCAAAGCCATGGCGAATGTTCCATTAAAACCACAATGGGAGTTAAAGTGACTGGCTGATTGGGCAGACTCATGCTATATTTGTGGAAAATCAATGCTATTGTGGCAAAGGTCACCGAAAGCATTAATGAGATTAATTTTGAAAAAGTAAAATATGAACAATAAAGAAATTTTCAATCTTTTTCAAATTTCTATTCATGGGTGACTAAAAAGTAACCAAATTAATGGGATGTGATTCCTTTCACGCTGATGCAGCAAGGTCAGTAATGTTTCCTACCTTTTCTTTTCTGCACCATATATTAGAAAAGACTCAAATATTTGCCTCAGCTGTGATCATAAAACATACTCTCTGACCTTGGATGTACAAACAAACCAAATTAGCGTGATCTTATTTAATAGACATATTATTGATAATGTAAAGACTTCCAAGCATAAAGCCTGCTCTATTTGTTTCCTCGCCATTGACTACTGTATTTGCCCAAATACGTTGGCGATTGAAGAAATATTTTGCATAATGTTTATTATTATTTTATAAATGTATATTTTAATATTTTTTTATTATAAAATTATAAAATTATTCTATTTTAGTATATTGTCAGTGGAAGTTATTTTATGAAAAAATACTTTTATTAAAATCATTTTATAAATGCACTCTTTTTAATTATTCTTACACTGTAAAAAAATATATTTTCATGATTTGTTATCACAACATTTTTTATTTTGTCAAATCAACTTCGATCATTTCTGTGAGTATTAAGTGACATCAACAGGCCTAATATGCACAAAAACATTTTTAAGCCTTTTTAAATATTTACGCAATTAAATTAATAGTGAAATTCAATCAAATTGAATTGAATAATCCTTACATATTTTAATTGAACAATATAAATTATTCAATTAAAATATTTAATGATTATTCAATTCAATTTGATGGAATTTTACTATTAATTAAATTTAGATTGTGTATGTGTAAATAAAAAAAAAGCTTAATTTTTTTTAGTGTGGTTTTTATCATTGGTTGTCACCATTTTAATGCAAAATGTTTTCATTTTGACTTTGATTTCAATTTCAACCACTGAAAAGTCTGCTTAAAGCATAATGATTGTTGGTTGCCTATTTTGAGATTGGCTAAGGGCCTACTTCAGTCACCTTATGCCTTTCTTCAATTTGTAATAGGAAAATAAATGATAGTCTATTGAATACTCACACATACTTCCACCAATTTTGATTTGAGCTAGTTTTGCAATCCAATTTCTTGGAAAAATTACATCTAATAACGTTCCCACAAACAAAGCAGTATTTAAGCCTGCACAAATGCAGCTTTTATAGAATAGGTAACCCTCAACCTATTTCATAGACATCAACCTACTGTCAAAACAAAGCCCCCCCAACACAAGTTTCTCTGCACCTGTTCCTCAATCCTCACACACACACACACACACAAACCTCCTCTGCACCTGCTTCCCAGGGCATCGTGATGATTCCGGTGGTGTAGCAGAAAAAATCTTCACTCAATGATTGGGGAAAAGGGGTTGGTGGGTGGGCTTGACTTCTGCAGCTGGTCAGTTACTCTTCTGTGAAGGGCAGAAAGACAGACAAAGAGCCGAGCTGCCTAAAACAGCCAAACAAATCAACAGCATCCTATGAATTCTCATGTAGAATAAAGACTGGAAGTCTTTGCTGCCTTCCTAACTAAAGCATCAGGTTTTCACTGACCATTTTATTCACCCTTGGTTCCTGATTTTAAGAACTTCCTGACCTCCTTTTTTTAAATCATAAAAAAGGTGTATGACATTCCTCTGACAAAACCCTTGCCATAAAAACAGTCATTATGCTCTGCTGTGGATTTCAATTTGACAAAATGACAGTAGTATGACTGAATCTAACAGAATGGAATTTTTTAAGAGCGGAGAACAAAAACAAAACAGAGCTGAATAATAAAGCTTACAATAACAAAAAGGGCTAATAAAAAAAAATTATAAATGGCAACAGATTCACAGCAATGAATTCTTACATGAACCTTGTTTGTGAATGTCATGTACAGCATCTGTCATATATCTGTTTTTGATAGAGTAGTAGTTTTCACTTTTTGTATGAAATAGGGGAGATGGGGTCTAGTTGCCTCATAGGAAAGGTGTGAATTTTCCATAAATGATTTTCGCATATACTTTAATTGTCATAAATTCATGCAGTATTTGTTTAAAAAAAAACAATGGTTTGATACTTTGTAAGTTCTCTTACGAGAGGTTCTCTCGTATTGCGTAAGCTAGCTTACGCTACGGGAAAGATTCATCTTTTCTGAGAAATTGAAGCCAAAAATTATCCTATAATTTTTTATCCATTGTCAACGCAGTTTAGCTGCAGCAGACCATGAGCGGGCTAGCTAGCAGCTCATTGGTTCGCTCACAGAGAACTGCTTAAGCCTATGAGGAGACGCAGATGAACTCTCGGCCAATGAGAGTCTGACATGCTCTCATTGCGTCAGAGCCCGCCGAAACGGGCGTGGTCAGAGAGTATATCTTGGCGTCCCAGGCTGTCAACTTAGATTTTTAATTTCTTCAGCGAGCTACACGCATCTGCTGATCCTGAGAAAAGCCGCCGTCGTTGAAAAGGCAACTCTAGCGAGCATCTGGGAGACTGAGGAAGCCGGCCGTCTTCGCCACCTTCAGCCGTCCTGCGAGCTAGCGCCATCCGACGGATTTGTATCCTTTTTACAAAAGCTTCCTTTATTATAGTGTTTCTAAAAGAGCCGAGCGTCTTTTTAAAGATGTCTCGTAAATCCTCCTGCGGTTCTTGCCGCGCTCCCCTCGAGACTGGAGACCGCCACGTCATCTGCGCTCTCTGCCTCGGATTGGAGCACGCCGAGCTCGCCCTCGCCGATGGCGGCTGCGATCTCTGCGAGGAGATGCCGTTGTCGACCCTGCGGGCTCGACTTCAGGCCACTAAAGTTGCTTCCGCGCCGCCTCTGACTTCGCCGCGGAAGAAGAAACGCGGCTCTCAGAGGCCGCCGGAACCCCAGCTAGAAGCGTTCATCTCGCCGGAGCCTGTCGCCTCCCGCTCTCCTTCTCCGCCACTTCCAGATGTACAGTTGCCGCCGAGTGGCCGCTCTGTAACCTCCGATGACGCCGCGGACATCAAGGAAACCTGTTCGCTTCTCGCTTCAGACAGTGAGGAATGGTCCGGTTCTCACGCCTCCTCAGCCCGAGAATCCTCTGGGACCCGCGCTGGAATCGAAGAGGAATTAGTGCGCCTCCTCTCACAGGCCGTCGAACGCCTCTGACTCGATTGGTCCCCTCCCCCCGAGCAGACCATCAACCGTATGGACGGCAGCTACTTCCGCCAGCGCTCGACTCCCGTCACTAAACGGGCCGCGCCCTTCCTGCCTGAAATGCACGCGGAACTCACGAAGTCCTGGAATGCTCCACTCTCTGCCAGAACTCGCTCTGACTCTTCCGCCCCGCTTCGCGTTGTGGACGGAGCCGCAGAAAAGGGGTATCTCTCCATTCCCCCTGTAGAGGACCTGGTCGCAGCACATTTATGCCCGCCTTCCACAAGATGGCGCTCATCACCTGTGCTTCCCTCTAAAGCCTGCAGAGCGACTTCGAGCTTTCACGCCCGCGCTTACTCAGCCGCCGGTCAAGCAGCCTCTGCACTCCACTCCATGTCCGTCCTTCAGATTCTACAGGGCGATTTACTTCGTGAATGGGACGAGAGCGGAAAAAATCCCCCCTCAGTCGCGGATTTAAGGAGCGCCACGGACATTGCCCTTCGCGCTACAAAATCTGCTGCGCAAGCCCTAGGGAAATGCATGGCCGCCATTTTTGTGTCTGAAAGACATCTTTGGCTCACACTCGCCGACATGGGAGATTCTGAGCGCGCCGCCTTTCTCAACGCCCCGCTCTCTCCATCCGGCCTCTTCGGATCTGCCGTCACGGGTATCGTCGACCGTTTCTCCGAAGTGCAGAAAGCTTCCCAGGCCATGAATCTCTTTCTGCCTCGTCGCGCTAGCTCCTCTGCAGGCCGCTCACGTGACCAGCCTCCTGCATGAGCCCCACCCCAGCGCCCAGCTCAGCACAGCCAGACTTTTCAGCGACGCCAGGGCGGCCGCCCTCGTTCTCGCTCTGACAGCCGCCACAGACCGCCGCCACAGACCGCCGCCTCCCGGGGGCCTCGGCCTCGGATCGCGCTGAAACCTGATCACTCGAAGTCTGCCTAGCACAGCTGAGAAAAAGACGGCGCTCTCCCGCCGCGGCCGGACCGCCGTCAAAGTTTCGCCCTCTGTTAGTCCCCGCTCACGCGACTACTACAGCTGTGTACACCGCCATTACCAAGCCGGTCTCCCTTCCCGCTTGCATTAGCGA
Organism: Tiaroga cobitis; assembly: GCA_030578255.1. Classification (NCBI taxonomy): domain Eukaryota; kingdom Metazoa; phylum Chordata; class Actinopteri; order Cypriniformes; family Leuciscidae; genus Tiaroga; species Tiaroga cobitis. The sequence continues at coordinate 24,306,516 of CM060610.1, forward strand.
AAACGCCGTTGTCACGGCGACTCAGAGAAATCTCAAAATGAGCATAAAAGCCTCTTGTGTAGAAAATGTGCCCACAACACTGTGTTCACTCATACACAGAAGCACTTCAGTGTCTCACACAGAGTCCACTCTCATAAAGCGGTTCCAACCCACTCGAGTTTCAGAGTGCACAAGCGCGCCCACGAGCCCGTGTGCGCGTCCCCCCTCTGCTCACTCTGTTACACGGCCCATAAACTCCTCTCTGAGTGTAAGTCCCGCTGTCATAAACAATATGAGCGCGCTCACGCAGCCCGCTATGTGGAACGACGGGGACCATGTAGCCATTCACCCCCTAGCGTTACGCTTCAAAGCGTGGGAAGCTATTCCGGGAATTTCCCAGTGGGTGCTACACACAATAAGGCTAGGCTATCGCTTACAGTTTCACCGTCGCCCTCCACGTTTTCGAGCGCGGCTAGAAACTACTGTGAACCCAGAAGCAGTGACGCTGCTCCGTTCAGAGATAGCAAAACTATTGTGCAAAAGGGCTATAGAGAGAGTTCCTCTGTCTATGAGCGAGTCGGGGTTTTACGGCCGTTATTTCCTTGTCCCCAAGAAGGACGGCGGCCTCAGACCAATCTTAGACCTCAGATTTCTGAACAAAGTTCTCATGAAGAGACCGCTCAAAATGCTCACGATCAGAAAACTCCTCGCGCACGTGCGCCAGGGGGACTGGTTCATTTCACTAGATCTGAAAGATGCTTACATTCAGATTCAGATAAATCCCCTTCACAGGCCATTCTTACGTTTCGCCTTCGAAGGCCAGGTTTATCAATACACCGTCCTTCCGTTTGGCCTATCCTTAGCACCCCGTACGTTCACGAAGTGCATGGATGCGGCGCTCGCCCCCCTCCGGAGTCAGGGGCTGCGAATACTGAACTATTTGGACGACTGGCTGATTTTGGCACAATCACAGAGAGAGCTACTGTCTCATCGTACAGTTCTCCTCGACCATCTGAAAGCTTTGGGCCTCTCTGTCAACTGGACAAAGAGCGCACTACATCCCAGTCAGACTATCTCCTTCTTGGGTATAGAGCTAGACTCGGTCACGATGACGGCTCGTCTGTCAACACAGCGTGCGCGCCGTGTTCAGCGTTTCGCCGCATCTTTTCAGATGAACAGACTCACACCTCTGAAAACTTTTCAGAAGGCGTTGGGTTACATGGCCTCAGCCTGCGCGGTGCTCCAGCTGGGGTTACTGCGCATGCGCCCGCTTCAGTTCTGGTTGAAGAGCCGTTTGTCTCACCGTGCGTGGACCACGGGCCGCCAGCTGATAAAGGTAACGCAGACCTGTATCACAGCTCTGCAGCCATGGACTGTGGCAGAATGGTTTCAGCGGGCGTTTCCATGGGGACCTTTTCTCGCCGAAAAGTCATCTCGACAGACGCATTCCAACACGGGTTGGGGTGCGGTCTGCGAGGGCTCACCGGCCTTCGGTCCCTGGTCAGCTCAAGAGAGCCTCCTCCACATAAACTGTTTGGAGATGTTGGCGGTCGAGAACGCGCTCACGCGCTTTCTCCCGCGCATTCATGGTCACCACGTACTGATCCGTTCGGACAATATAGCCGTGGTCTCCTATCTAAACCGTCAGGGCGGAGTCAGATCCAGGATTCTCTTCCGGCTGACAGAACGTATCTTAGTTTGGTCTCAGTGTCACCTGCTCTCGCTCAGAGCGACGCACGTGCCGGGCCATCTGAACGACGGTCCAGACAGTCTGTCCAGGAACCCCATTCCCCCCGGGGAATGGTCCCTGCACACTTGTACAGTTCAAAAGCTATGGCGGATATTCGGCAGAGCAGAGGTGGACCTCTTCGCCTCAGAGGAGAACACCCACTGCCCAATATTTTTCACAAAGAGCGTGGACGCACTAGCCCAGACCTGGCCCAGCCGCCCGCTTTATGCTTTCCCTCCGGTTTCTCTGCTACCACAGGTGCTTCAAAGAATCAGGGAAACACGCCACTCGGTGCTCCTCATAGCCCCGCGTTGGGAGGGTCAGACTTGGTTCCCGGAGCTCACTCAGTTGTCACAGACAGCCCCGTGGCCCATCCCAGTCAGAGCAGATCTCCTCTCCCAAGCTCGTGGCACGATCTGGCATCCCCACCCAGAGCGCTGGGCGCTACATGCGTGGGTGATCAACGACTACCCGTTGCTTTGCCAGAGGGAGTGTTAAACACGATCATGCAGGCTAGAGCGGCTTCTACTAGAAGGCTCTATGCGTCTAAATGGTCTGTGTTCTCTAAATGGTGCACCGACAGAAAATTGGACCCACGGTCATGCGAGGTTCCTTCCTTGCTAGTTTTTCTCCAGGAGATGTTGGACAAGGGCAGGTCCCCGTCCACTCTCAAGGTGTATGTGGCAGCCGTCGCAGTGTTTGTTGAACCCCGGCGCGGCCAGTCACTGGGCAAAAACGACTTGGTCACCCGCTTCCTCAGGGGAGCTAGAAGGATGAACCCCCCACACCCCCCTTCGGTGCCGATTTGGGACCTTTCCATAGTTCTCGAAGCTATGAAAGCCCCCCCATTCGAACCGTTAAACACCGTGGACCTCAAATACCTTTCGCTCAAAGCCGTTTTTCTGCTCGCGCTCGCGTCAGTAAAACGTGTGGGAGACCTTCACGCGCTGTCCACTAGCGCTTCCTGTCTCGAGTTTGGGCCCAATGACTCCTTTGTCGTTCTCAAACCTAGACATGGTTATGTCCCAAAAGCTATTGGTACCCCGTTCAGGGCACAAGTTATTTCCCTATCGGCTCTGCCTGCATCCGATAGCGAATCTGACGCTAATCTCCTGTGCCCGGTCAGGGCCCTGAGATTATACATTACCCGCACTGCTCCGGTCAGACGATCCGAGCAGCTTTTCGTTTCGTTCGGTGGGCGCACCAAAGGGTTGGCCGCCTCGAAACAGACTCTATCAAGATGGATAGTTGATGCCATTGCAGCCGCATACGCATCAAAAGACCTGCCATGTCCTCTGGGCGTCAGGGCTCATTCCACTAGAGGCATGGCCTCATCGTGGGCATGGTCCAGCGGAATTTCCATTCACGACATTTGTGTGGCAGCGGGATGGGCTTCCCCCTCCACCTTTGTCAGATTTTACAACCTGGAAGTTCCTGCCTTGCAGGCTAAACTACTAGCAGTCTAGTATGTTACAGCTCTTCTGGTTAAGCTGCACTATAGGGAGTTACTCACACAGACCGGTTTCGCTCTGTCCCTCTCTTTCATGTGCTTATGTACGACACAATCACCGGCCCGCTCTGCTGGCCTTTGTCACATGTACATATATTTATTCCCACTCATAAGGGCCCCCCCGGGTCTCCCCTGGGACTCGTAGTGGATGCTTAGCACGCACGGCGTTGACCAGGTGTTCCCGTAGCGTAAGCTAGCTTACGCCATACGAGAGAACCTCTCGTAAGAGAACGAATCGGTTACCTAACGTAACCTCGGTTCTCTCTAGATGAGGGAACGAGTATTGCGTTCCTGGCCGTGCTTGTGCTACTAGCGTTCTCGCTTCATTCTATGAAAAACCAGAGTTGACAGCCTGGGACGCCAAGATATACTCTCTGACCACGCCCGTTTCGGCGGGCTCTGACGCAATGAGAGCATGTCAGACTCTCATTGGCCGAGAGTTCATCTGCCTCTCCTCATAGGCTTAAGCAGTTCTCTGTGAGCGAACCAATGAGCTGCTAGCTAGCCCGCTCATGGTCTGCTGCAGCTGAACTGCGTTGACAATGGATAAAAAATTATAGGATAATTTTTGGCTTCAATTTCTCAGAAAAGATGAATCTTTCCCGTAGCGTAAGCTAGCTTACGCAATACTCGTTCCCTCATCTAGAGAGAACGATACTCGGTTACTAACGTAACCTCGGTTCTCTCTAGAGAGGGAACGAGTATTGCGTAAGTTTAGCTTACGCTACGGGAAAGATTCATCTTCTCGAGATATTGAAGCCAAAAAATTATCCTTAATTTTGTATTCATTGTCAACGCAGTGCAGCAGCTAGCAGACCTAGAGCAGGCCATCTCGCGTGCTTATTGGCTGCCCTGCTGGCATCTGCTGCAGCCTACCAGTGAGCCCCGCGTGACGTCACGCCCAATGAAGGGCGCTCGCGCCTTCATAGCGTCACAGCCCGCCAGAATGGGCGTGGCTTAGCGTATAAAAGAAGGGGCTGTAGGCTGACTTCCCTGGTTTTTCGACAACTGAAGCGAAGTCGCTCGTGGCGCGAGCACGGCCGGTTACGCAATACTCGTTCCCTCTCTAGAGAGAACCGAGGTTACGTTAGTAACCGAGTATCGTTCTCTTACGAGAGGTTCTCTCGTATTGCGTAAGTTTAGCTTACGCTACGGGAACACTTTGTCAACGCCGTGCGCGCCAAGCATCCACCATGAGACCCCGAACTTTCAGGGGAACCCTGTAAGGTGGAGAATAAGGTGGCCAGCCACGCGGGCCATCACTTGTACATACGCACACATAGGGAATACAGAGCAGCGCGCCGGTCTGTATAGGCACATGGCACATACCCTACTTAGTGCAGCTCAACCAGGAGAGCTGAGTCATGTGAGAGTGATCTGAGCAGGATGTCTGGGCAGAATACACCTCCCTTTTAACTGACAACAGTTTAGCCTGCAAGGCAGGAACTTCTAGGTTATAAAACCTGACAGAGGTAGACGGGGAGCTCCAGCCCGCCGCTACACAAATGTCATGGATAGAAAGTCCACTGGACCATGCCCACGAAGAGGCCACGCCTCTCGTGGAATGAGGCCTGATGCCCAGAGGGCATTGCAGACCTTTTGACGCGTAAGCGGCTGCTATAGCGTCCACTATCCATCTGGACAGGCTCTGTTTCGAGGAGGCGAGACCCTTGGTGCGCCCACCGAACGAAACAAGCAGCTGTTCCGAACGCCTGAATAAGGCGGAGCGCGTAATGTAAAACCTCAGTACTCTGACAGGGCAGAGGAGGTTCACATCACTTTCGCTGTCAGATGCTGGCAGAGCTGACAACGAGATAACTTGCGCTCTGAACGGAGTGCCCATCACTTTAGGAACGTAGCCATGTCTAGGTCTGAGGATGACTTTAGAGTCATACGGCCCGAACTCAAGACACGATGCGCTGACAGACAGCGCATGCAGGTCCCCCACACGTTTTACTGACGACAGTGCAGTCAGAAAGACGGTTTCAGTGATAGATATTTCAACCCCACGGAGTTTAGTGGTTCGAAGGGAAAAGCTTTCAGGGCCTCTAGGACCAGTGAAAGATCCCACATGGGAACCGACGGGGGGCGCGGCGGGTTCATCCTCCTAGCTCCTCTAAGGAAGCGGATGACCAACTCATGTCTTCCTAATGACTGGCCGTGCGTCGATTCTGCGAACGCTGCCACGGCCGCCACGTATACTTCGAGTGTGGATGGGGACCTTCCCTTATCCAACAGCTCTTGTAGGAAGGAGAACAGATGCGCCACCCCGCATGTCCGCGGGTCCAGACCTCTGTCCGTGCACCATCCAGAGAACACCGACCATTTAGACGCGTAGAGCCTTCTCGTGGAAGGGGCTCTAGACTGCGTGATCGTGTTCATTACTCCTTCTGGCAGGGCAACGAGTACCCGTTGATCAACCATGCGTGCAGAGACCAGCGCTCTGGATGGGGATGCCAGATCGTGCCGCGAGCCTGAGAGAGGAGATCTGTCCTCACCGGAATAGGCCACGGAGCTGTATGTGACAGCCGTGCTAGCTCCGGGAACCAAATCTGATTCTCCCAACGCGGGGCTATGAGGAGCACCGAGTGGCGCGTTTCCCTGATTCTCTTGATCACCTGTGGTAACAGAGAGACCGGAGGGAAAGCATATAGCCGGAGGCTGGGCCAAACATGGGCCAGCGCGTCCTCGTCCTTCGAGAAGAACGTCGGGCATTGAGCGTTGTCTTTTGACGCAAATAGGTCGACTTCCGCCCTGCCGAATAGGCGCCACAGCTTCTGGACCGCTTGGGGGCCCAGGGACCATTCCCCTGGGGGAACGTTGTCCCTGGACAGTTTGTCTGGGCCGTCGTTCAAATGGCTAGGCACATGCGCCGCCCTCAGCGAGGGCAGGTGCATCTGCGACCAAATAAGGAGGCGTTCCGTCAGATTGCAGAGATTTCTGGATCTGACACCGCCCTGACGGTTTACATAGGATACCACAGACATGTTGTCCGAGCGGACAATAACATGTTGGTCCTGTATGAACGGGAGGAAGCGTTTCAGCGCATTCTCGACCGCTATCATCTCCAGACAGTTTATGTGAAAACACCTCTCTTGGTCTGACCACTGGCCGAAGACCGGTCTGCCCTCGAACAGCGCGCCCAAACCCCAGTTGGACGCGTCTGTCGAAATGACTTTCCGATAAGAGATGGTTCCCATCCTCACTCCCAGCTGGTACCAGTCGGCCACTAACCAGGGCTGCAGAGCCGCTATGCAGGTCTGAGTCACTCCGATTTTCTGACCGCCAGAAACCCAAGCTCGGTGGGACGGGCGAGCATTCAACCAGCGTTGGAGCGGGCGCATGCGCAGTAGGCCCAGCTGGAGCACCGCTGCAGCTGATGCCATACAGCCCAGCATCCTTTAAAATGTTTCCAAAGGGAGAAAGCTGTCCTTCTGGAAAAACGCGGCTAGGTGGCGAACACGGAGCGCGCGCCGTGCCGATAGACGAGCCGACATAGGTCACCGAGTCCAGTTCTATTCCTAAAAAGGAAATTGACTGGCTGGGTTGCAATGAGCTCTTGGTCCAGTTGACCATGAGACCCAAGCTTTCCAGGTGACTGCGAAGCACTGTTCTGTGAGATAGCAGCTCTGTCTCTGACTGTGCCAAAATCAGCCAATTGTCCAGATAGTTCATTATTCACAGCCCCTGACTTCTCAGGGGGGCGAGCGCCGCGTCCATGCACTTCGTAAATGCACGGGGTGCTAGAGACAGGCCGAACGGCAGGACGGTTTATTGATATACCTGACCGTCGAAGGCAAATCTCAAAAATTGCCTGTGACGGGGTATTATCTGAACCTGAAAATAGGCATCCGTCAGATCTAGAGAAATAAACCAGTCCCTCGGGCGAACGTGCGCGAGGTTTTTCCTGGTCGTAAGCATTTTGAACAGTCTTTTCACAAGCGCTTTGTTCAAATGTCTCAGATCTAGGATAGGTCTGAAGGCTCCGTCCTTCTTGGGTACGAGAAAATAACGGCTGTAAAAGCCTGACTCGCTCAGAGAAGGCGGCACCTTTTCTATAGCCCCTTTGCACAGCAGCTTTGCTATTTCTGCGTGAAGTAGGTGTGCTACTTCCGCATTCACTATCGTCGCGGTCCGGGCTCGAAAGCGCTGGGGACGGCAAATGAATTGAAGTGTATAGCCCTGCTTATTGTGCTCAGAACCCATTCTGAAATCCCTGGGATAGTTTCCCACGCAGCTATGTGAGCCGCTAGGGGGCGAATGGCCTCCGGGTTCAGATCGCCGCCATTTGCGGGCTTGTGAAACTGAGCCGGAGCCGAAAGCGCGGCGCGCGCGCTCTCGGTTCTGGGCAATGGCTTCTCGCTGAAAGCCGAGACCGTCTGATTTATGTGAGGTGTCCCAATCATAAGGGATGGGGAGCATTTTATTCTCACTTTTTGACGCGCCAGCAGCGCTTCGGGTGGAAAAGCTTTCTGTAAGCGTGAGCGCGTGTGCGCGGGCACGAGACTTACAAGTGTATTTGACGCCCCGATCATAACGGATGGGGAGCGTCTTATCAATGCCCTGCGTTTTGTGATAACATTTAAACGCGCGGGCGGCGCCCGGGGGGAGGTGTGTGTCAGTAAGCGTGAACGCTCTCCGGCGGGCACGAGACTTACATTCATAACCGGTTTTATTGACCGTGTAACAGAGCGGGCAGATAGTGGGCACAGACCTGTGGACACACTCCTTATATTCAACACTCGAGCAGCCTTTCTGCGCTTTCTAAGAGTGTGCTCTGTGAGTGACACGAGATTTGATGTGCTTGTGTGTAGGAGTGAACACTGGGGCGTGGGCACTTTCACTACACTTAAAACACCAACGGCGTGAGCCGGACCAGACATTATACTCTTTTGAGATTTTCTCTGGGTCGCCGTGAAGACGGCGTATATGTGTGCAGGCGAGAGGGCAAATGAGCCGGCTCGTTGGCTGCTAAATGGACCACTGCAGTAGCCTGATTGAAGGGGACTGACAGGGAAATAAACTTGAATACGGCGGCTCGCTGAGGAGAGCCGCGTAAATTTTATCTGCTGCGGGAGCCGGAATCGAACACGGGTCTCCGGGGCAAAAGCTTAAGGTTTAGCCCCTGAGCCACAGGGGACACAACATAAGCTTTAGTTGGCGCGATCAGATAAAAGAGAGAGCGTCATCACAGTTTTCGTGTGCGTGTCGGCATTGTCTGCAGGCGTGCGTGTTATAACAGGCTCTCTACTGCAGTATAGACATTACCAGCCGCTCGAAGTAGGAGGAGCTGGAAAATGTTTGAGAAAAAAGAGGGGGTTTGTCAGGCCTCGGCGGGACAAAAAACCACACTCTCTCCTTCTTTCGCCGGTGACGCATGCGCTCGGGGGCGCGCGCTCGCTCTCTGTACGTAAGAAAGCTGGTCGCGAGCACAGAGAGGGGAGCTGCAAAATTTTTTTTTTTTTTTTTTTTTTTTTTTTTTTTTTTTGCTGCGAGAGCCGGGAATCGAACACGGGTCTCTGGCGCGAAAGCTTAGGGTTTAACCAGTGAGCCACAGGGGAAACCTAGTAAGCTTTAGTTGGCGCGAGCAGATAAGAGAGAGAGCGTCATCACAGTTTTCGTGTGCGTGTCGGCATTGTCTGCAGGCGTGCGTGTTATAACAGGCTCTCTACTGCAGTATAGACATTACCAGCCGCTCGAACTAGGAGGAGCTGGAAAATGTTTGAGAAAAAGAGGGGGTTTGTCAGGCCTCGGCGGGACAAAAAACCCACTCTCTCCTTCCTTCGCCGGTGACGCATGCGCTCGGGGGCGCGCGCTCGCTCGCTTTCTGTTCGTAAGTAAGCTGGTCGCGAGCTCATAGAGGAGAGCTGCATAAATTTTTTCTGCTGCGAGAGCCGAGATCGAACACGGGTCTCTGGCGCGAATGCTTTGAGTTTAGCCACTGAGCCATGGGGGAAACTACGAAAGCTTAAGTAGCGCGAGCAGATAAGAGCGCGCGCGGCAGCTTCCTTGTAACGTAAAGGAAGCTAGCCGCGGTTAGAACAGCAGTCCATAGCGTGTCCCTCGACCTCATCCTCAGACGCGACGGCAGTGAGGCTCGTGAGCGGCAGCTGCGCGTCGGTGAAGGGAGGCGGGGAAGGTGAAAAACGAGGCTCGAGGGAGGCTTTCCGGCGAGCGCGTCGCTGTGGCTACAGGCTCCGGCTGCCTTTGGGAATGGCGCTTATCACTGCGCGGTCCCACAAAGGGCGGAGTGACTGCTTCTATGGTGGGCGCGGTAGCTTCCTTGTAACGTAAAGGAAGCTAGCCGCAGTTAGAACAGCAGTCCCTTGTGGCGTGTCCCTCAACCTCATCCTCAGACGCGACGGCAGTGAGGCTCGTGAGCGGCAGCTGCGCGTCGGTGAAGAGAGGGGGGGAAGGCGAGAGCGAGGCTCGAGGGAGATTCTCCGGCGAGCGCGTCGCAGTGGCCACAGGTTCCGGCTGTCTCCGGGGCCCTAAACGAGCCGCAGGAAATGCGAGGCATCTTTAAAAAGACACTCGCGCTCTTTTAGGAGTAAGCTAGAAGAGAATACAACAGTGTAAAAAGGATACGTCGCCGGATAGCGTAGCTCGCACGGATGGCTGAAGGTGGCGAAGGCGGCCGGCTTCCTCAGCGCTGTCCTAAGCTGGCTGTCCGCTGTTCGACGGCGGCGGTGGCTTCTCTCTGATCCAGCGATGCGGAGAGCTCGCTGAAGAGTCGAAAAATCAGGGAAGTCAGCCTACAGCCCCTTCTTTTATACGCTAAGCCACGCCCATTCTGGCGGGCTGTGACGCTATGAAGGCGCGAGCGCCCTTCATTGGGCGTGACGTCACGCGGGGCTCACTGGTAGGCTGCAGCAGATGCCAGCAGGGCAGCCAATAAGCACGCGAGATGGCCTGCTCTAGGTCTGCTAGCTGCTGCACTGCGTTGACAATGAATACAAAATTAAGGATAATTTTTTGGCTTCAATATCTCGAGAAGATGAATCTTTCCCGTAGCGTAAGCTAAACTTACGCAATACGAGAGAACCTCTCGTAAGAGAACCGAGGTTACGTTAGGTAACCGATTCATTTTCTTTTATATTGTTTAAAATGTTCATTATCTTCAAAATTTCAAGGTATATATGCCTATACAGAAATTGATTAGAATATTCACTTGAATAAAAAGTGTGACATCTCGCCTCAGTCGTTTATACTGATTCAAAAAATGTATACACCAACCAACTAAAACCAAAAGTATTCAGTTGCATTGTAATTGGCGTTGTAAAACAACTTTCACATTGGATAACTATTGGATAGTTAATGGAATAGTTCACTCAAAATGGAAATGTTGTCATCAATCTGACTCTGACCAGCCATAATTTTCTTTTCTTTTCTTTTTGTGTGACAAAAAATAAGATCTTAAGCAGAGTGTCCTAGCTACTAGAATAAGCTTGGACATTAAGATGTCTGTTTGTGTTTCATGGAAGAAAAAATATATAATATGGAGTTGGAACAACATTTTGAACAACAAACATAGGAAGTGGAAGCTAAAACCACCCAGACACTTCCAACGAAAGCTTGTCCCTCGAAGCTCTCTCAAGCTGACTGAGCGGGGCCACAGAGAGATAAAGAATCACTCTGAATGAGCTCAGAGTTCACTGGCTGAGAATAAAGGTCAACCAATCAAGAGCTCTTCATATTGCTTGCATTGGAGTGTGACACCCACAGAAAGTGTCAATGTAAATTGTATATTTAAGTTATTTTTCTGACAGAAAATGTCCTTCACATGAAAAATACCAGAACCAATTTCCAAATAAAAGAATTGATTAAGGTTCTGAAGACTTTGCCAAGATTTCTGTTGATTACACCATTTACCATCAACAGAAATCCAAAAACTTATTTTGATTGTGGCTTCATGTGACAGAAAATAAACGTATACCACTCCGAGCGACATTCACACATGCAAAATCTTCTGTGTCTGATGTAATTCAGACACTGGCCTGTGGGTACTGACGTTTTGAGTGGTGAAAACACTCTTAAGAGGCCACTTGAAAGCCTTGGAGGTCATGCCCTCCCTGCTTGGCATCTGGTAACCTTGTCAGATAAGATCACCAGCATGGAGGACTTCAGCTTTCCTTGTAAACTGAGATGTAATCTCTTTAATTGGTGTCAGCTTAGAGTCTCTGCAGCCGAGAGACACATCGAGGAGTTTTGGGAGGACAGCCAGTCTTCGTGACCTTTTTTTCCCCAAACCACTATTGCTATGCTAAGAGGGCATCCATGACTGGGCCTTCCTTTCTGGAATTTGCCTTGGGTGATGAGTCCCTGCTCTTTGTCAACTCATTTAAAAACTGAAGGTGACGTGAATTGTGAATTGCCCGGGAACTCACCTCCATGCTGTGTTGGAAAACACAGTCATACCCAAACTCAAGCTCATTATTTCAAGATGGCAGCAATCCCAGAATACACTCATGAAGCATTTAAAATGTACACGTGTAATGGTAGTACAAAAACATCCCATTTTGTTAAAAATTTTTATAAAATTTTGTGTGATTTTTCCTGTGCAAAAATGGTCCACACACCAACAAAATCGGATTTTAATATTGCAGTAGATGGGTCATTTACAGGAAACACTGCCATTTGTGCGTCATGTGTGTCCGCATACAATTAATACACATTAGGACACTGCAGCTCATTGACTTTATTTGAGAGATTTGCCCATGTAGTGATATAAAGTGACATTTTTAAAGGATATTTATTAAAAGAAAAATATATAAAAATGTGTTTGTTTGTTTTAAATATCAGCAAACAGGTGTGGCTAAATTCATCATCATCTTTATATTTTAATTGCTTTTAGATTAAATAAATTTTGCCTTATCACAATATTGTTTGCTTTGTATAGAAATAAAAATTTCATGCATTTACACGTTACTTTTTTGTCTTCCTGAAATGCCCTTTGCTCCTCACTTAACATTCACCCTCCTTATACTGTTAAAATCCATCCTCTTCAAAATAATTATTTGATCTTTTTGACATAATATTAAGAGAGTTACATCATATTTATTTTTTTACAAACAAAGTGAAGTTTATTTTACATTTTGTAAATTAATATTTAATTAACATTACACCTCCCTTGCCAAATTCAACTCTGTTTTTGGAAGAAAAGAATCAGACTTTTCACAGAAAAAATAAAATTAAAATTAAATGTTCTTGGCAAAAAAGCATTTTTAATGTAAATGTGGTTTGGTGCAATGTTATTTTCCAGCTAAAGCCATTATTAGGCAGTTTTCACCTAAAAAAAAAAGGATGAAGGTCAACATTTTTAAATTTTGAGGTGAAAAACTAATGGCTTTTGCTGGATAATAACATTGCACCAAACCACAAGAATTGATTGATTTGACAAGAATTGATTTACGGTTTGGGAGTTAACTTATTAAATTAAATTATTAAAAAAGAAAATTCAGGCACAAATGGCACCATCTACTGAGAATGACCTATACATTTGCACCTTCCTTTTCTTTGACTACTGAGACCTACAGTATGTGTCATGGAGTCTGGCGTTTATCATTAAAATGAAACCGTTAATATTTGTAAAATATAAATTTGTGCATTCAGTTTTGTCAGATTTAATGTTATAACCAGTGGGTCACATATGGTTTCTTTCATAAAGCACTGCAAAAAGAAGCACCTATTTCAATCTCAGTGATCAGGGCAAACAGGGCTTGAGGAAAAGCAGAGCAATAATAGATTTCTCAATCTTGTCATTGTTCCCTGAGGTCTTCCTTTTCGCAGCTCTTACTGCTTTCAAAATGCTTGGTGCTCATTTTCCCATTTACAACTAGTTGTTTAATCTGGAAAGATTTGCAACCAAATATAGCATCTTTTCAGAAGCATGCAAAAAATAAACATTAAAATGGTTATTTAGTAGCCCAAAATGTACAGTTTACTGTACATTTTCCAAATTATTTCTTATTGGTCTCCCACATGTTTGCCACCCTCCTATCTGTTTCTTTTTACAGCGCATGACCCTGCATGTACCCGCAGAAGCAGAAGACAAAGGGAAGAGACAGCGCAGGCAAGCCACTGATGGAGGTGAGGGGAGAATGGTCACCAAGGTGATTCTGAAATTCAAAAGCAATGAAAACAAGTTGACCTTTGTTTGAATGTGTCTATTGTGGCACCCCGGGTGGAACCTCTGATGGCAAAGGCCCTGCAATTTGTCTGTGTAGAAGTCTGAATTGCAATGTGGCTTTTCTGATGACAGAAACCGTCTTGTATTTTGCTGCGTTAACAACATGCCACACATTCAGTAATTTTGTTACGCTTTCAGGTACTTTTTCTCCCTATACACACTCTTAAAAATAAAGGCTCTATATTGGCATCTGGTTCCATGAAGAACCTTTAACATCGATGGAACTTTTCCAATGCACAAAAGTGGGGAAAAAGCGCCTTTAGATTATTAAAGGGATAGTTCACTCAAAAATGAAAGTTCTGTTATCATTTATTCATAATTTATCCAAACCTATATGAGATTCTTTCTTCTGTTGAACACAAAGGAAGATGTTTTTAAGAATGTCAGTAACCAAACAGTTTACGGTAGCTATTGACTTCCATAGCAGGAAAAAAAAATATTATGGAAGTCAATGGGTACCGTCAACTGGTTACCAACATTCATCGAAATATCTTCCTTTTAGTTCAACAGAAGAAAGAAACTCATCCAGGTTTGGAACAACATCAGGGTGAATAAATGACAACAGAACTTTCATTATTTAATGAACTATACCTTTAAAAATAAACGTTCCAAAAGGGTAAGTTTGCAGTGAAGCCATAGCATCGAAGAACCATTTTTCATCAGTGAACACTTCATAAAGGAACCATTTTCTTCTTAGTGTGAACAACATGGATGTTAAAGCTTTATGGAACCATAGATGCCAATAAAGAACCTTTAGTTTTTTCCCCCTTACTGTTCATTAATGAAAGGTTCTTTTTGGAAGCAAAATTGGTTTCTTCTATGGCATCGCTGCAAAACCCCCCTTTTGTAACCTTTATTTTTTAACAGTGCATGTGAAGAGCAGAACTAACATATTGTTTTATCTTTGAGTTTCCTATGCGAGCGTTAATATTTATATGCAACTGGCTACTTAAAAACGGGTCTAATAGTGGTGCACATGTGCGAGACCCCAGCGCTTTTCTGTTCTCATTGTGCAGACACTTGAAGAGGCGCTCTGAGTTGTTCCAGGCGCAATCTCAATATTTGCCCACTCTACCCAGCAGGAATGCTTTCTCCTCATTACTTGGTGACAAAGTGCTGGCTTTAACAAGCATCCTTCTGCCCCTCCTCGGCATTTAGAGCCCCCCCACAAAAAAAAGAACATCATTTTAATTATGCAGTCAATCACAATTAGAAGCAAATGTTTTCCCTGTTGGGCCTGCCCCTCTTTTCAGGGCTTTGTGCCTTGCCCCTTTGTGCTTCGGGAGAAAGGCCTCAGCGGTCAATGGGGTGGCTGAGTGGTTGTGGGTGAGGTGGAGGCTTGCGTCCTTCAGCACATCTCGGAACGTGCTTTGTCGGGGTAAGGGGAAGCAGGAGGCGAGGGGAGGAGGTGGAGTACATCCGTAGCACATTTACTGAATTAAGGAGCACAGTGGGAAGACTTTGGAAGAGAGGCTGAGGGAACGAGGGGGGTGGAAGACTTGTTGCTAGGTGACTAACAACCGTTGCATGTCCGTCTTTTTCTTCTCCTTTATGCGTTGTTCAAATCTCCGTTCTGCTCCCAGATAGTCAGATTGCTTTTTTTCCCCCTCTTCCTCGCCGTATCCTGTCCTTATACTGTGCCACTTACTCTGAAATAAAGACTTCCCAGAGAGGGGGAAAAATGTCTTGCCCTATTTGTGCCCTATACAGTGATTCTCAAAAAGCTATTGAACAAAAACTCTGTCTATACAGACAACTAGAACACCACTTTTCTGCACAATGAAGCACCAAACACTTGTAGTCACTGTGTGTTTATTGTTTTCGAATTTTGTCATTTAATATTCACTATATCCTACTATTTTTTTGCGTTCGTTGTTGTCATCAGAAAATTAATTATCTGATAAAAAAATCTTTAGTCTATAGTTTCCCAGTTTAATGACTGGAAACACAGACCGCTCCACAACACAGTTTATCTTCTGTAAAATCATTATTTCAATTAATTTAAGTTATAATATTAATAGAGTAAATTTTCTGATCAATCTTATATTATTCTAATATTCATTCATTCATTCATTCATTCACTTATTGATGAAAATGGTAAGAGAAAATGACCTCTGAATCACGTGGTCCAAAAAATGTATGAAGATTTATGATGTCAATTCTCAATATGTTCTAATGAAATGCATATATATAGCACAAAATGTATTTATTGTGTAATTTATAAGCAGAAATTAGTTTTTATTTGTGTATGAAATGCACTGTGTAAACCCCTTGGGTAGGATTAGTGGTATTACATATAATAAAAAAAAATAATGATATAATTACATATAAATAATATATATATATATATATATATATATATATATATATATATATATATATATATATATATATATATATATATATATATATATATATATCATATTGATATAATTACATATAGATAAATATATACTGTATATATACAGATACAATGTATATATATACACAGTGTGTGTGTGTGTGTGTGTGTGTGTGAGAGAGAGAGAGAGAGAGAGAGAGAGAGAGAGAGAGAGAGAGAGAGAGAGAGAGAACGAATGCATGAATGTGTAAATATTTTCTAAAATGCTTTGTCCATTTTTTGACAAACTGCGAGGTTTTATAATGCATTCTTTCATTTTTAGCAGTATTTCATTGTGATAACTTGGCTTTATCAATAGTTGATAAAGTATCAATAACTCTGTTAAAGAAAAAAAGGGATTTTGCACAGAGCTGAAAATCTGATATCTTGAAAATCTGATGTTGTAAAGATGTTAAGATTTAATACTGTCAGATTAAACAAAGGTTCGTGTTTCTGTAAAGTCTCTGAACGATTATATATGAATGCTTGTCTTTTGCATGCTTTAATTGCCAAATCATATCATTGAGTTCTGATTAAAGGTCATATGCTTAAAGCAGCTCTCATTTTCCAGCACATTTTGTTGAACATGATTTTTGACATCTGATTATAAGTCATCCCTCCGTACCCTGAAAAAAAGAAACAGCTTCTATTGTTGCTAGTTGGATGACATCACAGTCTTCGGCGTGGAGCCGTCTCTGAGCTCATGGCATGATATCACAATCTTAAGGCTTGCATTGTTTGAGGTCTCAGAGCACCACTGTCATATACAGAGCACCAATTCTACCCAGTCCACCCAGTGCTTAAATCAGACATAAAATGTTAGTGCTTAAATCAGAAAAAACAATCCTGGGGATATATAAAGGATAATGTTTGGGGTTACAGATTTCGTATGCAGGGCATGGATGATCACAGAGGTCAGAATGATTCCCCCTTAGGTCTCGCGTATCACAGTCTTCAAGCCTCCTTATCTGCATGTGGACAGCAGTCCTCGCCACTGGCTCCACTTACTGTTACACATCCACGTTAAGACAGGTTCAAGAGGGACTCTAAGCTCCTCCACCCGGTCTAGTGACAGCAAGCATCTGACAGCTAAATCAACCTTGACATGCCAGCCAGCAACACAAGACTGGACCTGTGCCTATAAGTGACCTGATATGATGTAGACTGCTATGACATCTGTCCTTGCCATGCCCAGAAAATCTCTGCCCACTGAGAGACGCTTTAACACATATTTCATAATTTTCTTCCACTGTTAAGCTTGTGAAATCTTACACAGCTCATCAGCATGACCTCCTTGGCACTTCTCATTCAAATATTCACTTTAGAACACAAAATGCAGTGAATATTTCAATGAATTAATAAATCAATCTTATTTAAAGAGTTTTTATGCTTTCAGACAAACCATGTGCAAATTCATGTCAACACCATTGCTGAGTATTTTTTCCTTAAAACTGCAGTGAAAAAAGACATCGCTGCTGTATCTGACATCGCTTGTGTTTCTGATGTCACAAACTAACAACGGACGCACATCTCTTTTGGACCCTTGCCCCAACTCATTCCATGTTGAAGAAAAGGTCCTGAGCTCTGACTCCCCATTTAACTCTTTGAACATGTCCAGCTTGATGGATAGATGAAAACGACTGTCTCACCAACAAATTGTTCATGAGAACCCCACATGATGACAAACCCGCCATGTCAGTGGATGATGAACTCTTCCTGGAGATCATGGTTGAGCAAATGTTAATGGACGAGTCCAACAGCTGGGTGGCACCACTACCCTTCAAAACAAACAGATTACCCAACAACCGAGATCAAGCAGTCAAACGTCTCAATTCGCTGCGTTGCAAGCTTGACAAAAAGCCCCACATGAAAGAATATTTCTTGAACTTTATGCAGAAAATGTTTGATTCAGGACATGCAGAACCCATCCTGCCACCCAACAAAGACCAAGAGTGTTGGTACCTACCGTTTTTTGGTGTATACCATCCTCGCAAACCTAACCAGATACGAGTAGTGTTGGACTCTAGTGCCACTCACGAAGACACGTCTCTGAACAATGTTTTGTTGAGCGGTCCAGACATGAACGACACACTTATTGAGGTCCTCTTGCGTTTCCGCAAAGAACCTGTAGCAATCACTGCGGACATAGAGCAAATGTTCTATTGTTTTGTCATTCGTGAGGACCACCGCGACTTTGTGCATTTCCTGTGGTACGAAGGTAATGATCCCACAAAGGTCATCAGAGAGTACAGGATGACTGTACACGTGTTTTGAAATAGCCCGTCTTCCGCCATAGCAATATATGGCCTCTGGAGGGCGGTGCTGGCTACACAAGAGGAGTACAGTGACGAGGCCAAACAGTTTGTTCTTAAAAATGTTTACGTTGACGACGGACTGGCTTCCTTTCCTTCAGACGCCAGCGCCATCCAAACTCTGAAAAGCACCAAAGAAATGCTTGCAGACTCTAACATTCGCTTGCACAAAATAGCCTCCAATAACCCAGATGTAATGGAAGCGTTTCCATCTGAAGAACGTGCAAAGGAACTGAAAAACCTTGACCTTGGTGCAGAGCTCCTGCCCTTACAGAGAAGTTTAGGGCTTAACTGGGATTTGCAAAATGACTGTTTTAACTTCCTCGTGTCAAGAGAAGACAAACCATTCACAAGAAGGGGCATTCTTTCTGCTGTTAACAGCTTGTGTGATCCCCTTGGGTTTGCAGCCCCCATCATCATGCAAGGCAGATGAATTGTGCTCAGAGAACTGTGAATGGGACACTCCATTGCCAGCAGAAAAAGAGGCACAATGGAAATCTTGGAAAAACTCGCTTGTTGACCTTGAGAAACTACAAATTCCTAGACAGTATGTGAACACGTCACTGCAATCTACCTGTCAAAGAGAGCTCTGTGTCTTTGCAGACACTTCTACATTAGCCATTTCAGCAGTTGCGTACCTTCGAGTCATAGACAACGAAGGTCATGTCCACGTAGGCTTCTGCATGGGCAAGTCCAAATTAGCACCTAGACAAGTCCACACAGTACCTCACTTGGAGTTATGCGCTTCAGTTCTGGCGGTGGAACTGGTAGACATGTTACTAAATGAACTTGACATCGAAATTCACAAAGTGAAATACTACACTGACAGCCAAGTAGTCTTAGGCTATATCAACAACACCAGCCGAAGGTTCTATGTCTACGTAGCCAACCGTGTTGCTCGCATCAGAAAGTCATCTGAACCCAGTCAGTGGCACTTTGTGAGCACGGAAATCAATCCTGCCGATCATGGAACACGGTATGTGCCAGTTTCACTACTGAGTTCTACCAATTGGTTTACTGGTCCCGACTTCTTGAGGAAAAGTGATGGAGAGTGTCCTGTGCAACCAAACAGCTTTCAACTTGTTGAACCTGCTACAGACAATGAAGTACGCCCACAAGTCTTGACATTTGCAACTACAACTGTGGAAAAACCGCTCGGTTCACTCTGGTTTGAACGGTTTTCCAGTTGGAAACGTCTTACTCAAGCTATCGCCAAACTCATTGGAAAGGTCAGATCTATCTCAAAAGCTCCTGAATCAAATGAATCAAAGATGGACGCTCTAACACAAGCAAAGTTAGTTATTGTACAAAATGTTCAAGGCGAGACATTTGAAAAGGAAATAAAAACTTTGAACAAAGGAGAGGACATACTAAAACACAGTCCACTGAAGAATCTCAATGTGTTTTTGGACAAAGAAGGTCTGGTGCGATTAGGAAGACGTGTGACTTCTGCTGAAATAACTCAAGAACAAAGGCAGCCTATCGTTATTCCAAAGAAGCATCACATTGCTGCTTTGCTGGTTCAGTTCTACAACGAACAGGTTGTGCACCAAGGTAGACACATCACAGAAGGAGCCACCAGGTCTGCTGGACTGTGGATCCTTGGAGGAAAAAGGTTGGTGACAAATATTTTCAGCAAATGCACAACCTGCCGCAGGTTAAGAGGAAATGTACAGATTGTGGAACGAACTTCGTTGGAGCGTGCAAAGAGCTTCAGATAAGTTCAGAAGATCCAGAGCTTCAATCCTACCTCAAAAATGAGGCATGCACTTGGAAGTTCAACCCACTTCACTCCTCTCACATGGGAGGGGTGTGGGAAAGAATGATCGGCGTGGCCCGACGTATTTTGGATGCTATGATGCTGAAAGTTCACTCTCCAAATCTGACTCATGAAGTACTTGTGACGCTCATGGCAGAGGTAACAGCCATAATGAATGGTCGTCACTTAGTACCTGTGTCATCCAATCCTCAACAACCCGACTTGCTGACACCAAGGGCCCTTCTCAGTCAAAAAATCTGTCCCGTCTCTATTCCACCTGGAGACTTTGATCCAAAGGACTTGTACCAGAAGCAATGGAAACAGGTGCAAGGTCTTGCCAACTCATTCTGGAAACGATGGTGAGAAGAGTATCTTGCAACCCTTCAACCAAGAAGAAAATGGCAAGCAGATCAACCAAACTAGCCATTGGTGACGTTGTTCTCCTAAAGGACACTCAAGTCAAAAGAAACGAATGGCCTACTGGACTTATTGTGGACACTTATCCTGGTCAAGATGAGTACGTAAAGTAGATGTACGCATAATTAAAGAAGGTACTGTTAAGGTGTACACAAGACCTATTTCAGAAATTGTGTTATTAGTTAAAGGTTAATAGTGTTATAGCAGTATATCAGGCGGGGAGCGTACTGCCCCCTTGTGAGAAGAGTTATTTATGTTTTGGGTTTCTTGTGTTTTGTCCACGCAGAGCTACCATAGGGCAGTTGTTCTCCTTACAGTCCCACAGAAAGTCAAACTCCTGTGTTAAAGTCTGTAAATTACTATTTTGGTCCCTGAAAAATATCTGTCTGTAAGTAGCCCATTTGTTTGATAGTAATCTTAGCTTCCTTTAGATACCAAATTTTGTCATTTTAGCATGTTTTCGATTCGTAATTTGTAAGAAAATATGTGTGCTAGTATTGTTAGCTTCCCTATGGCATTTTTCATGTATAATAACATTGTGCTATTCGCTCGCTATGCGATCGTTTTTGAGGGTTTTAGTTCATTCTAAGCTACTTATTTTATATTTGCATTGTATATTCACCATATTGAGATTGTAATATGCTTCTCTTTGTTTCTGTATGTTACAGTTTTACAGTCCTTCCAGTAAAACATCCTAAATGATCAAGATGCTTTCTGGTTCTTTATTGGAGACTGCTAGCTATCTGTAAAGCTAGTTTATTCACAATAGTAAAGGCAGAATACCAGTTATAGCCTTTGCTTGCTCTGTTTGCAGATATGTGTGTGCTGAGCTAACTTTTTGAAGAAAACTATATAACAAAAAAATAATTAAATAAAAGTATCTGATACTACTACATATTACATTTACAATGAGGTTGTGAGTGGTTTGCTTTTAGCCTACTTTGTAAGGTACAGTATCTGCAGAAGTGATTAGGCTATAATGCCCAGTTTATGGTCTTATGCCTCGAGCCACTTGTGCATCTGCTTAAGAACCACTGATCATATTAGCAAGCAACGTCTTCACTCCCTCCTTACTATCCATCCTTAAGCCATGTTTTCCATGTACACACCATGGTAAAGTGACTGGTTTCCAGTCCAAGTTGATGAAAGACATATGTTTTGTTGATGTAATCCCTTACAGCCACATGCACAATTAAAGGCCAGCAAAATTAAATACCACCAAAAACTCTTATTGTTTTATATTTTTCTCAATGTGCAGAATTATTTTATTTGTTTGTTTGTTTATTGAACTTAACTGTGGAGAATGACCATGTCCAGGGTTTTAACCATCTTTTTTTAAATGGTAATTTTAGCTGGTGTGGATTACCAGGTTCCTTTCTGATTCCCATCTCCCCATTGGCCTGAACTTTATGAGTTTATAAGAGGCTCAGCAGCGCTAAGATGGCATTACTCTAGGCCGCCTGGACATGTGTCACACATAAGGTCAATCTGTAAAGCGTTAACAGAAGGGCAGCTAGCGACCCAAAACAAATGATTAAACACTTGCTCAGCCACTGCAAGAGTCGTGTTGATGTTTTATTTTTATTCATATTTTGAAGTAAATATATGTATGTTAAAATGTAAAACTAAAGTAAAATACATCTACAGATTAAAAAAAAAATGTTGGAGAATATCAGGATATATAGCGGTACACATACTGTGTTTGAATTCAATTTTTGTCCGAATATATCTAGCAGGAATTTTTGTGTCACAACATAATACTAGTTCTTGACTGAATGCAGTTGTCAAGCACTTGCGCATTTAACACCTTTCTGATGTCATTATTTCCTCTAGCTATAGCAAGGAGCTTTCATGGTCTCAGTCTTTTACATACTGACACTCAGGGATGTTTGGCTCAGTGTAGCCAGAGGTCAAACAAACACATGATGGCCGTTCATATAAACACAGATGGGTATATTTGATAATTCCCCGAGAGACTTAAAACCTACTCCTAAAACACCTGGGTATACAGTGCAGATTACAGAGATCAACAGTGGATTACTCATGCAAGTAAAACAAAGTTAAAACAACCTGACAAGAGGAATCTGGGATAAGGTCAGTATTGTTTAACATGATGTTGTGTGTATTTGTGACTGCGTACAGTATATGGCTTCACATGGTTTGACTTTTTGAGGAATCACATCTTTCTAGAATCTTTGTCTACATTTTCAGGTCTAGCATACTTGCATAACTGACACATTTCACTGATAAAATCTAAAAAAATAAATAAAATAAAAACTTTATGTGCAACTGAAGCCTGTGTTTTCATATGTTGCCTGTAAGAGATCCAGGTTATGTCTTGCTAAATTCATAATAAGTCAGAGCTCATTAAGAGTATGACACACAGAAGAAAAAGAGCCAAGCAAGCACATTTATAATGTAGAAACAGGTAGCGGCCGTAGTCAAGTGGTGTGTGTGATGTGTGTGTGGGAGAGTCTGTCAGGGGCAGAAAGAGAGAGAGAGAGAGAGAGAGAGATTTGCTCATCCGGGCAGAAATGAAAGTTCACTCCTCCTCTCAGCCTGACAAGTTGACATCCGCGAGATGCTTTCGATGCTCCCTGTGCACAGACATGGAGAGCAGGCATCATGAAAGTTGCATGGGTGCCATTCGCCTTCTTCATTATTCAAAAGCTTCATATCCACACAAGGCACCTTGTTGACAGCACTTTCTTCTTTGTATTAAACATGCACACTAGATCACTGCATGGGAAGAGCTGAGACTATCACAGGACAACCACAGCTTTAAGCAATCTGAAGATTTATTTTAACCCAATGAAATCCTAAAATTAGACTACACATGTATACCACAATGCCACAGACCCATGTTAACGTAGTGTGAGAATATCCTCTGTTATTTTATAGTGTTTCAAAAATGTCCCATGACTTATTTGTAGTGGGAAAGTCATTCCTTCTTAAAATAGATGACTTAAATCTTACTTGGTGTGGCTCTTTAATCCTGACCTATTCTTGGAAATTGGGCTGTTCTGTTTATAGAACAGTGCAGTTCTACCATACATTATTTATTTATAATTCATGCTATTCACTTGAAATATACCAAACATTGGTAAATAAATCTGTAGCATTATTTCATTGCAAATATGTATATTCTGCAAATTAACAGCTCCTCTAACAAACTTTAGATTTGTTACTAAATTAAAAAAAATATTATAGTGTATTGTACATGAAATGTAGGCTAAATATTAGAAATTAAATATTTTAAAAATATTTTCATTAAAAGTCCATGTAAGCGATGTTCTATTAATAATATTCTTTCTATATTTAAAATGTGGTGTTGTTTTTTCCCCAGGTGATATTTGTGGTCGAGCACAACAAACTGTTTCCAATCGCTATCATCTTTCTTGGAATCCTCAAAGGCTGGTTATAACCCTAATCCCGTCTGCTCACAGCGCTAATTAAATGTCACTTCATCCACAGGCATCAGATTTGGAAACAAGGCCCTCTTCAGAACATGAGTTGAAAATAGAGCATGATCTACTTTGGTGAACACCTCTCAGACTCAGGTTCCTCAAGGCTCCAATTGGATAGTCTGAGGATGACACTGAGCTGTCTGCGTGGGTGTGAATCGTAGCGGTCTGTAAAGGTCGTGCGACCTTCAAGGTCAAGCGAGCATGTTATTAATCTTGAGGGCAGCTTTGCACAGCTTGAGTGTAAGAATTTTACAGCTACAACAACAATTAAGTGCTGATCTGTGAGCAATGAGGTTGGGTGTAATGGAAGAGATTGTAGCTGAGCAGGTCATATCTGAGTGTGATTCTGACTGTTTGAGGTGCTGTGGACAGTGCAATATACTAAAGAAACAGCTTTTTTTTCACGTAATAAGACCTCAATTCTAAAAGCATTAAACTAACCAAGTTGTACTTAAAGGAATTGTAGGTAGGAATTGAATAAAAAAAAACTTTTTCCAAATTTGTTTAAACTTTCTGTATATATCAATGCATAATTAAAATGTAAGTACTCTGAAAAAGAAAGTATAAAAATCGAGTGTCTGTAGACCTCTCACGACTGTTTTAAAGACAGCTCATTATTTCCATTCACTCCACCCCCTCCCTTCAAGGCTCCTTCCAAAGCCACGCCTCCAAAACACATGAACGCGCGACTCCGACCGCTGAGCTGAAGACGCATTATTTACCTGAGACGAGCGGAGAGGAAGGAGCGCAGTGCATGTAGTAACATCATGTCAGAATCACATGTAATAAAAAAATCTAACTTTATCATTATGAAGATAAACAAATAAGATGTATTTTAGTACTCACTATCAGCATATTGATATTGGTAAAGTTTAAAATATATATTTATTGATTCGCTAACGAGCTAGTTATCTATAAGGCAAAGCTAAAAACAGGTTGCATGATACACGTTTTTCCATTGCCATCATTTACACTGTGATGAAGATGAATTTCGTGTAACATTCATAACATATATGGTGTTCTGCATGTAAGAGTTTCCATGATGAAAGAAAGCATTGTTGACTCTGATGAGGACTACACTCCAGAGACAAGTACCGCATCGTCAGCTCGAGGACAGATCCGGGGTCGAGGGATTTTTTGTTTAAAAACAAAACAAAGGCGAAAAAACGTGCAGGTAAACTTCTAGGTGAACATGGTAAAAGAGTTAGAAAGAGGGTAAATATAATTCTAAGAAAAGTTCCTGGATGCGGCCTACTATCTGTTAAACATGTATTTAGTTATCTAAAGCAAAATTATGCACAATTCAACACTATAGATATCATCTTGAGCTAGGCATATATATTATTTATCATTTCTAGTACGGCTCGCTAAGTAATGTTATGTTAGCTATATTAGGCAGCTACGTGTGCCAATGACACATGCTTCATGAAAACATAAAGAAAAAAATATGTATGATCAAAGTACAAAAAGAAAGATTTACCTGTCCAGCAGAAATATAGCCATCCAGGCGTCACTTTTCAGCCCCTTGAGGTCTCTAGTTCTCGCCATCGCTGGAAAGCCACGCTGATATTGACATGCGTTTTATTTTGTTGTTTATCCAAAGACTTTTTGTTCATTACCTTTTCTAGTAACGTTACTGTCTTCCTTTTTTTGCCTGGTTTGCCTTCGCGAACTGCATATGTGAATTTTGGTTGGTCTTTCTCTGCCATTGTTTTGCTATTGAGAATGAGAAGGTGACGTCACGCGTATCACTCCGCGTTGCATTGTGGGAAGGATTCGCCATCTTGATAGGATACGCTATCCGTTGTCATGGTTACTTCGACCGTGAGACCGAGAGAAATAGCGACAGAGAGAGAGAGCAGCTTGATATTTGTTTGCATTTTTGCGATAAGGCACAGTTTCTTGGGAATAAATGAAGAAGGGGGAAGCAAAAGGAAAGGGGCTCTATCGGGAGAGACTAAATAACAACACCAAGCAGCGTTATTTAGAGAAACTACTTGACATCAACATGGACACGTACGACCTGCTACAGAATGGACGAAAGAACCAAAGCACTACCACCTTTCACATACGCTGACATAGTTAATTACCTGGTTTGTTTATGGTATCAGTGACTAACGTTAGTTACTGCCAACACAATGCAAGAGTTCAGAAGCTTTAAGTCATTAGAAGCTGAACAAGTCTGCTGCGGCTGGGTGCAAGACTTAGAAACCCCCAAACCTGTAACGTTAAACTGCGAGAGTTCAGTCATACTTGATGTTTCAGGCCTCATTCATATGTGGAAATAAATCTGATATGAATCAGATACGTGCATTTGCACCTGCCGTGCAACGTTAAGCGAACAGTTCGGACATTCCCCTGTCAATGCGAATCGTACATCATTAAAAAAGTGTCTTTTTAAAACATTTCGCGGTACAGATATATCTATAACAAATGAAACAACTCTAGATGAATAACAGAGTATTCATTTCGTTCGTTTGTGTTAAATAAAAGGCGAACTGTGCTGAAATGTGTTGCTTTTGAAAGCAGACTTTGCTCGCTTTTGCTGCTGTCAGTATTGACAAGCAGTTTCTCTAAGCTGGCTAGCATTGTTATTTAGTCTCTCCCGATAGAACCCCTTTCATTTCTCTTCCTTCTCCATATCTTCCAAAGAAACTGCGGCGTATCGGTAAAATGTAAAATGTAAACAAATACTAAGCTGCGCTGTCTCTCTTTCGCTATTTCTGGAATGTTTAGTCGCGCCTCTGTGAAGTTCTGAAGGCGTTGCCCCTGGCAACCGATAGCGTCTCCTACCATCATGGCCGACCGGCTCAGACCCCGCCCAAATCGGCACGTGACTCCTCACTCTCAATTCCTAGGTTCCGTGCCTCTTGAATTCCTCAAATCAAACGGATGCGCGCGCAAGTGGGCAGGTCCTGTGTGGCAAAAGGGTGGTTGCCATGGTTGCGAGACAGTGACAGTCGCCTAAGCCAATTCTGTGTTTCGTCCCGAATGTAAATAATGAGCTGTGTTTAGTGCAGATTAAACGGTCTAGAGTCACTCGATTTTTATACTCTTTTTATCAGAGTACTTACATTTTAATTATGCATTGATATATACAGAAAGTTTAAACAAATTTAGAAAAAGTGTTTATAAAATTCCTACCTACAATACCTTTAATGCAGCTTTTTAATTACGAAATTATTATGAAGAATTAATTACTGCATACAGAGTAGCGGTCAAATGCTCAGGATATATATATATATATATATATATATATATATATATATATATATATATATATATATATATATATATATATATATATATATATATATATTACTAACTTATATTACTACCTTAAATGTGTAATGTAATTTTTATTTAAAATATTTTGGCACGTTGAGTGATATCTTGTATTGCGTTGTCAGTTTGTTCCTCTGCACAAAATTATCACTTGACTGTTGATGATCTAAACAACATAAAATTGAACATTGTAAGAAATAAAAATATCAGTTTGCTTAGAATTTAACTAAGAAATATTCTTAGATGTACTTAATCTAAATATGTAATTATAGCAAACTAATACAAATTTATGGCAACTTCAATTTTACATTCCGTGAAAAAAAATGTTTTTAACACTTTTTTTTACAGTGTATGGGAGATGTGTAATATGACATCAAAACAACTTAACTGAATCGAATAACACACACACAATGTGATTGTCAGCTTTTGCAATTGAATATAACTGAACTGTGGCACAGAGTCAATGCTAAGAATTAATGTACAAAAATACAAAAATGAATCATCAGAAAAAGCGCAATAAATAAAAAAACAGAGAAAATGACAGATTCTGATACCAATTTCACAAACCCTGAACCATGCATTAGTCAACCTTGTGTAAAAGGAGATCCTAGTCCTAATCCAATCATCACTTCTTCAGAAACACAATCTCTCCAGCATAGAATGATAGCTTGACCCTCCGGCCAAACCAGTCATATTTACAACTGCGCCTTCTGAGGCGATTTAAAATCGTTCCCAATAAGCCGATTAGCCAGGGGAAGTCCTGAACTCTCTTGTGTCTTGTCGTGACGTTAAAGATTATGTAGTCAGCACGCACAAACTGCTGGGAACTCCTGCTTGCTCCCACCTTCCTCCCACTCTCTGGGCTCCTCCAACCTGCTATTCAACAGCCTGAAAGAGCACTCACTTTCACCTTGGGCTGCTTGTATGTGTGTGCAGATATGTAAGCTTGTTTCCACCACTGAAAAAAGAAAAAGAAAAAAAGAACGTAGGCCTATAGCCTAATTGCGACTTTCTATCTCACACTTCTGACTTTCTCCCCTCGCAATTCCGAGTTTGTATCTCACAATTCTGAGAAAATAAGTCAGAATTGCTAGCTATATAAACTCGCAATTTCGAGAAAAAATTCAGTATTGCGAGAAAAAAAAAGTCAGAATTAAGATAGGCATAAATTCGCAATTCTGATGGGGAAAAGTCAGAATTGTGAGATAAAAAGTCGCAATTATCTTTTAAATTGCTTTATTTCGTGGAGGAAACCAGCTTTCATAGCTATCTAATAAGGTTAACAATGTGTGCATGTGAACAGATTTATGCAATTGCCTAGGCTGCCAAATCTAACTGTTTTAGCGATTGCAGTTAAACCAAGACAACACAACCACCTCTCTTTGTACATTTAGAGTTTGGGTCAGAGACATCAATGTTTCAAAATCATTTCATTATATGTGAAATCTATATGATTATGTAGAATAGTAGCCTAATTTTATTTATTTCTTATTCGTTAAAGAAATTAGATAAAGGTCCCTACGGAGTGGATTTGATTTAAAATATTAAATGTAATGATCAGTATAGCCTAGTTATTTGTCAATGTGGCCCTGAAGGTCAAACAGGAAGCTATGATTCCAGGGACTGCAGTTTGTCTGTTCACACCAGACGCGAGTCTTCGTGTATCGCCGTCGCTTGAGGTTCCCTAAAACATTCAACAACAAAAAATAAAATAAACAAATGTGGCACTTTTGTGTTCATTTATCTTTTTGTGGCCTACCATTTTGAAAAACAGTTTATGACTCCAAATATGTCATGTGTGTAGGCCTAACCATAAAACAAACGCTATCTCACGACCAATTCGAGGCGGGCATACATTGTGATGTCGTGATTTCAGCAAGGTTACTCACACTGAACGAGTAGGCCTATATCGCATTCGCATGGCGCAGTGAGGGAAAAAACACTGAGTTTAGGGCAATCGGTTTGTAGCTTTGCTTCAACTGTGTGATACGAGGAGCGACCAAAATTTCTGACATGCCAGAAATTCATCCGACCATCCGATTGCTGGAGAGGTTAATCGCCTCTCGTTTCTCCCTGTACACTTCACGAACACTGCACGAGAAACGACCCACGACAAAGCTGAACATCGGTCCGACCCGAAAAAGAGTCGCACTCGCACGAGTCAGAATTCTGTTCAAAATCGGATGAAAATCGCACAGTGTATGCCCGCCTTAAAAGGTGGCTAATTCGTACGACCTCACTCTTGAATTATTAATTCAAATGATGTAAATTCTTTGGGAGTTGTGTCACAACCTTACAACCATGAAAAGGCCAAATGATCTGATACGCTTAGGCTTTTTTTAAATATTTTTTTCTTTATTTTGATATTGACATGTTGATTTCTTTATTTTGATTTTCACAGTTGTATCACCCTGATTTTTGCATTTATTTAAAACTGCCCCCACACACAAAACAATAGCCTACGCTATATGAATGATAATAAAGACATTAAAAACATGGAGGGGTCGTAATTATGATATCAATTGCATTTTAGTATAGGCCATCTCTACAAAAAATCGCTGTAACATCACTGACCTTTTCTGGGCATGCAGGATGACCATGAATGTTGCTGTAAGTGTAAGCCTTCGTGTTTTTCAGATGATGAATGTGTCCGCTGGCCTGTGGATATTAGATATTCTCTGTTACTGTACATCCGTAGATTATGGTTTATAAAAAGACAGAAGCCAGCTCTTAATGCTGCATGGCACCATCCGAGCAGCAGATTTATCCACTACATTATCCTCAAATGTCCAAATGATCCTGGGATCCCTGTCACTCTAAATGCCCATTTACGGCTTTACCATTGCATATTTAGATCACCAGAGGGGTTGTTAATATGACTGCTGGCATGATACCTTAATTACAACATAATCCAACCAGAGCAATGCTCTCTGGCCTCTGAGATTGTAGCCTGCTTTCTGAAAAATCCATGGTGCCATGAAAAAATTAGGCCTGTGTTTAATCTCATCCCTTATGGATATTTCAAAATTCACAATCTAATGGTCACTGATCCAACATGTTTGATGAATGATAATCCTTAGTTTGACTAAACAAAGCCAGACATGCACTCTAGGCCATTTGAACAAAAGCATGATACGGTGACACTAGCTGGAGGCATGTAAAGTCAGGGTGGTGTGAACAAGTGTAAGTGAAAGGGATGTTTATGATGGATTTAGAAAGAGGAAAACAGAGGTAGAGAGAGAGAGAGAGAGAGAGAGAGAGAGAGAGAGAGAGAGAGAGAGAGAGAGAGAGAGAGAGAGAATATGAGCAGCCTGCTCTCATACTGCACTGCACATCCAGAGGAATCTGGGGCATCTAATGGCCCCTCACCCACAATTCCTGCTCTCTCACTCCTCTCTCTCTCTCTCTCTCTCTCTCTCTCTCTCTCTCTCTCTCTCTCTCTCTCTCTCTCTCTCTCTTTTCTTTCTTTTTTTTTGCTTTTTTTTGCTTTGGGGCATGCTGTGACCCCACACCGTGGGAATCCGTGGTCCACAACGGATGACTTTAACTGTCTCACAAGAAAAAGGTTGAAGAGATAGATCTGTCTCTCCCTTATTAGACCTTTGGTTTAAAAAACAAAAACATATATATATATATATATATATATATATATATATATGTTTTTGTTTTATATATATATATATGTTTATATATATTATGTTGTTTTTGATATATATATATATATATTTGTTTTTGTTTTATATATATATATATATATTTGTTTTTGTTTTATATATATATATATATTTGTTTTTGTTATATATATATATATATATATATATTTGTTTTTGTTTTATATATATATATTTGTTTTTGTTTTATATATATATATATATATTTGTTTTTGTTTTATATATATATATATATATATTTGTTTTTGTTTTATATATATATATATATATATATATATATATATATATATATATATATATATATATACACATATATATATATATACATATACATATATATATACGCCTATGTATATATTATATTTATGTTAGCCTATATATATATATATATATTTTTTTTTTTTTTTTTTTTTTTTTTTTTTTTGGTCATGGCAAAATGAAACTATGATACTAGTAATTATAAACATGATGAATTAAATAGAAAATAAATTCAAACGTAAGTTACTAGAAAGCCAAGTGAACCGTTTAATAAAGTTTATTTGTTGGCTGTCCGTGTTGCTTGGCATTTATCTTTATGCAAAACTCATCACAATAGAAAAACAATCTATCAATGACAAACAATCATCTGGCTCAACTCATGCATGCATGAAAGTAGGCCTATGTAAATGTATGACTTATTTTACGTTAATTGGAATGAGGCACTTGATAATAGAAATTTATGCCGTGCATTGAAGCGATTTTAATTATGAACTTGTGAATTTGACTGTTGTTTTTAATAATTTGCCTGAATCCATCCAAAATTTCAATTAAAAAAAATCTGTAAAAAAATCTGTTTAAAATATTATAAAATTTGAAATGATTGCAGGAACATCTGTAATTGTTCTTCTTTGAGTCTGAACGCCAGGCCACAATGACGCTTTTCTCATTCTTTTGAGCAACACAAAGGCAATTATTCGGCTATTTCAAACTAACAAGACAGAATATGAAATATTAAACGCCCTTTAAATGTTTGAAGCCTAAAACATGTCAGGCCACTAAAACAACTTTTTTTCCTGTTTCATATGCTCGTACAGCCCGCAGTGTGGAGTATACATGGCAATAAGCCCAAGTCAACATGTCTCCGATGAAATCCTAAATGTTTTCCAGATAAGTAGCCAACGAACGGGCGTCTCTATCCCACCTGTATTTTCTCTTGTTATAAATGGAAATATTAATGAACAAATAATGAACAGAACAAATTCATGAACAGTAATGAATAAATGCATCCGAAGACTACTATTTGATTATCTTTTGGCCATATTAAGGCCTATAGGCTACCTGAATAATTTTGAAATATTGCCCACATAAAAAGTAAACGAAGTTACTTATTGCACATTGCAATGTGTGATAAATAGCATTGTTATTTTTATTATTATTATTATAGCTATATTATCATTATTAGTTTTATTATTATTGTTGTTGTTGTTGTTATTATTAGGGCCTATTATTAGCCTAGCTATAGCTAATATATTCGAGCGTAACTTGTTGCTAATGTGCAGGTTAAATTGTGTCCGAGGTAATGGTGCAAATCTAGATGTTGATGTTGTAAATAAAGATCAGTCTCTGTGTCATGACTGCAGTGCATGAAAATGAGCAGCTTCCCGTATACAGACGGTAGTTCTATAATCGGAGCTACGGGCAGCTCATACATCATGCAAAATGGGCCCGAAGGGTTTTCTTCAAATGAACTGTCTGGGTCTGTGGAAATAATATCAGGGGCTTTCCGTCAGAATGAACTTTTCCAATGTAGCCAGCCGTGAAATAATCTGACCCGACACTTTAAACCATCTGCGCTATCCATCCGCCTTCTTATTTGTTGCGAGCTGTAGCTGATACTATTCCTTTTATATATATATATATATATGATATGGCATCTCCACAATCCGCATGGCTGACAAGTTTGTCCATACCCGTCGCAAATCTTTATCAATTCCCAAAAGAATTCAAAATATGTCAGTGATGCAAATGGTAGCTTAAAATAAATATAGGCTAAATAAAAAGTAGGCTCATTAAAATACCTTGGCTTAAAATAGCCTATTTGTTTTCAGTGAGTACATTTGAAATGGTCGATTATAACTGATTATGTAAGCTGTTAATATAGTATTTAGCCTACTGGTTACCAAAGATCAGTAGTATCCACGTGCAGCTGGAAGGCGGAATGATTTGTCCAGTTAAGACTCGTTTCATTCTAAACACCAATAGGCCTATATGAAATTTGACAGGCCAATGACTGTTCCGCTGAGTTGTCAGATTTTTTAAATTATTATTTGTTTCCTTTTTGTGTCAGTGGTCGTTATTCTTCACAAGCGAGAGTCGACAAGCGGACGAATGACTTAACTGGAAAATCCACACAACACACGGATGATCTTATTTAAATTTCGTTTGTCATTTTAATCCGAGCCATTCTCTTGTCGCACTACGCTGCAGAAACGTAGATATTTGGAATGATAAAAAGCCAATCATGTCCTCTCCTGTGCTTAAAAAGGCAGACGAGTGAGAGCTTGAAAATAACATTTCGTGTTAGATAAGACAACACTGTAGCCTACATTCTATTAGGCTTTACAATTTTCGAAAAGTTTACTTAAAATGTGCGTAAAACGCGCAGTCGAGCGTAGTAACTCGCGGGGCTTGAGTAAAAGCAGAGGTCGGTGATGTTTACATTCTGAAAGGCGCTGTCGAGGTCTGGGAGGTGCTGAAATTTACTCGAGCTCCGTTCCGCGTGATTGGCACGCTTGACAGTGATTGACAGGCGTCCGTGGAAACTACGCAACCAATCTGCCAAGTCCAATAGAAAACCAGAAGCGGGCATCACGTCTTTTCCCTCCTCAAAACATATCTTCATTCTTGTGCTATAATCTCGTGCCCTCGAAATCTCCAACGGAGGCAGCCTCCGACTGACAGAGCGACATCTCTATTTCTCTGCATCGTCAAGCGTTCATCAGCTGACTCTGGAATTGCCTTTTCGCCTGGATTCGACTGGGGGGAGAGAGACAGAGAAAAAAGCCACATAAAGCAGGAAGCTTTGAGGTAGAAAGGACTCCGAGAGGAGAAAAGAAGCCTTCATGTTTCAGTTGCCAATCTTGAATTTTAGTCCCCAGCAGGTAGCGGGGGTATGCGAGACTTTGGAGGAGAGCGGAGACATCGAGCGTCTCGGCCGATTCCTTTGGTCGCTGCCCGTCGCACCAGCCGCCTGCGAGGTGCTGAACAGAAATGAGTCTGTGCTGCGGGCTCGCGCCATCGTAGCCTTCCACACTGGGAATTTCCGTGAGCTTTATCACATTCTGGAGAACCACAAGTTCACCAAAGAGTCCCACTCTAAACTGCAAGCACTTTGGCTGGAGTCGCACTACCAGGAGGCAGAGAAACTCCGAGGCCGCCCGCTAGGGCCAGTGGACAAATACCGGGTACGGAAGAAGTTCCCTCTCCCTAAAACTATTTGGGATGGAGAACAAAAGACGCACTGCTTTAAGGAAAGAACCCGACATTTACTTCGAGAATGGTACCTCCAGGATCCTTATCCGAACCCAAGTAAAAAGAGAGAGCTTGCACAAGCTACGGGACTTACTCCCACTCAAGTGGGGAATTGGTTTAAAAATCGAAGACAAAGGGACAGAGCCGCGGCCGCAAAAAACAGGTGTGTTTTCCCGATTTTAACCATGCGGGCTATATTGAGCAAATATGTCATATTTTAGCAATAAAATGGTTATATACTAAGATGAGATATGTCGATCAAATCTAAAGGAAAGTCTAGCCTACATATTTAATAAAGGAAAGGCTAGGCTAATGTAGCCTAATCTATCATAACATAATTTATCCTGTAACAAACACACAAATAAACAAACAGTTTTTAAATGGAAAAATCACAAATGGATTAATAAAAAAATGTGAACAGTTATTATTTGTAATGGTATAGACTATAACCTAAGCGATGTATTTGTATGATTAAAACCGAAATTCCAATTATATTGGACATTTATCTTTATTATATTATTTCGGAATGGAAAAGGCGTAAAAATAGTCTACATATAGCCTACAAAAAACTGTTACTTGTCCCCTTTGACCAAAAAATCAATGGCTATAGCTTTTGTGTAGCTGTGTTATGGTTTGGGCCTTGCCTGCATCAAAAGTCCTTACAGATACAGCCTACAATATAACAATTAACGAGAGCGTAAAATGAGTAACAAAGATTAAATTATGATTATGAAAAGCTTTCTTGGTTTCGACAGTTAAGCTGAAGAAATTCCACCGTTATGTTAATAGGCTTTTTATTTTGTTGCAAGCTGTTTGCTGGAGTATACAGACAATAATTTACCTACTCTATCAGATTGTGTTCTATATTTTGTTGGACATTTAAATATAAAAACTGTTATAATAACCTTTAAAAATTACCATACACCAATTCAAAACTGTTAAAAATCGATAGGCCTTTAGAACCAGCATATTGTTGGTTAAAACTGTTCAGGCCAATTCACCACGAACATGTTTTTTTTTTTTCTAAATTGGAATTCTTTTTTATTAAACATAGACCAGATAATAAATATAGAGAATGCGCGAATTGGCTGCAGCCTATAGATTTTATGTTCTTCCGGCCGGGGCATTCCGTAGTCTAGGCTAAACCTGAAGCCTGAGCGGAGCATCATTTCATAATATGTGCAGATTTCATACATAGAATTTACAGTTAAATATCTTGATTTGGCCCACATGTTTTAACATTGATTGCACGTTCTTATTTAAAAATCAAGCAACACCTGGGAACCACTGATTTAGCTAATTTAAGAGTTTTTTTTAATAGAAACACCTTCATCTAAAACCCAGCCTTTTTCTTTTTTTTAAGGTTGCAACAGCAGGTGTTGTCTAATGGCTCGATTCGGTCCTTAGCTGGAGAGGATGGTGCTGTAGACCGACTGGGGAACGCGTCGAGCCCTGAAGCGAGCCTGTCGAGCAAAGCCGCTGCGTCGGCGATCTCCATCACTTCAAGTGACAGCGAATGTGACATCTAACATCGCACCGCGGGCTATATGGGAAGACTATGAGAAAATTAACACATACGAACGAAATCGAGACAGACAATCAGCAAGATAAACAAGCACATTTGTGCCTGCCTTGTATCAGAGGCCGTGTTTTTATTTATTTTATTTTTTTTATTTGTAGGCTGTAAGCCTATAGGCTACCAGCCAGCCTGGAATCTTGGGATTTATGGAATGCTTTATCTTCATTAAAATGTATTTATCTTTTTGTGAAAGCAAAGTGGGGGCAAACACGAACAAATGACATGAGAAAAAAAATCTGAATTAAAACTACTTTTGTAAGCAAAATCGACTGCCTCAAGCAAACAGGCCCTACGGAAATGATATTCACACGTTTTGTTCTTTTTGAAAAGGACTTCATGGTGAAACATTTTACCTCCCAGGTTTTCTAAAGTGTTTACGCATTAAATTGTTGCTCTTATAGAATCTGATTTTCATTTGCTTGGTCATTTCAAGTCTGCTCATTTTTGGTGGTGAACGATCGACTTTTAGAGCATGTGTGCGCCGATAGTGAAGATGAATAAAAGACTTGCCGCAAATAAAAATGTTAAATTCAAAGTAACCATACAGACTTTTTCTCATCCATTACAATAGGGCATTATTTCAAATTAGTGTTTATTTCTGATATACATTTTCTTAAGAATTTATTATTATTAATATTATTATTAAAATGTGTTGGATTTTGTCATCTTTCCCCGGACAGCCTATTTTGTTAGCCTCAATAGCATTAACATATGTGAATGCATTCACCTTTCATTTAGGCAGACAAACCACTTGAACTTTTGCCTCTGTATTCCTGGTATAAATGGTGGAGGTTCATACACAGCCAGTAATCGGTAAATGTAGGCTATAGTGGTGTGTTTAACCTGATCGCTTGCTGCGTGTCCAGACGCGTTAACCGCCCCGTGTGATTGGCTTTGCCGTTATGTAGCCTAATGCTTTCTGACAGGAGAAGGTCAACGAGAGGGCGAAACGCATTGGTTTCAGAACGAGCAAGCTAGAGAAGTAAAAGCATCTAAATGCTATAATTTATTCATTTACTTATTAATTTACGCTTTAACTGCTTACAGAGATACTGCGAAACTGTGATCGTTTAGGTAGCCTACCGAATAAACTGCAAACTATATAGTAGGCTATCTATTTATTATTATCTAATTATTATTTTAATTATTATAATCATAAATATAGCTCATTTAGTGCTATTGCGTAGCCTATGTTTATTACGTTTATTTAATTTTTTTTCGTTTCGTTTAGTGTTCACCGTTAAATTCCTTTAAGGTCACTTTTGTTCAGGGAAGGAAGAACAAAGTAGGCTATAGGCTATGTTTAAAGTATGTTAATAATGCTTGGCTACTGTTATTGGGGGAAAACGAGGCATAGATGTGGTAGGGGAAAGGAGAGCAGGCTATTAAGTTTGCAAAGGGACAAAAGCGGAAAGATTAGGTGAAAAGAGTGTTTCTGGCAGTCAATAAGGTTGTCAAACTCGTCAGCGCTAATCAGCGCTAATGACCGCTTCTCAAACCCAACTGGAACAATAGTGAGCTCTTCAAAGCTCTGTTGGGGTTAAGGGGTGCTTTCTCCCCGACGAGCTCCGAAAATCCCTTTTCAGTGCATATTTATTACAATATCGAAAATGTACTATAAATAAATGTGTGTGAATGGCATTATGGTATTCTTAATATCGTTTCAGTCACAAAGACAACGCCGATAAAAGTCGTAAAAAAACGAAAATAAATATGGCTAGTTATTTTGTTTATGGAAAACATTCGCTAGTGCACTGGTTCGAATTAAATTTTCATTAAATATCACTTTTAAAAATTAGCAGGGGCCTGCATTCAATGAGGCCATTGAGGCCATACTAATGAGTGTATTCAGAATTCCTGGGTACCTATATAACAATCGCCATGGGTTTTTGTGAACATGACACAATGCAAATTTGTCGTGTTCAAGGCCAATCCACGAAACTGATTAGCCTACTAAAATTATGATTAAAACGTTCATAAGTACATTTTATAACCATCACGTTCTCCGTAATTGTGTCTTAAAAATATATTTAAAATATAAACAGAACATTTATCGTGGCAAGTATCCAAACAATACTGAAATGGCTTAATTAGACGGAGTGACGTGATGCATAAGCATGCAGAAGCATCCCTAGAGTCCCATGGCCCGAGTAAGATAAGAAAAACTGGTGTTGAAGATCCTCCTGTTGACTAAAAGACACACTGCTGTATTACACTCATCTCCAAAAGAGTCACAGAAGTAACAAAAATAGACTACACAAAACAAGTCATTATTTTCTATATGTCAAACTGGATGTTACAATAAATACATACAATTTGCTTTCTTTGTATTTCACTGAACTAATTCAGGCTGTTTTTGTTGTGAAAAGCATGGAAAAGACAAAATTGTTCGTCAGGGATGTTGCGGACCGAATGCACAGTCCATCTTTTTTTCTTTAAAAAATCGTAATTGATTTAAAGCACAATAGACGGCGTTGAGGTGCTTTTTACAGGTAAAGTCTCTTGAGTGTTTTTGTGATAAAACAATTACACCCACGTATCATGTCACAACCATTTTTGCCCATGTTTGCCATTTGGCGTTGAAAATTGAAAACGTTATTTGTCCAACGAATTTGCACAGAATAATTTTTTCCCCAGAACATTATCTTCCTTTATGAAGAGTGGAACAGAAATTAATCCAAATACATCATCAATACAACATTGCAATAACATATTCATTACAGTGTTTACACTAAGCCTGGGGTGCGTTTCCCAAAGCCAACTATGGTCGCAAGTTCCGTGGTTACCAATAGGCTACAGTTCAATGGAAATTGCGATCATAGTTGGTCAACGATGCTTTTGGGACACATACATAAAATAAAACAGAAACGTTCCCATGCACCTAAATGCATTGCCTACATATCCACTCCCACTCATATTCATATCTTTTCAACATTTAAAATTCGAATAGCAGTTGGCACAAATGACATCTGGTAGGCCTACACATTTTTACTCGCCCCGTCTAAACCGTCTCCTTGATGGTAGCAACTGAAAGTTAGATTGTAAGGGCTATGTCACTGAAATGATTAATGAAATGTCTCCATTCATTTTATTTATTTATTTATTTGAAAAGGACAAGGTCCTTTGTGAGGGAATGTATTTTTCTTTCGAAACTGGAGACAGGAGATGTAAATATGCTTGGATGTGTTAGAGCTGAGCGCCCTCTGCAGTACGGTGTACATTTTAGGACATCCTCAGACCTCAGACATATAAAAACAAGGCATCATGCCTCAGACTAAAAGGGTTCAGTCATTGGACAAAACGGCATCGCGCCTCAGACTGAAAATCTTCAGGTCTCAGGAAAAACAATGTCAGGTGTCAGGTCTCGTACAATTAGGCATCAGACGAAGCAGCATCAGACAAAACAGCCTCAGACAAAAAGGCATCGGACGAAACGGCCTCAGACAAAGAGGCATCAGACTTAAAGGCATCGGGCGAAACGGACTTAGGTGGAGTTTAGAGGTTCGCATTGCCCCCATGTGACGCCACGTCGTTATTTTTCGACATAATATCTGTTATTTCGATATATTATCTCGTTATTTCGACATAACTTGCTATTTATAATGGTTTTCTATGGGAGGAAAATGCTAAACGTTTAATTCATATTCGGGCTCATCTGATTTTTTTTGTAGGATAGCCTTTATTATGATTTTAGTATCATAATGATTAATAGATGCACGCACAATTATCTTTGAACTGGATAAATGTTGCAGATATGTTTTACTATGCATACTATATTATGCATAACTAGTATGTTGGCAAACTATCGATAGTTTTCACGATGGTGAAGTTAAAGCGTTCTTTCCGAGCTATTAGACTGAAATCTCATTCTAATTTTTAATCTAACTGTAATCGTTGTTAAATTAAATGATTTTGCCTGGTTCTGTCTTAAACTATATTCGTGTTTCAGTCATTCAAGAATGGATACAGAGATAAGTATCCTGCATTTAACTTGGCTTGTGTGTCTATCTAAATATATTATGCTTTAATTGCTAAATGGTATATGCTTCTTCTATCATGTTCTGTTTCCCTAACTACAGAATGAATGTTGAAACTTACTTCAGACTGAAAAAAAGTAAGTAATGTGCCTTACTTATTTGTAGATGAAATTATAAAGTTGCTTTTTGACAGTGGCTTCAAACAAAGAGAAATGTGCTCTTTTCTCGGTGCTTCTGGATACAAAAATCAGGTAATCTTTGTCCTTGTAATCGTACTGCAGTACTGCTTTGATAATTCTGATGTTAAATATACAATATGCCAATACAAAAAGACAAATGTTTACAGCAATGTTAAATCAAGCGGTTTTAATCAAGCAGTCTAATAGCTCGAAAGAACGCTTTAACTTCACGATCGTGAAAACTTTTACTGAATTATTGAACTATTTTAACTTTAACAATTACTGAATGGTCTATTACTTTTCGTTTTGAAATTTTTCGTTTAAAGACATTTCAAGCTTTCTATAGATATATTGTGAGGCATACACTGAGTTTAACTTTATGATGCGGTTCGCTCCAGTTCGCATGCAGTGCAAGGGACCGCGCCGGCGCCTCCATTATTATATTGTCTGCTATATTTGCGTCTTATTTATTAAATCCAGGCAATTGGTTGATGAAAAATGTATTAAAATTAAAATACAATTTATACAAAACGAAATTCACTTTAAAGAAAGGCTTTCTACAAAAAACTTAATAAAGTGGTCAAAATCATGTCTGACCCATATGTTGTGCATCCTATCTTACTCATGCTGTGTTCACTTTTCATAATCAACATGGGAAAAAACATAATATTTTAACAAATATGAAACTAAATGCACTTATTTAATTGCTATAGTACTCTCTATTGATGCACATTAATTTGATTCTGAATTTTGCACACATATGTTTAAAGGCATTTGTTTGTAGTAAAACATATCTGCAACATTTATCAAGGTTACAGATAACTGTGCATGCATGTATTAATCATTATGATACTAAAATCATAATAAAGGCTAGGCCTATAGGCCTACTACAAAAAAATCAGATGAGCCCAGAATATGAACGCAATGCATTTAATTAAACGTTTAGCATTTTCCTCCCATAGAAAACCTTTATAAATAGCAAGTTATTATGTCGAAATAACAGATATTATATATATATATATATATATATATATATATATATATATATAATATGTATATATACATTATATATATATATATATACACTGATTGGCTTCATCACTGTCTACTCTCCACCAATAAGCTGGTGTGTGGTTGGGCGTTCTGGCGCACTATGGCTGCCGTCGCATCATCCAAGTGGATGCTGCACATTGGTGGTGGTTGAGGAGATCCCCCCTTCCATGTGGAGCGATTTGAGTGCCTAGAAAAGCGCTATATAAATGTAATGAATTATTATTATTATATTATGTCGAAAAATGACAACGTGACGTCACATGGGGCGGGGCAATGCGAACCTCTAAACTCCACCTGAGTCCATTTCGCCCGATGCCTTTTAGTCTGATGCCTCTTTGTCTGAGGCCGTTTCGTCCGATGCCTTTTTGTCTGAGGCTGTTTTGTCTGATGTTGTTTCGTCCGATGCCTTTATGTCCGATGCCTTTTTGTCTGAGGCTGTTTTGTCTGATGCTGCTTCGTCCGATGCCTTTTAGTCTGATGCCTTTTTGTCTGAGGCTGTTTCGTCTGATGCTTAATTATACGAGACCTGACACCTGACATTGTTTTTCCTGAGACCTGTAGCGTTTCAGTCTGAGGCGCGATGCCGTTTTGTCCAATGACTGAAGCCTTTTAGTCTGAGGCATGATGCCTTGTTTTCAAATGTCTGAGGTCTGAGGATGTACTAAAATACACCGTACTGCTGTTAAGACTCGTCTGCCAATCTTCCCATACCATGGCTCAAACAAACAAGCAAATAAATAAATAAATAAATAAATAAATAGGCTGTGCTTAAGAACAGCCATTAGAGCAGAGCCACTGCGAACACATTTTCGTTCTTGCTTATTTAGTTAGCCTAAAACTTTACATTTGTTGTAGAGCATCAGTAGGCTATTGTCATTCATTTGAGTGATGATAGGCTATAAGTGATGTTAATTTATTGTATGTAAAACAGTTGCAGGGTTTCATTTCTTGTAGCTAATAGGCTGCAATTATTTATATAGGCTATCATCCATTCCAATTGGTCATGGCCTAACTAGTTGGCCAACCTACCATGCCTAACTTTCATTTAAGGCCACGTGATCTGCACAGACTGTGGAATATTGTTTTAAAGCGATATTTTTATTCTAAAATATAGTGTATAGCGTCAAAGCCTTGAACTTGATGCGAGCAGAGAGTGGTAGCCAGTGCAGAGAGATGAACAGAGGAGTGACGTGGGCCCTTTTGGGCTCGTTGAAGACGAGACGAGCAGCAGCATTCTGGATCATTTGTAGAGGTTTAGTTGCACATGATGGAAGTCCAGCCAGAAGAGCATTGCAGTAATCAAGCCTAGAAATGACCAGGGCCTGGACGAGAAGTTGTGTTGCATGCTCAGTTAGGAAAGGTCTGATCTTCCTGATGTTGTGCATAGCAAACCTGCATGATCGAGTTGTCTTTGTAATGTGGTCAGTGAAGGTCAGCTGATCATCAAAGATTACTCCAAGATTTCTGACCGACCTTGATGGGGTGATTGAGGATGAATCTAGCTGGATAGTGAGGTCGTGCTGTAGAGACGGATTGGCAGGGAGGACGAGAAGCTCAGTCTTTGCCAGGTTGAGCTGCAGGTGATGTTCCTTCATCCACGCCGAGATGTCCGCCAGACAGCTTGAGATCCGTACAGCTACTGTGGGATCATCTGGTTGAAATGAGAGGTAGAGTTGGGTGTCATCAGCATAGCAATGGTAAGAGAAACCATGTGCCTGTATGATGGGTCCCAGTGATGTGGTGTAGATGGAGAAGAGGAGCGGTCCAAGAACTGAACCCTGGGGAACCCCTGTGGTCAGCTGATGTGCTTTGGATACCTCACCTCTCCATGCGACCTTGAAGGACCTACCTGTGAGATAGGACTCAAACCAGTTGAGGGAGGTTCCAGTGATGCCCAGTGATGAGAGGGCGGACAAGAGGATCTGATGATTCACTGTGTCGAAAGCAGCAGACAGGTCCAGTAGAATGAGAACTGATGATTTGGAAGCAGCTTTTGCGATCCGCAGGGCTTCCGTGACTGACAGCAATGCAGTCTCAGTTGAATGTCCTTTCTTGAAGCCAGATTGGTTGACATCCAGCTGGTTGTTCAGAGACAGGAAAGATGATACTTGGTTAAAAGCAACCCGTTCAAGTGTTTTCGCAATGAATGGTAGGAGAGAGACAGGTCTGTAGTTCTCTAGAAGAGATGTGTTTAATGTTGGTCTTTTAAGCAGAGGAGTTACCCGAGCCTGCTTAAATGCTGTAGGGAAAATGCCAGTGTGGAGGGATGAGTTGATGATGTGTGTGAGAGCTGGAAGAAGTGTGGGAGAGATGGCTTGTAGAAGGTGTGAGGGTATGGGGTCTAGAGGGCAGGTGGTAGGATGACTGGAGAGGAGAAGATTAGATACTTCTTCCTCGGTTAGTGGAGTGAAGGAGGAGAGAAGGTTGTTGGCTGTGGGAGAGGTTAGTTTGGGTTCCTGTGTGTGTGAAGCTGAGAACTGACTGCTGATAGTTGTAGTTTTGTTAGTGAAGAAGTTAGCAAAATCATCAGCAGTTAGCGAGGAGGTGGGTGGTGGTGGAGGTGGGCAGAGGAGAGAGTTGAATGTCTTGAACAGTGAACGTGTGTTAGTGGCGCTGTTGATCTTGTCGTGGAAATATGAAGATTTTGCGGTGTGAACATCAACAGAGAAGGCAGAGAGCAGAGATTGATACCTACTGAGGTCAGATGTGTCTTTTGATTTGCGCCATTTCCTCTCCGCTGCCCTGAGCTTGGTCCGGTGTTCACGAAGAACCTCAGATAACCAGGGGTTAGAGGGAGTAGTGCGTGCTGGCCTGGAGGAGAGAGGGCAGATGTTGTCTAGAGAGGAGGTTAGGATGGAGCATAAAGTATCCGTTGCAGTATTCACATCCAGAGATGAAAAATGTGAGGGTGAGGGAAGAGAAGATGACACAGCAGAGGAAAGATGGGACGGAGAAAGTGAGCGCAGGTTTCGTCTGAAAGTAAATGGTGGGGAGGTTGGTGGAGCATGGGTAGTGAGTTGTAGATTGAAAGTAATGAGGAAATGATCTGAAACTTGGAGAGGTTTCACCAAAATGTTATCTGTGATACAGTTGCGTGTGTAAACCAGGTCCAGTTGGTTGCCTGACTTGTGAGTACCGGTGGTGATGAGGCGTTTGAGATCAAAAGAGGCTAGGAGAGAGATGAAGTCTGTTGCATACGGTTTCGCTAGGTGGATGTTGAAATCGCCAAAGACTACAAGTGGGATGCCATCCTCAGGGAAAGAGGACAGCAACACATCCAGCTCCTCTACAAAGCTTCCCAGTTGACCTGGGGGGCGATAAATAACTACAATATGGATCTTCACGGGAGTTGTAAGTGTAATAGCATGATATTCAAATGAGTTGTTATTGCATAGAGAAGAGAGAGTTGAAAATTTCCAAGTGTTAGAAATGAGAAGACCAGTGCCCCCACCTCTCCCCGATTGCCGAGGGGTGTGAGAGAAAGAGAAGTTGTTAGAGAGAGCAGCAGGGGTTGCTGAGTCTTCTGGGCGGATCCAGGTCTCAGTCAAGCCCAAGATATTAAGAGTAGAATGAGATGCAAAGGCTG
This sequence comes from Tiaroga cobitis, assembly GCA_030578255.1. Taxonomy (NCBI): domain Eukaryota; kingdom Metazoa; phylum Chordata; class Actinopteri; order Cypriniformes; family Leuciscidae; genus Tiaroga; species Tiaroga cobitis. The sequence goes on from CM060610.1 coordinate 24,351,098, forward strand.
GAATGAAGTCAGCTTTATTGACTGCTGATTGACAATTCCATAGACCCATAGAAAGAGTGAGAGGTGAGTGTGAGGATGAGAGAATAGGGCGCAGATTAGCAGTATTGCGCTGCCTTCTGTGCGTGGTGAGAGAGCGTTGTCGAGAGACAACAGGAATGTGTAGAAAGCACATAATGATAATAGGAAATAAGATAAAGGTAGGAAGGGAAAGGGTTAAGAAGATACTATAATTGCCTTGCAGGTGTCCTTGCTCGGTGGAGACTACAACCCTTAAGACGGCAGATATTCAAAATAGGAATGTGTCTAATTAAATTAAAGATATTTAGTGAAAATAAAAATGACAAATAAGCAAAGAATCGAAAATAGCCCTACTTACTTGACAAATGGTAAACAGAGCAACAGGGGAACTGGATATTAAGAAAAAACAACTTACGCGCTCTAGCCGTTCTCGCAGAGTGACTGCTTGTCCTGGCTATCTCCTGAATTTACTTCTAATTTATATCTGCTTTAATAGCCCTTGCAATTAGCACAGCGAAAGCAAATATCCCGAGAATGGCCCAAATCGAAACTAGCTGTTATGAACAGCAATACTTAAGTGCTACAATAACAACCAGACTACAACCCTTAAGACGGCAGATATTCAAAATAGGAACGTGTCTAATTAAATTAAAGATATTTAGTGAAAATAAAAATTACAAATAAGCAAAGAATCGAAAATAGCCCTACTTTACTTGAGTAATTATTTTTCAGCCGACTTTTTACTTCTACTCCTTACATTTTCACGCAATTATCTGTACTTTCTACTCCTTACATTTTAAAAATAGCCTCGTTACTCCTATTTCATTTCGGCTTGTTTTCGTTTCGGCTTGTTTTCGTTTCGGCTTGTTTTCGTTTCGGCTTGTCATCGTTCGAAAAATGACCAATTACACAAACGTTTAATAGATCTGAGTCCCGCCTCCTGAACATCGCTAAACTGATTGGCTTTGTGTTTTCTTTCTAACTTGTGAGAGGCTGTTGGCATGCGAAGCGGCAAAACTCATCCGAAGGAATTAGGAAACCTAGATGCGGTAAGTGAGGGAGAAATCAACAGTTCTCTTACGAGAGGTTCTCTCGTATTGCGTAAGCTAGCTTACGCTACGGGAAAGATTAATCTTTGCTGAGATATTGAAGCCAAAAAATTATTTCATAATTTGTATCCATACACAACGCAGTTCCTCTGCGGCAGACCTAGAGCGGGCTAGCTAGCAGCTCATTGGTTCGCTCAGAGAGAACTGCTTAAGCCTATGGGAGAGCGGGGCTGAACCCGCTTCCAATGAGAGGCGCCCGCGCGCTCATTGCGTCATGGCCCGCCAGAATGGGCGTGGCCATGGTGTATATAACAGTCTCTCCCAGGCTTATATGTTGATTCATTTCATCTTCAGCAAGATGCACGCTTCTGCTGTTCCTGAGAAAAGCCGTCGCCGTCGAGAAGGCATCACTCTAGCGAGCTCACGGACCCTGAAGAAGCCGGCCGTCTTCGCCACCTTCAGCCGCCCTGCAAGCTAGCGCCATCCGACGACTGTATCCTTTCTCTATTATATCTAAAAGAGCCGAGCGTCTTTTTAAAGATGTCTCGTTTTTCCTGCGGCTCCTGCCACGCTCGTCTCGAGGACGGAGACCGCCATGTCATCTGCGCTCTCTGCCTGGGACTCGAGCATGCAGAATTCGCCCTCGCGGATGGAGGATGCGACTTCTGTGAAAGCCTGCCGTTATCGTCCCTGCGGGCACGACTTCTGGCAGTGAAATCCGCTCCCGCGCCGCCTGTCTCTTCGCCGCGTAAGAAGAAACGCCGCTCCCAGAGGCCGCCGGAGCCCCCAGCGGAAACATGCGGGCCGCCGACGCCGCCTCCCGCTTCCCGCTCTCCCTCCCCGCTCCTGCCGGACATACAGTTGCCGCCGAGTGGCCGCTCTGTCGCTTCCGATGACGCCGCGGAGGAGAAGGACTCCTGTTCACTGCTCGCTTCAGACAGTGAAGACTGGTCATCTCTCGGATCCACGAGAGAGTCGACGGGGACCCGCGCCGGGATAGAGGAGGAGCTAATGCGCCTCCTCTCACAGGCCGTCGAAGGCCTCGGTCTCGAGTGGTCTCCTCCACCCGAGCAGGCCCCGAACCGGATGGACGGCAGCTTTTTTCATCGGCGCTCGACCCCCGCGTGCAACCGGGCCGCTCCATTCCTGCCTGAACTTCACGCAGAGCTGACGAAGTCCTGGAATGCCCCGCTCTCGGCTAGAAACCGCTCCGATATATCCGCCTCGCTGCGCTCGGTGGACGGAACCGCCGAAAAAGGTTACTCACCCATGCCGCCCGTCGAGGACTTGGTCGCCGCGCACCTCTGCCCGCCCTCTGCTAGATGGCGCTCTTCACCCACGCTTCCTTCGAAAGCTTGCAGAGCGACCTCGAGCTTTCATGCTCGCGCCTACGCCGCCGCCGGTCAGGCCGCCGCTGCGCTACATTCTATGTCTGTCCTCCAAGTATTACAGAGCGATATTCTCCGTGAGTGGGCCGAAGGCGGTAGGAACCCCTCCCCCGCTGTCACGGATCTGAGAAGTGCTACGGACCTCACCCTTCGCGCCACTAAAGCCGCCGCACAAGCTCTGGGGAAATGCATGGCCAGCCTTTGTGTTGCCGAGAGACACTTATGGCTCACGCTCGCCGACATGGGAGACTCTGAGCGCGCCACGTTTCTTAACGCGCCCCTCTCCCCGACGGGCCTGTTTGGATCTGCTGTCACGGGAATCGTCGATCGCTTTTCTGAGGTACAGAAAGCTACTCAGGTGATGAATTTGTTTCTGCCCCGCCGCGCTAGCTCTTCCGCGGGCCGCTCTCGCGAGCCTCCCGCCAGAGCTCCACCACAGCGTCCCCCTCCGCAGACTCAAACAGCCCAGCGCAGACAGGGCGGCCGCCCTCGCTCTCGCTCTGACAGCCGCCGCAGACCGCCGCCCCCACGAGGCCCGCGACCTAAGATCACGCTGAAGCCTGATCATCAGAAGTCTGCCTAGCAAAGTCAAGAAAACGACGGTGCTCTCCCGCTGCGGCCGGACCGCCGTCAAAGCTTCGCCCTCTGCCAGTCCCCGTTATTTCGCCGACTGCTGTAGTGTTGACCGCCACAAACAAGCCGGTGTCCCAGCCCGCTTGCGAGCGTCAAAAAGCCGTTTTTATGGCTACCCAGAGAAATCTCAAAAAGAGAAAATTTGCCAGTTGTGTACAAAATGTGCCCACAATCATGTGCTCACCTATACACACAAGCATAACATATCCCGTGTCTCTATCAGAGCCCCATCACATGAAACGGGCACAGCCCGCTCTAATTTCAGAGAACATAAACACGCCCACGAGCTCGTGCGCGTGTCCCCTCTCTGATCGCTCTGTTTCACGGCCCATAGACTCCTCTCTGAGTGCAAATCCCGTTGCCACACACATTCAAAGCGCGCCCACACACTGTGTCCAGCCCGCTATGTGCAGCAATCAGGGCAATATAGCCATTCAGCCACTAGCCGCATGCTCCAAAGCGTGGGAAGCCATTCCAGGCATTTCCCCGTGGGTGTTAAGCATTATAAAGAACGGCTATCTGCTGCAGTTTCGCCGCCGCCCGCCTCGTGCGCGCGCGCAGCTCGAATCTACTGTCAGCCCGCTGGCCGCCGGCACGCTCCGCTCAGAAATTGCGACGCTGTTGCAAAAGGGCGCTATAGAGAGAGTCCCGCCATCTATGACCGAGGAACCATCTCTGGTTCCCAAGAAAGACGGCGGCCTCAGACCGATTTTAGATCTCAGGTCTTTGAACAAAGTGCTCATTAAGAGACCGTTCAAGATGCTCACTACCAGGAAACTCCTCGCGCAAGTGCGCCAGGGGGACTGGTTCATCTCTCTAGACCTGAAAGACGCCTATTTTTAGATCCAGATAAATCCCCGTCACAGGCCATTCTTACGTTTCGCCTTCGAGGGTCTTGTTTATCAATACGCCGTTCTCCCGTTCGGCTTATCTCTGGCGCCCCGTACATTCACGAAGTGCATGGATGCGGCGCTCGCCCCCCTGCGAAGCCAGGGGCTGCGCATTCTGAATTATCTGGACGACTGGCTGATTTTGGCCCAATCACAGACGGAGCTTCTGTCGCACCGCGCAGTTCTCCTCGACCATCTGGAAACGCTGGGCCTCTCTGTCAACTGGACAAAGAGCTCCCTTCTTCCCAGTCAATCGATTTCCTTCCTAGGAATAGATTTGAACTCGGTCACGATGACGGCTCGCCTGTCTACACGGCGCGCGCGCAGTGTTCAGCGTCTAGCCGCCTCGTTTCAGATGGACACCCGCACACCTCTGAAAACTTTTCAGAGGATGCTGGGTTACATGGCCTCAGCCTCCGCTGTACTTCAGCTGGGCCTTCTGCACATGCGCCCGCTTCAGCTCTGGTTAAACAGCCGTGTACCCCACCGCGCGTGGAACACGGGCCGCCAGCTGATCAGGGTTACGCAGACATGTCTCACGGCGCTGCAGCCATAGACAGTAGCAGAATGGTTTCGACAGGGCGTCACGATGGGGACCTTTTCCTGCCGAAAAGTCATCTCGACAGATGCATCCAACACGGGTTGGGGTGCAGTCTGTGAGGGCTCACCGGCCTTCGGCCATTGGTCGACTCAGGAAAGCCCCTTACACATAAACTGTCTGGAAATGCTTGCGGTCGAGAACGCGCTTTCGCGCTTTCTCTCGCTCATTCGGGGACACCACGTCCTGATCCGTTCGGACAACATGGCTGTGGTCTCCTATCTCAACCGTCAGGGCGGTGTCAGATCCAGAAATCTCTGTCTACTGACACACCGCATTCTAGTTTGGTCTCAGAGCCGCCTGCTCTCGCTCAGAGCGACGCATGTGCCGGGCCATCTGAACGATGGTCCAGACATAACTGTCCAGGAACCTCATCTCCACAGGAGAATGGTCCCTGAACGCACAAACGGTCCAATTACTGTGGCGGCTATTCGGCAGAGCAGAAGTAGACCTCTTCGCGTCAGAAGAGAACGCTCACTGCCCAATATATTTTTCGAGGAGCGAGGACGCGCTAGCCCAGGAATGGCCTCGCCGCCCGCTCTATGCATTCCCTCCGATCGCTCTGTTACCACAGGTAATTCAGAGGATCAGGGACACACGCAACTCGGTGCTCCTCATAGCCCCGCGTTGGGAGAGTCAGAATTGGGTTCCGGAGCTCACGCAGCTGTCACAGACAGCCCCGTGGCCCATCCCAGTCAGAGCAGATCTCCTCTCTCAAGCTCGCGGCACGATCTGGCACCCCCATCCACGGCGCTGGGCGCTACATGCATGGGTGATCAACGACTATTCGTCAATTTGCCAGAGGGAGTAAGAAACACTATCATACAGGCTAGAGCACCTTCCACGAGAAGGCTCTATGCGTCTAAATGGTCTGTGTTCTCAAAATGGTGCACCGACAAACAGCTGGACCCACGGTCGTGCGAGGTGCCGTCTTTGCTCGTTTTCCTTCAAGAGATGCTGGACAAGGGCAGGGCCCCCTCCACTCTCAAGGTTTATGTGGCAGCCGTCGTGGCGTTCGCTGAACCCCGACGCGCTCAGTCCCTGGGCAAAGACGAGTTAGTCATCCGCTTCCTCAGGGGAGCTAAGAGGATGAACCCTCCGCGGCCCCCGTCGGTTCCTATTTGGGATCTTTCTATAGTCCTCGAAGCTATGAAAGCACCCCCTTTCGAACCGCTCGAGTCTGTGGACCTAAAATACCTCTCGCTCAAAACCGTTTTCCTGACGGCTCTGTCCTCAGTAAAACGCGTAGGGGATCTTCACGCGCTCTCATCCAGCGCCGCGTGTCTTGAGTTTGGGCCGAATGATTCTGTTGTCATTCTCAAACCTAGGCATGGCTATGTCCCGAAAGCGATTGGTACCCCGTTCAGGGCTCAGATTATTTCCCTATCGGCTCTGCCTTCATCCGATAGTGAGCGCGACGCCAATCTCCTCTGCCCGGTGCGGGCTCTGAGATTGTACACTACGCGCGCTGCCGCGTTCAGACGCGCTGAGCAGCTTTTCGTGTCGTTTGGGGGGCGCACCAAAGGTCTGGCCGCCTCTAAACAGACACTGTCTAGATGGATAGTGGACGCTATTGCCTCTGCTTACGCATCTAAATGCCTGCCCTGCCCTCTGGGCATCAGGGCGCACTCCACTAGAGGCATGGCCTCATCGTGGGCATGGTCCTGTGGAATTTCCATTCATGACATTTGTGTGGCCGCGGGATGGGCCTCCCCGTCCACTTTTGTCAGATTTTACAACTTGGAAGTCCCCGCCTTGCAGGCAAAATTACTAGCTGTCTAACGACCAGCTCTCTAAGAAGCTGCATTACTGGGAGACCGGTTCGCCCCTTGTGCTCTCCTTAAATGCTTATACACTTCATGTGCCCGCTCTGCTGGCCCCATACATGCTTATGTGTACACTTCATGTGCCCGCTCTGCCGGCCTCATAATACATTCACTCCACGTTAAAAATCCCCCGGTATATCCCTGGGATTCATGAGTGGATTCATAGCGCGCACGGCGTTGACCAGGTGTTCCCGTAGCGTAAGCTAGCTTACGCAATACGAGAGAACCTCTCGTAAGAGAACGAATCGGTTACCTAACGTAACCTCGGTTCTCTCTAGAAGAGGGAACGAGTATTGCGTTCCCGGCCGTGCTTGCGCTACTAGCGTTTCGCTTCACGCTGAAATAAATCAACATATAAGCCTGGGAGAGACTGTTATATACACCATGGCCACGCCCATTCTGGCGGGCCATGACGCAATGAGCGCGCGGGCGCCTCTCATTGGAAGCGGGTTCAGCCCCGCTCTCCCATAGGCTTAAGCAGTTCTCTCTGAGCGAACCAATGAGCTGCTAGCTAGCCCGCTCTAGGTCTGCCGCAGAGGAACTGCGTTGTGTATGGATACAAATTATGAAATAATTTTTTGGCTTCAATATCTCAGCAAAGATGAATCTTTCCCGTAGCGTAAGCTAGCTTACGCAATACTCGTTCCCTCTTCTAGAGAGAACCGAGGTTACGTTAGTTAACCGATTCGTTTTCTGCTCAAGAATACTGGGCAAATCGCGTCAAATAATGATTTGGGGACAGCCGTTTTTACAATGTAGTACTGTAAGACAATCGCGGAATAAGTGGCAAACATAATCGTGTGTGTGTGTGTGAGAGAGAGAGAGAGAGAGAGAGAGAGAGAGAGAGAGAGAGAGAGAGAGAGAGAGAATGTGTATGAGCGTGTGTGTGTGTGTAACCCTACATTACAGAATACATTTTTAAACAGCTTATAAATCAGACTAAGTGATGTTTTTTGAAAATGCAGCGAGTTATCTGTGATAGGGTTAGTGTAGGGGGGTAGAATACACAGTTTGTACAGTATAAAAATCATTATGTTTATGGAAAGTCCCCATAAAACATGAAAAAATAACATTGCTTGGTCTGTTGAAATGAGAGGCCTGTTTGATCAAGTTGAAACATTGTCATCCCAGTCTCATCAGCTGGACTGAAAGAAGTTTCAGTGCACTTAGGACCCTGAAAACATGTCTCAATGCAATGGTCACAAGTGACACTTGACAGTATTGCTGTGTGTCGTGTCCAACAGGACAAACTTGACAGTATTGATGCAAAACATATATACCAACAGTTAATTTCTGTTAAAGGGATAGTTAAATTATGTTTAACTTATTTAAAAATGAAAATTCTGTCATTTACTTACTCTCAAGTTGTTTCAAACCAGCTTCTTCAAAATATCTTCTTTTGTGTTCAGCAGAAGAAAGAAACTGGTTTGATTTAAATGATTTTCATTTTTGGGTGAACTATATCCCTTTAATGAAAGATGCAGACGTGTATGGCTTCTTCAAAAAGCAAGGAACAAGAGTAAGACAGTATTGCACTATTGCATTGCACTATGAACGGAGTAAGGTTAAGTCTCTGTTAAACTGCCTCCTCAGACTGATCTCATAAAATTGCGTGTGTATGACACGCCAATTCGTATTTCCATTTTTGGCGTGCTATCAACACGCACAATCGCTTTTCAGCGTGTTTATGAACGCAGTTGACTTAACTTTATTACTGTATATATAAATATATGACCTACCTCCACCCCGTCCCTAAACCTACCCGTCACTGGGGTTAATAGCATTTATGAGTCTTCCCCTGCCATCCTAGGGAAAAAAAATATCGCTCCAGATGTAGATCTACATTTTGCTTCGTTTCGCTCGGAAATTTAATGGCGTGTACATATACGCGGAATCACTTGGACATTAATGGCGTAGACATACACGCATACACGCGGATATCTCAAAATGCGTATAGATAACACGCCACTTGACTTGAAAGTGGCGTGTCTGTTTACGCAAAAGTCATGATGTCATGTTGGCCTCCTTGTCTTTATTAGTTACCTGTAACATTACAGAATTAATGAATTAACGTATCGTTAAGGTCAATATAGACTAAAAACCTTAATACCTTATCCTATTCGTTTCCTGATTCCTCCGCTTCTGTGAATGTCCCCAGTCCCCACCAATCTCAAAATCAAACCTACGCCTTTAAAGAGAAGTATAAACCATTCCGAGATGACATGCCTCTGAAGTTTGACTTTTTGCACCATTACATGAATTATAGGCAACTAGTCATCATATCTTCCGCTCCATGAAACGCATGTTAATGCTCAGTAGTACACACATATGGTTCTTTAATGCATTTTACTGAAATGGAAATTGGGCTGAAATTCATTTTCTATGGGCATATATGCGGCTGAAACAGTTAGTGCATCCCAAATTTTTCAACATTAACATTTTAATATAACGTTATAGTGATGGCCTTTATAAAACATGTTTTTTAAGGAGGTGGTAGTGCACTATAGGCCCCTGTGGCGCGGCCTAAGCTTTTGTCCTTAATGGCATTTTTTTCCTTGCATTACTTTTACTTTTATACTTAAAGAAGTTTTGAAACCAGTTACTTTTACACTTTTACTTGAGTAAAAAGCTTGAGTTGATACTTCAACTTCTACAGAAGTCTTTTTAAATCCTAGTATCTATACTTCTACTTGAGTACCGAATGTAAATACTTTTGACACCTCTGAAAATGTATAACCTAACATAAAGGTCTCTAGCGTTATATTTTGCCAACGAACTAAAATCGAAACCATGATATGGCTTTGTCCCTTTATAAAACAGCACAAGACTTTAAGAATAGGCATCCTGTTTGTGCTGGGTGATTTAAAGAGAAGTGTGCACTTTGCTCACGCGATCAGCTATCTGGTGTTTTCTCCAAAATAAAAGCTCAAAGGGTTTATTTCTTGCAAGTGAAGAAATTAGGACAAAAGTGTTTTTTATTTTATTTTCCTATATTATAGTGTAATGTAGGCTAAAATATACTTTTGAAATATTCATTTTCATTTATAGTACATTTATAGGCTATATGGATTTTACGTCATAGGAATAATTATATAAATCATTATTACATTATTATAATAATTGTTTGGCATCCTAAAACACCATTGATAATGTAATGAGACTCTCATAACTAAAAAGATGTTTGAGCCCTCTTTATTGTCCTGGTACAAATCAATGCTTTTTCTTTGTTCAAGGAGCAGTTCATGGGTTGAAGCTCTTAATTTTGATCTCTCAAAGAGCACGAGATTGATGCATTTAACCTTAAAATGTACAAAATTGTCTTGCGGGGGAGCATGACCCCAAACCCCCCAAGAGGCACAGAGGTCCACCCAAACTAATTCCTATGGGAAAGAACGACCATTTATGAACTTTACTCCAGCATAGTACAACAAAGTTCCTTTTAAGTCAGTAAAACTGTAAATGCCATATTAAAATGTCCTTGGACAAATTATACATTTGGCCTGCCTAAGAGGGGGCCTACAAGACATTGTGCCCAGGGCCCTCTGAACTCTTAATCCGGCCCTGGGGACAGGGCCTAAGTCATACGTTCGGAAGGTTGGTCTGGACTCAGCGCGGTCTGATACTATTAAATAGTTTTCTGGACTGTATTGACTGGGTCTGACTTAATTGGGATCATCACGGGGCATCGGTAAGAATGCACAAAAGTCCAATCACTGTTTTGGTTTTAATGGTAGGTTCAAGCCATCAACATACTCAATGCAGTGCATGAACAGATGTATGTGATGTTTGGTCTGTAAGTGTGGTTTCTATAATAAGAACACAAATACAAATAATCAGTTTACAGTAATGATAAGCATTTAACTCAAAAGAATAAACACACGAGGATGCATGGCTATAAGTGCAAACAATAGACTATTAATATACGTGACTATCGTCTTATAACCATATCTCAATCGATTAATCTTCACAATCCACATAAATATGGCTTAATGACATCTGTAGTGTGTAAATGCTGAAGTAAACATATGGAACATATGAGTTGTTATTATTTCACTTAAATACAGCGCACATCGGATCACACGTGCAAAGATAATGCACACAGACATACTGCTAACATTAGCTTCACGGAGATACGAATTACCCTCAACATCAGAACGTTTCAACACATAATACAACAAATAGCAATATAAACAAGATTAAAGACGGTATATGTGGAAATTAAACTTACTTTCAAAGTTACGCACACTCATACACGCGAACCCTCCACAGCTTTCAAGCGGAACATAACCAGTTGCGTCAAACTCTGGGGGCGGGACTAAGTTACGACTGTCAATAATTCACAACCCACCAATAAGAATTAACTTCACTGAGCCTTTTCAACAGCCGCCCCAATTTACGTTGTAAATTCTACTTTAGAAAAGGCTTATGAGTCTTTGTTATCATCAGCTAGTGGTGGCAAACGGACAAGTTTACTCACTGGTCGGATGTATTTCCGACCCTGCACTTGTACTTCAGCAGTTCTGATTTTCCCATCAGCCCCTGGTACTGTGGCTGAGACCTTACCTACTGGCCAGAGGGCTCGAGGCAATCGGTGATCCACTATCATCACTACTGTCCCAGTCTTTAGATCTTTTCCAGTCTCAGTCATCCACTTTGTACGAGTTTGCAGTTCAGGCAAGTATCTCTTGATGAAGTGGGCCCAAAAATGGTCGGCAAGGACCTGGCTATGTCTCCAGCGTCTTCTGCTAAGTAATTCGGACTCAGGGTATACAATTTGGGGTAAATCAGGGTCTGGCCGCCCCAATAACAGGCTGTTTGGAGTGATGGGGTCAACATCTGCTATGGCCGATGACACGTAACCCAGAGGTTTGGAGTTTAACATGCCTTCGATCTCTGTAAGCACTGTACTTAGCACTTCCTCAGTAACATGTTGGGCTCCAAGTGTAACATTGAGAGCAGATTTTAGAGACCTGATCTCCCTCTCCCACAATCCACCAAAATGAGGAGCTCCAGGGGGATTGAATTTGAACTGAATTTTCTGCTTTGCAAGCTGACTTTGCAGAGTGGGTTGCATGGCTGCAAATGCATCTGATAGTTCCCTTTCTCCTCCCTTGAAGTTTGTTCCCTGGTCAGAATAGAGTTCATGGGGAGTTCCTCTGCGTGCAATGAATCTGCGTAGGGCCATGAGGAATGAATCTGTATCAATTTTGGGAAGTAAATCAATGTAGACTCCTCTGGTCGTCATACATTTAAATATGATCCCCCAACGTTTTTCATTGCGCCGGCCTATTTTGATTGTGAAAGGCCCAAAACAATCAACACCTGTTGAATAAAAAGCTGGGCGGTAGAGACGGAGTCGGGCTGGTGGTAAATCAGCCATTTTTGGCACTTCAGGCTTTCCACGCCATTTTCTGCATTCACGACACTGATGTTGGTGCCGCCGTACTGCTTCTCGCCCTCTAATGATCCAGTATTTACGGCGTAACTCAGCAAATACTCTTTCTGGGCCAGGATGATGAAGTTTTCCATCATAATGTTGGATCAGGAGTTGACTGAGTGGGTGTTTGGGATCCATGACAATTGGGTGGGCAGTATCTGGCCTAAGCAGCTCACTACGTCGCAAACGGCCACCAACTCTTATGAGCCCAGTAGACTGGTCAATCTCTGGTGCAAGTGAGATTAATCTGCTGTTAGAAGGCAAAGATTTACCACATATTAATGTATCAAGTTCAACTGGGAAACACATAGCTTGGGCTTGTTTCAAGAGTGAGATCTCAGCAGCTACGTAGTCTTGGGCGGATAAATCTCTTGTCTCATTGGCTTGTTTTAACTGTGCCTGTGCTTCATGTTCCACCAGTTGATCAAAACTGCGGTATGGTGAGAATTCTTGCATTATGTCAGAGAAATCTACTGTGGTCAAACTACAGAAGGTTACTTTCTTTTCTTCATCTGTGCTGTCTGGGACCAATTCCTCTGGGTCATTAGACCAGGTACTTGGGTCTTGCCACAAAAATTGAGGTCCTTGTTTCCAGTGACTTGGCACTGATAGTTGGTGAAGTGTTTTACCATGGGTAATGTCATCTGCAGGATTGTTTTCAGACTTCACGTAATGCCATGCTTGAGAAGCAGTCAGCTCCTGAATTTCTGCAATTCTTGTGCCCACAAACACTTTATACCTGCATGAATCTGATTGGATCCAAGCTAAAACTGTCTTTGAGTCACTCCACAATGTCACCTGTTCAATCCTCAGGGTGAGTTCCCTTTCCAGAAGTCTTGCCAATTGAGCTCCACTGAGTGCTGCACAGAGTTCTAGCCTGGGAACAGATAACTGCCGCTTTGGTGCCACCCTCGATCTTGCGGTGATAAATGCAACCTCGACTTGGCCTTGAGGACTCTCTGTTCTAAGGTACGCCACTGACCCATAAGCATGATTTGAAGCATCACAGAATATGTGGACGTCTCTTTTGCACACTTTAGAATCCAGTTCTGTGCTAGTGTAGCATCGGGGTATAGCAATCTTGTTCAGGAACTGCAATTCTTCTTCCCATTCATGCCAGGCTTGCAAGAGGTCACTTGGTAGCAATGGGTCATCCCACTCCCGTTTTTTATCCCACAGTCTTTGTACCAGTACTTTGGCTCTAGTTGTGAAGGGGATAATATAGCCTAGTGGGTCGTACTGACTAGCTAAGACCTGATAGACATACCTCATTGTGGGAACTGGTGGTTCCTTCAGACGAGCTTTGTAACCAAGAGTGTCTGCTTGGCAAAGCCAATGTAGACCCAAGGTGGATTCAGAGACGTCCCATTGCTTTTCTGTAAGCCAAAGCTCATTTTTCTCAGATCTGGCTTCTACAGGAAGGTGTGCAACGACAGAAGGAATGTTGCTAGCCCATTGCCTTAACTCGAACCCACCAGATACCAGAAGAGCTTGAAGCTTGTTCACCAGTTCAGTCGCTTTGTCAGTAGAAGTTACACTCTGCAGGAAATTGTCCACATAGAAATGTTTCTCTACAGCCACACGTGTATCTTCTTCTGGATCTGTGTTCTCTTGGACATGTTTTTGGACAGCAAATGTTGCGCAGCATGGGCTGCAGGTAGTCCCAAAAGGCAAAACCTGCCACTCATAGACACTGACTGGTGTATCACGTTGCATGTTTCTCCACAGAAATCTGAGGAGTGGTTTATCCTCTGGGAGAAGACGAATCTGGTGAAACATGCCCTTGATATCGCTTGTGATGGCAATCGCATGCTCTCTGAAACGGAGTAACACTCCTAGTAAAGTGGAAGTGAGGGTAGGCCCAGCTAGGAGGTACTTATTGAGGTTATGGCCTTGGTACTGAAAGGAACAGTTGTACACTACTCTGTGCTTCTCATTATGGTATACCATGTGGTGAGGTATGTACCATGATTCAGGGGTTTGATCAACTGCTTCATCAGCCAGCTTGACAACATAACCAGATTGATCCAGCCTTTCAATTTCTTGGTTATATGCCTTTGACTGTTCGGGACTTTTACTGAGACGCCTTTCTAATGCTCTGAGGAGGGGAAAAACAGACTCTTTAGGCGCTTTCAATTGGGGCATGTCCTTTTTTCGCAGAAGCGGTGTGGCATAACGAAACACTCCATTTACATTTACCCTTGCAGTCTTGGTCTCAAGCAGAGTGATGGCCTCCTGATCACAACGTGACCGTGTCACCACCTTCTCATTGCGGTATGGTAAGATGTCAAGCTGCCAGAGTCTCTCAACATGCTGCAACAGCTCTGATGAGGTGGAAGTCACAGATGTGAAAAAGCATTGTTGCTCGGGGATTTGGTGCTGGAGTACATGAGCTGGCCCTTGCAGCGTCCAGCCTAATCTGGTTCGTATAGCAGCTGGCCCGCCTGGTGGGCCGAAGCACACTGGCTCCATAGGGATGATCAAATGGTGATGATCAGAGCCTATAAGCAACAATGATTGAACCTGAGAAAAGGCATGAAGAGGCAGTCCTTTGAGATGCTGGTATTTTTCTTGTAGAATGGAAACTGGATGTGAATGCTTGGCCAAGCCCAAATTCTCGGCTGTAAAGGCACCCGTTATCTTGAACCTTCTGCTTGGCTGAAATGCTGGGGACAGAGTGAAAGATACTTTTGTACCTTGTATGATTTGGGTGTCATGTCGAACTGTTCTCAAAGAGAGGGTTTCAGTCTGTCCATTAAGTTTAAGCTGCTGTGCTGCACCATGAAGCAGGATTGTACGTTCAGAGCCATCGTCCAAAATAGCATAAGCCATCATTGAATTTTTGCCATTATGCAACAGCACTTTACAGATTTTCAGAAGGACCTGGCTGCCACCTGCTGGACGATCCAGGTATAGCATCTGACTCTCTTGGGGTCTTTCGTGATAGTGCTTCATCTCTGTTGATTTGCTGTTGATGTCATGCAAGACAGTTAGATGTTTGCCATTGCAAGTTTTACATGTGGCTTTTAATTTGCACTGGGCTGCCTGATGTTTCCGTCCGCACCTCCAACATCTCTTATTTGACTTAATCCAGTTGGTTTTGAGCTCACTGGTAAGCTGCGTGAAGTTATAACACTGGTTAAGATAGTGGCGGTTATTGTCACAGTAATGACAGTACACATTATTGCCGGGGTTTTGGAATTCTGATGGTTTCGCAGCTGGAGGGTTTGTGGACTGATCCACATGCAAAATGGCTGCTGTCTGAAAAGTGTGCTTACGCTGTCGCGGAGCTTCTTTCTGCTGTCTAACAGTTCCCCTCATTTCACTAGTATTGAGTTTACAGTCAGTGGGCTGCACCTGCAGCTCGAACTCAAGCCAGTGTGAAAAGTCAAGCAGGTTTGGAATTGGGTTTCTGAGGGGGTGAACATACCTCTTGAAGTTAGCCTTGAGATCATGAGGGAGTTTAGACATGAGTCTTGCCACATGTGAGCCACACTGCAATTCAACAGCTCCCTTCTCATCCAGCTGGTCAAGCATACCCACCAATGCTCGAACTCTGAGGGCAAACTTCCGAAAGGCCTGAGTGTCTCCACTGCGAATATTTGGCCCGTCCATCAAGTCAGCAATTTTCTGCAATGCCAACTGATGCGGCTGTCCATAATGTTCAGTCAGCGATTGCATTGTATGGGTGTATGGATGACGAGAGTTGCTGTAAGAATCAGCGATTAAAAGGGCCTCTTCGAATTTCAGATGCTCAATCAGAATTTGATATTTAAACTGTTCAGTAGCATCGCATGGCAGCAAATTGTCAAGAGATATTTTGAGCCTAGCGAACTGCCGTGGATCCTCCACTGTGAAATCTGGTATTGAAGGGTTTGGACCTCGGTAAATGCTCTCTCTAGTGGGAGGATGAGAGCGCTGAACAAAGTCTCTTGGATGATAATGATGCCTTGGGTGGTAATCATTTTGTTCTCTAAATCTGAAGTCAGCTGCAGGAGAAGGATGACGTATTTTTGGCTGTGGTGGGATGCGTCTTTGGTCATGTACATAGCCTGGGCTATATGCAGCGTGTACACTTATTTTGTGCTGAGGTTGCGATGTACATGGCGAATTTGGTTGATATTGCACATGCCTGTTCTTTGGTGTGGACTGCAATCTCATCTCTGCAAGTTCACCTGACAAATTAATTTCACCGTCTAGCTCCTCATCTGCCGAAACTTCCTCTCCATCCTCCATAACTGATTTTCCAATCTCTTTAGAAATCCGAGTACTCATTTGAGCTACCGGTGACTTGCTCTGACGTGGAGTGGGAACAGGGGGATGTTTCTTAGCTGCCTTTGTTAATGAGTGAGTGCGAGGCAAAGGCTCAGGACACTGTGATGCGTTGGTTTCATCCCTTTCAGAGCGGTGTGTCATGTCCTCAATGGTTTTATGCAGACGTCTGTTCTCTTCTCGTAGCTGCCAAATCACTGTTTGAGCATCTCTGTCTCCATACTGTTCTCCAGTATCCTCAGTAACATCACTTTGGTTAGTTACATGCCACCTAGTGAAGGGTGTCATCCCGGCAGCACCCTCATTTCCCGACTCCCAGCGGTAAGGCTCTGTCTGCATCCTCAAAGTAGGAGGATATGTATGCTGGAAGCCACTGTAGTCCACCTCATAATCTTCCAAGTGGCGTGGAGGGCGTGATAGACGTTTACTGTGGACATCAGGCTCACACTGGGACTCTGAATGGGCTTTGGACATCTTATCCCGTGGCAATCACCGCACTCCGGCTCGAAGGACCAATATTAAATAGTTTTCTGGACTGTATTGACTGGGTCTGACTTAATTGGGATCATCACGGGGCATCGGTAAGAATGCACAAAAGTCCAATCACTGTTTTGGTTTTAATGGTAGGTTCAAGCCATCAACATACTCAATGCAGTGCATGAACAGATGTATGTGATGTTTGGTCTGTAAGTGTGGTTTCTATAATAAGAACACAAATACAAATAATCAGTTTACAGTAATGATAAGCATTTAACTCAAAAGAATAAACACACGAGGATGCATGGCTATAAGTGCAAACAATAGACTATTAATATACGTGACTATCGTCTTATAACCATATCTCAATCGATTAATCTTCACAATCCACATAAATATGGCTTAATGACATCTGTAGTGTGTAAATGCTGAAGTAAACATATGGAACATATGAGTTGTTATTATTTCACTTAAATACAGCGCACATCGGATCACACGTGCAAAGATAATGCACACAGACATACTGCTAACATTAGCTTCACGGAGATACGAATTACCCTCAACATCAGAACGTTTCAACACATAATACAACAAATAGCAATATAAACAAGATTAAAGACGGTATATGTGGAAATTAAACTTACTTTCAAAGTTACGCACACTCATACACGCGAACCCTCCACAGCTTTCAAGCGGAACATAACCAGTTGCGTCAAACTCTGGGGGCGGGACTAAGTTACGACTGTCAATAATTCACAACCCACCAATAAGAATTAACTTCACTGAGCCTTTTCAACAGATACCGCACTGTTAACAGGTGCCCACCACTGCAAAAAAAAAAAAAAAAAAAAAAAAACTCTTTACATCTCAGTTTAGCCTACGATTATAATTCTGAAGTTAATACTAGTGTTCAATTAGGCTAATTCAAGTGTTTTCATGCACAGAATAAAATTGTAATCACACTGATTGTTGTTATCTTTTTATATTAGTTTATTTGTAGGCTATATTGCCAATGCCAATATAATCAAAGGTAGGCTACATCAGCTGGCAAACCATTAGGCAGTAGGAGTCTATTTAAAGGGAATGATTGTGAATGATTGCCCAAACTATGGCAGTGATACTGCGAATAGTTGTGCTAAATGAAAGACGGCGCTGTCCGCGGAGCCCTTTCAAACACTTTTATTGGGCTATAAGTGCTGGAAAGTATTTACAAGAACCTCAGCGAACAAAAAGGAGAAAGAAGAAAGCACGTAAACATTAGGCCGTTATTGTCCCTTACGAAAATTAACCATGGTTTTTATGTAGTAACCATGGTTTTTCTGTAGTAACCATGGTTTAACTATGGTTTTTGTAGTAAAACCATAGTAACTACAAAATGAACCATAGTTTAACTATGGTTTTTGTAGTAAAACCATAGTAACCATAAAATTAACCATGGTTTTTGTAGTAAAACCATAGTTTAACTATGGTTTTTGTAGTAAAACCATAGTAACTACAAAATGAACCATAGTTTAACTATGGTTTTTGTAGTAAAACCATAGTAACCATAAAATGAACCATGGTTGTTGTAGTAAAACCATAGTAACTACAAAATGAACCATAGTTTAACTATGGTTTTTGCAGTAAAACGAATCGGTTACCTAACGTAACCTCGGTTCTCTCTAGAAGAGGGAACGAGTATTGCGTAAGCTAGCTTACGCTACGGGAAAGATTCATCTTTGCTGAGATATTGAAGCCAAAAAATTATTTCATAATTTGTATCCATACACAACGCAGTTCCTCTGCGGCAGACCTAGAGCGGGCTAGCTAGCAGCTCATTGGTTCGCTCAGAGAGAACTGCTTAAGCCTATGGGAGAGCGGGGCTGAACCCGCTTCCAATGAGAGGCGCCCGCGCGCTCATTGCGTCATGGCCCGCCAGAATGGGCGTGGCCATGGTGTATATAACAGTCTCTCCCAGGCTTATATGTTGATTTATTTCAGCGTGAAGCGAAACGCTAGTAGCGCAAGCACGGCAGGGAACGCAATACTCGTTCCCTCTTCTAGAGAGAACCGAGGTTACGTTAGGTAACCGATTCGTTCTCTTACGAGAGGTTCTCTCGTATTGCGTAAGCTAGCTTACGCTACGGGAACACCTGGTCAACGCCGTGCGCGCTATGAAACCACACATGAAATCCCAGGGATCTACCGGGGGATATTTAACGTGGAGTGAATGTACTATGAGGCCGGCAGAGCGGGCACATGAAAAGTACACATAAGCATGTATAGGGCCAGCAGAGCGGGCACATGAAGTGTAAAAACATTTAAGGAGAGCACAAGGGGCGAACCGGTTGTGAGGGACTCTCAGAAATGCAGCTTCTTAGAGAGCTGGTCATTAGACAGCTAGTAATTTTTCCTGCAAGGCGGGGACTTCCAAGTTGTAAAATCTGACAAAAGTGGACGGGGAGGCCCATCCCGCGGCCACACAGATGTCATGAATGGAAATTCCACAGGACCATGCCCACGATGAGGCCATGCCTCTAGTGGAGTGCGCCCTGATGCCCAGAGGGCATGGCAGGCATTTAGATGCGTAAGCAGAGGCAATCGCGTCCACTATCCATCTAGACAGTGTCTGTTTGGAGGCAGCCATACCTTTGGTGCGCCCCCCAAACGACACGAAAAGCTGCTCAGCGCGTCTGAACGCGGCAGCGCGCGTCGTGTACAACCTCAGCGCCCGCACCGGGCAGAGGAGATTGGCGTCGCGCTCGCTATCGGATGCAGGCAGAGCCGATAGGGAGATAATCTGCGCCCTGAACGGGGTACCAATCGCTTTTGGGACATAGCCATGCCTAGGTTTGAGAATGACAACCGAGTCATTCGGCCCAAACTCAAGACACGCGGCGCTGGATGAGAGCGCGTGAAGGTCCCCTACGCGTTTTACTGAGGACAGAGCTATCAGAAAAACGGTTTTGAGCGAGAGGTATTTTAGGTCCACAGACTCGAGCGGTTCGAACGGGGGTGCTTTCATAGCTTCGAGGACTATGGAAAGATCCCAAATAGGAACCGACGGGGGCCGCGGAGGGTTCATCCTCTTAGCTCCCCTGAGGAAGCGGATGACTAACTCGTCTTTGCCCAGGGACTGAGCGCGTCGGGGTTCAGCGAACGCTGCGACGGCTGCCACGTAAACCTTGAGAGTGGAGGGGGACCTGCCCTTGTCCAGCATCTCTTGAAGGAACATTAGCAAAGACGGCACCTCGCATGACCGTGGGTCCAGCTGTTTTACGGTGCACCATTTTGAGAACACAGACCATTTAGACGCATAGAGCCTTCTCGTGGAAGGTGCTCTAGCCTGTATGATAGTGTTTCTTACTCCCTCTGGCAAATCGACGAATAGTCGTTGATCACCCATGCATGTAGCGCCCAGCGCTGAGGATGGGGGTGCCAGATCGTGCCGCGAGCTTGAGAGAGGAGATCTGCTCTGACTGGGATGGGCCACGGGGCTGTCTGTGACAGCTGCGTGAGCTCCGGAACCCAATTCTGACTCTCCCAATGCGGGGCTATGAGGAGCACCGAGTGGCGTGTGTCCCTGATCCTCTGAATTACCTGTGGTAACAGAGCGATCGGAGGGAATGCATAGAGCGGGCGGCGAGGCCATTCCTGGGCTAGCGCGTCCTCGCTCCTCGAAAAGTATATTGGGCAGTGAGCGTTCTCTTCTGACGCGAAGAGGTCTACTTCTGCTCTGCCGAATAGCTGCCACAGTAGTTGGACCGTTTGTGCGTTCAGGGACCATTCTCCCGTGGAGATGAGGTCCCTGGACAGTATGTCTGGACCGTCGTTGAGATGGCCCGGCACATGCGTCGCTCTGAGCGAGAGCAGGCGGCTCTGAGACCAAACTAGAATGCGGTGTGTCAGTAGACAGAGATTTCTGGATCTGACACCGCCCTGACGGTTGAGATAGGAGACCACCGCCCTGTTGTCCGAACGGATCAGGACGTGGTGTCCCCGAATGAGCGAGAGAAAGCGCGAGAGCGCGTTCTCGACCGCAAGCATTTCCAGACAGTTTATGTGTAAAGGGCTTTCCTGAGTCGACCAGTGGCCGAAGGCCGGTGAGCCCTCGCAGACTGCACCCCAACCCGTGTTGGATGCATCTGTCGAGATGACTTTTCGGCAGGAAAAAGTCCCCATCGTGACGCCCTGGCGAAACCATTCTGCTACTGTCCATGGCTGCAGTGCCGTGAGACATGTCTGCGTAACCTTGATCAGCTGGCGGCCCGTGTTCCACGCGCGGTGGGGTACACGGCTGTTTAACCAGAGCTGAAGCGGGCGCATGTGCAGAAGGCCCAGCTGAAGTACAGCGGAGGCTGAGGCCATGTAACCCAGCATCCTCTGAAAAACTTTCAGAGGAGTGCGGGCGTCCATCTGAAACGAGGAGGCTAGGCGCTGAACACTGCGCGCGCGCTGTGTAGACAGGCGAGCCGTCATCGTGACCGAGTTCAAATCTATTCCTAGAAAGGAAATCGATTGACTGGGGAGAAGGGAGCTCTTTGACCAGTTGACAGAGAGACCCAGCGCTTCCAGATGGTTGAGGAGAACTGCGCGGTGCGACAGAAGCTCCGTTTCTGATTGGGCCAAAATCAGCCAGTCGTCCAGATAATTCAGAATGCGCAGCCCCTGACTTCGCAGGGGGGCGAGCGCCGCGTCCATGCACTTCGTGAATGTACGGGGCGCCAGAGATAAGCCGAACGGGAGAACGGCATATTGATAAACATGACCCTCGAAGGCGAAACGTAAGAATGGCCTGTGACGGGGATTTATCTGGATCTGAAAATAGGCGTCTTTCAGGTCTAGAGAGATGAACCAGTCCCCCTGGCGCACCTGCGCGAGGAGTTTCCTGGTAGTGAGCATCTTGAACGGTCTCTTCATGAGCGCTTTGTTCAAGGACCTGAGATCTAAAATCGGTCTGAGGCCGCCGTCTTTCTTGGGAACCAGAAAATAACGGGCGTAAAACCCCGACTCGGTCATAGATGGCGGGACTCTCTCTATAGCGCCCTTTTTGCAACAGCGTCGCAATTTCTGAGCGGAGCGTGCCGGCGGCCAGCGGGCTGACAGTAGATTCGAGCTGCGCGCGTGCACGAGGCGGGCGGCGGCGAAACTGCAGCAGATAGCCGTACTTTATAATGCTTAACACCCACGGGGAGATGCCTGGAATGGCTTCCCACGCTTTGAAGCATGCGGCTAGTGGCCGAAAGGCTATATTGCCCTGATTGCTGCACATAGCGGGCTGGACACAGTGTGTGGGCGCGCTTTGAATGTGTGTGGCAATGGGACTTGCACTCAGAGAGGAGTCTATGGGCCGTGTAACAGAGCGAGCAGAGAGGGGACACGCGCACGGGCTCGTGGGCGTGTTTATGTTCTCTGAAACTAGAGCGGGCTCTGCCCGTTTCATGTGATGGGGCTCTGATAGAGACACGGGATATGTTATGCTTGTGTGTATCGGTGAGCACATGATTGTGGGCACTTTTTGTACACAACTGGCAAGATTTCTCTTTTGAGATTTCTCTGGGTAGCCGCAAAAACAGCCTTTTGTCGCTCGCAAGCGGGCTGGGACACCGGCTTGTTTGTGGCGGTCAACACTACAGCAGTCGGCGAAATAACGGGGACTGGCAGAGGGCGAAGCTTTGACGGCGGTCCGGCCGCAGCGGGAGATTTTTCTACCCGTGAGGCTTTTATGCTCTTTTTGAGATATCTCTGGGTTGTTTCACTGGGACGCGGTGAAAACGGCGTTTGTGCACATGCAAGCGGGAAAGAGACCGGCTTGTTGATGGCGGTGTACACTGCTGCAGTAGCCGTGTGAACGGGGACTGACAGAGGGCGAAACCTTGATGGCGGTTCAGCCATGGTGAGAAATAGCCGTCCTTTTCTCAGCTGAGGCTGGTCACGTGAGTGGCCTGCAGCGGGATATATATATAGCCTGAAATCGGCTGCACTTGTGACGCGCGTCGCGTGCAAGTGCGTGTTAGAAACGTGAGCGCTGCAAGCGGGCACGAGACTATTTTTAGCCTGCAGAGGCTGGACTTGTGACGGCATATAAAATTATCTGCGAGAGCCGGAATCGAACGCGGGTCTCTGGCGCGAAAAGCTTTGTGATACACCACTCACAGGGGTAATGACACAAGCACAGTAGCGCGAGCAGATAAGAGGGCGTGGTAGCAGTAACAGGTTCGGCCTCAGCGGAACTAACACACTATAACCCATTTGCCCAGCTTTATGCTCGGAAATGAGAACGTTTCTCATGAGCGCGGGAGAGCGCGGCCGCTTTCTGTCACGTAAGAGAGCTGGGCGCGAGCTCAGAGCTGCATAAAGATTATCTGCGAGAGCCGGAATCGAACACGGATCTCTGGCGCGAAAAGCTTTGTGTTCCACCACTGAGCCAGGGGTAAAGACACAAACATAACAGCGCGAGCAGATAAGAGGGCGTGATAGCAGAAACAGGTTCGGCCTCAGCGGAACTGATACACTATAGACCCTTTATATAGCGTTATATGCAGGCGGGAGAGCGCGGCCGCTTTCTGTAACGTAAGAAAGCTAGCCGAGAGCTCAGAGCTGCATAACAAATTATCTGCGAGAACCGGAATAGAACACGGGTCTCTGGCGCGAAAGGCTTTGTGCTTCACCACTGATCTAGGGGTGTAAGACACAGGCTTAATAGCGCGAGCAGATAAGAGGGTGTGATAGCAGTGACTAGTTCGGTCTCGACGGAACTTAACGCACTATAACCCCACTTACCGGTGACGGCCGGGCTAGCTCTCTTGTAAAGTAAAGAAAGCTAGCCGCGGTTGGCACAGTTGTACGCGGCTCGTCCCCCATTCAGCGCTCGCGGTGAGAGGGGGAGGCGGCGTAACGCTTCGAGTCGAGCCCGCAGGGTCAACAACAGAAGCCAAATCGCAGAGGAAACATCCGCCGTTGGCGAGAGAAAGCTCTGCGTGTCCCACTCCCAGGCAGAGAGCGCAGAAGAAGGCGGGCTCTGGCGCTGAGAGGGACGCGGCATGAGCCGCAGGTGTGCGAGGCATCTTAAAAAAGACGCTCGCTGCTCTTTTAGATACACACACACACACACAATACAAGAAGATTTTTGGTAAGGATATGAATCCGTCGGATGGCTTAGCTTGCAGGACGGCTGAAGGTGGCGAAGACGGCCGGCTTCCTCAGACTCCTAGATGCTCGCTAGAAGGTGCCTTTTCCACGACGGCGGCTTTTCTCAGGACAGCAGAAGCGTGTAGCTCGCTGAAGATGAAATGAATCAACATATAAGCCTGGGAGAGACTGTTATATACACCATGGCCACGCCCATTCTGGCGGGCCATGACGCAATGAGCGCGCGGGCGCCTCTCATTGGAAGCGGGTTCAGCCCCGCTCTCCCATAGGCTTAAGCAGTTCTCTCTGAGCGAACCAATGAGCTGCTAGCTAGCCCGCTCTAGGTCTGCCGCAGAGGAACTGCGTTGTGTATGGATACAAATTATGAAATAATTTTTTGGCTTCAATATCTCAGCAAAGATGAATCTTTCCCGTAGCGTAAGCTAGCTTACGCAATACGAGAGAACCTCTCGTAAGAGAACCATAGTAACCATAAAATGAAGTATATATTGACACTGGACCTCAATTTGTCTACTAATGAGTTTATCTGGTCATCTATTAATATTTTTCATACACCCACTATTTATCATTAAATATAATTTTTTAGCCTACTGAATTCTCAGCACTTGACATGTTTGTCCCCTTATAAGTGTGACAACACTTATAACACAGAATAAAAAAAGAAAAAAAAACTGCAACAGAAAAATGGATCTATCCGGAGGTTGCTCGTATAAGGAATGGGAGAAAAAATAGTATATATAATAAAAATAAAAGCAAAAGCAAAGTGATGGTATAAAAAATATAGAAGTGAATTGGTCATAGAACTACACAATGAGTTTTAAAATCATGATTTAAAATGTTATAATTCTAGATGTTTATTTAAATGCTGCGTGTCTTTGAAGTGTTCTTAATGCGCGTGCGCGTAAACATTCGAGTCGCATTCAGAGACAGGAGCGTGCGCGCGATCACAGATGGAAACGAGGAAACGTCATCAACTGACACAGCAAAACTAACGTCTCTCGTTGTTGTTTTCGCTGCTTTCAGGTAAGTTTAGTTGACAAAATCACACTAATAATAGATATAAACGTTCCTGACACCCTTCTTACGTGTAATTAATAAGCTCTGTTGAACATTTACTTTACAGAAATGGTTTTGTGTCTTCGAAAAAGTCCGTTAGCATCTCAACTGTTTTCAGAGGTAAGTTAACGTTACCCTGGAGCTCTTGTTTTACATAAGTTTGGGGTTTTAACCAAATCTTTGTGTTGATAACAGTTTTTGATAGTTTTGTTTTGCTGGTAATTTGTCAATGGGTGATTGGAAGTAAGCTATTTAGCCTAAAATAATTCACTGTAACGGTTACTGTTAATCAGTGACGTCACTTACAAATACTGATCATTTAAAAAAAGGGGGATTTCAGGAGGGACAGAAAAAAACCTCTGCAACAAAGGGGAAATTATTGTTTAATCATGATAATAATTCCAGATGATTTATTTCACAATATATATTACCTTAAGATGTGTATATATATATTTATTTTTATTATTTCTCTTTTCTGCATTTCATCTCTGCTCTAGCTTGCTTCATTGTAATAAACCCTATGTTCTATTGTAAATCCTATGTAACATTGTTGGCTCTGTGACACATTGCATGTTATGTTCTAGAAGATCATCATCATGCTGATGGCCTGCTGCACCCCCTGTCCAAGAAAATCTTCACAGCTATGAACTCGACTAGTAAGCAAAACTTAAAACATACAGTGCACTACTGTTCAAAAGTTGGGGGTCTGTATGATTTATGCTTTTGAATGAAGTCTCACACTTTACTTTTTTTTTCTCAGTGAGACTGTCCTTGAGAAGCCTGTAGGCTAAATAATCAGCTAAATAATCGGCGGCAAATGTTATAATGGTCATAGTTATAATAATTAATTTGACCATTATGACAACAGGATATCATGGTCATTGGTATATTTTATTTTATTTCTCTAGGTGTGTTTTTAATTATTTTGGCCAATGAGACAGACAACATACTGTCCAACTCAAAGGTATTTATTTATTTGTATGTATTTTTTACTGATAAATACTGAAATTCTTTCATTCAGGGGATCTTAAATTCAGGGGATCTTAAAGTTATGGCTATGCTCTTGTCACCAGATGAGATATAGTCGTTTGGCCCTGTGATTCTTCAGGACAAGATCTTGATGCCATCCACACTCAGTACATGACGAAGGTGAGTTTCGCAATAGCTGCCACTATCACAAACCAAGAGACAGAACACAACAGGCCTTCATCCATATGAACTCACCCATATGTAGGGATGGGTACCGAAACCCGGTGTTAAACATTAAACGGGCCCTGGGGTTCTGTTGTCAAGTCGCGTTCACGAGTCCGCAGTGACGCTGCTGACGTAAGACGCTGCTGACGTGTATCTGGTGTGTCCGTGTATTCGGGTTCAAATAAATATGGCTGGGCAAAAAAATGCGAGTCTTCCTCTGTGTGGAAATCCTTAGACATGTTTGCGAAGATTGTTTTGTTTACAGTGTGCGTTTCCCTCAGACTGTAAACGAAGCTCGGGCGCACCAGACACACGTCAGCAGCGTCTTACGTCAGCGGCGTCACTGAACGCGGATCCACGACAGAACCGGAAGACAATACAATGCTGAATAAAGTCGTAGTTTTTGTTATTTTTGGACCAAAATGTATTTTCGATGCTTCAAAACATTCTAACTAACCCACTGATGTCACATGGACTACTTTGATGATGTATTTATTTCCTTTCTGGACAAGGACAGTATACCGTACACACATTTTCAATGGAGAGACAGAAAGCTCTCGGACTAAATCAAAAATATCTTAAACTGTGTTCTGAAGATTACGAGCCAATGAACCACTTTTAGTGCTGTTTAGCACCAATTTTTTTTAGTATGTATAAGTAAAGGAGAATACACTCAGCTGATCATATAATGTACATTATTTCTGCTTGGCTTTTGGCGCCCTAATACTGTATGAGTTATTTATGAAAACACTGGCTGAATGGACATTATTACACTTGGACATTATTACATGGCTACTAGATAGTGCAACTGACCAATAGCAGTTGAGTATTCCAGCTTGTGTGTTAATGTAGTGTGTATTCTTCTCATTTTAGCTCCTGCGTCCATTTGGGCTGAAGGTCGAGACAACCAAACCAAAGCTGGACTGTAACCTACTGGCCGACAGACTTCATACTGACACCTACTGGCATGGATGCTGCATCACATGTTTTTGATCAAAAACTTTTTCACCTAGAATTTAAAGTGTTGAGTATTCATCTGGCCTTCATCGGCCTCCATGAAGGAGACCCCATGTCTTCATCTCTTGTGAGTGGATATCATTTAAAACATTCTTAAAAGAACTGCTAATTTCTTCTGAATTTATTTTGTAGTATATGTAAGAATTTTCCATTAAAAGAAAATAAACTTTTAGTAATGTTTTTAAGTAATGAAGTAATTAATTGTTAAGTAATGTTGTTGTAATCCTGTTAATGTATGTACAGTATAAATTGCAAACATGCTTGTGTTGGGCATGTGTTTACAGGTTATAGACATTTTAGAGGAGGTAGATCCTGTGTATTTAAAGTTGCCCTAAGTCATGTTTATTTGTACAATATGTCATTTTTGTATATAAACCATTATTACACTGGAACAAATGACTATTTTTTTATTTGTAAATTAGCAATTTAATTTTTTAATCATTGCACAGCAACAAACTAAAAAGTTGTTAAAAAATTTTTTTGATAAAGTTATCAATATTTTTTTTACAACTTTTTAGTTTGTTTTTTTCACATGTGAGAACAAATGCAAGTTTATATTTTCTTTCAGATTATGTAATTTCTGTAATAAAGTCTGTATCATATGGTAACTTCTTTCTGTTGTTATTTTGTAGATGTTTGTTGTAACTAAGTGGCTTAAATGTAATTCAAGATAATTTAGTAAAACAATGGCTACACCGTGGCAATACAACCAATTTATTGTACATGATCCATGGTTTTTAAAACCATGGTTTGCTCCAAAAACCATGGTTACTACAGTCATGGTTACTATGGTTTTACTGTAGTATTACTACAATATATAACTAGTAAAACCATGGTATCAAAACCATAGTTTTTAAAAATACCAGTTACTACAGTCATGGTTACTATGGTTTTACTGTAGTATTACTACAATATTACTGTAGTAAAACCATGGTATCAAAACCATGGTTTTTAAAAATACCAGTTACTACAGTCATGGTTACTATGGTTTTACTGTAGTATTACTACAATATTACTGTAGTAAAACCATGGTATCAAAACCATGGTTTTTAAAAACCATGGTTTGCACCAAAATACCACGGTTACCACAGTCATAGTTAACTACAGTTTTACTATAGTAAAACCATGGTTAATTTTCGTAAGGGGTGGCAGCAATATATGATACAATTTTAAAATATTTAGCCTAGGCTATAGTTTAGTTGTTTTTTTTTAGTTTTTTTTATTTATTTAATCCTAATAAAATGCAATTTCTACTATTTCTGAAGTGATTCTTTTACAAAGAACACCGCTTTCTCACATAACGCAGAGAAGCAAGCAGCCCCTGCATGTGTGAATAATTGATTCTGGAGCCACTTCTAACTTCCTAAGGTAGCCTATTCTGGGAACACGTGGTATGGTTAAGATATAGGCTAGGCTACCTTTAGAGTCTTCGTTAAGAGACAATTAACGTTATCGGGAAACGCAGCCCTGCTAAACAAGCAAAAACTTACATGGTGCACGTGTAGAATCAGATTTTCATCAAAATAATTAAACATTTTAAAGACTCATGGTTTTGTTTATGACTGTAGTTTATTTAGGTATTTTTAGAGTGACCACACCTTTTTTTTTTTTTCAGTATTCGATTACCTCATATGACATTATTTTGTCAAGTGGCTAACATGATAGCATTTCACAAAGATCTTTATTTGTAGTCAAAAACAGCATTTTCTCTGCCATACAATATAAAAATACACACAAATATAAAACATTTACATTGCATGCTATTTAGCAAAACAAGTCATTAAGCTTTTATTAATATGATATTCTAATAGCCTTCGATCTACTGCAATGTGCAACAAGTAGAGTGTTAATCGTTATTGTTTTGATCAAGTTAGACAGCGCTGCGTTACCCCACCATTTTAATTCGTCAAATAACCTGTATAGCAATTCAGCAATTGTTTTATTAGAATTAGTTGATTAATTGATCAAAACGAAGTTCAACTTCAAGGAAGAAGGAGGTGGACGTCAAACGTAACTTTACTCGTAAAATAAACATAGGCCTACACTGCACAACAAACGAAAGGAACTCCAGCGGACATTATACATTAATACATTAGCTCATCCATGAACATGATTTCTGCTCGATTCCTGTCTGATTGCTTTCCATCCGCTGTGGAGGTGAAGACAACAACTCCCATGATTCCACGCTCATTCACAGCGTCATCAAGCTACGCCTTTGTTATTGTTTTAAATAAGCCAACTCTAGCATAATGTGCTTTTTGAGTGCATATTCGTTGTATGATTTTGTAAAAGACGCCCCCTGGGCTAGACGTCCTCTTTACTTTTAATTTTCCTCTTGGCCATAGATGGCGCTAAATCTCGATAAGCAGTTTTACTGAAAGGCTTCGATCCTCTAAATTCGACTTTTCATCTGAGCAACAATTGTGAGATTTATTCTATTTGACAGAAATTAATTTAAATGAATGATTTAAAAAAAATAAAGTTGTAAAGTTGTACGTTGCAGGTATTAGGCCGAATTTAATTGTAATCATGTGTTGTTGATTTTTTTTTTGTTGTTGTTGATTTGATCATTGTAAATTAAATTAGTTTTTAATATTCTACACTCATAACAATTTTTGTCCCAAAATGAAAATGATTGCATTTATTTACTACTCTATTTATTATTTTTTTTATAACACATCATCATCATCATCATCATCATCCAGTAAATGCCAAACTCGTATCTAAATATAGTGTCAGTAAGCGGACATTGTTCTTAAGGGAACCTTGTCCCTGCTACTAAATTGACCTTTGCATGCAATTAATTGCTTTACTTGATAGGCGGGCATTTTGGTGGTTGTTCCCATTTTTCTTGAGCTAGAGCTGCTTCTTCAATACTTTTCACTTTCATGAGCTCCAAATGTCACAGTGTCTGGTTGTGTTTCCCTGGGTTGTCACAAGAGGTCCTCGTTCTCACGGTGTCTTTCACATTTGACTTCAATTCCCAGCATTCTGTCTGTCACTCATCAGTTCATTGCACTCAGCTGTTTCCCATCACCTTGTTAGATTTGTGTTAGGCTATATATACCCTGGCTGTTCTGTGTTAGTTGTCGAGTCCTTGTCTAGCCCTCAGACCATGTTCACATTACAGCCCTTAATTCCGTGTTCGTGGACAAATGTGGGCACAGAGGTCTCAGGTGTGATCCCAAAAAAATTTTTTTTTTAAATGTTATATCAATCTCTTCGATAAACTAAAATCTATCAATTTATGGTGTTTTTTTATTTTATTTTGGGGGTATTTTTGAATTTATTTACCTCTAAAAGTACCATATTTTCTATGTAATTTATGCTTATTTTTATGTTATATTTAATATTTCTTTAACTTCAGTAAAAAAAATCATTCCAGTAAGTTCAGATAGCCAAAACCTAAAAATGTGGTGACTTTGGTGTCATCTAGTGTCTTATGTTGGTATAAAATTAAAATAAAAGCAATAATTTCAATAGAGGGTATGCGCATGACGTCACCGTCGGCCGGAGTGAATGCGGTCACGCCCACAAGTGGCAAAAAGACTGAGCGGCAGCATTTGTTTTCAGCGTGAATGCCGTGAAAAACACACAAAACACATCTAAAACGGGAAAGAGCTTTGCGATTGACTGTACAACTAGATTTGACCAGAAATCTGAGGTACTATATATTTTTACAGACTGCAAAAAGCTACAAAACAGACTATATTCTGCATAATTAGATGTTTTTAAATAAACACTGACCAAAAACTATACGGGCTGGACGATATGATGATATACAGTATAACATTAATGTAAGTGATCACTCGGATTTAGACCTATCTATATTGTATTTATATAAAACGTTTACAGGCAAATTTTCTTAATTTATTTCACCGGCGTCGAAATCAGGCACATATAAATGTCAGGAAACACGATTCCTGGCTGCATGTCAATATCCATGGATCACGGGATCTTTGATAAGTTGTAAGGAACACTATATCGAGTCCAACTTTTAGTTTAAACTGATAATAGTTTATTTTACTCGCGTTTTCGCAGTTTCCCCTATTAACTCCAGTCACGCAGCAGCTCTTTTGCCACTCAGTCCGGCTGAGGGGGGCGTGTTCCGGCGGGGAAGTGACGTTAATGCATTCCCTCTATAGCCACTAGATGGCTATAGTACTAAATGGCTGCATAGAGGCTGAACACTATAAACCACTGTTATAACGAATTTAACCTCTTTTTTATCTTTTTTTTTATAAAGTTTTTGATTTTATCACAAGTTAAAATTGTAATTAAAATATATATATATATATATATATATATATATATATATATATATATATATATCTGTGTTAGGTGAGACTGTAAAAAGATGCCAAAATATGCTTATACAAATATGACCATGCTGTAAGGAAAAGACAAAGTAGTGGATCATTTATCATTTATTTCAAACAAAAAACATAATATTTCATAACTCAAAAAACTAATTGCTACCAAACAGGTAAGAATAAACATAATAACTCAAAAAAGTAAGTGTTAGGTAAAAATAAACAGGTTATAATGTTTACATGCACTTGTGCGCATGTGTGTGTTTGTGTGTGCGTGCAGAGGTGGATGATTGGAACATAAAAAAGAAATAAAAAAAACGTCAGTCATTGGCTCATTCAATCCTTTGTTTTTGTATGTGCGAGTGACTTTTTATTTGAAAAAACAAACAAAAAAACAGCTGTTATAGGCTAATTGAATGCTTTGTTTGTGTGTGTGTGTCTGTGTTTGTGTGTGTCTGTGTCTGTGTTTGTGTGTGTTTGTGAGTGTTTGAAAAATTTAGAATGTTGTACAGGCTCACCCCTTCATTTGTGTGTATGTATGATATGCATGTTGGATCTATACATTTTTATTAGACAAAAAAAAAAATGCTCTGAACTACAGTATTACAGTTTTTCCCATTCATTCCTATGGGTGCCCATTTTTGTCCACGAACACAAGATTAAGGACTTTTTTTTTTTTCACCCACTTAACATTGTAGAATCGAGTCAAAAAAAAAATGTGTGTTCAGGTGGATTATTTAGGAAAAGTAGCCAAGTCTCGCACCGCTCAGATTAAAGAAAGTATTTTTAAAAAATAAATCAAAATTATTTTGCCCACATTTGTCCCCAACACGGTCAGAGGGCTAGATGTCATCTCACTCTGGAGGTCTGTCTTGTTTTGTTTTTTGGTTTTTGTTTTGGATTGCTGTTCCCATGGATTTTGACCTTTTGCCTGGCTTGATTTACCCTCACGGATTACCCTAATAAACTGCACTTGGACTTTCATATTGTGTGTGTGTGTGTGTGTGCCGTGACACCAAATGCCACCTGAATTCTTTAGAAAGTTGGACAAAGCTTCTCGGTTGCTCACTCAGTGATCTCTTAGCTGCAAGGTTGGCCTTGTCCTTGTTAAGTAATGTAAGAAATAAGTCAAGGTTATGTTAAGAATTACAGCTGCCAGTTTTAAAACATTATTGATGGGACTTAAGTAATGGACTATTAATTAGTTAATAAACTCCGCAGTTACAAATATAACATATGTATTGATTATCCTTCTACTGCAATGTGAAGCCACATTTATTTAAAAAAAAAATCCATAGGCTATTTGTGAACGACTATGACCTTCCTGTAGATCTGCTCTCCCCACTGCTGTAGTTCTTTAGTCTTGTACAGTTTCAGCACCATGGCCAGTGCCTTGCAGTCTTCATATGCTTTTTTCCACGAAGTGCTTTTAGAACTGTTTACATTTGTCTAACGGGGCATTACTTCTCTTTCTGTGAAGAGGAAATTCTTGCTCAGTCAGTATTTTGAAACTAAGGTTGTTGTTGTATTTGTTGTTGTTTTTTTTTAAAGACGTTTAATCTGTTTTGGAGAGAGACTTGTCTATGTGGGAAAAAGGTCCCTTAACTGTTAACTCCCAACATTTCATCTCAAATTCAAATGTAAATCCAGACATAGCCTGCGCTATATCTAATTTATCAGGTGGGTATTACAGCTACAGTTTTTATAGGTATGCTCTTTATTTCTTTTCATTTTATGATGCAGTATTTTTTTTATCGATTACCGACTAGGATAATCATAGATAGAATAGGGGCGTTCTTATTTTACTTTTCTTAAAATAACTAGAATTTGTTATATCAGATCTGGTGTTGTATGATTAATCACCAATTAACTTATTATTCCCAACAATTGCACGCGTTTAGGCAGATTGTGTTGACTGGTATTACAAACTCTCTCCACTAGAGGGCAGCAAATATAGCAAAATGCAGCACTTTTACACAATTTATTCTCCAACAAGCCTGGTTCTTTCATTGGCTTGCGTAATGTCAGTTTCACATAATTAATTGAGTGCTCAATCAGAATACTTTATAAACTACATGGTTTTGGATTGCATCAAAGTAAATGAATCACTTTGTTACATTCTAAAATTCTATATCAAACTCTAAAAAGCTCTGACTCTTGTAATGCCCATTAATAACCAAAAGATGGAGGTCTACCAATGACTACACTATAACTCTTGACTGGGCATTGATGGTGGGGGATGGGAAGCTTTCAATCACGTTGCATCTGTAGGCCTATTGGTTACATTTTGCCAGTCTATGACATCCGTTGATTTGCTAATAGTATCAGTCAAATACATAAGCATTTTGGTGACTTTTTTTTTTCACACTGACCGTACTGACTAATCTCATAGCCTACTCACACAGTCAAGTCAGACAGATATGAAAATCATAAATGCCTGAATGAAAATAAACAAATAGCTATTGAAAAAAAAGTCTGGATGTCTCTGAATGCGTCATGAGAAACAAATGACCCACAGTAATCCCACCTGTCGATTGCTATATTATCCCATGACATGATTCCCCTAAACAATCCTTTATATTCGTGCATGACATGCATGGCACGTTGCTCTTAATGAAAAGATGTAAAATGACTCTCTTTTTTTAGAGTGATGACCAGGAGACAAACAGTTCCCCCTTTACATAGAGACCTACCTCAAACCTGCAGTCCAGATGGCATGGCTTTAGTGCTCCTTGTTAATATGGCAGCGCATGAATGATGCAGTGACCTGTCCTGAAAACAAAATTGATCCCACAACAGATGCACTGATGGGAAATAGAACATTAGCATTCTTTTTCCCCTTGTTTCATTTTTGGCAAAATACACATGCACAAAAAATGTCATGCAAGGTAAGGACGTTTTTTTCTCTCTAAGCAAAATGTTTAGATTCCTCATGTAATGAATGGCACCAGTTAATAAGTGCACTTGTCTGAGGAGGGATGCTGACTTGAAATGTTACAGTGGAGATTTTATAAATAACTCTGGTCTCTGGTTTCTGCAGCTGTCACCATAGTTAATTCCTGTTCCTCGTATCTCTCTGAGGACGCTCTGTAAAGTCCTGGTGCTCTGGATTGCTTGTATATTCATTCAAGACCAGAAAACATGTTATAATGGAAAGGCCACTGAGAGGCATGAAGTCCCACAAGAGCTGTGCAATAAGACTATTTGTTGTGGGTTTTGACTTTTTTTATTTTATTAATAAATTCGATCTTTGAATATATTCAAAGATTCTTATCAGTGGAATCTATTTTTTTGAATAGAACACTTCTGTAACATCCTACTTTTAAATTTTGAATATATTCAAAAGAGATTCAAAATAAGATGATGAAATAGAAAGGCCTGGACATCCTAAACATTGGGTTTGATATATAAATTTTTTTTCTGCTTTAGATTAAACGGGTTTTCTTTCTAGTCCCTGAATAGAATGGTACTCGACTACCTTTCATTTAAGTTTCTTCCTGTATCCATAATTTGAAGCTTATCTTGCAATGTGAAACAGATCCTGGTTAAAGTGTGTTAAACCCTCATGCCACCCAGTAATTCTGGTTGAGGAGCGACGGATGCAGACTGAGCCACTGAATCTCTGTCCTCTTCATTATTATCCCCGTCCCACACACTGAATCCAACGGTCCTTTAGATGAGACCGGGTGCTAATGAGGCTAAAGCGGCCTCTTCCGTGTGGATCTGAGTGAAGAACACCTACTTGTTTTCAGTTTTCAGTTTGAAGCAGCTTCCATAAATTCAGTCCCTATGATGTTAAATTAGATGAGGACATTGGAGGAACTAAGAATCAGATGAGGAAGTTCATTTTTGTTGATTGATATGTATTTAAACAAATGTGCACAATTTTTTTATTTTTTTTATTTGATCATATGTAATCCGCACTGTAAAAAAATATTTTCATGATTTGTTATCACAACATTTTTTCTTTTGTCAAATCAACTTAGATTATTTATGTGGTTCAGATAATATAATATTTTGAGTTTCTGTTGATTAAACCAATTTCCATTTCAATGAACTCAAAATTTTAAGGCAACCAGCTTATTTTTTAAAAGTTAAACCAACAATATATATTTTCTACAGTGAATGACAATAAAATAAATATTGATATAAATTGGAGTCAATACAATGTACAATGGGAGTTGTGGTTGACATTGGATGAGGTGTGGGGTTGATAGCAGCCCAGGGGATGAACAAAAGGAATGGAAAAGTGCTTTTTAACAAGGAAAGAATAAAAAGAAATAATAGTGGAGGGGAGAGACTTAAGTAATAAAATTATATTAAACTGATATAAATAGATTTTTTACATTTTAAATAAACAGTTCTTTTGAACTTTCTGTTCATCTTAAGAATCCTGAAAGAAATGTTTCACTGTTTCCACAAAAATATTAGGCAGCACAACTGTTTTCAACATTTATAATAATCTTTCTTGAGCAGCAAATCAGCATATTGATTTCCGAAGGATCATGTGACACTGAAGACTGGAGTAATGATGCTGAAAATTCAGCTTTGCCATCACAGGAATTTTAAAACATATTCAAAGTTTTTTTTAAAAGAAATATAATAATAATTCTCAATATTTCTGTTTTTACTTTATTTTTCAATCTAATAAACCAACCACTTGAAACATGAAATAATCTTATAAACCCCAAACTTTTGAACAGTAGTGTATATATGTGAATATGTATGATATAGAACAGGTAAATAATGTAACAATGATTACGCTCAAAATGGACTGAGATCATTTTTCTGCATCTAGTTTGAACTCTGGCTTTTGCATTTTCAACTATATATATTGAGCTTATTTATGAAGACTTTGGGGCATCAGGCCAAGCGTTTGTTACAGACTTCAAGTATTAATAAGAATTATGACTGCATAAACTAATCTTTTGGCATCTTGAATTGTCAGAATAATCCTTAACCATATTTGGATTAGGAACCAAGAGATTTGCTTTTGAGCACAGAATGATAAACTCAGGATAGTGACTGATCCTTTAAATTGTTTGCCATTCCTATTAGTATACAATGCAGAGACTAGATGAAGGACTAGTGATGATATTATTCCTTACACAGAGCTGTCCAGGCTTGCCTCGGCAAAAGAGATGCAGAGGACATCAAAGGTGTTTCCAGTTTGTCTTACCTTATGACTTTATGCTTTGTCACTCATTTAACTCTCACGATATGCTTCAGTGAAGCATGACTAGCTCTGCAATGAGCAGTGACAGACAGCACTAAACATTCCAAGCAGTGGGGAACGGGACAGCTGCGTGGACTAGAACAGAAAAGAGAAAGAGAGCTTGCTTGGTTTCGCGACATGTGACTGCTGAAGTATTTAAGCTTTATTGCATGAAAACATCTGAATGCATCCCTTTTTTTCTTCTTGACTTTGTCACCTTCTCCCTGAGTCACCTCTCCCTCCGACCGGCATCCTTGTCTTCTCCCTCTCACTCCTCCATCTCACTCTTCCCTCCATCATCTGTTAGGTGAACAGTATCCGCCAGGTTTGTGAGCCTCTTTTGTCTTGGAGCAGGAGATGCTGGCGCAGCCGGATCATGTTTCAAACTTTCATTTCCTGAAATGTTTGAGGGAACATCCAGGGTTTTATCAGTGCCCGTTACACTGAGTGGAAGGGGGAAGGAGCTCGAGTTACCTGGCCGGTCACTTAGCCATCAATGAACAAACGACTCTCTCTTTGAGCTGAGATCAGGGGGCTCATACAGGCCCCCTCCATTATGATTCATTTTTTTTTGCACAGAGCTAACTCAGAAACACACATGCACATGCGAAATGTATAATGCACCTACTGTAATAACAATAAATGCTTGAGTTAGACATTTCAGAGCAGCAGTCAAGGTCAGTAATATGGTTCCTCATCTAAACTTTATTGAGCTTAATTTTGTCTGTGAACCCAACACAGACATACAAGAAGCTACACGGTATCTTAAAAGGATAGTTCACCCAAAAATGTAAATCGTCACCATTACGGTACTTACTGTCACGTTGAAGAATTCAAGAATCATATTTTGAAGAATATTTTAACTGTTTTTGCCCATATGTAAATGTTTTTTTTTTTTATGTTCACAGAGGAAAGAAAGACATGGAGGTTGGGAACGACCTTCTCTCTTGGACACAGATCAAGATGTTATGACAGGCTGTCTGTCAGCTCCGATCACCTGTGAGTCTCCTCCCACAATGCCCCTCTTCACCTCTGTAATTGTGCATGTCTTCACCTCTGCTCTCCACAGGAAGGATCTGTGTTTGTCAAGTCGACTTTAAAAAAAAACCAGTGTGGAAATGTCCAGCGTGAAAAGACCAATTGGTTTGTTCAGTTTAGAGCTTCAGAATATGTGTGTAAACAGTGTTCTCACCTTGAATGATCTCTTGGTGCATCCCAATTCACATACTTGTGCACTATACTATGACGTTTTCTGTATAAGTAGTGTGAGTAGTGTGTTCACACTGAAAATTCCAAATAGAAAAAGTGCACTTTAAATACCTAGATGATGCACTTAATTAACTGAAAAAAAGGAAGTGTGAAATGTTGGATACGTCTTGCACTCGTCTGTCCCAGTTTTAATTAGGCTACATAGCGAAGGGGGAGGGCCATCAGACTCCCAAGGTGAATGACAAAATAACCTTATACAATTCATTCACTACATGAGTACATAGTGCATAAAGTACATAGAGCGTCATTTGGGACATTGTCTTTGTGAGACTTTCTGAGATCATCATTATTGTTGTATCACTTCTGAATGGATCAAGACCTTACTTATGATTTCAACTAGGGATGCACATTATTTAAATTATCTCCATGTTATGCAGATTACCGATAAATGGCCAATATTAAAAGTGTCTATACTATTTTATTTAAATACATTATAAATAAAACACAAATAAAAAATCAATAATTTTAGATTCTACAAGAACATTTAAGCATCTCAAAATGATAATGTATGGAATAAAAAAATAATATTCCCTTCATATTTACTAACAATTCAATTTAGCAGTTTTACAGTGTTATGTATAGATCATGTTATGTTTCTAATTTCTATAATGCTCACAAAGGGTTCATTTATTGATCAAATATACAGTAAAATTGTATTGTGCTGCTTAATATCTTTGAGGAAATCGCAATACATTTTCAGAATTCCTTGATGAATAGAAAGTTCAAAAGAACATCTGTATTTAAAATAATTTATAACTTTAATCTTTACTCTCCCTTTTGATCATTTTACTGACCCCAGACTTTTGAGCAGTGGTGGTGTGTGTATTTATTTTCTAGAATTTTCCTTCCATGTATATATATATATATATATATACACAGTAAAAAAAATTATATAATTATAAGAAAAAAAAATATATATATATATACAGTAAATATATATGTATATATACCGTATGTATATATATATATATATATATATATACATAGATAATAAATATGGATCTATTCATCACACAGACAATTCATACACTTCAATTCTAGAAAATATACAGTATATACACACCAACACACTAATTTGTATATCATTTTATATATTTAGTGTATATATAGCCTATATTAAAAGTATCAACTATATATATATTTTATATCAACTCTCCTGTGCAGGACAGGCCTCGCATATTCTGTAAAACTTCTGGAAGAGAACAAGAATGTGTGTGGTATGTGTGAACATGAGTGTGTACATATTAATGTCAATTTATATGAGCCTGTGCACTCTACACATCGGCTCCTCCGTGGTCATCACCCCTAAATACCTGCTCTATGAACCCTGGAGCGACTGACGCCAGGCTCACAGCAAGTCTGTGAAAAACCCCTGCCCTCTTACTCTTCAGACGCTGCTGATGGAGGACTCCCTGCATGGGTGACAACTGCCTCCACTCGTTTATCAGTGGGGCTTGGCTTTGAAACCTGAGCCTCTGTGACCGTTTGGAAGTAATCCGTTACCCAGTGCTGCAGAACAGACCATAACCATCTAGGGTGCTGGGAAAGCATGTGACCTTTGAGTTTTTACTGATAAAAGCGTGAAGTCATGCCAAATTGGTGGAGTAATATTGCTGTCTTTTTGACAAATCTATAAAAGATAATAGCTTCCCTAGACAGGAAGGTCATCTGAAATCAGCATGGAAATCAGCTGTACAGAGAGATGACGCACCGGCAGGTGTGCGGGACAGGTTCTGCCTTTTATGACGCGTGTTTGCTCAAGTGCAAGTGTTTGTCAATGCATAGGGGAACATGGCATGTGATGCCTTTTTTTTGACCTCCTACATTGATAATAATTTCTCGAATGAGTGTACCGAAGTCTGAAGCTCTGAATGTTTTTTCCACACCTTCCTAAATTAGATAATTACAACAATTATAATTGTATCGTTAAAGTAAACGTTGATGTCATTGTAATGGAACACAATGCTGGTTGATTGGCAGTTGAAGAAACGCCGCAGTCACTGTGGTGATGCCATGAGTCATGACTTCCTGTAAGGTGATACAATGTCCTGCACTGCTCGTTCATCTTGCTTCATTCTTTTGTTTAAGGGGTGCAAAACAGGGCTACAGTCCTGCAGAGTTTAGCTTCAACTCTAATTGAACACTTCGGATCCAGCTAATCAAGTCCTACAGGTATGTGTGTGGAGCAGAGTTGGAACTAAACTCTCCAGAGTTTTGCACCATGGCTTTTATAGTATGTTTGGAGGGAGAATGAAAAGGGGTACACAAAATCTTTTAAAGTTGACTACTAATTTTTTTAATTTGCTAAACATTTTTTTATTTATGAAGGAATTGGTCACCCTTTCTTCTGTGGAACACAATTTGTTTTTTTATTATTTTAATTTTTTTTTTTTTTTTTTTTTTTTTTGGGCAATGAAATTCAATGGGTCCAATGTTGATTTATACCCCAATGACTTTCATTGTATGGACCAAAACAGCAAAAACGTTCTTCAAAACATTTTCTTTTGTGTTAAGTCAGTCATACAGGTTTGGAATGAAGGTGCACACATGATGACATAATTTTCATTTCTTAGGAAGACTATTACTTTAATAATGAAATAAGAAAATAGAATATTATTCAATAATATTGATGGATCATATGTTTCTTTGATTTATGATTGTGTATTGCAATAAATGTTCCATTGGGATTACAGGGTCCACTACAGTTAATAAGGGATTCTCAGCGTCTCTCCAAGGCCACATTCTTTGACACGTAACCATATGGAAAACCACTTTCACTTTTTTTTGTGCAAATGCCTAACCATTCCTGAGCTTTCCAGTGATTTATTATAAGCTGTTAGTCAAGTCAAGTCAAGTCATCTTCATTTATATAGCGCTTTTAACAATGGATTGTTTCAAAGCAGCTTTACAGAGATAAACATATAATTTAAGGTAACAGATTGTTTTGGCATTATAGCGGTTCTTGAAAAATGTTATTTCCAGCTAAAGTTAACTTTGATTGATTCACCTCCGTCGAAATGATCAGACTTTTAAACGCGAACCTGTGATTAATGCTGACGGCGTTCACATGCTCATTCAGAATTGATTCTATAGTTATGTGCTTTTTAAAATATGTGCGCAGGTTTATAATTCATACAACCCAGCCTAAACAAACTACTTTTCTTGCCTATAAATTTTGATACAGAATTTTGTTTTATTTTATCACTTCGGGGTACGCGAGCCGGAATTCACAACGCTTTATCTGTAGAGTGGGAAAGGGATCCTCCATAGGGAGAGGATAGTGGACACTTCAGCACTGCATTGTCATCGGGTCCAGGCGGATCTCCTTCGTCAGATCTGGACACGGCCTGGATCCGGCAGGCTGCGGGAAAACCTCGGGATAAACAAAGACACTAATATTAGCGTAGATGCCATTCTTCTTATGATGTAGCGAGTACATCAAGATTTAAGGGAAGTGTTCCCAGTTCCGGCTGACCTAATCTATGCAGCCTAACATTGAATTATAGAAGTCTATAGTGTGTTATGTGTATGCTAGGTCAAAGAGATGTGTTTTTAGTCTAGCTTTGAACTGACAGAGTGTGTCTGCTTCCCGGACAATGGTAGGAAGACTGTTCCAAAGTTTTGGTGCTAAATAGGAAAAGGATCTACCGCCTGCAGTCGATTTAGATATTCTAGGTATTATCAACTGACCGGAATTTTGAGATCGCAATGGACGTGAAGGACTATAATGCGTTAAGAGCTCGCTCAAGTACTGCGGAGCTAAACCATTTAGTGCTTTGTAGGTAATCAACAATATTTTAAAATGTATACGATGTTTAATAGGGAGCCAATGCAGTGTTGACAGAACCGGGCTAATATGGTCATATTTCCTGGTTCTGGTAAGAACTCGAGCTGCGGCGTTTTGAACTAGCTGTAGTTTATTTATTAAGCGTTAGCACAAACTAACATTTGCCGTCCAACACAGAACCGTCTTAATCTTCTAAATTCTAAGGTTTGTTTAAACAGTTTCTGTCTATCTTTTCTCAACCATCCGTTTGTTAATTTATCAAATAGCTGCTGTAGTCACACAGATTCCTCCATTTGATATTTCAAATCTTTTCGGTCTGTACAGCTTCCAAACATTTTGACGTGTGTGTGTGTGTGTGTTTATGCTGTTTGTTTGTCCCGTCTTGTAATCCTATGATGCCTCACTGAGCCAAACCTCGAGGCGAGGGATGACCTGAGCTCAGGTGACAAAAGGTAATACGGGGAAGGGCAGGGAGCCATGAAGCCCACCTGTTCTCCCTTACCCCCCTTAACAACTCCCATAAGTCTAAACTATTATCTGTGAAGAAAATAGCACTCAGTCATTCCCCCTCCTAAACCCCACAAAGGCTGCTCACATTACAGCCGAACCCTTTTCTTCTCACATGAGAAACACTCTATTTGTCTCATTCCCATTCAGCACAGGCCTCTGCTTTGTGTGCTCACCTTGGTTTACAGGGCTGTAAGAGCTAGTGCTCCAAGAGGGAATGGGGGACTGGAAACCTGAATCCTTTAAAAAGCAGCGTTAGCTATAGAGCTCCAAACAACCTGCCCGCTTTTTCCGAAGTGACTATAACAGCAAACCTTGTTTTGAAAGTTCATACCATGACTAATTTTTAATTTACTTATAGTTATTTACTATTACTTTTTTTTCTTGACTCTTGAATGGTTGTAGCATATTGAAAAAATCTGTAAAGGTTTACTCTTTCTGTTTGAGTTCAGTATTCAGTACATAAGGGTTAGTTCACCCAACAAGGAAAATTCTGTCATCAATTACTCACCCTCATGTTGTCCCGTAAGACCTTAGGTCATCTTCGGAACACAAATTAAGGTATTTTTGATGATTTGATGGTCCGATAGCTTTCTGAACCCACATAGACTGAAACATACTCGAGAAAAAAAGCGACGAGAATACTTTTTGTGAGGAAAAAAACAAAGAAAAAAAAAAACTACTTTATTCAACAATTTCTTCTCTTCCGTGTCAGTCTCTGATGCTGTTCACGTTGTAAACACGGTGCAGTGCTTCCGGGTTCTACGTCAGAACGCCGGCTCAGTATTGGTCGGCTCCTGCGTCAGCATGACACGCATACATCGTGGTGCTCACGTGAACAGCGTTGGCCAATACTGAGCCGGCGTTCTGACGAACAACCCGGAAGCACTGCACTGTGTTTACAACGTGAACAGCATCAGAGACTGACACAGAAGAGAAGAAATTGTTAAATGAAGTCGTTATTTTGGGGGGGTTTTGCACACAAAAAGTATTCTCGCTTCATAATATTAAGGTTGAACCACTGTAGTCACATGGACTATTTTAACGATGTCTTTACTACCTTTCTGGGCCTTTAAAATGGTGATTACGTTGCAGTCTATGTATGGTCAGAAAGCTCTCGGATTCCATCAAAAATATCTTCATTTGTGATCCGAAGATGAATGGGTCTTACCCGTTTGGAACGACATGAGGGTGAGTAATTAATGACAGAATTTTCATTTTTGGGTGAACTAACCCTTTGACATTTATTAAAGTGATAGCTCTCCCAAATTTTTAATTCAGTCTACTCTCCCTCTTGTCATATCAAACCTGCATGACTAAATTTCTTCTGTGGAACACAAAAGATGATATTTTGATAAATGTTGATGTATAAATAACATTTGACCCCATTGCTTTTCACTGTGAATAAAACAAAACCCACACAAAATATCTTCTTTTATGTTCCACAGGTTTGGAACAACATGAGGGCGAGTAAATAATGACAGAATTTCGTTTTTTTTTTTGGAGTGAATTATCCTAAGTAGCATTTTTAGAAATGTGGTTGTCTTTGATTGGTGACTGCAT
Source organism: Tiaroga cobitis (assembly GCA_030578255.1). NCBI lineage: Eukaryota > Metazoa > Chordata > Actinopteri > Cypriniformes > Leuciscidae > Tiaroga > Tiaroga cobitis. Next base: position 24,394,738 of record CM060610.1, read on the forward strand.
TTGTTAAGAGCATAGTAACTTAGAATGTTGTGTATATATTTTCTACAAATAGGCCTAATTTAATATTTTTAAATATCCACAAATATGTTCTCATATAAACAATGTTTAAATTTGTTCAAATGATGTATCAGTAAAATACATGAGACTCTGGTTCCTAAGCCATTGGTACTGGTTTGTTTGTTTTCTTTTTGTTTGTTTGTTTTTTGACATGAACAAGGTTGGATTGTCCATTATATCACTATTTCGTTTTAAGAGACATCTCTGAACAATTAACTCGGTTAATTAATTTTAGAAATACATTTATAAATACGAGATAATAAGTTGGTCTGAGTAGCCTAATTCCCTAATTTGATTATCTAATTAAAACAAAATACAGAATTTAGATAAGAAACGAAAAAATTAAAATGGTACCCGCGGCTGTCAACAAATGTTGCATTTAATGTCAAAATTGCACGTTTTGGTACCCTGGGGGCAGAATTGAAGTACCCCTCTATGGGCGGTTCTGGGCCTCCAGTGCTCTAATGCGAACCTATAGCGCAAGCAACTGGTTCCGATTAGCGACCGGAAATCCTCGGTACTCTCTGTTAAAAACAATTACACTGACAAGGTTGCGTGGAAGATGGGTGGGAGACTGCCTGGTTACTCGACATGTCGCTGGGCTAACGATCATAGGTCCTTGTTAAGTCTTTCCTTCAGTTTGACCATAAAGATTGGCCAATGCCAAATAATGTAGCCTAGTTAGGCTATTCTGTAAGCGTTAAAGTTAGTGGAGGACATTATTATTACATGATATTATTATCATTGTCTTAAGATCATTATGCCAATGAAACAACAAGAACACATGTCAGCTGGGCCCGAAAGCCATGTTTGCGTTTTTTGCTCAAAAGAAACTTATGAATGAAGCCACGTGAGTTTGCCTCCCGCAGCTGGTATGTCTTCTCTTTGGCCCAGAACCACCAGAACAAACATTGGGAGAGCGCAAAGTAAACACCCCACTACAAACCTAACGATGCACTGCGACCACAAAAGCAACACGCGCCTCCTGAGGCTAAAGGAAAATCAACAACTCCCCGCTTTTTGTTGACCCACAATATTAAGAGGACGTTTGTGACACGAGTAGCCTACATTAGCCTATATAGAAAATTATACGAAGAAGGGCTATTATCATAAGAGGATAAATTGAGTCATCCAATATGTATTTTATCTACTAATTTATTTTACCATACTTTTTACAATCCGTTATTTAGTATTGTAAGTAGGCAATTGTAATTTCCATTGGTCCGGACACGGGAATTTCAAAACGAATTGTTTTGGTATTGGGTTTACCTTTAATATGTAAGTTAGATCTAGGATTAACATAAAGAGCGGGAAAAAGTTATTATTTACAATCATTTCCAAACACGTAATGTACTTTTGTAAAATAGGCCTATAATGATTTTGGGTCTTTGGTCTGATGCATAAAGAGAATATTCGAATGCGTGTTATTTTCACCCTTGATTTTAAATTGTAGCTACTTAATTAACCATTTTCATTATTTAAAACCATTTTCATTATTTAAACGTATGGCCTAATTGTGTATTATATTTGGAACTATTTAGGCTACATGTTGTGATACAAAGACATGGCCCTTTATCTGTGAATAATTTTTCACCATTTAATTTGCTATATATCACAGATTTATGGCGAACTTGTATTTTAATTTTCCACTTCATCTTCGTATTTTATTGGTGCAAAACAGTGTGATGAAATGCTAGAAGAACGTCTTATGAGTTTGAAGAAAAGAATCGCTTTATTAACTGCTTTTGGTTTGTCTTCTGACCAGTTTAACGACTTGGCAAATGTCAGTCCGTAATAGTCTACCACGGTAAAGCGTACCACTGAGTATTTCTCTGAGAACCAGAGAAAAACTAAGGATTTTTATTTAGATTTATACTGTTCATTTTTCCTTTATATATATATATACAGTAAAAGTGGCAGATCTCAGTCTATATTTGGTACAAAATAAACAAAAATAAATAAAAGCTCAGTCGTAATCACTTAAGAACCGAGGTCCACTAGGCTTGAAGTTAAGGGTCCCAGTAAAGAATCCTGGAGTTGATGTGGGTGTCCTTGCATGCCGTGTACCGACTGCGCGGCGCCGAGGCCGGTCATGGAATACGCGGACGCGCCGGGGTGGCTCATATTACCCTGGAGCAGGAGCACGGAGTTCTGGTCAGGACTCTGCGGGGGCGAGAACTCGTCCTCCGAGCTTGACATCAGGGACTTCCCGCCGTCCAGCGGTGAAAGCTGGTTCTGTTTGTTTGCGCCCGTGTTGTTGTTTTCGCTGTTCTCTCTGTCAGAGATAATGAGATGAGGGTTACGCAGGCACATTTAACATTATATTGTAGATCAAATTCGCTGTGTAAAATATAAATTCGTAGTCTTCTCAAATATAAATGTAATTTGGTCATGACGGATGACTGTGCAAGAAGAACAAATTCTCACACTAAAATGTATTTATATATAGCTACTGAATGGCCATCGAAATGAAACCTTCAATTTCATCTGAAAATATTGAGATTTTATAATTAAGTTGAAATGTTCTCTTTTATTTTGACTGCTGACAAATATAAAAATGTAAAAAGAAATGATCAGGTAACTCAAAAAAATGTGCTCCATCTGCTAACATAGGCTAAAATAAGGGGTTTTATCCAAGTCAACAAATATTATAACCTATAACGTGATAGCCTATATCAACCTATATTTTTCTAAGAGTTAATCAGAACTAGATCCTTAATATAACAACTGTACGTTTTTACACTGATAGCCTACGATGTTAATATTTTAAGGACTGACCAAAAGCAGCGCTCTTGGAATCAAACGATAGCCTAGACGTGTCAACAAAAGCATCATCAGCAGTCAGCTGTGAACTAAGTGGAATGAAGGGTTGAATTGGCTGTATGAAACGCGTTTTTATTTTGTTCTCAGGTGACTGAGCTTACCTTTCTTTTGCCTCCGCTGCGCGATCCCTCTGCCGTCTGTTTTTAAACCAGTTGCTAACTTGGGTGGTGGTCAGCCCTGTGGCCTCAGCCAACTCCCTCTTTTCCCGAGGAGATGGATAGGGGTTGTGCGTGTACCACTCCCGCAGCACACCGCGGGATTTCTCCTTAAAACAGTAGCTGGTCTCCTCGCCGTCCCATATTGTGCGTGGCAGAGGAAATTTCCTGCGCACTCGGTATTTCCCCACCGCTCCCAGCGGTCGCCCCCTCAGCTTCTCAGCCTCAACGTAATGGGCCTTAAGCCACAGCTGCTGCAGCTTCGGGTGGTTGTGCGGAGAGAACTGGTGACTCTCTAGTATCTTATAAAGTTCCCTGAAGTTTCCACGATGAAAGGCGACTACAGCCTTGGCTTTGAGGACGCTCTCGTTCTTGTGGAGATGGTCGCAGGCCGGAAGAGACCACAGAAAACGGCCGAGACGCTCAAGGTTCCCCCCTTGTTGCAGCACCTCACAAACACACGCGACTTGCTCCTGAGTAAACCCGAAAGAAGGCAGCATTGACATGACGTCTGACTCCCGCTACCAAACCGCTCTCCTCTAGATGCTATAAAGGAAGCGGAATGGGTGACACCCCGTTTGCCTTCGTTCAATGGGAGCGATTAGGTCGCTTGACAAGATTTTTTGGGGTTGGAGATGTCCTCTGCGCGCGCCGTGAAGTTTTGGGTGTTTGTTGAAGACAGTTTGTTCACTATCGACTCATGTCGCGCTAAAAGAGCACTGCGCGACTGCTGATTGGCTCTCCAGCTGCCCTATCCCCAGCAGCAGTGCGGAGAGAACTCTGCTTCCATTTCCTCCCACGGGGACTCGGTGGTCTGAAACTGGATCCCCCGTCTCCAGTTCTACCTGAGGGAGCCGGGCACCTCGATACTTATCAATTAGCAACTGTCTGAAGGCACCCAAAGACATTAAATGTATATTATACCGCGCTTATATTTGATCCTTAACAGATTTTTCATGAACAATATTATGTTACGTAAACCGAGTCAAATTAACGACATTATCTTCATTTAGCCTATTAATTTATGAGGAAAAAGTCGTGCCTCAATTGCATATTAATATTAGGTACACAATTCTGATCCGCAGCAAAGAATATTTGCAATCATCAGTTGATTGCTGTTATTGACTCTACTTGTGCCATTGTCAAAGGCACGCGCCCTGCACAACGTCTAGATGCGCGCGGAGATATTTGGAGTTCCATTAAAAACAATCAGCCTCTCGAGCTGGTTAGATAACAATGCTAATCACTAGATAAGCAGCACCCCCGGCTCTTCAAACTATTCTACAGAACATGCAAGGCCAGTATCACTGAAATGGCGCTGGTTACACAAAGATGCAAGATTGCATTTATTTATAAGGATAAACTGAGCCAAATCCAGGTAATATCAATAACCGCTTCAAGTGCAATTTGAGTTTGCGTTCAATTTCAACTTATTTGAGTTCAACAAAATCGGTGAAAAACATGCAAAACATAATTTTGCTATATTTAATATATAGCCTATTAAATAAAAATGTACCATGCTGTTTTTTCGCTTTTCTGCTTTTACTTTATTTGAACTTGAGATCAAAACATCAAACATAGCCTACATCACTTAAATGATTTGTATTCTTTTGGCTCAGAAAAAAAATGCATTCATTCCAGCTCTTTCTTTCTAGTCCTCTCCCCTCTCTCTGTACAGTGAAATCTAAAACCGATGCATTAGTAAATGAGTTCTGTGTTCGTCGAGGTCTTTGCCATCCAGACGCTGTTTTAAGGCATAGATCGCGTTTCTTTATCTTCGTAGAAATCTGCAACCTGACACCGCGGCGACGCGAAACTCACAATCACTCACCCAGAATGAAGCACCTCTTTTAATTTAATTTGAGACGCGGCGTTCATTTTTAAGTCGCTCTTTACGCATGGGCCAGTTAATGTAGACTAAAGCTACTCAAGGAGCCTCCACTGTTCCCTCTATGGGCTGAAATGATCTTGCAAGCCTCAAGACACTGGGATAAAACGAGGACTTAATCGGTTTTAGCAGCCAATCCGTGCACCTGTGAAAACAACTTTTTGCCCACTGTCTCTGAAGGGTCAGAGGAGCAGGCTAATGAAAGCTGCCCTGTCCATCTGTCCCGAGGGATCACCCAAGGCACAAAAAAACTTAGCAAAACGTAAACGCTAAAGATGTACCACTTGTGAATATTTTCTGGGCTCACAATTTCTTTTCAAATGCAAAATAAATTATTGTAATAGGCTAAATTTGATATTTTTAGAACAAGAAAAAACACGATTTTGTCTAATTTGCTCACTTTAAGTTTTGTGAATATTTTTGTCTCATTTTACAAAATTAAACAAAACCTTACAAAACTTTAAACGTTTTTAAATGTGTAGGCTAGCTTATTCGTTTGTCATATTCATGCACAGCACTGTAAAACACTTTCTGCACTTTCTTTCATCAAATCAACTTAGATAATTAATGTGGTTCAGATAACATAATATTTTGAGTTTCTATTTATTAAACCAATCTCCTTCATTGCATTAACTCAGATTTTTAATTTCAATGAACTCAAAATTTTAAGGCAACTAGGTAACTTAGGCTACTTCAAGTTAAACCAACAATATTTTTACAGCGAGGGTCTTGTAAATTATTTTGACTTCTCTATCACTTTATATCTCAATGGATTAAATTACGTTTCATACGTTTTTAACGGTGGTTTCCCAAACCATAACTAATTTTCCATTGCTGTATGTGACTAGACTTTATTGAATTTAACGACATTTAGGTCTATTTCGTCAGTGGGGTCAAGTATCAGCGTCAGTGTAACAGCACACGGGCCTGTGATTGACGGCGCTCGGGTTGTCGTAATGTCTCCAGCACATTGCCGCGCGCCCCCTCCTTAAACCTCAGAAATCGAAAGGCCGTGCCCGTTCTCAGGCCTTGATCATTTCAAGATGTGCTCTTTTATGGCCTAAAGGCGAGGGTTGGCAAGGTCGACGCGAACTCCGGCACACATACCAATGGTAAACACACCATAAACTGCTTCCCTCAAAAAAGCAATAGGCTATACAATGAACAACAATGAGGTCATTCTCTTAAAGTAAGGTTCAGTCATGTCCATAACTCTCCACGCGTATTAAACAGAAAATCTGAAATGTAAAAAAATATTAAATCAGTTTGACGCAGAAATTTCGTTCGTAAACACGTTATTCTTAATTTTCTACAGGTTTAGAGTCTAGTACATGTTGTTCTAATACGATGTGAAAGGCTAACATCAAAGCAATCACATTTTTGACAAAAACCTATCTGAATTAATGATCAGATCAATTAAAAAAAAAAAAAAAAAACACAAACCTAATTTTGGTCGTTGGTAAAGAAAGAATCAAAGAATTGGTTTGAAGTCATAGGGTGAGTAAAGGTAATCTGGGTAAAATTAGGCCTACATTAGGTAATTTGAGGCATATGCTCAATAATTGTATAAGCCTCTTTTATGAGAATGAGAACCTGATTGAGAAAATGAGATGAGACCCTTTATATTTCATACATGATTATTTTTGTACTTGTATTTGATTGTTTTGTTTTTTGTTCAGATTGTTTCTTGAGTTTTTAAAGCAGAGTTTAATTTACTGTACAAGAAAGACTTTTTTCCGTTGTGTCCTCAGTAGAGGACATCAGGACTGTGTGTGTGTGTGTGTGTGTGTGTGTTTTCATCTGCTGGGAGACACAGCAGATTAATTACATAGGCCTACTATTTTTATTTAATTCGTATGAAATAAGATATTTCTTTCAAACTTATTTATTTATTTATTTTTTACAAAAGTGGTTGTGTCATTCTGTTTATCATGCCCCAAACACCACTAAATAATAAATAAATATAAATAAATAAGAAAAAAATGTTTTTTTTTCTGACTCCCAGTAGGACATGATTAGGACACTCATCATTTTGTTTGTCACATTGTTAGTGTTTTTCCCCATTCTAATCAGAAACATCAATGATAACTATAAATGTGGTTATTTCCAACGCACTTGCTGTCTGCACAATAATGTGATAGAACAAGTTGTATTTTAAAGCTTTTATGTGTGGTATCAAGTCTTTGGTTTCCTCATGCCACAAACCCATCAGCATTCATGCTTATATTTTTCTATTTAAGTAAAGTTTGCAAAGTCAAGGCAGACCCATGCCACAAAGCTCTCAATACAGCATTTAAAATGAGCATCCCTTACATTTAATGGACTAGATATTGAAGTCATTCTGCTGACCCCTGCTGGCTTGGATGTTCTAGTGATTTTAGAACATATATTATTATTATATATTATATTTCTATATGATAAATAGAATTATATTTTAAATACTTATTTGATATATATTTGATATATATATATATATATATATATATATATGTATATGTATATATATATATATATATATATATATATATATATATATATATATATTAATATATATAAATTAAGAATAACGTGTTTACGTACGAAATTTCTGCGTGTGTATGAAAGTATTTGGAAGTACTTGTTCACTCAGTGTTTTCATAAAATAATTTTCTCTATATTGAAGAGGGTGTGTGTGTGTACAGAATTGGTGGGTCTCAGACCCAGTTGCCCCTTGACCTCACATTAGCGCACAGTATATAGTGCTGTGGTGCAGTGGGCACAAGGGTCCGGTTACATGTGCTTCACAGTCTGCTGTGCTTCACTAAATGCAACACTTTGAAACCTCCAGAAAAAGTCAGGGGTCAGGTTCTTTAATAAGCCCACTTCTGCAGGGTTTCTTATTTTTTTATGACCTGTCTTTCCCAGGATTTATGAACATCTTCACTTTGATTAAAAAAAATAAAAATATGCTGAAAATTGCTGTCTTCTGGAGTGTGGATCTGTAATTACTTTCTTGATCTGCTAACCCATGATTTTTTTTTTTTTGATGGACAGTACTTTTCTCATGATATATATATATCTGTGGTTGACACTAAGTTCCTTGTACTTTACATTCTTTTGGTGAAACTGGAGAGCGAATTCAAAGAAAGGTGTTTTTTTGTTCTCTTCTGTGCCTTTTGTTATAAAAGATGAACCATCCCATTCACGATACAAGGTGATGGAGTGACGTATTTTGTATTTAAATAATACAGAAAAGCAACATAACACTGCTTCCCATGAAATGGACAGTGACATATAGTCTGCCAAGGGGAAATTGGGGACATAAAACACACATGTCCTTCTTTCGTGCGACCACCATTTCTTTGCTTAAAGCCCCAGACAATAGTGCTTTCTTACCCTGCAGTATTCCAGGAGGCGCCACCTGATACCTGGCAATCAACTAATCTGGTGCCCTAGGCGACAGGGTCACCTTTGGGCAGGTAACAATAGATTCTTTACCCAATGTGCTTTTTTGTCTCCTCCTTTGTGCGAGGGAGCAAATCGTACCTGGGCGCCATTCAATTAGCGCTGACTCACACAGGCTGGTGTAGACAACTGCACGCCAAGACAAGGAAATGTTCCCACAGCAGTAAACAGACTTTGAACATTCTGGCTCCTACTTTCACACTTTCTTGAACAATCAAAATTTGCATAGATACCAGTCTCATAAATTAAAATATCTGCTGCCTATTATGTGCTACACATTGATGTGCGATATTAAATTCCTGTTATAATATATATAATGTTATAATGTAATAATATTAAGAACAGAGTATATATCTCCTATCACCCGTTCATAATCTACCAAACGATGAGCCTGCATTTTTGCCCTGGAGTCCTGGCCAAAAGTCTATTCCTGCTAGATCATGTGAGGGCGGTTCAGGAAATCTAATAAGGATATGTAACTTCTCCTCATATACTCTGGCTTTTTGGATGACCTTTACTTTGAGTAATGTCATGACAGGTACCATATGACACTTTAAGAGTGAGCGGGGCTTATTCAGCTGCCAGGTTTTGGCTAGAGATCACAGAGGACGCCCCTGGTGAGAACACAAGCTTGATCTCCACCGTCCTGCATATGTGTACGTCCATGCATTAGTAATGTCTGAGATCACCGCCAGCCATCCAGGGGGTCCAAGTTGTAGCCTGATCTGGTTAAATGGATAGTCTTGGATGTCCTTTAGACCGACATCATGCCTGCCATTGGTTAAAAACATATAGCCGACTACTTACCTGGTGCTTCCAATAAGAGATGATTCATTGAAAGTGATGTCATTCCCTTTACTTATTGAATTATCTGGCTAGGACTCTAATGTGAAACACCGGTGTCAGTGACATAGACAACCCTCGGATCATTCATTATATATGTACAAATATAAATATTTAATAGGATGGAAGGGTTTAGAAAAAATAGGTTTTTCAAGCAGGACTGACGTTTTAGGTTTTCTCATGGTTCTTGAAGTATATGTACAGAGCTCGCTTTTGGTGTAAAGGTGCGGTCACATTAGTGAAATCTTAGCAAAATTTGGAGACAGAAAATGTCATTTGTCTATTTTCAATATTGTAGCGATGTATGAAGTACTGAAGTCACTTTCAAACAAAGCAGCTTTCTGTTGGTCAATGTAGCGAATTTGTGAGACTAATTTGAACCTGTTGTGAAATCTGTAAGGGGAAACCTTTCACCCAAATGCAAAATATCCCAATTCCTATTGAAATGACAGCATTCTGCCAATGAAATTTGCTAAACTACAATAAATGTGACCACACCTTAAGAATATTCTTCTTGTCCCGCAAGGATCACAGAACTCAGCGCCGGGCATTTACTAAAGATAAAGTAAATAACAGCATACACCCAAATAATTTTAAAACAGTCTGCACACAAATCAAGAAAAACAAACACTCATACTTCAGTTATTTCTCATAAATTCTACCAAACAAATGTCTTGTTGTCTAGCCTAGCTTCCAAGTATATTTACAGTTTATGAGGAAGGCACATGTGACCAGTTGATGGTCAAGAAGATATACTTTACAAAAAAAAAAACAACAACAAAAAAAAACAAAGGCCACACTGGGATGCATAGAAAGAGTTGTATGTTTGAATCAAAAATGTTGTAACATTAAATTCCTCAAGTCAAACATAACAAAATAATCTTTATCACATTTGCATCGTCACACTCAAAGAATTTAAATACAAAAGACCAAAAACAACAACAACAAAAATCTGTGCTTCAGTAAAATCTTATAAAATGAAAAAAGCTGCAGTTTTTTTTATTCAGAGCACATTCGTTTTGTGCTTTTTAATGCGTCTTTTCGTACATGTTTTGAGGTGTGAGTAAAGACACTGCAGCCAAATAATCTTCAAAAGGTCAGTGCATTGCCTGGTACATTCTGCAGCCCTCTTAGTGCAAGTTGGGATATCTGAGGACAGGAAGGCACTGTTCGTATTTTACATCCATCGGGTTCATTTGAGAATGATTTGTGCTTACAGAGTCCGTAAGAGCACAATGTGGTGAGACAAAACCGGTCCAGCACGAGTGAAATGCTGCTCTTCATTTTTAATGACATCATCAGAGGTCGCTTCCATCATCGTCCATCTGTACAGTCTGCAGCTTGGCCAGCTCTTTCCCTTCCATGTCCAGATCCCCACAAACAACCCTGACTGGGCCTTCTCCTGCCCTAGAAGCAACCTGCAGGCTGTTGGGCAGCTGGACATCTTGAGACATGTAGTCTGAAGACAGGGCTACACTGTTCTCTTGGAGTCCACGTCCAGCTTGACTCAGAGCGTGATGTACCTCGGTGCTGGAGAGGGCAGAGGTGACTGTGGCTGTTACGGTGGGTTGAAGAGAACCACTAGTGGAGGAAGACGAAAGGAAAAGGGAGGCTGTGTAGCCCAGGTTGCCTCCTTGGTCCAGGGGCATTCCAGAATGATATGTGTAGCTTCCGGACACATCCAAAGGCTCCTGCTTCACAGTCTGGGTGTAGAGCAGGGTTTGGCTCGAGTGCTGGGAAGAGTCACTGACCACATTGCCCAAAGGAGCAGAGCCTGTATAGGGGATAAAAGAGAAAATGAAATCCAGTTCAGTAAATGTAGTTCTCCATCTCTGGTAAGCTTCATAAAATATGTAATAGGCTATATGGGACGCGCGTGCTCTAACTATTTGAGCCGGAAGTTGCAGTTGTTTGTGGAGAAACACGATTATTAAAAAATGTTTTTGGTGTGTCTTATAATGTTTGTAATTCTAAATTTAAATACCGTTTTGGCAGTATTTTATGTGTCGTGGGCAGATCACTGTAGCCGCATCATTAGTTAGCCGCATCATATCATTAGCCATTAGTTAGCAAGAAAATGGAATTTTAAAGAAGAGCATATTGCAAAATTTGTAAATATATTGTTAAATATATAGACTATATTTTAAATGTATTGTATTTTTACATGTTCTCTGATTTCTTAATTATTTTATGCAGGCCTATGTTTGAATAAATCTCCTAATTCTGTCAAAAATGTCAGTTTGTAATCTATAGAGACCATTTTTATAAAAAAAAAAGTGGACAGGATTTTAATTATTATTCTGCATTATGTAGAATCATAATATTTATATCATTAGAGAAAACAGACTTTCCCTTTTCATTCAGTCCATAAAACTTACATGGAAAACCTACTCAAAAAGTTCACATATTGTGCAGTGACTTCAAGGTAAACCCGAGCACCTTTGCAGAATGGCCTGGACATCAACCCTCCCAGTTTAATACAACTCATTTGAGAATGGATGAGAGAGAAAGGACAGAGCGTGAAGGTGTGATCTGTTTATCCAGATGGGACTCCTTTGTTGCTATCTCAAGAGGTTCACATCTTTTTCTCTCTCTTGCTTTCTCGGTCATTCTTTCAGTCTATCTTTCTGAACTTCTTTTCTTCAGAACTCTTCAAGTGAACTGTAAAATGAAACACCTTTTTCATTTTCTGTTTGCGGTTAGACTCGCTATGATTTCCTTGTAACTCTAGAATGTGGTTCTTGGCACATGTCTCTTGCAGTGACAGCCTCTGGCATTCGGCCAGACACTTTTCTTCCATTAGGCTTGCACAAATGTCTGATAAATAATCACAGAGCCCAAACTCCTCCTCCCCTCCCTTTACTAGCTCACTTTCTGAAACTAGAACCAATGTTTTCTACAAGTTTTCTGTAGCTTCCCGCAGTCTTTGCTTGTGAGGGTGGGCTGTTGTATGAAGGGGGTCAGGAACATGTGTTCCTTTCATCTGACTTGTACGTTTTGAAAAAAATCTGAAATTACATCTCACTTTTGAGTTTTGACTTCGTAGACAAGAATGGCACTGCAAGGAAATTGCTAACGTTTCTTTGTGTTTGTGAGGCAATGGAGACCAAACTTTGTGTTTTTATGAAGACATATTTTATTGAATTGCCTTGAAAATTATGGGCACAAGGAAACAGGGTTTCGGCTAAACAATTTTAATATCGTCTTTTTCTTGCTGGATCGTTTGGGCCCAACTGTTTTCCTTCTAAATCAAAAGTTCAGCCAGGGGTGGGTTTGTTTTTATGTGGCTCGTAAACTGCATATTAAAGGATAAAACAGACGAGCGAGAGAGGAGCAGAACGCAGCTAGCCTTGCTGTTATTGATGTGGCCATAAAATATTCATGGAAAGAACCATTAGTGAGTGGTTAGGGCCATGAAGGGGAGGTGGGGACCGTGTTGAGAGGCCTGCGTTTGGTATGATCCTCTAGCCAGTTGACCTGGACCCTCACATGCCTCTCACAGTTTTACCCACAAATACACTCCAACTGCCCGCGACCCACATGCCTCTCTTGCAAAACCTCTGCTCTTTTGCATCTAGCTCTGCGGTCACTTTTGGCAAGCTTAACCGCATAAATTTTCAGTCTTATTCTCCAAAGCGATGATGTAATTACTCTGCCTCTCATGAGCTCACTAGAAGTGCTCCGACTACTTAAGGTATTGTTGTTATTGTATCTTCAAAAAGATATGCATGAGACGCAAAGGCGCAAATCAGACGTTTTAAACTGGAAGTGGCAGACACCAACGTGGTTGACTTTCATTGAATGGACAAAAAGACACTAAGACAGAACAAAATGTTCCTTAAGTGTTCTGCAGAAGAAAGTCTGTCATACAGGTTTGTAAAGACACAATTTGTATTTTTGGATGAACATCCCTTTAAGCAATCTATCTTAATGAATAAGGTCCTCCTACCGTGAGTGGATGATGTTGAGGATGGTGGCAGCATTAGAGGAGGAAGACCCATGGTGGTTTCATTTCCTTGAAGATTGACCACACTGTAACTGCTGAGATGAAGGGCTCCTGAGGTAGTGGATGGCGTGGAGGGGGCCGAAGCAAAGGAAACTACTGAAGCAATAATTCCATCTTCAGCATTGGAAACTAGAGTCTGCATGGCGTCAAGCTTTCCAGAGGCAGGTTCAGAAACCCCCATTGGGAATGGAGCATAAGACACAGAAGACCCACCTAACAGTCTCTCCTGACTGTGATGGGAGACCCTCTGGGGATCAAAGGTCAAGTAATGGCCGCTTGTGGTGCCAAGTCCATTCAGGAGAGCATTGCTACTGTGTGATTGAACGTAGCCTCCACCGTTGATGTAGTGAGCATTCACGCTCGCTAGGTCACCATTAAAACTCATTCCTCCAGCTGCGTGTGAGGGCATTTTTACATCTCCAATTTGTTGGATGACGGTGGTTGTTCCTCCATCCGAGTAAACTGTAGGGGGGGCTGTTCCATGTGCGACTGAGCTAGAAGAGCCGCTGGAGAGGGGACGTGGTGACAAGTCCTCCTGGCCTTTACTGGACTCATCTTCTGTACTGTGATTATCTGACTCGCTGAAAAAAAAAAATCATTGTTTAAGAAATAGACCCTTTGGTTTGTGTGTGTGTGTATGTGTGTGTGTGTGTGTTTATTTATTGCTTTGGTGCTGAAAATGTGTTTTGCATGAGAAATTGCTTTTTTTCCTACATCATCCATTTGAATTTACTCTCTTCATTTTGAATTGTTAGTTTACTTCCTATTTTCCAGAAAATGTATTAACAATAAACTAAAAAATGTCCATACTCATTTTATAATGCCTTATGCGTTCTGTGTGTGACATTTCTATTAGATCTCTTAGTTTCTTTGTTTCTCTGTTAATCAGCAAATTAAAAAAATATGAGTTTCAAAATTAAAAATTAAAAACGTAAGTAAAGCACTAGCTGCTTTATCAGTAGCATTAGCCTATAGGCACTTGTGTAGATACACTTTAGGAATAGACTTCATAAACCAATTGATTAACTTGTGAAATCACAAATAGGCTACTGTAAAAGTCAACCTCTTGTGCGCTTCTAAAAACAGGCCGCTATAATAAAATAATTTTCTGTAAATATCTCAGCCATCATTTCTAAAGTTGACTTCTTGCCCCCGGGGGTCAAAAATCAGATAAAAGGATCTGAGCTCTTGGAGGCATTTGGAGGGTCTTTTTACAGACTATGACAGCTGCGGGTGGATCGTTCAGAGTGACTCGAGCAAGTCGCATCTATATACAAAGATCTTATTGACACGACAAACCGTTGATCTTTTCTGATCCAAAAGGCTCGCATAAGGAGTTCATGGTCATCTTTGTTCGAACAATGAATAATTATCTTTGTCAGGGTGACAGTGCAACATCAAAGCTAACGCTCACTGCAGACTCATGCGGGAAAAACTGACATCCCTTATTTACGAGACTTAAGATTTATTATTTATGATAAAAGCAACATTTTGTGGGCGGTATGGTTAATAGTTATTTCCACAGCATCTTGAAACTTTGTGTCATACAATCAAGGTGCAAGCAAAAGGTTACAAATACAGAGCTGCTTCTTATCTGCCTCAGTTGCCTCAAGCTGTGAAGAGGATTTTGGCCACGTCAGGAGATTGAGTGCAGATCCCTCTGACTGATTATCAGGGTGGGACAATGGCTTTAAAATCCAGAAACAAACATAGACAATGGCTATGGTAATGTAATGGCTGATCATATCTAAAGTAAACCGATGGTCTGTTTTAGTAGTGTTTGAAAGCAACACACGTCTGTTAAAATGTTTGTCAGCTCTTTGTTTTGCTTATCCAATTAATGTGACCCTTTTAATTAAATCTGGCAATTTATCAAATGTCTACATCGTTAAAAGAGGCTTAGTATTACTATTAGTTAGCTGAACCGACTCAAAATGTTGGTTTTGTATGTCAAAGAAGAACTTTTAAACAATTCTTCAAAGAACGTTTTGTTCTCCAATTCTTTTGAAAAATTACTTTAAAATTGCTTTCAAATGTTTCAGAGACGAATATAATTATATTAATTAATTATGACTTTTTATAGAACATAAACAACTTTTTATTATAGCCAACTCAAGAACCCTAAACAGCCAAAATGGCTTTAAATAAGAAAATCATTGGTTGATAACACTATGTGACTTCAAAGAACCACTGAAGAACCTTAAATTTTTAAGATCGAACGCGTCACGGTCTCCACGTTCTTTAAAACTACACCTAGAAGCGCCCAAAGCTTCGTATTTCAAAACATTGATGAAACGTGTCCTCCATTCGGTCTCGCGCATTCCATCATACGTGTCCCCCTCTCAGTCCACGATTTAGATACAACTAGGCTATAACTGCGTCCTACCTTTTTGACTGCGCCTCGGATGGATTTCTGTCTCTCTGCCTCCTGTTTTTGAACCAGTTGCTGACCTGCGTCAGAGAAAGTCCTGTCATTTTAGCCAGATTTCGTTTCTCGGCTGGAGATGGGTACCGGTTCCGCTTGTACATTTCCTTCAGTGCGTTCCTAGACCTCTCTTTGAAACAATACACGGTCTCCTCTCCGTCCCAGATTGTCCGAGGCAGCGGATATTTCCTGCGTAAGCGATACTTGTCCACGGCACCCAGCGTTCTGCCCCGCGCCTTCTCCGCCTCGGTGTAGCGCGCCTTGTACCACATATCCTGCAGAGACGAGTGGTTTGACGGACTGAAACTGTGGTTCTCCAAAATGCAGTAGAGCTCTTGGTAGCGGGCCTGGTGGAACGCGACTATAGCTTGAGCTTTCAGGATGCTCTCGTTCCCCTGCAGCAGGTCACTCTGCGGCAGTGACCAGAGGAACCTGGCCAGGCGCTCCACATTCCCACCCTGCAGCAGCGCTTCGCAGACGCACGCGACCTGCTCTGGGGAAAAGGCCAAGGAGGCCGGCGAGCAGTCCAAAAGTTCGGCATTCTCCATCTGCAACTCCGCGGGGTCCAGCACTGACAGCTTGACACTCCCACGATTCTCCCTCTTGATCTCATCGGCACTAATGACCTCGCTTGAGGAAGAAGACATTTTGAACGCGTCCTGATAAGTCACTCCTCTGGGTTTCAGGCAGCACATCAGGCGATCGGGTTTCGCCCCTCCATCCAAGCACGATCAGGTATCTGGCCGCTGTGTGGTGTGGATAAGATCTGGCGTCCCCCGTTCCACTACAAGTTTAACTCCACAACCCACGTTGGAAAGGAGTCCAAGTCCTGAGCGGATTTTGATTCGCCGCTCTGGCCCTGCGGGGTGGAGCGACTGGGATGTGAAGACAAATGTTTGCGCTGGGAACGTCCATCAAGGGTGCCATTTATAACGCGGGTACCTGCGCAAGGTAATGCAGGCTGCACAACGTCCTCACACAATACTTAGAATGGGTTTTCACATTTTCATATGAACAAAGTAGTTGCTTCCTGTTCAGATTGTGTCATCACTGGCCAAAACATGCCTTTTCTTGAAGAATGAGTAGTAAAAACACCTTAGAAATTAGCTTAATTGGCAATATCACTACCCTCCGGAGGTGACAGAAGTTATAAGACCCTCCTAAAAAGAAGTGTAATTTTATATCATGATCTGTTCATGAATATTAAAAGACTATCATCTGAATGAGCATATCTGCTAAATTAAGATAAATTCACATTTCAAGTTGACTAAATTTAAAAAGTAGACTGGACTATAAAACAAGTAAAATGAAATGAACATATAATTTGAGTTAGAACAACTTTACATTTAAAGTTGACTAAACTGAAATGATAATTTTTCTTTATTCTTTATAACTCTACAGTATATTCTTAATTCTCTATAACATTTCAACTTTACTAAACTTAAAAAATTAAGGCAGCACAGTCACAAACACTTACAATTTTCAGTTTACCGGTAGATTAGGTGAAGTATATATATATATATATATATATATATATATATATATATATATATATATATATATATATATATGCATACATTTTAAATACGTTTTTATATACGTTTTCCAATTACTTGTATTTGCCTAGAAGCACAAACACAGTGTTTTTAAAGTTGTTATTAAAATGTATATATTTGATTTGCTGATAAATTAAAATATTTACTAAATATTAATTATTTTTATTCAAATGTTTAAAGTGAATGATGGTGACATTTTTGATTACCACAATAAATTATAGTCAAACTTAAAAACCCCAGTATTGGTTATAACAACAGGACTCTTTGTACTTTACATTTTTTTTTCATAGTTTTGAGTTAATTTATATATTTACAAACTTCTTTAATTTATAGAAGATAAATAAGGGAATAGTATATATCAAAGTTTGAGACACAGAAAGCAAAATAAATAAATAAATAAATAAATAAATCTAAGTTGCAGAAATTGAAGCAAAATGTGCTACAACACTCCTCTATTTGACTTTTAGACAATTAAATCTCAGAGCCGATGCTTTGCTCATTGTCATGCACCGAGTATATGTTTACGTTTATTTTGGAGATGTAGTGTATTGTCTAGAAAGCTTCACCTTTAACTTAAAGAATTAAATTAAAGAAAAATGAAAAATTGCTATTTATTTATTTAGGTTGTGTAAGAAACAAGCATTTTCTTAGTCTCAAATATTGCACTGCAACTTCCAACTGTTTATGTCTGTCCATTTGTCAGACAGGCACTGACAATCTGCCTCTTGATTGCACTTTTTTTCAGTTTGTCATGCTGTTTACTGGAAACTGGTCTGTATGGGAGCCAACAACCGCAACAGCTGACAGGAGGCCCCAGAAGCCTTCCACAAAAGCAAAGGGAAGTTTGATGTGATTGCATCCCTAAAATTAAACCCAGCACAAACAGAATACCTGGCAGCAGCTCTGCGCACAACCCTGAATTCACATGCTCTTGGTATGAAGGTGGAATGAAGGTACGTAGGTACCAGACTTTATACTGTCCAGTGCTTATATAAGCCCATGCAGGGGAAAGGCAGTAAACTATTTCTGGGATGTTCAGTCATATCAGGAATGGACTATGTAATGAAGTGAGCTGTCATGAAGTTGTGTTATGGTGAATTACACACATCAGGATAAGACCTCTGTATAACCTTGGGAGCATGCAGCTGTATAATGGCCACAGTGCTACCTTTATCACTTAGATTTCCAGTTTAGATTAGGTGAAGTGTTGCCTGTTGTTGTGGGCATGGCTTTTGTTAGCTGATAATTGGTTTAAATTGTCTGTTAGAAACAAATAGAGACAATGGAGGATGATCCATAGGTTTTTTTTTTTTTTTTTTTTTTTGCTGATTTTTTTAATAATCGTTATAAGCACTTTGTCAATCTCTACAAGGCTTGTTGATAGAAATATCAACTTTTATTTTCCTAATTTCTCTTTACAAGCATGTTATCTCTAATCAGGGTACGATGAAATGTTGTGGTATGAAGTGTTTCTTTACAATCCATCATTGTAAATGGAGCATATTGGCTTGCACACGTGCACATCCATACGTGCACACTGCTAAGTTTTATGTGATTTCTGTCTTGCATGTTTTTTGTTTTTTACACTTTAAAATAGTCCATTCTCATTGTTAGTTTCTGTTCACTAGCTGCTTGGGTGGCTTGTGAAGATTTCCCTGGTTGAATCAATGTGTAAGAGTGGGATGATAAGTTTGTCATAGGGGGCTGGGTGTTGGAATTCAGCAGAGAATTTCCTGCTAGTTTAAATCCTCAGTATACCATGGAGCTTCAGCAGATGATCCAAAACACATGCAACCAAATCCATCACAATGCTTCAGGCGACTGGCCAAAAGAGACCAAACAGAGAGAGAGAGAGATAGAGAGAGATCATTCATTGACTTTTTATGTCTTGATATCAAGGTATAGAAAGTGGGTCCCTATTCCTCTAAAATATGTTCACCACCCGCTGTCTCATTCATTGCTTGTGGCATCTCCACATGTCCGATACTATGGCCATGAATGAATCCTTTGTCGCACTGCAACTGCACAGAAGCAACCCACCCCAACCCTTTTGCAACCTCCATCCTTCCCTCCATATGTTCCCAATACATCTAAACCTGTGGCCTGGGGGGCCACCACTAAGCACCTGCCCCTGCCTGGGCTACAAAGGGGTCTATTCTTCATGATAGATTGACAAGCTAAAATTTATGAAGACTTAGGAACATCAGCGAGATAGAAGGGGGAGTGGGATATTATGTCCACTTTCATAATGTTTCTGAAGGTGATGGTCTGCGAGAGTGCCGATTTGTGCATGAGCCATTGTTTGTCTATGTGCTTTGTGCATCTGTTTGTGCATGTCTTTCTTTGGTTTCCCCCATGTCTGGTTTTACCAGTCTTACAAAGGGGATTTTTTTTTCAGTTTGTTCGCACTGCGCAGTACTGAGCTGTTATCTGTGAGATCAGCGCATGCTAAATGTAGGATAAAATGCCCTTGATTTGACTGTAATGCTGAGTTTCGGATGGAATGTAAGCAAAACGAGTTGGCGCAAGCATTGTTTTATGACTTCTGACAGACGTTTGGCACACTCTTTGGACATGCTTGTCTTAAATAATGATCAATTTAACTTGCTTCACAGTTTGAACAGAGTTCAGCTTCCTCACTTCACCAGAAATGACATCATCATGGCTGTAAGTTTACGGTTGAGCGTTCCGATGGTTTTAATGAAAGTGCCAGGTTGAACAGATACGTTGGTTGCTGATGTTTAGCGTTCATTAAAGGTCATTCACGCCAAGGAAGATAACGATAATTATATCGTTTTAAATGAATAATCGTTCTAATTCTACGAAAATAGGGATGTCCATATCACTATAACACTATCACTGGAATCACTTTAGGAATGATTTTTTTTCCAGCTGATGAACGATAAAAACATTGACAAACAAGTCCAATCCAAAATCCAAACAAGTTTAAAGAAACAGATGGCATAACTGCAGCGCGCTAATAGTGTTATTTTGCATTGGCTTATACAGTTTTCGTTATAGTTTTCTTTACGGTTACCTTCCTTATGTGAACGCGGGCATTAAAAGGATAAAAATTCACGTCCTGTAATCATTTACTCACCCTCAAGTTGTCCCAAATCTGTATGAATTTCTTTCTTCAGCTGAAAAAAAAAACCTATATTTTGAAGAATATGGGTAACCAAACAGTCGGTAGACCCCACTGACTTCCATAGCATGGAAAAAAAAATACTATGAAAGTCAATGGGCCCATCAATTGGTTACTGACTTCTTTTTAAAATATCTTATTTTGTGTTCAGCAGAGGAAAGATATCCATACAGAGTTGGGACAACTTGAGGGTGAGTAAATGATGACAGGATTTACATATTTGGGTGAACTATCCCTTTAAGAGTGTGCATGGTATGTGCATTAGCAGGATGTTTGCATTAGTGTGTCCATATTAGGACGTGTTAATGGGTAATTCTGACAGACGGAAATAAACAGAAACTCAGAATACCACAAGGGTAAACACACCAATTGGATGAGACACCGCACTACAAACAATTTATTCACCTTTGTCTTGTTGTCAAGGTAATGATGACAACTATTTTTGAAGACTGATGGCTCTGTATCCAATATATTGTGTAGGCGCTTAATGTAGGTGTTACATTTCCCACCCCTTTAATTGAGTTCTAAAGAAAAAAGTGTCTTGCTGTAGCCAAACTCTCATCTTAATGCTCTGATGCATGTGTTTAATTTAGTTGTCACTCTGCTGGAGGGGAAAAATTATTTTAACCTTCTAAGAATGATTGACAGTGGGACAAACCATTGCCATGAAGAATGTGCTTTTTGTTTCAGTCATATTACCTTTTAGGTTGTTGCAGTTTATCATCAACAGCTAATCTTGCACTATGTAGTATATCAAGTTAAGACACTTGCTACTTTTTGGCAAGAGTCCTGCTTTCTGTCATCACTAATTGACCCTTAATAAATATAATTAAATGCATTTTTAACTGTGTTATCTGCGGATAGAAAGGTGTGAAGTTAGAGGTCAAACAAAAATCATTGTTGTGAGTTAGTTAGTGGAAAGGGAAAATCACTCTAGTCCTATTGTTCAGCCATATCCGATTCCACCAATGAATATGAACAGCCACAGATGAGTTGTTAAGATTATGCCTTTGGACACTGTAATGACATACACTGACATACATTCATTGTCAAATTCAGTGATTCCCCCTCCCCCGTTACTTATGGCAACAAACAAAGCTAAAATATTAAAATGACAAATATGACACTTGTATTGTAGTGACTTTGTCATCTGTGATGGCTGTGCAGTATTTTGTATTGCCAACAAATCTTCCATTCCCAGGCTTCTCTGACCAGGGTGTGTCTTAACCTTGTGTACTGTCAACAACGGAGCAGGGTCACACACACACACACACACACACACACACGTTGGGTTTTCATGTTTTATTTGGACTTTCCATAATGATTTTATACTGTACAAGCTGTATTCTGTCCCTTAACCCTAACACCATCACAGAAAACACACACACACACACACACACACACACACACACACACTAACACACACACATTATTCCTGCATAGCAATTTTATAAGTTTACTGCTGAATAAATAAATATCTATGTAAATTAAACTAGTGAAAAAAAATATTTCACTAGACGATGAATCCTATTTTCCTCTACATTGCTTGATTTTTAATATTAATGATATTAATTAATGTTATATTATAATATTTATAAATGTATTAATGTTATTTTATTATTACTGTAATAGTAATTAAATAAATGTTTTTCCTGAAATGTGTTGTGCATAAAAATTTATATCCTACATTAATTGATCAATAATAATAATATTAATTAATAAAATAAAATAATGGAATGGAATGGAAAAAAAAGGAAAAAAAATGTATTAGGCCCTTAGTTTTGTGGTTATTATTGGATATGTGTCAAATCTACATTAAATACTGCTCCTGCCACTCATGTGCACACACAGTCTGTGTACATACACCTTCACACCTTCACAATGGATAACAGCTAATCTGGTTTTGTTGTTTTTTGTAATTACTGTCGCTCAGTAAAGGAGCATTAAGCATGTGGACCTCTGTGTCTGAGAATATAATGCTTTGCTGACATACAGGCTTTAAAAGACGTGTATTAAAGAGTATTAAAGATGAAGGGAATGAGGTGAGAAGAACCAAAAAAAAAAGTGAATAATCAAGATAAAAGTGCACTTTCACCTTCAACATTGATCAGGAAAGTCCTCTGAAAATTCATTAAAGCATCAGCTCAGACAGTAGATTTCCTTCTAGCCCCATCAATGTGGGAATGTGTTGACTTATCTTATCAGCAGTTGACTATCTCTTTCTCCCTGAGTTTGCAGTGTTTGCATAGGGGCTGCTGTGGAGAGCTTGCAGGTGTGAAGTCTGCTCCGTCAGGGCTTTAGCTCCTGCCATAGTTGGCTCCTTTCGCTTGTTTATGTGTCCCACCCTCTGACATCTATCCACCTTTCACAGGTATTTCTCTCCATCGAACGTCATTATCAGGCATTATTGCTAAAGAAATGCTTGAGAAAATGTGTTTTTCTTGGCCTCCGTCTTCTCCCCTGCGGAGAGGAACTCAAATAAAGAATAATCCATACCTGTAATTTTGCAACATTTTGACACTGAAAAGAACTAATGAAAGGCAAATTAGGTCTTCTGTTGTCATGATGTAAGAAGGTTTTAATCTAATTAAACAGGCACATCAGTCCAATAAATTGAAATAACATTGTATCAGACTTATATTTCAGGTTGTTCTTTGAAGGGATGACAAACACATCTGCCTTGACTCCAGTCTGTCACGTAGTGATCAAACCCACATTAAAAGGAATTATGGATGAGTGCCTGCATGCTCCCCATGAGGATGATTACTCTTCACCAGTATGTTACATGTTTACATAAGCAAAGCAGGCCCGCTGTTTGACAGAGCCTCCTATGGTGATAATATTGACTAAAGGGGAGTTCTACTTAATTTGTTCCTCAGAGCACCTTTGGTTTGGTACGAGCGTTGCCAAGTGCGTGTTTTTCCTGCCGAATTGGGCTACTTCTACACTGTTGCCGCAGGTAGTTTGTGGGTTGAAGCGACTAAACTATGTATATCTGTGAACCCTACCATTGTTAACAGCTAATCAGCAGCTGATTGATTGGGGAAGCTTTTTGTTCAAACGTTTGGCTTCGGTAAGACACTTTCAGATTTTGGAAAGAAGTCTCTATGCTTACGATGGTTGCATTTATTTAACAACACAGTAAAAACATTAATATTGAGAAATATTAGATTTTCAAACCATTTTTTTTATTTTAATATATTTTAACATGCTATTTATTCATTCTATAAATAGATTTGGTGTTCAAGAAACATTTCTTATTATTATCAATGTTATTCTCAAAGTTGTGCTTAATATTATTTTTTTCAGGATGCTTTGATGAATAGACAGTTCAAAAGAACAGCGCTTATTTGAAATAGATATATTTTGTAACATTATAAATTAAATGTATCTTAGCTAAATAAAAGTATTAATTAATTAAAAAATCTTACTGACCCCATGTTTTGAATGGTGTGTATATATATTATTATACTCATATTGGGTTAGGTATTGCTATAAACTCTTAAATCTAATTATTAAACTTTAGTGCATAACTCATCCTGCTATTACTTTTTTAAGTAGTTAGATGTACAAATTTTGCCTCATTGATTATAAGCATTTAAAAACTACCACACCCTACCAACACCCTAGTAACCAACCAGAGAAAACTATAAGCGTCCATATAGCAACAAATAGTAACCACATAGTAGCAAATATTAAAACAACAACAACAACAACCCCATAGAAACACCCTCCCAACCACCCACAACCAGTGTTGGGGGTAACACATTACAAGTAATGTGTGTAACATAATCAGATTACTTTTTCAAGCAACTAGTAAAGTAACGCATTACTTTTAAAGGGATAGTTCGGCCAAAAATGATATTTAAACCATGCATTACTCACCCTCAAGCCGTTCGAGATGCATCTGTCAATCTTGTTTCAGACGAACACATTTTCAGTTATTTTAGAAAATGTCTTAGACCCTTCAGTGGATATAATGTGAAGCAATGGGGTCCACCTCTTTCAAGTCCCAAAATGTGAATACATCCTTCACAAAAGTAATCCATCCGGCTCCAGGGGGATAAACGAAGGCCTTCTGAGGGTAATCCGTTCGGTTTTGTCCTAAAAATATACATATTTAAAACTTTATAAATGAAAATATCTGACTTCCGGCAACGATCGACGCGCGTTCACGGGTGATGGAAGTCGGCGTACGAGGTAAGACGTAGGAGGAAATGCCTTCACGAGGAAATGCCTTTTACATTTGCCAAAAAGTACCTTTTTTGTTATTAAAAAACAAGTTAACATCTAAGCAAGCCCAGCTTAGACGAGGAAGAGTAACGCAAAAGTAATGTAACGCATTACTTTCCATAAAAGTAACTGTAATGCAATTAGTTACTTTTTGGGGAGTAACGCAATATTGTAATGCATTACTTTTAAAAGTAACTTTCCCCAACACTCCCCACAACACCCTGACATTGTGGTCGAGACTTTTGCATGCATGCACTACTTGCATTTTCTTCAGAAGATGCCGTTTGGTGTTGTTTGTGTAATGATGTGGAAATTATGCACTGCACCTTTAAGCTTTGCTTGTGACTCTAGAAAGGGTGCATGGCATTGTTTTTGTAAAAAATAGTTGCTGCAGCCTTTAACGGATAACACACGCATGGACAGACTTACAAAACAACGCTGTTAATAACCTCACAGAATTCCTGTTTTAAAGGCCATGTTATGTCCTCATGCCAACCTTAATCTGGCCTACTCATTTGTTTGTGATCAATATTATTCTCCAGAAGGATGAGAAATGGTCATTAGAGAACTGGGGAGTGAGTGCTCTCTTGCCATTACTATTGGCCATTATCTCTGCCTCCAGTACTTTAGCCTCTCTCTCTCACACACACACACACACACACACACACTCACTCTTTTCTTTACTTAGGCATGTTTTTTCTGTCAGGTTCTTGTAATCCAGCTGCAGGGGACCGACATCGGCTCATCATAAATCACCCAGCGTATTACAGTGTGAATATGGAACTTGAACCGTAGATGTGGCCAAGGCAGCTGCCATTACTCGACTCTATGTTTTACAGGGACAACACTTGTCCTTCGATAAGAGTCGAAAAGAAAAAAGTTTGCGGTTTAAAGTATTTTTGCACAGATGTTATGAACAGTAACAGTAAGTGTGTGTGTGTGTGTGTGTGTGTGTGTGTGTGTGTGTGCGTGTGTGTGTGAGTGTGAAAATGTCAATCATGTCAATTAAAAAAATTATATTTCATATATGTGTCATTTATCACACCTGGATTGATCCTTGTCAAATCAATGTTTTAAGTTTTAAGCCTATATTATTGAAGTGGAAAGCATTATGTTTATATAGTCATATGCAATTTTTCACATCAATAAGTGGTGCAAACTGTATTTGAGTGCCGGTGCCCTGACTCATATATTCTGATTTGCTGAGATCTGATTTTCGCTGTGTGAGTGAATGTTTTCCTTACGCATATCTTGGCAGTAGGCACTATGTGGTGTATTAAGGGAGAAACAAAAAACTCATGAGGATTGTGAGAGTTTGCAGTGCAGTTCCTCAAACCTGAATTAAACCTCAAATACTGTCAGCATGAGAGAAAGAAAAAAACAGTGAGCAATCTTGCTCTTGTTGCTGTTGGCACAGCGTAAGAAAATTACTTCATCTCAGAGAGACGCAGATTTCTCAGCACTAACTGGCAATAAGGAAAAGATTCCAAAGACATTTTCCCCTTTTTGGGTTAATTGGTGGGATACCCAGAAGATTTTCTGTTCATTTGTTTTACCAAGGAGCAGTTGTCGGGAAATCATCTCTCATCATCAGAGGAAGAAGAGAAGGACATGAGTGATGAGTGTTTAGTGCGCTCCCACCCTCTCTCCAAGCAACAGCAACATGACGACAAAGCAGGAAGTTCAGCCTCTGTACACCCTCCTTATGGACCTTTGGGAATCTGAGTGGTTGGAAAAGGTCATGATTAATAATTTAATGTTTATTAGTTTAGCTAACGCCCTTGCTTCACAAACAGGGGGAGTCTCAAGTTGCTAAACTCTCTGTTTAGGACCCCTATATTCAACAAGGCATGTGGTTAGACCATGTTTTTGTGAGACGTTTTTTTTTTATACTAACAACTTGTGATACCTACTACTATGAGTCTACTGAGCTGTAAATGCTCACATCATGTGTATGGTAACCTACCCAACTAAGAGGGAATGTTCTCAGAACGTTCTGGCAAGGTTTACTCAAAGTTATCTGGTCTTTAATAACATTCTCAAAACGTTAACATGAAAACATCATTTATAAAAACATCGTTCATGGAATGTTTTTTCTAAAACATTTTAGTTGGACGTTCATCTAAAAAACTTTTTTTTAAATGTTACTAGTTCCCTTTCAAGGGAACTCGCGCTGCGTCGATTGACGCTAAGGGAACGCTTCGCGTGATGACGTCTTGAAGCACATGTAAAATCAGTCCAATCGTGTGACGGAACGTCAGAGGCGGGTGACGTCATGAACCAGGAAACTATAAAGCCAGCCCAAAACAGAGCCGCGCTACCTCCTGTGTCTTCAGTAGCGCTCATTGTGAAACTGTCCTTGTCTATTTGGTGTTGTTTTGTCTTTATATCCGATATATATACATAAAGTCATGGCGAGCAAGCAGCAGTTCAGGATGTGTGTGCACCCCTGCCTGCGTTATTTAACGGGTGGGGACTCACACACTCTGTGTGTAGCTTGTTTGGGTGAGGAGCATGCACAGTCAGTGCTCGAGGGTGCTGGCTGTGAGCACTGTGATATGCTTTCTATGAGGACGCTCCGATCCCGCCTGGCGTTCTTTAGCGAGGACGCCCAGGCTCGCGTTCCCCAGGACTCTGGTCCCGCTGCTGCCGAGGCACAGCGGCGATCACAGACATGGGGTTCGCAAATGGATCTATCAGCGGGGTTAGAGACGGGCCCAGCCTTATCTCTGCCTTCACCTGATACAGTGCCTTCTCTCAGGGTTTGGAAGCACGCGCTGCGGTTCCTTCCGCCCCCATTGAGGCACAGACACTGCAACTATCTAGTTCTGAGAAACTGGACGTTGTCATTGTCGATGCAAGACATTCTGAGGATTCACCACCTCAGTCTCATGCATTTGAAGAGCTGGCTGAGGTTGTGACAAGAGCTGTTGAAAGACTGAGTATTGACTGGCCAGCAGATAAACAGGACGTTAATTCAAAAGTAAACTGGACAAACGCTTCCTACCATCACGGTCACAACCTCAACACCGGGGCCTACTGTTTTTCCTCGATCAAGATCGTTGGAGAAACCGGTTTCATATAGAGTGTATAGTGCACAAACATCCAATTATTCCTCTATATCTAACTATAAAGAGCACGGTTATGGGGAGATGCCAAAAGTGGAAGAGACGCTTGCAAGCTAAATCTCCCCTGTAGCGATATCTTCCCTAGAGGCCCCGGCATTACCCACTAAGCCAGTCAGAACCACATCATCACTAGTGGGTAAAGCTTATTCAGCTGCTGGTCAGGCTGCAGCATGCCTTCAAACAACGTTGCTGCTGCTGGCCTACCAAGCTGAATTGTTAGGAGACATGGATGAGGGCGAGGGAATTGGCCCTGACGTAGTTTGCGAACTACGCTGAGCCACAGATTTATCTCTCAGGGCCACCCAGGAGACGACTAAATTCATTGGCCGCTCTATGGCAGCCCTGGTGGCCACTGAGAGGCATCTGTGGCTCAATCTGAGTAATATAAAAGAAAAGGACAATAATTCTCTTATGGATTCGCCCTGTCCCCTTCTGGCCTCTTTGGCAATGCTGTAAATTTAGTCGTCGAGAGGTTCCAGGAGGCAGCCAAGCAGGCGGCCACTTTCCAGAAGCTCCTCCCCCGTCGCTCTCATGTTTCAAACTTCAAAAGCCAGCTCTTCACACCGTGCCACCCAGAAGCAGAGTGTTGCCTCCCCTGCTCTTCGAAGGGTAAGATCGATCTGAGGACCATCATTTTCTCTAAGAAGGCTGCGGAGAAGAGGTCCTGACGCCAGAGGGCTCAGGCCAATGAGGGAGCAGCTCGAAGCGGAGCGGTCAACACCTCATTATACGGTGCCCGTCTCCCTTTGGTGCCCTCAGGGGACCGTTCTGCCAACCCTGCCACCTTGTGTGCTTCAGGGCGCAGGGGTCTCCGGCGAGCACATATCTCAAGGACCACCCGGAAACGTAGTGGCCTTGGGATGCCCGTCCCCTCTGAGTAGGGCTCCAGAGCAGTCAGTTCGCCGTTACAGGGCGTCGGGCTGATTGCACAACAAAAACCAGAAGCCAGTCTCGAGAGGCTGGTACCACTAGTAGAATTTTTGACAGCGTGGAAGTAATTTTTAGCATACTGCCAAATGTTTCTCGTTGGGTCCTGCAGACCATAGAAAAAGGGTATCAAATACAGTTCTGGTCTCGCCCGCCCAGGTTTATGGGGGTCCTATCCACCGTGGTGGGCCCAGAGCAGGTTCTAGTAATGGAACAAGAAGTGGAAAATCTGTTAGAGAAAGGGGCCATAGAATATGTACCTCCCTTCAACAGGGAAACCGGGTTCTACAGCTGGTATTTCAGTGTTGTGCCTGAACGCGTTCAATGAGCGATAGTTCATGAACTCGTTCATATTTTGGGGGAACGTGAACTGAACGTACTGAATTACTGCCTAATGAACGTTACTGTGAACGGGTTCATCCTGGTGTCTGTGAACGCACGCTCTCTCAGTTTAACTTCGTTCAATAGGGTGCCAGATTTCTATAGAGCCTTTCAGGCGAAACCCCGGCTAAAACACACGTAACAGGCCTTAATATGTAGCGAAAAAAACACCCAATCTGGCAACACCAGCAACCAGCGTCGCATCGCACCGCCGCGTGTGTCATCAAAACAAAAAGCAGCATGTAGTCGACAAAGCGACAAAGCAGCGAACGAGGAGGCGTCCAATGATCATTTAAACGAGTTTTATGACAAGGTCGGTGAGGATGGGAAAAATATTACATTTCTGTGTAAACTTTGCCCGTCGATAAAATTGCCTAATTACTGTCTGTGGTTGTATATGGGCTGTGGCAATAGTAATAATAAAAAAAACTCGCAGCAACATATGGAAAAAAAGAACTATGAACTAGTTATTTTTTGAAGTATGAACGAACTGAACTAGTTCATTTTAAAATTTGTGAACTGAACTTTGAACTAGTTCATGTAGAAAATGAACTTTCCCAACACTGTGGTATTCCATAGTTCCAAAGAAGGATGGGGGGTTGCGTCCCATTTTGGATCTTCGAGTGCTAAACGAGTATGTCATTTAACTAATGTTAACATTGAGACAAATCGTGCCACAGATCATATACGAGGACTGGTTTGTCACGATAGATCTAAAGGACGCATACTTCCATATCCATCCTTCCATATCACAGGAGGTTCCTGAGGTTTGCTTTCAGGGACAAAGCTTACCAATATCGAGTTCTTCCATTAGGCCTAGCACTATCACCCCACACTTTCACGAAATGCGTAGATGCAGCTCTGGCGCCTCTGCACCTGCAGGGTATTCGCATCATGAACTACGATTGGTTGATTCTGGCTCAGTTGCATCAGTTGGCGGTACGGCATCAAGATGTCGTTCTCGCACACATGAAAGAGTTGGGGTTACGGCTAAACGCCAAAAAGTGTGTGCTTTCTCCACTACAGAGGACCACTTTTCTAGGCGTGGTGTGAGACTCAATGTTGATGCTGGCATGCCTGTCACCAGCACGCATGGAGTCCATCCTTTCAGCTGTGAAAAGAATAAAGCTAGGCCAGTCACTCACTGTCAAACAGTTTCAGAGGCTTTTGGGTCTGATGGCAGCAGCGTCCAATGTGATACCTTTTGGACTGTTGTACATGAGACCCCTGCAGTGGTGGGTCAGGACCAAAAGGTTTTCCCAGAGGGGCAACCCCTTTCGCATGATCAGGGTTATGCAGTGATGCTTACGTGCCCTGGTTATGTGGAATAAACCTTGGTTCCTGTCCCGTGTTGGGAGCTTCTTGTCGTCGCAAGATGCTAACGACAGATGCCTCTCTCATGGGCTGGGGAGCGATCCTAAAAGGACGCTCGACTCGGGGTCTGTGGAGGGACCACCGTCTCTAATGGCACATCAACCATCTGGAGATGTTGCCTATATTTCTTGCTCTAAAGAATTTCCTCGCAGATCTCAGGGGCCATCATGTGCTTGTCCGCACAGACAACACATTGGTGGTCGCCTATATAAATCACCAGGGGGGTTTGCGCTCGCATCCACTCTGCAAACTGGCGCACCAAAGCCTCCTGTGCTCCAGAATATAAGAGCAGACATCCTGTCAAGACAGGGGGTGCT
The DNA here is from genome assembly GCA_030578255.1 of Tiaroga cobitis. Taxonomy (NCBI): domain Eukaryota; kingdom Metazoa; phylum Chordata; class Actinopteri; order Cypriniformes; family Leuciscidae; genus Tiaroga; species Tiaroga cobitis. The sequence continues at coordinate 24,425,440 of CM060610.1, forward strand.
CTCGTCCTAGTGCTGCTCCTCACGATTTCACACTGGGCAGACACTTGTCGCTATGGTGGCGTTGGTACAGACCAAAAGGGAACGCCTCGGTTGCGACTGTAACCTTGCCATATCTCCTAAGTGTAGGGCTGGGTATCGAGTTCGATACTTTTTAGGTACCGACCGAATTGCCTCGATACTACCGAGTATCGAAACGTCTTGTTTTTCGGTACCAAATTTCGATACCTAAGGGGTTAATCTAGTCAACGTCAGTGAAACAAAAAGCATGCAGCATGGCTGTGGCAGAAAAACACTAACGTTAGTTTACGCGGTTGCCCAGAGAGACGTGGCTCGTCGCACGTGAGGCTGTAGTGTGTGTGTGTGAGCGTCCCAACCCAGATAGATAGAAAATATGTGGAAAAGATCAAAAGTGTACCTACCTATGTACCACACTCGATGCCAGAAGCACGCGATGCAATATTTTCGACAAGATAAATGCTACCAAGAACGGCAACACGATAACTCTGATAAGGCACTTAAAAGCGTACAGAATACACTTGAAAGTAGAAAGTTTATCCGTCTTTAACTGCAAGAACTGGAGTGCGTCACAAATGAACCGAAACTCAGCCTATAGGATACTTGACTCACAGACCTGAAAAATAGACCTATAGACAGTTAAAATATGTCTACTTTTAAACGAAACAATTAGAAATAAATAGTTTATGTAATCCATATAGGCGCGCGTGCGTGTTCACGACTACAGGAATGACGAGTCAACATCGCCATATTCATCTTTGCAGCCAACACACTCAGTAAACACTTGTTTATTAATAAAAAAATTAAAGTATCTCCTTGCTATTTTATCCCGACACATCCATAATTATTAGGCTACTTTCGCCAGTGCTTTGCATGTGTGCTGAGTGTGAGGGATAATCCCGCACCCCATAGCCTATATTTAATTCAATTCACATTTATTTGTATAGCATTTTTCACAAAACATATCGTTTCAAAGCAGCTTTACAGAAAATGCATGTGTCTAAATTTCAATATCGGTGACCTGTTATCAGAGGTGACTGTGTGCAATGCATTTCAATTCATTTTCATTCAGTTTCATTGTTAAACAATGCATTAAGTTAAGGCAGAAACAATGAGCTCATTGAAGTAAAGAATACATGTTGTTAAATGATTAGGAAACATTAAGCATTGGTGCTTTTTTACAGACTCAAAATATGTGTAAAAAAAGTCAACAAACTGACAAAAAAGAATTAGGTAATGTAATATTGTTAAAACAGATTTCCTAAAATTGGTATCGAAAAAACGTCTCGGTTACGTATGTAACCCTAGTTCCCTGATAGGAAACGAGACGCTGCGTCGAACGCTGCGGGAACGCCTCTGCGTTGTGCGTCATGAAGCACGTATGGAATCAGCCCAATGGAGAGATGAAACGTCATAGGCGGGTGACGTCATCGACCAGGAAACTATAAAGCACCCCAAAAACATAAGCGTAGTAGCTTCTGGCGAGGGTGACACGAGGGTGACACCGACAGAGCCTGCAAATCTCCGATTCTTTTTAATGAGGAGATAGCAAGTAAAAAGATAGTTTTAAAAGTGAGAAACTTCTCAGGAACTTCTTCGATAGGTTCAAAAGGAGCTAGGGAAAGACCTTCCAATACAATGGCCAGATCCCAGGTCGGCACCCTTGTACGAACTACTGGCCTCAGCCTCAAAGTGCCACGGAGGAAACGAGTTACAAGCGGGTGTCTCCCAAGAGAAACTCCACTGAAAGGGACGTGGTAAGCAGCTAGTGCCGCCACATACACCTTTAGTGTGGAGGGGGATAACCCTGTGGAGAAGCGCTCCTGCAGGAACTCCAGCACTGCACCCACTGGGCAGTTAACTGGGTCCTGCAGGCGTTCTCCACACCAAGAAGTGAAAAGTTTCCACTTCAAGGCATAAAGCTTCCTCGTGGATGGAGCTCTGGAGTGAAGAATGGTCTCAACAACCTCGGTTGAGAGACCAGACTCTATGAGCTGGGCCCCCTCAGAGGCCAAGCCCACAGTTTCCACAATTCTGGGCGGGGGTGACATATCGTGCCGCCCGCCTGAGAGAGTAGATCCCTCCTGACCCGGGAGCTCCAAGGGAGAGCCGTCCAGGAGAGAAATCAGGTCCGCAAACCATACTCGGGCCGGCCAAAACGGGGCTACTAATAGTAGGCTGACCCCGTCCCGGCGAACCCTCTCCAGAACTCCTGGTAGCAGAGCAATCGGGGGAAAGGCGTACAGGCGTGACCTCGGCCACGGCTGCACCATAGCGTCCAACCCCAGGGGGGCTGGATGACTGATGGAGAACCACAGATGACAATGCGTGGTCTCCCTGGAAGCGAATAGGTCCACCTCGGCGCGACCGAAACTCAACCAAAGGAGCTCCACCACCTCGGGGTGGAGTCTCCATTCCCCTGGCCTCGGCCCCTGCCTCGACAGGGAGTCCGCTACCACATTTAAATACCCGGGAAGATACATTGCTCTCAGTGATAGTAGCTTCCCCTGGGACCACAGGAGGATCTGACGGGCCAACTTGTAAAGCCGGCGAGACCGCAGGCCCCCCTGATGATTTATATAAGAGACCACCGACGTGTTGTCTGATTGAACTAACACATGATGGCCCCTCAGGTCTGTTAGGAAGTGTTTCAGAGCCTGAAACACAGCCAACATCTCTAGACAATTTATATGCCACGATAGATGATGGTCCTGCCACAGACCTTGGGCTGGGCGGCCACTCATGACCGCCCCCCACCCTGTGAGGGAAGCATCCGTCGTTAGCGTTATGCGACGACAAAGAGCCCCCAGCACAGGACCTTTGGATAGGAACCAAGTTTCTCTCCACATGACCAGAGCACGAAGGCAGCGCCGCGTGACTTTGAACGTGCGGAGCGGATTTCCCCTCGGGGAGAATCCCTTGGTCCTGAGCCACCACTGTAACGGTCTCATGTACAACAGGCCGCAAGGTATAACGTTGGACGCTGCTGCCATCAGACCCAACTGTCTCTGAAACTGCTTCACAGTGAGTAGCTGGCCTAGCTTTACTTGTTTCACAGCTGAGAGAATCGAAGCGATGCGGGTCGGAGAGAGCCGCGCCCGCATCGAGACCGAATCCCAAACGACACCCAGAAAAGTGGTCTTCTGAGAAGGAGATAGTACACTTTTCTTTGCGTTCAGCCTCAACCCCAACTTTCTGATATGAGCGAGGACGACATCTCGATGCCGAACCGCCATCTGCTCCGTCTGAGCTAAAATCAACCAATCGTCGATGTAATTGAGAATACGAATGCCCTGAAGCCTCAGAGGCACTAGTGCTGCATCCATGCATTTCGTGAAAGTGCGGGGTGATAAAGCTAGGCCAAACGGAAGAATCCTGTACTGGTACGCCTCGCCCTCGAAGGCGAACCTCAGGAACTTCCTGTGTTGTGGAAGGATGGAAATGTGGAAGTATGCGTCCTTTAGATCTATCGTGACAAACCAGTCCTCGGATCTGATTTGAGACACGATCTGCTTGATAGTGAGCATCTTGAATTTTAGCTTCCCTACCGAGCGATTCAATAGGCGCAGGTCTAAAATTGGACGCAACCCCCCATCCTTCTTTGGAACGATGAAGTATCGGCTGTAATAACCTGACTCCAAACTGGGAGGAGGAACCCGTTCTATAGCCTCCTTTTGGAGGAGCGTTTTCACCTCTTGTTCCATTACCAGAGCCTGCTCGGGGCCCACCACTGTGTGCAGAACCCCTCTGAATTTTGGTGGACGACACCTGAACTGGATAGCATATCCTTTTTCTACTGTCTGCAGGACCCAATGAGATATTCTTGGAAGGCTTTTCCACTCTGCCAGAAAATCTACTAAGGGTACCAGTCTCTCGAGACTGGCCTCTGGTGTAACTTGAGCAGCAAACACAGCGCCCTGTAACGGCGCACCGGCAGGGAACGACTGGTTTGACTGCTCTGAGACCCTCCTCAGAGGGAGCGAGCGTCCCTCGGGAAAACGCTCGCTGGGACCGCCTGCGCCCCGGCATGAAGGCGGGGTTGGCAGAACGGCCCCCTGAGGGCACCGAGGAAGAATGGGCACCGTAAAGAGAGGTGAACTCCTTTCCGCCTCGGTGGGGACCACCCTCAGCATCCTGAACGCCTCGGCGTCAGGACTTCTTCTTAGCCGAAGCCTTCTTAGACAATATCACTGTCCTCAGATCAGGTCTATTGCTAGAAGACTTCGGCTGAGAGTGCCGCGCCTGAGCCCACTGTCCAGCAGGGGGAACACGAGACGCGACACTCTGCTTCTGCTGCGCCCTATGGGATGAGCTTGTAGACGGCCGGGGCTGCTCCCGCCCAGCAGCCCCAGGGACGTGAATTTTTAACGGGAGAAATTTTTTGAAAGCTGCAGCTTGTTTTTTCTCTTCCGGGAATTTGTCTATAACAGAATTAACAGCTTCGCCAAATAACCCCGATGGAGAGATAGGAGCATCTAAAGAAAAGCTTTTTCTTTCTCTTTCATATTTGTCTGATTTAACCAGAGATGTCTTTCTGCGGCCACCAGAGCTGCCATAGATCGACCCACTAGCTTGGCCGATTCTCTGGTGGCGCGCAGGGATAAATCAGCAGCCTGACGCAGTTCTCGAACTACGTCAGTACTGACTGCCTCACTCTCACTCACGTCCCTCAGCAGGTCAGCCTGGTATGCCTGCAAGATTGACATTGTATGCAGACATGACGCAGCCTGACCTGCAGCCGAATACACTTTACCCACCAAAGCAGATGTATTTTTTCTGAGGGGCTTGGTGGGTAATACCGGTGTCTTAAAAGATGACGCCGCCTGGGGGGAGAGATGGCTCGCGAGCGTCTCTTCCACGCGAGGCAAAGCGCCATAACCATATGATCTAGCCCCCATTATATTTGAATATGTAGATGTCTGGGGACTAAATATTCTATATGAAACCGGTTTCTTCCACGATCTCGACACCTCAGTGTGGAGATCGTGAAAGAACGGCAGACACCGGCGTGGAGGCTGAACACGTGAGGGCAAAAATCTTTCATCAAGTTTCGATTTCGACACAGACTCCTGTCTAATCACTGGCCATTCAATACTGAGTTTTTCAACAGCTCGTGTTAAAACCTCCATAAGCTCATCACTTTCGGGAGAGTGAGGTGGCGAATCCTCAATCTCTCCCTCCATACTGACAACATCCAGCTCCTCAGAACTGGATAGCTGTAGTACGGGTGCCTCATCCCGAGCGGAAGAAACCGCAGCGCGTGCTTCCGAACCCGGGACTGAGGCACTGGATCTCACAGGTGAAGGGAGAGATAAGGCAGCGCCCGTCTCAACCCCCACTGAGAGATCCATCTGCGATCCCCACGATAAGCGCCGCCGCTCTGCCTCGGCAGAAGCGGGACCCGAACCGCGGGGAGCGCGCACCGAACCACTCTCGTCAAAGAGCGCCCGGCGGGAGCGGAGCGTCTTTAACGGTAGACACTCGCAATGCTCACAGTCAGCTCCCTCGAGAGCTGACTGGGCATGCTGCACTCCTAGACAAACAACGCAAAGAACGTGTGTATCCCCGCCCGTTAAATAACGCGAGCAGGGAGGAACACACTTCTTAAACTGTTGTTTATCCGCCATTCTCTCAATATAAATTGTTTGTGTGGTGCACAGTATGTAAGACAAACAATATCAGACAGGGACAGATTCACATGTAGCGCGACTGAAGGCACAGAAGCTACTGCGCTTATGATTTTGGGGTGCTTTATAGTTTCCTGGTCGATGACGTCACCCGCCTATGAAGTTTCATCTCTCCATTGGGCTGATTCCATACGTGCTTCATGACGCACAACGCAGAGGCGTTCCCGCAGCGTTCGACGCAGCTCGAAGTTCCCTTGAAAGGGAAGTATCGTTCAGGAACCGGTATCGAAGTCAAGGTATTTTGTACGATACCCAGCCCTACCTACGTGCCTCTCAGTGACTACTTCAGACTTTTACGAAGCTAGCGCGGCTCTGTTTTGGGCTGGCTTTATAGTTTCCTGGTTCATGACGTCACCCGCCTCTGACGTTCCGTCACACCATTGGACTGATTTTACATGTGCTTCAGGACGTCATCACGCGAAGCGTTTCCTTAGCGTCAATCGACGCAGCGTCTCGTTCCCTCTTCAGGGAACCGAGGGTACAGTCGTAACCGAGGCGTTTCAGAACGTTCAGAGAACTTTCAAATCTAACATTGCATAACCAAGAAAAAAGTGTTTTGTTTCAGAGAACCAAGGTTCAGAGAACATTCAGAAATGATGTTTTTATGACTTGATGGGAACATTCTTAGAACATATTTTTGTTAGCTGGTAAGTGTTGTAACAGAAATCATACAACTTCATTTTACCTTTTTGCGTGATTTTCAGATTGTCTTCTTTTTCCAACCGTTCAACCAGATATCCTGAATGGTTTCATCATTTTTCTCTCTAAAATAAAGTCCCTTTCAGTGTTTTCCCTCCCAGTATATTGCACTCAACACAGCTGGGAACTCCTAGATCAAGTTTCACACCAAAGCATCATGATCCCAAAACTACTGATTCTTAAAAGGGAGGTCTTCGAACTGACAGCAATTTGCATTGACAAAGCAACCGATGAGATCCGGTGATTTCTGGTGACATGATGTGGGTTTGTCCAGTGATGCGACAAAGTTAAGAGAAGTTTACCTTCATTTAAATGAGCAGAAACTTGATGCAGAGGCTACCAATGGGAGTGAAGTCACTGGTGATCACGTGATCTCCTTTCAGTCATTACCTGCTCTATTTGTATGATTACTGTATATCACATTCAGTGATTTAATAAATAAATAAAAAAATCAGTAGAAAACCTTGTCAGAAAATCCATATAGACAAAAAATACAATGGAAATCAATGGAAATGGAAACTGTTTGGTCATCAACATTCTTCAAAATATCTTTTCAGTCTCAGTCACATTAGGTTAAGTAATCACAGAATTTTCCTTTTTGGGTGAACGCTATCCCTTTTATGCCTAAAGGTTAATCACACATTAGACACTTGACTCCCTTTCTTGAGCAACATTTTTGTGTCTCAAAAGTCAAAGAAAATTATTTAATTTGTATCATCAAGTACCAAGTTTAAAAGTTACAAATTTCAAGGTTGTTCTAGGATAGTTTTGTCTATGTCTTGATGTAAAGACTATTATTATTTCTGTCAGTTGTCAAGTTGTCAAGTCATTGCCTTCAGGCACAGCAAACTTGAACAGGCATGCAGTCCAGTCAGATAATGGTCTAATTTGCCTCATATGTCTCTGTCAACCATGTCACATCAAACAGTGAATTCAACCCTATACAGCCAAAACTGAGGGAACTCATTTTAATTCATTCATATATATATATAAAAGATTTGGAAGAAAAGAAAAGTATTCCAACATATTGATTATAAAAAGAAATGTTCTTTGAGCAGCAAATCAGCATATTAGAGTGATTTCTGAAGGATCAAATAACACTAAAGTTTGGAGTAATGATGCTGAAAATTCAGATTTGTCATCAAATAAATAAATAAATTACATTTGATAATATTAAAATAGAAAATAGTTATTTTAAATTCTAGTAATATTTCATAATATTACAATTTTTACTGTGTTTTTGATCAAGCAACCTTGCTTAGCATAAGAGACTTCTTTCAAAAACATTATAAAATATTGTGTTTGTCTTGGTTTATATTCCCATGTATGCATTGTTTTTATGTAATGTCAGCTCTCACCCAATCTAAATTAAACAGCCACACAAACAACAGGACAGGACACTCTGTGTTGTGACACACACGTACACAGAGAGGCCTGAAAACAGAGCTGTGTGAGGAATGTTGGGGGTGTTCAGGGGTGGGCAGAGGAGAGTTTGATTGGTGTGGGCAGCTGAGATTTGTCCCCCAGCTGTAATGACAGATTACTCAGCAGGTGTGCCTCATCCCTCACAGTAGAGCTAATACAAGTGCGGGACTGCACAATTTAGCTTTCAGACACTTTTCTGGTTCTGCATGCAATATATGTACAAAACATATTGCATGCATGCCTGCATATATGTGTGTGTGTGTGTGTGTGTGTTCTTTTACGTTGTTACACCAGTGTGTAGCAACACATAACTTTCTTTACGAGTGAGTCACTGAATCATTCACTTAACCGATTCGGTTCGGTGCAATAAACCAAGTCTTATCTTCCATTCCCTTTAAAAGCCAGTTGTACTCGCGCCATGGCGGATTCTCTATTTACATGGCGGAATTTGCAAGCGGAAAGACTGAATGCTTCTCCAGAGAGGAAACTGCTCGTGCATCTACTGGACAAGCCGGAGTCCACCATATCTTTATACAAAAATTTCAAAAAATATTTATTTAATTAATTAAATTTAATTAAAATTAAGTATTTTTAATATTTGGCTAGTTTGTGTGCTGCGTGTAGAGTGTACGCGCGTTGTGGACCCGCCTATGGGCACATATTACTATTACTAATGCACCATTTAAAAAAAAATAATAATAGTGCACCATTGACTTTAGACCAGGTTTTTGTTGGTTAATGTCTATTTCAGTTGCCTCAAAATAGCAACGCGCCAAAATGCACCTGAACACACCTCATTTTTAGACCAGCACGCACATGGGCGCACAGATGGGTGCAAATGCATTTTCTATTTAAACAACTTGGTGCTTTTTAATCAGAGGTGGCACATGGTTGAAGAATATTTAAACCTATAATTTTTTTATTTTTTATTTTTTTATACATTATATATTTTATATCATTATATGGCTGTATATTATTGTATCATGTTTGTTGAGATGTGAACATTAATATTAGGTGCAGCTATATATATACCAAATATTTGTATTTATTATTATTATTTTTCTTTGTATTACTCTTGTTATTTAGCACTTGAAATCTCTTAACGTCTCAGATAATGTTCCTTTTGTTATGTTCTGTGAAAAATATAAATAAAAAGTTTTTAAAAAAAATAAATAAATAAACAACTTGGTGCAGGACGTGAAATTGATAACTGCGTCGGGCTGAAACTAGCAAAACACACTTGCGTTGCATATGATGCGGGTGTATGATAGGGCCCCATGAGTGTATATGATCTGTGTCATTTTGGACAGGGCCTCTGTGTTAAAAAGTGGGTCATTGAATCATTCACTTATTCAATTTTTTCATTCAGGATTCACAGTTTTTTCTTTTGTTGCATCGTTTGAACAATTTTTTTTTTTTATGCAACAAAAATAGACAAAGCTGGCAACACTGTGATGTCCAATATTATCACATCCAATATTAACTTCTTGTTTATTGAACTATTGTATGAAAGCTTTATCTACTTGCAGCAGCAAGGTTTTATTTATACATCTATTATATATACTATATCTTAACCATGAAGATATAGTTAAATCACCTAAAATACACAGCAAAAAATGTCGTAATATTTTCATATCAGTCAAGCACATTTAATAATTGTGGTTGTGGTTCTGCTTGAGACACAAGTACAATAGAGGGAAACCTCAAGTTTATGTCTTCATGCAGACCTGCATTTGTGTTTGTGTGTCTGGACTCTCTCCAGCCCCTCATATACCCATTACAGCCCCTTCAGTCTGTCACACTTTCGTTTGATGGCTCTTTACAGCAGGGCGGACTTGTGCTGCAGGGGGGAACTCAGCCTTTGATAGTCTTTATGCGGAACACATGTGGGACAGAACCTGAAGCAGCCCTGCTGAGAAGACCTGGCCCCTAGAAGTCACTCTCCTGTTCATCACTTGCCATCAGTCACTCACAGGCTCTTAGCTTTATTCTCAAAACTTTCCATTCAATCACAACCTAAATCCCTTTCCTAAAGGAATTTTTTTAAGCATTTTGTGAAATAGTTTGGAAAATGATCATTTGTGGATCATATTGGCAAGGCAAGTGGTACTCAGAGCTGTGAAATGCTAATTATCTCAGCGAGAGATCTGTATTCCCTCAGCATGGCATTCCAGCAGGACTCAGCCTCACTGCAGTGGGATTATGTGGATGAGTGGGAGGGAATGTCTCCACAATAGGATTAGATTGATTTGTATCTTCATTATGTCCCTAATGGAGCTTGAGAGTGTGTCTGCTAATGTGGGGCCAGCCTACGTACTCTCTTTGTTTGAGATAGACGGCTTCCTATAGAGTTGCGCATTCTCCCTTTTACTGTTTAGAAAGAAAGGCAATGTAATACACTTTAAATTACACTTTCGATAAAGTATATCAATAACTACCAAAATGTATTGTGGCAGAAAGATCCTAAAAAGCTATAAAAACCACTTTTCACTTTTCTCTCCCTTTGAATCTTCTCTCCTCTAGTGCCCCCTGTAGAACAGACTGGTCGTGGCAGGAGGCTCTGTATTTATCCAATAACAAGGCTCTGCTTGAGGGCCCAGATCAAGTTGCATCTAATGCTATAGCAAGGACCTGCTGCTGAGAGACATTGCTATTTGAAACGGCTAAGGTTTCAAGGTGCCTAACAAAGCCTGTGGAAAGGAAATTATATAGAGGGAGAGTTGGGAAATAAAAAGGGAGGGCAAACGTAGGGAGGGGGAAAAGAATATGAAAGACACTCGAGATGGAGGGAAGGGATAGGGAGGCGAAATGATTGTGCTTGAAATAGTCTGTAAAACTGAACAGTGGGAAGAAGAATTAAATGTGAAGAGTATAAGTGGAAACAAGGACAAACAGGACAATGGCTAAAATGTATGTGTGCACAAATGTGGGTGTAAATATGGTTGAGTTGGTATTATGATGCACATAATTAAATCAGTATAGTTTTGAGGAATTTCTGGAAATAATTCCATGACAAAAATACTGTATCTAAAATTGTTTTTAATTATATATTAATGCTATTATTTTTAAATGTAAAATTTGAGATCAATAATTAAAAAATGTAAATACCATTTATTTATGATTACTGAGAAATGTCAAATATAAGATAATCTGTATCACCTTTTCCTTTTTCATCCATAATGTACACCACTCACACACACACACACACACACACACACACACACACACACACACGTACTGGTTTTTCAGGGGCCCCTGTTAGTATTTGGTTACACATTGCTCTCCATTTTCTGGAAGGAATGACCACATCGGTTGCCTAGGGGATCAGACCAGGAAGGACAGCCGCCCGTGTTGAGCTGGAAATAGCCTTGAAGCTCTGACAGAGGAAAAAAGAAACTTCTAGGCAAATCAATACGCTGATGGCCTCTCCGAGATAATCTCCTTTTAAGTTTTGCTTACCTTCATGGTAGCATCTCCACATGTTCGATCATCACCCTGGTATATTCATCCGTATGTGTTTAGCCCCCTCTGTCAGTGTGTGTTTTGGAATTCCCTCACGTCTATCTGCGCTAGGAGATGTGCAGTAAGGAACAGGAAGTATTAGTGTAATTTAAGGTCAAAGGTCAACTGTTGTCTGGTTTGGATGAGGTGAACCCTCGGTTTGATGTGAAGCATGTGAGGTCCCTTAGCAGCATTTGAGTATTATTCTTATTTGCACTAGTAATGTTCATTTTTATATACAATCACATTTAAGTATATGAATTTGATAGCACTTGTTGTTATATGGTATATATGGGAACATTAGTTGGCATATTAGGTAACAATCATAAACAATACTTTTACAGAATTTATTAATCTTGGTTATTTTAATATTTTAATTCATATTAAATTAAAAATTATTTTATTATTTATATTTATATTTTATTGTAATATAAGATATAGTTATCTTATTTTTTACTATTATATGAACTAAGATCAATTACCAAAGAAAATTGTTAATTGTTTTATTGTTAAATTAACAATAACTTTATTAATGATTTAACTAATGAATTGAACTTTATTGTAAAATGTTGCCATGTTTTTATAGTTCACGTCCGGGAACTCTTTATCTGGTAAAGCTCAAATGTTCAAAGACCCCATTTCCAAGAAAATACGTATTAGATTTATTTAAACAATTAAACCCAGATTCTATATCCTGTTTTTGTAGCTATTTCTTCTGTACTTTGTTTGCTTGTTGAGTCTAGGGAATAACTGAACGATGATTATTTCCCAAGGGACATTGTCCTACTTTGCTTATCCGTTGTCTATTTTCTTTTTATGCACTCACTATTTATTTATTTAATCAGATTTGGCCACTAAAACACATTTAGACAACTTTCAAATTGTAATTTTCAAATTTGATCAAATTGATAATATTTATTCTATTTTGATAAATGAACAATAAATGATCAACTCACACATAAGAGAAGTTAGGATGTTTATTTGAGATTTTGAGCATCTATTTAAGATGTCTTCTGCTGCAAAGCTGCGTGGGCAAACAGTGCCAGCTAGTTGGTCAGATACTGTGAATCTCTTTGCTCTCTCTGTACGGTGCCAACTCCATTTACACTGTACCATGCTGTTCTCGTCTTACTGCATCGCCCTGTCAGCATTTTCTTCTCCCCAATACTCTTCTCCCTCTCTCTCTCTCTCTCTCTCTCTCTCTCTCTCTCTCTCTCTCCAAACTCTTTCAGTTGTCCTTCGGAGGGGCAGCAGTAGTAACCCCTCCCCACATGTCAATAATTGTAAGCTTCAGAGGGCAATCCTCGTGAATGCTCTAAACACACACTTCCTCAAATTTGGCAAGGGTAGAGTCCCAAAAAAGCCATTGCTAAGCCTCTTACTCCCTTGCGGATGGTAGCCATACAGAATAGTTGTCTGTCAACGAGACTAATAACACACATCCTCCAAGGAGAGGTTGTGATAGAGGTTCTTTTATTGTACAACCGCATACCCAAATGCCAATGACAGGCAGTTGCTACACACTTCAGATACGGTTAGAACTCAAAGTCTTTCCTATCATTTTCACAACTTTTCATTGCAATAAATAAAACATCCAGCTCCTTATTGATTATACTTTGTACTTTGTCGACCCCAACAGAAGCCTTATAAAGGCCACAAGCTTTACAGTTTATTCTGCTGACTCTACATTAAGAGGTCACCTACCTAAAAAATAAAATAAAAAAAAAACTCAGAAAGCTATCCCTTCTTAATGAGATGTGGAGATGAATCAAGCTCAGTTATGTCAAAGAAAAAGATGGAAAAGAAATCCAAAGAACCTTTTCTTCAAAGTCAATTCATTTGGGCCTCTGAAAAAGTGGAAGGAAAAAAAACACTCGTTAGTTATTCTGCAGTCATCAGAATTTATAATATGATTCATTTGCTGACTTACAAAAACAGAAAAATACTGAACGTTGCAAAACCAGGAGCACAGAGGGCATTTCAGCCTATTGTTCTCTCCGCTCCCAGAATCCCCTTGTTCTCCTTCTTCTCTGCTCCTTATAAGCTCTGCCTGAATAATCCCTCATCTATGCTTTCTATTTGAACAATGCAAAAATGACAGATAAAGGTAATCAGATGTAACATCACATAATCAACAAGACACACCACAAGCAGCCTATCCTGTGGAATTATTGGACAATAACCCCATACCAAGGTTGCCCTGCGTGTGCTTTGCCAGTAAGAGCAGGTGTTGTGCTGGTCCGGATCTGTCCAGTTAGAGGAGGATCACTAAGTCATTCCACCCCAGGCACACAAGACAGCTGCAGGGGAGCTTGGGCCCACTGTTGGCCCCACAGCTGTCACTGTTCCCTGGGTGGATGGAAAAGAGCAACCCTGCCAACCAACCACAGTGATACTGAAATACATTGTTTAACATCAGTCTGTTTACTATTGATGCCATTAGAAAGCTTTATTTTGATTGCATTTTTATAGCAATTTGTAATAGCAGAAATTATTGTTTCTTATATATATATATATATATATATATATATATATATATATATATATATATATATATATATATATAGACAGAGAGAGAGAGAGAGAGAGAGAGAGAGAGAGAGAGATGTGCAATTTGAATTAGTGTATATATATATATTTTTCAAACAAGAATGTTCCTCCAGGTCACTGTGTAATACACTCAATCACACACACACACACACACACACACGCACAATGTTGAGACATTTGTAGTGAGTTCTAATAAGAGAGCTTGAAGCCCCCTGCTGATTACGGGTGGATTCAGAATTCTCAAACCTCACGTCCCCTCGGGGCCAACCTGCCACCATCAGCCTGGGTAATTCCTAATAGCTTGACTGCAGACCTATCCCAAAATATCCAACAACAAACCCACCTCTGCACTTCCATCTACCAAGCTTACCATATGCCATACAATTAGCCCATGTTGAGTAAACATCACTTAACCCAGTTTAAAGCTGATGAGCTAATTGAGTTTAATTACAGTCCCACTGTTATGGCAAGACAGCCTGGAGGGAAGGCATTTGTTCTAATTAAGAGGCTGCTGTTTGAGGTGCTGGTGTGTCATGAATTCCACTGCTGGGATGAGGACCATACAGCACTCTGAGAGATGCAGCTTTTGCGCAAGTTCTGCCAGGAAGACTCAACCATCACGTCACTGTTTACCTTCACTTTATCCAAACGTGCTCTAAATACTCGTAGTATAAAAGGTCGAAACTTACACATGTTTGAGTTTGCAGATGCTGACCCTTCCATTCACCTCCATCCTCCCCTCCACCACCAAGATGTCCCTTCTCCTCCACCCTCCCCAACACCACCACCAGGATGGTCCCATCCCATAAGGGGGGGTCGGCTGCGCCACTGCCTTCGTCTTCAGGCAGGACATGCAGATTCCGTACCCTCGGAATGCGAACTACAGACGGGGCCTACGCCAAAGAACTTTATATCATATTATGCTTGCTGAGCTGTTAATAAATGTTTACTAGTAACGGCATTATTCTCCCGAGTCTTTCTGGTAGAACTATTGTTTTATTCATTTGATATCATATCAGGACGTTGCTGTCATACAGCGGAATCAGAAACAGCGTCTGTGCCAAACACTGAAACACATTTGTTTCTACATTACATGATTTGTGCACTTATTGTTCTTAAGCTTTAATAATCAGATCAGAAAATTCTATCATCACCCTCATGTTAATTGATGTTAAAAAATACTATCCCTCTGCTCAGTGCAAGAAGTAACAAAA
Source organism: Tiaroga cobitis (assembly GCA_030578255.1). Lineage (NCBI taxonomy): Eukaryota > Metazoa > Chordata > Actinopteri > Cypriniformes > Leuciscidae > Tiaroga > Tiaroga cobitis. The sequence continues at coordinate 24,440,531 of CM060610.1, forward strand.
TGTTTTGAATTATGTTGAAATCAAAACAAAACATTTATAAATAAATATAATAGTTAATGCTCACACACATCTGTCATGGACAATAATTGAAATGTTCAACCCAGGCTCAATGGAAAAACTTACCTGTGTCAACATTTTTGCAATACGCAAAATACGTACCAATACTTACATATCACTGCAGTTTCCAACAGAAATAAACAAATAAACAGAGGCAGTAAAACAGCACGCACTTTTAATCGTTTTCACACACAATTATGATTACAGGGGCATTTTATGGATTATGGATTAATAAAGACTTATTTTCACACGGCTCCTTGCACAATTATGTTTTGAAAAGTATCGATTCATTTTAGAAAAAGTAGCAATTCTTTTTGAAAAAGTAGCAATTCTTTCTGAGGAAAGTATTGATTAATTTTAAAGAGAAAAAGTATCGATTCACTTTGGTAAAAGTATTGAATTAAAAGTAGCGATTCACTTTTGAAAAAGTAGCTAGTCTTTTTAAAAAAGTAATGATTCATTTTGAGGAAAGTATTGATGCATTTTAAGGAAAGTATTGATTATTTTTTTTAAAGTATCGATTATTTTTGGGAAAGTATCGATTCCTTTTAAGGAAAGTAGCGATTCACTTTTGAAAAAGTAGCGATTCACATTTGAAAAAGTAGCGATTCACATTTGAAAAAGTAGCGATTCACTGGAAAAAGTAGCGATTCTTTTTTTTTAAAGTATCGATTCACTTTTGAAAAGTTTCGACTTACTTTTGAAAAAGTAGCGTATCTTTTTTTAAAGTATCGATTCACTTTTAAAAAATATCGATTCATTTTTGGAAAAAGTATCGATTCACTTTTGGAAAAAGTATCGATTCACTTTTGAAAAAGTATCGATTCATTTTTGAAAAAGTAGCGATTCATTTTGGGAAATGTAGCGATTCACAGGAAACGCAAAATGCAAGGGAATCCAGATATCTTTGCGAGGGGAACACAAAAGTTTTGCGAGGGAACGCAAATTTTCTCGGAAGAACTCAAATGATTTGAAAAATATTTTTTTACATTTTTTCCACCACCACGTCCCTTTAGGGGCTCCGTAAAATATACCTAAACAACCTTAACAACTAAAATTAAGAACTTGACATGAATCATATTTAATAAGGTTTGAAAAAAAATGCCCCTGTAAATCAATGTATGGGGGAAACATCACCTATTAATAGAAAAGTTTGTTTCTGTTTTTGTCAACATTGTTTTTTGGAAGTTACATTCAGTTAGTTCAAAAATCTGAGAGGGCACAACTGTTTGAATGGGTATGATTTAATCCTGAATAATTCCCAATTGATGACTTGTGATTAAACAGTAAGAGTAGCATCTATGAAATATACTGATTCGATTTCAAACAGAATCAATCCCTGTGCGACTTCTTGCAAAGGCACGTCCATACACCTCTTGCGTTTCGTTTGGTCATGCCACAGGTTTCGCTGTGGCCTCAAAGCTTCAGCACTGCCACTGTGAGCTCGATTGCAGAGGAAGAAATGTATAAATAAATAAATGTGGGAATAAATAAATGTAGAAATAAATAAATGTGGAAATAAATCAATGTAGACATAAATACATATATACATAAATAAATGTGAAAATAAATAAAAGTAAAAACAAATAAATGCATAAAAAAATAAATGAAAAAATAAATAAATGTGGAAATAAATAAATGTAGACATAAATACATACTGTATATACATAAATAAATGTGAAAATAAATGAAAGTAGAAACAAAAAATGCATAAATAAATTAAAAAATAACTGTGGAAAAAATACAATTATACATAAATAAGGAAATAAAAGTATAAATACTCATTAATATATATATATATATATATATATATATATATATATATATATATATATATATATATATATATATATATATATATATATATATATATATATATATATATATAAAGAATACCTATAAATATATGTATTTAAAAAAAATACTTTTTTACTTTTTAAAATAAACTTTTTGCCTTCTATAAACAATAAAGAAAACTTTCTGCATTCATTTTCTCCAGGAGGTGCATCATTTTTACTTTCCTGCTTATCATCAATGAAGAACATTCCAGTATCCAGTTGAGTGCTAATACTTTCACCAGATTTCATTTAAATTAGTTCACTGTTAAATCAATTTCAGCCATGAAGACGTTGTAAAAGTTGAAACATTTGTACCTCATTTTGTTGTTATTGTCAATGTGCACTGCCATGGCAACCCATTTAACAAGTGCAATTAGATGATTTCTGAATAAAAAAGATTTTATTAAATTCTGCCATTTTGCCAAAAAGTTGCCCTCATGTGGTTTGTGTTTATTTTGTTGCTGGATGTTTGTGCTAAAGTAATGCATATCTGCATTTTTAAGTTAAATCAAATCCAAGATACATTATGAAGTTTAATTTACACTTTATTTCGATATTCCACTTTAGACATTCTACTAATTATTCTACTTACCCGAACCGTAACACCTAACCCTGACCTAACAGTCTACTGTTACTCTGAGAATTAGTTGACATGTAGTTTCAGAGAAATTAGTAAGAGTTAGTTGACATGCTTGCAAAGTAGTTAGTAAAGTGGGTAACACTTTATTTTACAGTGACCTTGTTATATATGTCACATGTACTTGCCACAGTAATTACAGTAAATAACCCGCAACCAAACCCTAATCATGTCTTATTCCTATACATGTTGTTAATTAATATTACTCAGTTTTTAAATATATAATTACATTATAACAAGACACCTTCAAATAAAGTGTAACCGTAAAACGTGTAAAGTGGACTATTGAAATAAAGTGTAACCAAATGTTGTATCTCACTCTTGCATTTTACATTTTCAACACACAAGTTTTTTTCTTTTTTTTTTTACTTGTTTCCACCATTGTGTTATTGATGTCATTTAGGTCATTCTGCAATGGCCTTGAAACACAAACCAGGTCCAGATTGTCTGTGCTGCATGGTCCCGTGGCTGATAAGATCCCGGGGCGGCAGCTGGGCAGAGGCTGAGCTGTTCGCGAGGGTCCGCCCGGCTCAGTTTACAGTGACAGCTGGCCTGCTGATGGTGGGGAAAAAGGGAGAGGCCAGGGCGGGAGGGCTGTTTCTGAATGGGACAGTGTAAGAGGACTGTTGTCTAAGGCCGGGGATTACCTTTGCCGAGACCTGGAGTAAAACATCCCTGAGGGATGCTGTGCTGTGTTGTGAAAGCTTAAGGCTCATGGGTGATGTGTAGCTGGGGATAGAGCGAGAACTGACATTTAATTATGGAAATATGTGTACAGTCTCAGTAACAGCAAACAAAGTGAATTCATAAATTTGCAACAATGCAAGAGAAATGCTGGGAGATTTATGTTTTATTTTAACTTGCTCTGTCATCATTTTTTTATTTCTTCCCCTTTCCCTTAACTCCAGGAGAGGGAAGAACAGGAAGAAGCGTGAACCCTGAGCTTTGAGGCATCCGGTTGAGGCCTGGATACTAATACTCTAGGCTTTCCGAGAGATTTCCTGAATGTACTGGCCCACTCTGTGAATAAGATGCGGAAAATGAGTCTTGGCTCAAATTCAGATTTTTGATTTTGATCTTTTTCAGATGATGTGTTCTCATTAGGTCTCAGAAGAGTCGCCTATTTGTTTTGGAGCAAGCACGTCAATTATTTTTGACATGCCCCTCATCTGCAGTGCTCAGTCTTCCCAGAAATAGCCATTCACCCTAAGGTTTGCCCTCTCGGCCAAATTTACTGACCACAAATCCACAGGCAACTTGCTAACCTGCCTTGACGGTGAATCATTTGTCACTGGAATGTGTCTTTCCATCTGGGGTTCATAGTAAGCCGCTCAGTATACAAAAATTATTTAATAAAATTAAGTTTTTAAAATTATTTCTGCTTTTTTCCTGGTAATGTTTGTTCCAGACACTGACAATCTGTGGATTAGGTGGCGGCTGAGCGAGTCATTTGAATCATTTATTCAATCGATTTGTGATTCATTCAGGATTTAGGAATGCCACTACTGTGTTGCTTCTTGCTTGGACAAGGCACACAACCGTTCTGCAGCGACTTCGATTGGAACAATTTTCATTGGAGGAAAAAAAACAGTCAAAGTAACAGTCAGTATTGTGTTTAAAATGTAAGATACTCAATATGATCTTCTTGTTTATTGAACTGTTTTAAAAGCAAACAATAGCAAAACCACAACGATCCAACCATAAGCACGTCCCAGCCGGGTTCGTCACTTATTGGGGTCACCTGGAAACATTTCCGTTATGGTCAGTGCATTTGCAGCACGTTTCTGTATTTGGTTGTGTTGTGAGTATTTGGAGCACACATGTGTTGTGAAACTGATGAAGATGTTTCCTTAATTTGCGGGTGTTTTTCTATTTGCACGTGTTTTCTTCAGCTGCAGCGCGTTGAGCTCTCTCGGCCATCGTAGAAATGGCTTTTGAATAAGAAAAAAATGTAGGGCACTAGGGACTTGAATTTGTCCATCAGGAATGGATCGTTGTGGTTTTGCTATTGTTTGATAGCAACTAGTTTGAACTAGTTTGATCAACAGCAAACCAAGTAAGAGCACTAAACCAAACACCATGTCACTGCAAGGCCAGACCAGGATTTTAGCACACCTTGTGGGATGGGGAAAGGCTTATTGATATCCAGGTTGAGAAAATGATGTTTCACTCTCAGTTTCTCCCCTCTGGTGAGATTCAGTTTGTGCAGTGAGTGGTTGAAGCCTCATCCTCAGAGTGGCGTGTCCATACAGCTGGGCTGAATTATAGGCTACTTTAGTGGTCAAATGTTTTCCGCGTGTTCCACAGTCACGGGCATACAGCTTCATCTCATACGCGTGGAAATTGTAGCTAACAGTAAAGAAATGCAACTTTGGCTTTTAAAATATGACCTTGCATATCCACATCTTTACATTCCAGCTCCGGATTATCCACTTCAGTTAAATCCTACAGAGGATTCGGGTTTGAGCTACAGTTTTACATTGTCTGGGCTGTTTGGTACAGGCCTTAAAGTCATATTAATACAGAGTTAAGCGCTTGCTTTAGAAGTTGAAGATGGATAGTGATACAGAATTCACTAAAGTACAGGTTTCCATTTCATGCTTACTGTATGTGCCTGTGTTTGTATGTGGCTGTGTGTGGGTCTATGTGTGAGTGCTAAGCAGAAGTCCATGAGACATAAACCTCTTTCTTGGCGTCTGCAAAATTTGTATATTGATTGAGCAGAAACTCTCATAATAATTTCTAATTTAATCATACCTTTCTCTGCCTCTCTCTCAAACACACACACATAAGCTACACACACAATCTTATTTGCCCTTGAAGGAATAACTGAAGAAAATAGACAAAGCTTTTATTGGGCACTCTCAATCATCTGAAAGAGCAGCGGTGAGCTAGGGTTACATGTGTCCGCATTATTTCCTAAATCGGATCCTCAACATGCTGTTTTTCTTCCTTCAAAGGTGAATTGTGGTGACCTGGTGGAGAGCTTATAGATGAGGTCGATAACTTTCAAATGGGACCACTTTGTATCAGAATCTTCCTATTAATGTGATCTGCTGTGAATCATTGCCTAAAGGTCGAGTGTGACATGACTGTCATGTTCCTTAAACAAATAGAAGGTGGTGAAAGTAAACATCATTGTCCACATAATAATGACATGCAAGGTTAATTACAGGCCTGTTGCAACACAATAGACAGAGAATTAACAATGCTACAAGTTTTTATATATATATATATATATATATATATATATATATATATATTTTTTTTTTTTTTTTTTTTTTTTAAGTTATAGAAGTTTACATTCCCTTTCGAGGGAACTCTCGATGCGTCACTTGACGCCTTGGGAACGCCCCCAGCGTGAATGCGTCTGAGCATCAATGTCAACTAGTCCAATGGAAAAAATGAGCGTCACGGGCGGGTGACGTCATGACCAGGAAGGGATAAAGGCTCACCCGGTGAAACGCGGCATTAGCTTCTGTGTCTCAGCAAGCGATCTGTGTCATTTTGTCTCTGTCTATTTACTGTTGTCTGTTGCGGAAAAGGATGGAAACTAAACAAGTGTACAAACAGTGTGCTTCTCCCTGCCCGCGTTATTTAACGGGTGGGGACACACACGAGCTTTGTGTCGTTTGTTTGGGAGTGGAGCATGCGGTCTCAGCCTTCGAGGGGGCTGAGTGCCAGCATTGTGAGATGTTACCGCTTCGCATGCTCCGCTCTCGCCTGTCACTCTTTGATAAAGAGAGTGGGCAGGCTCGCGATCCGCAGGGATCAGGACCCGCGTCTGCTGAGGCAGCGCGGAGATTGCATTCCTGGGGATCGCAAAAGGATCTTTCGGAGGGGTTGGAGACGGGTCCGAGGGCTCTTTCTCCTTCCTTACCCGAGAGATCCAGCGCTCTCCCCCCGGTGTCGGAAGCACGCTCTGCGGTTTCTTCCGCCCGGGGAGAGAGCCCTCCATTACTTCATTGCTCTTCCTCCGAGGAGGTTGATGCGATGAGTTTGGAGAGTGAAAGCACACACATGGGGGAAAGAGATTCACAATTTATTTCCCCAGCATATGATGAGCTGGTGGATGTTATGTCGCGGGCTGTAGAGAAATTAAATATTGAATGGCCATCTGAGAAGAAGGGCGCTCGTCCTAAAAGCAAATTAGATGAGCGCTTTTTATCTTCCACCACATTATCTCCACCACGAGGGCTTCCATTTTTTCCCGATTTGCACAATGAAATATCTAAATCGTGGAATAAACCTTACTCATCTCGTCTTTTCAGCCCTCAAGTTAACACTTATTCGAGAATAAGGGGGCTGAAAGAGTATGGTTATGAGGCGATGCCCCAGGCGGAAGAGAATTTAGCCAGTTATCTTTCCCCTGGTCCCGCATCGTCTCTGAAAGCCTCGGCTTTGCCCACTAGACCGCTTAAAGCCACTTCGGTGTTAGTGGGCAAAGCTTATACGGCAGCAGGTCAAGCTGGAGCATGTCTGCATACTATGGCAGTGCTCCAGGCTTATCAAGCTGACCTGCTGGGGGATCTGGATAGTAGTGAGGGAGTCAGTCATGACGATATTCGTGAACTTCGTCGGGCTACCGATCTTTCTCTCAGGGCTACTAAGGAGACCGCCAGAGCAATTGGGCGGTCTATGGCAGCCTTGGTAGCTACTGAGAGACATTTATGGTTAAATCTGTCTGAAATTAAAGAAAAAGATCGAGCTTTTTTATTAGATGCTCCGCTTGAACCTTCTGGTCTCTTCGGCGACGCAGTCAAAAAAAAAACACGCGGTCGTCGAGAGATTTCAGGAGTCAAAGAAACAAGCTGACGTTTTTAAAAAGTTTCTCCCTCGCCGGGTCCAGCCCCCTGGGGCTGCTGGGCGTGAGCAGCCCCAGCCGTCGAGCTCATCATATCGTGTGCATCAGAAAGAGAGTGTTGCGTCTCGTGCACCTCCACGTAGAGACTGGAGACAGACGCAACCCTCTCAACCGAAGTCTTCTAAGTCGAAGCCGGATCTGAGGACCGTTCTTCAGGCGAAGAAGGCTTCGGTTCAAAAGAAAAAAAAAAGGTCCTGATGTTCATGCATCAGGCCTGTGAGGACAGCCCCGACCGAAGTGGAGCGGTGTACACCTCATTATACGGTGCCCGTTCTGTTTCGGGGTCCTCACGAGACCGTTCTGCCAACCCTGCCACCCCTGGTGCTTCAGGGCGCAGCGGTCTCCAGCGAGTCGCTGATGCTATGCTGCGGCACAGCATTGGTTTCGCGCCCTCTGAGGGGGGCCTTAGAGCGGCCAGTTCAGGTAGTTCCTGCCATTATGTTTCAGGCTCCGGAATTAGCCGTCTCAATAACACCAGAGACCAGCCTCGAGAGGCTGGTTCCCTTAGTACATTTTCTGGCAGCGTGGAAGCTTCTGCCGAATATTTCTCGTTGGGTCCTGCAGATTGTAGAGAAAGGATACAGAATCCAGTTTGGTTCTCGTCCTCCTCGTTACAACGGGGTGCTGCCCACAGTGGTGCATCCCGAGCAGGCTCTGGTAATGGAGCAAGAGGTAAAGGCCCTGTTAGCAAAGGAAGCTATAGAACAGGTGTACTCACCCGACAGAGAGTCGGGTTTTTACAGCCGTTATTTCATTGTTCCAAAAAAGGATGGAGGGTTGCGTCCCATTTTAGATCTTCGTCTGTTAAATCGTTCAGTACAGAAACTCAAGTTCAAGATGCTGACACTCAAGCAGATCGTGACTCAAATCAGATCCGAGGACTGGTTTGTCACGATAGATCTGAAGGACGCTTACTTCCATGTCTCCATCCTCCCTCAGCACAGGAAGTTCCTAAGGTTCTCTTTCGGGGGCAAAGAATACCAATATCGGGTTCTTCCTTTCGGTCTAGCTTTATCACCCCGCACGTTCACGAAATGCGTGGATGCAGCTCTAGCCCCTCTCAGGCTTCAGGGCATACGTATTCTGAACTACATCGACGACTGGCTGATTCTAGCGGAATCAGAGCAGTTGGCGGTTCGGCACCGAGGTGTCGTTCTCGCTCATATGCAGATGTTGGGGTTGAGGCTCAATGCCAAGAAAAGTGTGCTTTCTCCAGTACAGAGAACCACTTTCCTTGGTGTGGTATGGGATTCAGTGACGATGCGGGCTACTCTATCGCCCGTTCGTGTAGCTGCTATCCTGACAGCCACCAAAGAGCTAAAGCTAGGCCAGTCACGCACTGTGAAACAGTTCGAGAGACTGTTGGGTCTTCTGGCAGCAGCGTCCAACGTGATTCCTTTTGGCCTGCTGTACATGAGACCTTTGCAGTGGTGGCTCAGGACCAGAGGGTTCTCCCCGAGGGGAAACCCACTTCGTGTGATCAAGATCACGCGGCGATGCCTTCGTGCCTTGGTTATATGGAGAAAACACTGGTTCTTAACCCAGGGTCCGGTGTTGGGAGCTCTCTGCCATCGAGTTACGATCTCGACAGATGCTTCCCTCACCGGCTGGGGAGCGGTAATGGAAGGCCGCTCGGTTCAGGGTCGGTGGAGGAGTCATCATCTTTCTTGGCACATAAATTGCCTGGAGATGATGGCCGTCTTCAATGCGTTGAAGCAATTCCTCCCAGACCTGAGGGGCCATCATGTGCTCGTCCGTACAGACAACACATCGGTGGTCTCTTATCTGAACCGTCAGGGGGGTCTGCGGTCGCGTCCGCTTTGCAAGCTGGCGCACCAGATCCTCCTGTGGTCTCTGGGGAAGGTACTCTCCCTGAGGGCAGTGTATATTCCTGGGGACCAGAATATTGGAGCAGACATCCTGTCGAGGCAGGAGCTGAGGCCAGGGGACTGGAGACTCCACCCCGAGGCGGTGGAGAAAATTTGGGAGTTTTATGGCCAAGCAGAGGTGGATCTGTTTGCGTCTCAGCATACGACGCACTGTCCACTTTGGTTCTCCCTTACTCACCCAGCCCCCCTGGGGCTGGATGCCATGGTGCAGACGTGGCCGAGGCTACGTCTGTACGCATTTCCCCCTGTTGCTCTGCTCCCAGGAGTTCTGGAACGAGTCCGCCAGTACGGAATAAGCCTACTGCTAGTAGCACCACGCTGGCCGAGTCGGATCTGGTTTGCGGACCTGATCCATCTCTTAGACGGTCCTCCCTTGGAGATCCCAATCAGGAGAGACCTTCTGTCTCAGGCCGGGGGCACAATATTTCACCCTCGACCAGAAATTTGGAACCTGTGGGTTTGGCCTCTGAGGGGGCCCAACTCATAGAGAGTGGTCTCTCAGCTGAGGCTGCTGAGACCATTCTAAGCTCCAGAGCTCCAGCTACTAGGAAACTATATGCGCTTAAATGGAGAGTTTTTTCTGTATGGTGTCACCGACATCAGTGGGATCCAGTTAACTGTTCTGTGAACACAGTACTCGAGTTCCTGCAGGAGCGCTTTACGTCAGGTCTATGTCCTTCCACGCTCAAGGTCTACGTGGCGGCCATTGCGGCTTACCACGCCCTGGTGGGGGGTACATCGTTGGGTCGAGACCCCCTGATTACACGTTTCCTTCGTGGCACATTGAGGCTGAGGCCTGCAACTCGCACTAGGGTGCCAGCTTGGGATTTGGCAATAGTACTAGAAGGCCTGTCTAGGGCTCCATTCGAGCCCTTAGATTCGGTTTCAGAGAAATTTCTTACCCTCAAGACTATCTTTCTGCTAGCTATTTCTTCCCTTAAGAGAGTTGGAGACCTTCAGGCCCTTTCGGTTTCCCCCACCTGCCTTGAGTTTGCACCGGGGATGGTCAAGGCATTCTTATATCCGAAACAGGGATACGTCCCTAAGGTGCCGACCTTGATTCCGAGGCCTATTGTGCTGCAGGCTTTCTGTCCTCCTCCTTTTACATCGGCGGACCAGGAAAGGCTGAACCTCTTGTGTCCAGTGCGAGCACTGGATACTTATGTTCATCGGACATCGTCAATGAGGAAGTCCGACCAGTTATTTATTTGCTTTGGATCACCTAAGAAGGGTCTTCCTGCTTCTAAACAGACAGTTAGTAAGTGGATAGTTGAGGCTATTTCACTTGCATACGAGTACTCTGACCTGCCGTGTCCTTTGGCGGTCAGAGCTCATTCTACGAGGGGTATGGCGGCCTCTAAAGCCTTACTATTTGGAGTTTCTCTTCAAGACGTTTGTGATGCGGCAGGCTGGTCCTCACCGCTCACATTCGTTAGGTTTTACAGCTTAGACCTGGATGCTGCCCCAGGTTCTCAGGTGCTTAGTGCTTAGTTTCAACAGACTGACACTCAGGTACTTGGAATTCTGGCGTTTTGGGTATTCTCGTTCCCAAGGCGTCAAGTGACGCATCGAGAGTTCCCTCGAAAGGGAACGTCTCAGGTTACGACTGTAACCGTAGTTCCCTGAGAAAGGGAACGAGACGATGCGTCACCCTGCCATACTTCCTGCTTCCCCGTGATCGGCTTGCTTCGACTTTTTGAAGCTAATGCCGCGTTTCACCGGGTGAGCCTTTATCCCTTCCTGGTCATGACGTCACCCGCCCGTGACGCTCATTTTTTCCATTGGACTAGTTGACATTGATGCTCAGACGCATTCACGCTGGGGGCGTTCCCAAGGCGTCAAGTGACGCATCGTCTCGTTCCCTTTCTCAGGGAACTACGGTTACAGTCGTAACCTGAGACGTTTTTTGTTATGGGAAAATGCACAGAAATACTATGTAATTTTTATATATAATATATATATATTTTTTCAAAACGTTTTATAAATATATACAAGTTGTATTTCAAATTTGAGGTTGATAAAAAGAGTGTTCAGTAAGATTTTGTTTGGACACAGTAACAAACGTTTCCACAGATTGCATTTGTTTCCCATTCATTTCCAATGCAGCCATTTAGGTACAAGTGTGGCTCTTTTTTTTCAGGACCTTTTCAAATTATGTTCATGATTTTTGTGTGTGTTCACATAGCACGTGCCAAAACCTTTACCAAGTTTTGTACCATTCCAGTGAAGTAAAAAATTCTAAAAACCAAACATTTTTCAGTAAAAAATTACCAAAGAGCACCAGAGGGTTTTATACAAAAAATATTATTTAACATGACTGATTCAACCTATACACATACATTTTTACCAACAAAAATCAGGTAAGAATTACTTCTTTAAGGTAACAATTGCAGGTTACAACATTTTACAGTGTAGTTGTATGTAGGCAAATGTGTAGCAGCTTGCAGGTGGATATAGTTCCTATAAGTACCAGCAAAAGCTTGGGTTTGGTTTCAAACACCATATGGCACAATTAAGACTAAAGAACATGCATGAGCAATCTCCCACTTAAGAAATATAGTCGATTCCTCAAATCAATATGCGGCTATACAAAGGTGTTTGAGAGAGGCTTTGTAAATCTGCAGTGTCTATTTTTATGCATGTGGTTATGGTGCACGTGTTCCCTGGGGTTCTTTATGGAGCATGATGAATGAGGTGCTATTCACAGTTTGAGGCCTGACTCGTTCGGCTGCCAATATAGAAACTCAGTAGCCCACTTGCTGACATTCACATTGCAAGGCTGTGATGGCAAAGCAGGTGTTGTGTTTTCAGTTTAAAAAAATACATATTGTATTTTTGTTTGTTTAATGTCACATTAACAGTGTTGGGGAAATAAAAGTAATGCAATACTATATTGAGTTACTGTAATTGAGTTACTCTAATTTTAGGGATTACAATTTTAGGGATTATAAAGATTCAATGTCACTTGCAGAATCGTTTTCTAACTATTTGTAAAATTTATACAGCACATTTTTTGTGTTGTATGTCTCTTATTGTAATATTCTCATTTTTTACACTTTTCATTTTTTCCATTCCTCTATAATTCAGGACTTGTGTAATGAATTTTATGAATCTCCATAGTGTAACTTTGTGTAAATTCACAAGGTAGGCCATTCGACTTTCAGTGTGGGCCAGATTGTTAGGAGAAGAGGAATGAAGGCTGGGCCAAACTCCTGATTGTCCAGACCCCTACCCAGGCCGTCTGTTGAGCTGGACCTGTGAAGGTCATTTCATGCGTTAGCTGTATGATTGGCCAGTAGTTACTATAATTTACCCTTGTCAATTATGTCAAATAGCCTACATGTAATAATAACTGTGTATCCTTTGTATCTCGCCAAATAGTCAGCCTGTGTCGTGTGCTTACAACTGTATAAGCTATAGCAGGTTTAACTTGCATTTATCACATACATTTGTATTTGCAAAGTAGATTTTCAAAGGCCTAGAGGCAGTGGCAAATCCTGGCATAGGTAATATAGGCAGCCACCTATAGGGCGACAACGCGCACAGTGCACCCAGCTTTCAGACAATGCATCTTCTCTTCTTTATAGTTCATTTGAAGCAGTTTCTATGACTTCATTTTAATGACAGTTCTCGAAAGTGCATCTATCTAATGTGCGAGCACTAATCTCTCGCTCGCAGGCAGTTTTCCTTCACTATATCGCACAAAACTGGACGCGCGCTCTCAAATATGTGGTCTCATGGCTCTGCTCTCGCTCGGATATTGCGTGTGCGCGAATCTCTTGTGCTCTTTCTTAGAATTCTCTTCTCTCCTGGATTTAAGGTTGCCAGAAGCTATCAACCACCAGACTTCCACGTTTGACTGATGAAATATCATATATATATATATATATATATATATATATATATATATATATATATATATATATATATATATATATAGGCCTATATATATGCTATAATGGAGATATATAGGCTATAATGTGCATTAACGTAGCCTACTGTTGGGGAGGTGGGGGGTGTTGGAGGGGCGACATGTCTTATGTCGTCTAGGCTAGGGCACCAAAATAAGCCAGAACCGCTACTGCCTGGAAGAGCATTAGAAACCTAAATTGGTAAAGGTTTGGTGACGTTTGATGCCACAATGCAGCGTTATGCAACACTACCCTCTTCTGGACAACTGAGCATAGCACTACTGCATAACTCTTGTTTGTTTGAATCGTTCAAACAAACAAGAGTTAAAGGCAAATATTTTATGTATGCTTACATAAAATATTTGCCTGCTATAGGCTACATCAAAAGGGTCCAGTATTGTTATTGTTAACTAAAACAATTAAAAAAATGTTATTAATTGCCTGATTCTGATTTTATCCGATGAGTCCCGTTTTCAACCTTACCCAACACCTGGTCCTCTATTGGTTAGAAAGAGACCTGGAGAGCCCTACAACCCGCAATGCCTTGCACATGCACCCACTATGACATTTGGTGGAAGACTGGTGACGATGGGTTCTTCAGTAAGGCTAGAATCGAGCAGATCCATCTTTGAGAAGGGCGTGTGACTCAAGCCTATCCTGGAAGAGAAATTGCTTCTTTTTGGTCTGACAATGTTCCCCAACTCGAAGGATTGGTTTTCCAGCAGGACAATGCTCCATGCCACACAGCCAGGCCAATAAAGGTGGATGGACCACCAGATCAAGACCCTGTCATGGCCAGCCCAATCTCCAGACCTGAACACCACTGAAAACCTCTGGAACGTGATCAAGAGGAAGATAGAAGGTCACAGGCCATCAACCAAAGCTTGCATTTTTGTGCCAGGACTCAGGAGTGGCATAAAGTCACCCAACAGCAAAATGAAAGGGTGGTAGATGCATGAAAGCTGTGATTTGAAATCAGGGTTATTCCACCAAATATTGAATTCGTAAGTTAAAACATTAGTATTGTGTTGTTTAAAAATGTATACAAACTAGTTTTCTTTGCATTATTCAAGGTCTGAAAAAATGACATATAGGCCTACAGTATATAGAGGCTATATAATGACCATTTTTGTTTTATTCTATAAACTGTGTGAGCGTGTATGCACACACATATTGACCCTGTTGTATTAGACTTCAGATATTAGACTCAGTTGCTGACAATCACATTTAACATTGTTGTGTCACAAATTATATCTCTCTCTTTCACCTTCCTCTAGTGCTAGCTGACATCTTATTAAAAGTTGTTCTGCTCTGTTTTCTTGGGAAAAGATGTTGGCCTGTTACACAGTGCAGTTAATCCATATGCTCCTGTTACATACCGAGAGAGATTTAACTTAAAATTGAAAGCTTCATAGTTACTTATAGACATCATTAGAAATAGTAGTTGTGCACTGAAAAAAAAAACTACTGGAGTCTAGCCTAATTGTGATTCATTCTAAATGGATTTTCATATCGTCTGTTGGTAGAAGATCGCACAGAGTCAGGTGTGTCTAATCGACTTTGTCTTTGTTATGCTCGCATTGTCTGCATAGTTATACAAGATGACGGCACAAACACGGAATGTAGCCTACCTAGCCTATTTCATGTAGCCTATCTATTCGTGACGCTTCGCATTGTTCAAACTGCACACACACACACACACACACAGAGAGAGAGAGAGAGAGAGAGAGAGAGAGAGAGAGAGAGAGAGAGAGAGGTTTACTCTTGACAATTTTATGAAGAACGACAGCTCAGCACTCATCTGTGGTTTCGCTGTTACAGGTTTTTTACTGTGACTATGTCAGTTCTATGTTTCTTCAGTTCAGAACGTATTATTTTGTAGTTTAGCCTATTATGATTTCGTGTTAATTGAAAGGTGAATTCTTTCGATTTATTGCCTTTTCGGTTTATTGTATCGAATATTAAATTGCCTATTGGAGCTACGACTATGAAATTCAACGGATATTTGAGGCTGCGTATCGGGGAGGCAGTGGATTTAAGACCAACAACTTTTTCAACTCGCCACAACTTTCATAAGAAAACCCAACTGGATCCTTACATAGTTGTTAAAGTAGATAATCTGAAAGTTGGACAAACCGCCACAAAGTCGAAGACCAACAAGCCGACCTTCGATGATGAATTCTGCCCATACATCTCGAATGGCAAAGAGCTGGAACTGGCTGTTTTCAATAACACCCCTATAGGATACGACGATTTTGTCGCAAATTACAGAATCCATCTTGACGAACTGATAGTGCCATCAAACACAAGACAAACCTTTGAAGGATGGGTGAGTTTTCACTGTGTATAAAATAATTGTTCCTTAACTATAGGCTATATAACCACAAATAGAGGTGTAGTAACTTGGTATAAAAAACACACAAGAGAGAGGAAGAAGAGGAGTTTTACAATAGTTATTATGCTAATTTAGGGCAGACATGTTGTGATCATCACCATAATTTACTGTTTGACGATAAAAACAATTTATTGACATATTGATTGATATACAATTGTAACAGGAAAAAATATTTGTTTTATCGATGTAAATTATGAAACATCGATGAGCAACTGTTGCTATGGTTACCTCCTAGCATGCGATTTTATCTATCGTTGTGAACCTTGATACTTAAAGGGATAGTTCACCTAAAAATGAAAATCCTGTCATCATTTACTCACCCTCGAGTTGTTCCAAAAAAAATTGTAGAATGTTTGTAACCAAACAGTTGATGGGCCCCATTGACTTCCATAGTTTGAAAAAATACTATGTAAGTCAATGGGGCGCAGTTTGGTTAACCACATTGTTCAAAATATCTTCTTTTGTGTTCAGCAGAAGAAAGAAATTCATACAGAGTTGGAAAAACTTGAGGGTGAGTAAATGATGAAAGGATTTTCATTTTGTGGTGAACTATCTCTTTAAATGTTATATTCAGAGTCATTCCCTGAACATGATATTTTTTTTTACTTTTGATATTAATACTTTGCTATAATTTGCATACAAACTGCAAAGTAAGAGAGGTGTGGAACACATCTCTCCATTTTCTTTGTAGTTTTAGTGTTTCCTGACTGCAGGCCTTTCAGTGTTCTTGTCAGAGGGTCCTGTCGCTTTCTGTGCAATAAATAGGTCGTGCTCAGAACCGCATGTTGCACCCATGGTTGCACCCCACCATGCATCACGGAAACTCTCAGAGCGTCACCTTCTCTTACATCTATTGGGTAAACGGTGATGTGTGGTTTGACATACTCGTGTCTGCTTTCCCTTTAGTCCAAGTGATAAAATGTGGTCAAATGAGCCCTTGCAATTGTTTTTCTCGTTGTGTTTTGAAATCTGATTATGATGTTTTTTTTGTGGGTGTTTAAGGTTATGTTTCATAAGCTACTAAAACTTCTGAAATGTACATTTTTCAAGATTACAAATTTGGCATAGAACATGAAATCATTATTTTCAGTAGACCTACAGTATTTGCTTAAAGGCTTCATTTGGACGATATATTTATTTTGATGGTCCACTTTAGACATTCTACTAAATATAAGTAACTTTGCAACTATATGTCAACTAGCAGTCATTAGAGTATTAGACTGTCTGCTTAAATCTGCTAACACTTTATACTGTTACTCCCCAACAGATATGCTGCTGACTATAAGTAACTCTGCAACTACATGTCAACTTATTCTACTTTACTGAACCGTAAAACCTAACTCTAATAAAGCAGTCTGCTAATACTCAAATGTTAATTAATTTAAATCTAGTTGCAAAGTTACATGTCTAAAGTGGACCATCAAAAAAAATTGTAACCTAAAATCAGCTTCATGTCCTAACTTTTACTGATCATTTTAAAATTACCATTATGACAATATAAACTCTTAAAAATAAAGGTTCTTTATTGGCATTGATGGTTCCATGAAGAACCTGTAACATCCATGGAACCTTTGCATTCCTCAAAAGGTTCTTTAGTGGAAAAAGGTTCTTTAGATTATTCAAATGTTCGTCTCACTAAGAAAAATAATTCTTCAGTTCACTGAAATGTTCTTTGTAGGGGGAAAATAAACTTTTGGAACTTTTATTTTGAAGAGTTTAGGTTGCAGAAAATGTGCTGGTTATTTTGCAAATGTGGTTTTGTTTTATCACTCAGTGTTTGCGGGGGATGCGCTTGCAAACTCACTTACCACCAGTGCAGACATGCTGCTCAACCAAACTAGCCAGATTCCTCTCTTTGACCCATATAAACCTCCCATATGTTGTAAATCTTAAGCTTTCCACATGGCATTCACCAGAACTCAAGTTGACATTTTGTAATGATTTGATTTCTATTCGGCTGAGTGTATTTTTTATTTTAAAGCCAGCGGCCAAACATAACTGAGTTGGGGGTTGGTTAAACCTCTGCTTTGGCTTCACACTTCACAGCTGAGAGTTTGTTAATCTTTGCATCTGTTATGCAGTTTCCTGGCAACTTAGATAATGTGTATATGTAATATGGAAAACGATGTGCGTTGCTGAGTTTGTCTCTATTTACATTTTATACTTTTTAAATACTTTTCAAGTGTCGTGGGTCAATGTTTAAACCTTCCTATCCCTAAACACTTGTTGTGCTTCATGGTGCGTGCTATGGATTTAACTCCCTGAACCAGCTAGTCCTGCTTTCCTCGTCTTGCCTCGCATTACAGGAATTCCTCCCACTTTGCAGGGCAAGCTAAATGATAGGAAGCGAGAGAATGACTTCAAAGATCGAATGACTGAGATTGTGATAGAAGGTCAGTGTGGAGAGAGAGAGAGAGAGAGAGAGAGAGAGAGAGAGAGAGAGAGAGAGAGAGAGAGAGAGAGAGAGACAGACGACTGTTAATATGCTGCAGTGAAATATAAAAGTTAATCAAACAACCTTAACTCATAAGACATACAGACACTGAAGAGTAATAAAAGCTCACAGCATTTTGTGACCTGTCATGGTCTTAACCACATCAAACAGTATAGCCACATCCTTTTCTCTAAAAAAACATGTCAATTTAGCTAAATGTATCACCTTTGACATCAGTGTTATTATAAGCTTAGTGGAAAGTCTGGGTGCTTTAAAAAAAAAATATTCGTTTAAATATTTTCAGTTTGTGTGCAGACTATCATGCTATTTTTTACAGTTTATATAATCACAATGTGAATTAAAAAAGTATTTTAAAATGTTTAAGATTTTTTTTTTTTTTTTTTTTTTTTTGCAACTGCTAAACATTGAACACAAATGTTATGAAGCTCTACAGGATATTATTTTTTATATAAAAGTCATATTTTTTCATTGTGTCGGCACTTACAGTAGTTTTTAGCGTGCTTTTAACGTATAATATATTGTATCTCACCGGTTATCTCTTTTTCCAGGTGAATCTGGAACCAGAGGGAAGTGTGTATGTATCCATCTCTCTCACTGGCTCCTTTACAGATGGTTAGCTGTTTTCATTAACTATAAATATGTTTAATGTTTTACATATAAATCTTGGTCACACTTTAGTTTAGGGTCCAATTCTCACTATTAACTAACTATTAACTACAACTTTTGCCTCAATAAACACCTAATTACGGCTTATTAATAGTTAGTTTGTTTGTTTAGTTGTTAAGTTTATATATTGGGTAGGATTAGGGATGTAGAATATGGTCATGTAGAATAAGGCATTAATATGTGCTTTATAAGTACTAATAAACAGCCAATACCCTAGTAATATGCATGCTAATAAGCAACTAGTTAATTGAACCCTAAACTAAAGTGTTACCTAAATCTTTATTATTCTTATATAAAAATCAATTATTGATGTGTAATTATAATATAAAGTGTTTGTTTATGTGTATATAGTATATCTGTGACAAGTCTGCCATGAACATTTACAGTAGACAGTTAAGCTATAAATAGAACCTGGTGTGCTGTTTTTCTCTTAGACTGATGAAAAAAAAAACATTATTTTTTTAAACAAAACATCTTTTAATAAAGATGTTGTTATATTTTTGTCTTTAAACATAGTATTCAATCTCTTTTTTAAGTTTTATTCTAAAAAAATTGTCAGCATCATAACCAGCTTTTCATAATTCTTTGTAAATGTCCCACTTTCATGTGTACTTATCCACAACAGTTAGTTTTAACTTTACAGTTAATTTTGTTGGCATTTTAATTGTGCTGACTGAGTGTTGCCATAAATTTCAGATGAAGCTGTGAATGGATCGAGACCCCATAAAAAACTTACAAGAGAGGGTCAAAAAGCTTTAAAGAAAAGAAAGGTCCACCAAGTCTACGGTCATAAGTTTATGGCAACCTTCCTTCCCCAGCCTACTTTTTGCTGCCATTGCAAAAACTTCATTTGGTGAGACTTACATAGAACACACACCTTCATGCACATAGCCTCAATTAATGTATGGTATGCCATGTGGTTATAAAAATATAATCTTTTCCCAGGGGTGTTATTGGAAAGCAAGGTTATCAATGTCAAGGTGTGTATGGTTACTTATATTAATGGAATCATCATTTTCCCATATGCATACACAAGGAATAGCAACCTTTACTTTTTGCCTTACTATTCTAGTGTGCGCGTGTGTGGTCCATAAGAGGTGTCATAACTTGATTGTAAGTGAGTGTCCACGAATGAAGAAAGATTTAAATGAGGTGAGTGAGTGAGTGAGTGCGTGCGTGCGTGTGTGTAAATGCATGTGTGATGACAAAATTATGTCTTGTGGATATATTTGACATGCATATTACTCTGTGTACAGGGCCAAAGGCAGGGCTTCAGCGTCAACTTACCCCACCAGTTTAGAGAACACAACTACAAAGTTCCCACGTACTGTAACCACTGCGGATCTCTCCTGTATGGCCTGATCAAACAGGGTCTCCAATGCAAGAGTAAGCACATATTTGCTCGACTTATTGGAATACATGTGAACACGGCTGCTTTATAGTCAAAGATTGTTGTTGTCATCTGTGTGGTGTGGATTTGTTCAGGTTGCAAGATGAACATCCACAAACGCTGTGAACAAAATGTTGCACCCAACTGCGGAGTGAACAGTTCGGAACTGGCCTGCAAATTGTCAGAGATTGGATTGCTCAACACACTCTCCAAAAGAAAGCCTCAGGTATATTCATAAGAGCCATCTCGAACATCCATAATATTTGCTTTGGTTATATGCACATTTATTGTCTTTGTGAGATATTCCTCCAAATTTGTGTACATTGAGTACATTTCTCCGTATTTTTTCTCCGTAGAGTTCTCTGCACATGACAGGAATAAAGGGTCAGAACTCCATTAAAAGCATGCCAACATCATTTGAGGAGCAAGAGGACGAGACTGTTAAAGTTGGTCTGGAAGACTTTAGTTTCTTGCAAGTGCTGGGAAAAGGCAGCTTTGGCAAGGTATCGCACATGCAACTATGCCTCATTACCAAGATTACATTCCCTTGCATTTGATAATTCTAAATTCTCAATATGTCTTAAGAACGTCCTGGCACTTTTAACCACAGATGTGTATATGTGTGCATCTGTAGGTGATGTTGGCTCGTCTAAAAACTGACCATAGGGTCTTTGCTGTGAAAATGCTGAAGAAGGATGTCATACTGCAAGACGATGATGTCGAGGCAACCATGATTGAAAAGAGAGTGCTGACTCTGGCCGACCAACATCCATTTCTCACACAGCTCTACTACTGCTTTCAGACTGCGGTAAGAATCCTCAAATAGATTTAAGGTGCTAATAGCATGTCATATGATGAATAGAGGTAGAATTATGACAATAAATATATTGTAACAGATTTGACCAATCCCACATTCCATACATAAGGCTTACCCTTGAATTACCCTGAATTATGCATTACGTTGCGTCGTGTTTTAGGGTAAAGGAAATGTCCGGAAACTTAACAGATAATGTCCCCACAGAAAATTACCAGTATCATTACAGTGTACATTGAACTCTGATAAAGGAAAGTTTGATTCCTTGTTATAAAAATTCATTCATAATACAATAGAAGAATCTAGAAATGCTTCTCAAACAGCTTTCGGGAAACCAGAGTAAAAGCCGTAATCCTGAATTCTGTTCAGTGTATGATTTGTTGACATATTATCGGGTAGATAATCTGTAACTTGAGCCTAGAAGAAATCACGCTACTTTGCAGTAGAGGTTAACTTATGTCATCACGGTCCCCACATTGACAAGTGTTGTTGAATGTAGACACTTCATTTCCCTCAGGCCTCACTCAACCAGGAAACACAATGTTTTTTGACAAAACCCCTTGACATCATATCAAAATAATTGTTTACGTTCCTGAAATACTTTTGTTTTATCTTCAATCTCCTGAAACATACTTCAGTCTCCTGAAACTTCATGAGAATATTTCCTGGGGTTAAAAATCTGACAGCTTAATAGCAGTTGGTCCATTTAATGCTATCAAATGCTACTGATACTTGATATACAGTCCATAAGATTACTGCTCTTTCTGAGAGCATGATTTAAAATAAAAGCCACCCAAAAGCCCATATTTAGAAATAATCTAAAAGAGTGATGACAGTTGCAATACCCAATGTAAACAGTAGATGGAGCGTCTTGATTAGTAATGGTATTCACTTCCTGCTCTTCATACCGAAAACCTTAACAGGAAGTGATGCTAGTTTTTTGTTGACTTACACATTTTATCCTTCTTTTACTGTGTATGATTTTATCACACTATTGATAAATTGGTAAAAAGTGACAGTAAAGACATTTATAAACTTTTGAACAGTTGTGTATATTAAATGTTTTATAATTGCAATAGATGTATGTGTAAAATATAATATATAAATTGTTGTTTATAGTAATTTTTACATTATTAGCTTCAATGTGTTATAGAACACAAGTTCAAATATTGTACATATTTCAGTTTTACATGTTTATTAATGCTGGAGAAGTAATAGAATGAATATATTCCTTTGTATTTGACTCTTTTATACTTTATAACATGTTTTTCCACATTATTTTTCTCTGTATTTGCTAACCTGTGCTCTTCATTTCCCAGGATCGGTTATTCTTTGTCATGGAGTTTGTGAATGGTGGTGACCTCATGTTCCACATCCAGAAGTGCAGGCGTTTTGATGAGCCACGAGCACAGTTTTATGCTGCGGAGATCATTTTGGCCCTGATGTTCCTTCACTCCAAAGGCATCATTTACAGGTGAGGAATACTGTGGATCATGTTAATGTCACACATTTCCTCTCATTATTTAATCTTTTCTCTGCTACATTATTTTTGAGCTAGCTGTCCAAGTTAGCTTATCTTTCCTCACGGTTTTAAAGTACAAAACATGTGATTCCTTTGTTGGAAGGAAAGAATATTTGAAATTCATTGAGTTCATCTGAAATTACTGTAGATTTTCACACCCAAGTGCAACTGCCTTTCAGTTGTTTGCTTTGACATGCTTGTGATCAGTCTACGCATGTCCTGACACATTTCGTCAGATTTTACAGACAGTCTCCGCCCTAGACTAATTCTTCCTATTCCTTGTCGTAACATTGTGCTCTTCCTGGCTGTAATCACATGACCTTTGTCTACCTGAATAAGCTTTCCGATCACCCTTGTAATAGAGCCAAGCCAAGCCTAAATATAAACAGATCTGGCAAACTGCTTTCCCATTCAAATGAGGCTCGCTGCATTTACAAGCTTCCCTGTGGGGTCTTTTCTGGAATTCCAGTGAACTTTGCTGACCCTCTGTCGTCTTTACAATCATATGGGCCTCTTTATGGCCTCTCTCACCATTCTTTTTGATTTTATTGGGCTTTAAAGCAAATTATTTTAGGGTAATTATAACGCTTCTGTGAAGTGAAGCTTAAGGGGAGAAGGGTAGAGTCCCGGGAAAGATGGCAGTGTTGTATTGTTAGAGGACTATGGGGACATTTTGAGTGTGGACTTGAGCTGACGTCACAGGCCTGCCCAGCATGTAATGGAGCTGTTATTACATAAGCTGTTTACTCAGAAAGACAGAGAGAGCAAGGGAGGGAGAGTGAGAGAGAGGCCTGGGCACTGCTCTGGTTTTATCACATGAATCTTTTTCTGTTACAAAGTGCAATATAGCATAACATGCACATATATTATTCTGAATAAATATAAAAAATCCCAATATTTCAGCATTGATTTTGCAGGGCCACCTGTAACACACCTTTTATAAAACCAGCAATACAACGATTCGTTGACCTCTGTGTCATCAAGCTGTTCCTCACCACTTCACCTTGCTTAACCCTGATCTTATATTAGATGTTGCTGTAATGCTGTGTAATCTGGCTCTGCTCTAATCCGAGGACTAGACTATACTGGATTTATTCAAAAAGAATGGACAGTGCATGAAGGAAATTAAGAGTCCATTAATGACTTTAGTGTTTTAGTCTCACTTCAGCCTGTTATACCCGGAGGCTTGGATAAAGTGCAAATGCAGAGTGTTTATTGACCTCTCAAATTGTTCCACTGTTGCTAAATTATATCTGGTTTCCAAAAGGGCACCAGAAATGACGCACTTTCCTTTGTTGTTTTATTCTTTTTTAAATTAAATGATAAACCTTTTTTTTCCAGAATACTTAGTGTTTGAAGACTTTTGTTGCAACATTGCAAGAGTCTTGGGTTGTTACGGTTGTTAGAGAGTAAAGCATTCGGTTACGTCAATGATGGTTAAGCAGATGAGAGATTTGCCCATTTTGCTGGCTCTGCAATAGTTCTGCCAGTTCTCCAGCTGCAGATTCGGGCTGTGGCTGATGGCCAGGCTGGTGAGTTTGCCATGCTGTTATTTTTGCCAGCGCCAGCCCTCTAAAACTGTGAGCGTGAGTCTCTGCATGTCTCTGTGCTTGTTCACTAGGCATGAAGTAAAGGAAGTTAAGATATCTTTTTGATTTTGTAGTAGTCTCTGTCTTGTGTTGGGCACATAATGTTTTATGGGCACTTTATATAGACATAATCATTTTTATACTGTACAAACTCAATATTTTATCCCCTTAACTAACCCTGCCCCTAAACCTCCCATCACAGAAAACTTTCTGCATTTTTACATTTTCTATACTCAATACGCTGATTTCACGCAGCCGCCATTTTGAAATCGAAAGCGAGGCTCCGGTGGGAAGAACCCCGGAAGTACAGATAGACAACAATGCCTTGGACTACCAACCTGAAGCTGCTGCCGCAATTTACACTATTGGATGTTAATATCCAATAGAGGAATATGTATATAGTTCGTTCCTGCTTCTTTTTTTACATTCTGAATTTTATATAAAAAAATATTTTTTTTATAAATGAATTTCACTGTATATAGTCTAAAGTATGAAAGAAATGTATGTACATTTTTAGAATAACTCATTTCTACATTAAACACAACAATACGCCATCGCATTCGCAACTCTCCTATGATTACTGTAAAGGCGACACTTCCGGTTTTCTTCCCACCGGAGCCATTTCAAAATGCCGGCTGCGTGAAATCAGCGTATTATTCTCAAGAGAATGATTTAATGAATGATTCACACAGAAATGCTCCTGTTTCATGAATGAGGCTCCAATTACTTCCAACGAAGTAATGGGAGATGGAACAACACGTTGTAAAACACTCTATACTTTGTTGTTTACTGTAAATGCGTCATGCACTTTTAACAACACAGTAAAGAGGTCACCTCTCAATGTGTTCTCTGTTACAGTAATTGTTTTCTAATGAAATTAGACCACATTTCCTTGGAAACCTTTGGCCACAAGAAGCTGTTAAAGGGTTAGTTCTCCCAAAAATGAAAATTAAGTCATTAATTACTCACCCCCATGCTGTACCAACCCCGTAAGACCTTCGTTCGTCTTCGGAACACAAATGAAGATATTTATATTTATATATTTACTTCAAGAGATTCAAGAGATTTCCACGACGCACGCGCGAGAACTTAACTGAAGTAGTTGAAGGAGATCGCAATTCTCGCGCATGCGTCGTGGAAATCTCTCGAAGTCTCGTTTCAGGCCTACAAGGAAGAAAAGGAATAGTCGAATAAAGTCGTTATTTTTGTTTGTTTTTTCGCACAAAAAGTATTCTCGTCGCTTGATAAACTTATAGTTGAGCCACTGTTGTCACATGGAATATTTAAACATTTTCTTTAATGACTTTCTGGGCCGTCAGGATTCAATCCCTTAGGGAGTCTATGGAGGAGTGATCAACCTCTCAGATTTAATTATAAATATCTTCATTTGTGTTCCGAAGACGAACGAAGGTCTTACGGGGTTGGTACAGCATGGGGGTGAGTAATTAATGACTTAATTTTAATTTTTGGGTGAACTAACCCTTTAACTGGATCAATATGGCCTTTCCTTCTCTGATGACAGACTGAATGATGCTCCTCATGCTGATTACTCTACACACTTGTGTCAAGCATGCAAGCATTGCAGCACACGCTCATTTGTCAGTGCGTCAATACCATCTGAACTCTGTGAATCTCATTTGTTATTCACTACTGTATGTTTGCGATATTTAGTTCGCATTGTTCGTGCTACCGAAGGCTGTCTTTCAGCTTGTTATTTATGACTTATGTGTAGGCACACATAAATTACAGTTGTAATGTCTTTCATTCATAAAATTATACAAATCCTTCAGCTGTTCAATAAAATATGTTGGCTATGTAAAGCATTCAATAATGCTTTTAGCTTCCGATAAGAGTGTATTACGTTTTGTCTCAAAATAAGTGAAGAAAGTGCAGAAAACATCTGTAATTAACTAAAGTAAAAAAAAAAAACGTAAATGAATAATTATTGATATTTAATAATAATAACTTTTACCTTGTTGTCACTTACTTGATGGTTACACCCAGTGCAATTTTACTATTTATTAATCATTTGAGTTTTGTCATTCTGTTTTACAGGGACCTGAAACTGGACAACATTCTCCTGGACAGACATGGCCACTGCAAACTGGCAGATTTTGGCATGTGCAAAGAGGAAATCTTTAATGGAAAACTTACTAGCACCTTCTGTGGGACTCCAGATTATATTGCACCTGAGGTGAGCATCACTATAAGAGGACTTATAAGATAATGGTTGATGTGTGTGTGTGTGTGTGTGTGTGTGTTCTCTTCCCATGTAGATGTGTTTAATGCTGTGTGTCTCTCTTTAGATCATCCTGGAGGAGCTGTATGGCGTATCAGTGGACTGGTGGGCTCTGGGCGTGCTGCTTTATGAGATGCTTTCGGGACATGCTCCATTTGAAGCGGAGACTGAGGACGAGCTGTTTGAGTGCATCCTCAAAGAAGAGATCATTTATTCATCCTGGCTCAGCAACGAGGCCGAGGACATCCTTAGAGGAGTGAGTCCAGATCTGCAGTCAAAAAAACAGATTGATAACAGATGATGACCAAAACAATTTGTCTTTATAAAATGTCTCTTCGTAAACACTGCACGTTTACATGCACGTTCTTAACCTGATAACGTTGGCAACGTGTGTGGTTCTTATCTCATGCAGCCAAAGGACAAGTGGTACAGTTGTAGAAACCTCAAATACTAGAGGAGAATGAGTCTTTCCCACTGACATTTTGACAGACTCTGAAATACTGTTTTTTTATGCTTTATTTAACGTCACAACTCACATAATCAACACAGTGTAATACATGGATGCTTACGTTTTGACGTCACCACCAGGCAGGCAATAACCTGTTTTTTTTTTAATACATTCTTGTAAATGCGGTGCATTGGCGGTTTATTGATTTGCATGTAAATCAGGTATTTCAGTTATTTCGTCCAGTATGTTTACACGTTAATTGGAATACAATTGGCCTAAGCACATGCTCCAAACAGAGGTGAGATGCATGGAAATATTTGATTATCTAGACTGTAGCTCAATCACACAAAGAAAGGCCTGTCTCAATTAAAGCTTTAATGTAAGCGTACTCAAAGACGCCACTTGAATCAAATCCATTATTTTGTACTACAAGTACAATTATCTGACTTTTACTACACCAGTTTCTTTACTTTTACTCGAGGGACACAACCCCGAATCTTGACTTGCATCTCAGGCAGCTATGTTGCGAAATCTGTGACTTTCCTGGCAGTGACGTCTTATTATTAAACCACTCTCTTCCTCTTCAATTGTGAAAACATTTCATAAAAATGATTCTCTACTCGAGGCCTTCATGCTGAAACCTGATTCTGTTCTAATCTTCAACAAGCTCTGATTTTTCTTCTCACCAGAATAACCTCAAATCTGGCTTCATTTAAAGAGCTCAGAGTGAACATGTTTCTTGGCTGTTCTGAGGGTCTTGGCCTTTTGTTTCTATAAGCACCAGTAAAACATGATGAGGCTAATAAGGAGCAGAGAGCACAGCCTGTGAGCAGACCCCATTGCTGCTGTTCGACCCTAGATGTCAATATCACAGGCTATCCCTGCCCTTTGTGCCTCGTTACATAAGCTCCATTGTGCCCCATGAAGGGTTAAAGAGCTGTGTCATGGTAGAAGGATTAACATCATGTGACTAAGTAGAGGTCTTCTCGTATTAGTGGAGTAATATAATATCACCTTTCCTTTGGTGCGGCAGTGGCTCAGTGGTTCATGTAGGTTGTCTACAAACCGGAAGGTTGGTGGTTCAATCCCCGGTTCCACCTGACCAAGTGTCGAGGTGTCCATGAGCGAGACACCTAACCCCAGCTGCTCCCGACGAGCTGGATGGCGCCTTGCATGGCTGACACCGCCGTCGGTGTATGAATGAGTGAGTGAATGTGAGGCAAATTGTAAAGCGAATGGCTTTGGTGGCCATTGGGTCTGTGAAAGCGCTATATAAATGCAGTCCATTTACCATTTCCAAGGGCTTAAGTCAGTGATATGATCTATGCAGGGTTGTGGACAGTAAACTTTGCAGACCAGTATGACAGAGACCATTTTGCCAGTGTAAAAAGACAAAGTTGTATTTTTCCAGTGATTCTTTAGTATTTGTACTTGAAACGATGTTTTTGCATTAGATAACAAAATGTCAAACCAAGTGCAATGAATGGTAACATCTAAATTAACTGGTTATATTCAAGTCTACAATGCTATTTAACATAACTGAACCAACCTATATACACTACAGTACATTTATTTATAGCAACAAAACATTATCTGTGAAATCACTTTTTTTTTTCGTCTTTTTTTTTTTTTACAGTGTGGCATTTATTTGAAAGATTGAGCAAGTGCACTTTTGTGTTCAAAAGCTTAATAATGACGATTTGTGTTTGCTATCAACCCAGTTACTCACCAGAGACCCAGCGTGTCGGTTAGGCTGCATGGATAGAGATGGAGGGGAAGAGGCCATCACTGCACACCCGTTTTTCACAGGACTGGACTGGGAGAAGCTGAACAGACGAGAGATCACACCACCGTTCACACCTCGAATAGTAAGCCTACCTCTGCACTTATACTGTTTAATTCTCTCTGTGTGTTGTATGTAGACATTGAACTGATTCAGTTATGGACTTTCTTTATATTGAATAATCAGAACCAATTTTTGATTACTGATTTATTTTAATTTATTTCATTTTAGTTTATTTAATTAGACATTATTTACCATGAGCTACAATGAACAATACGTCCACAGCATGTATTGATCTTGGTTCATGTTAATCTCAACATTTACTAATACATTTTTAAAAGTTGTATTTGTTAACATCAGTTAATGTACTGCAAAATAACATGAACATGTACATTTTATTTACTAACATTAACAAAGGTTGATAAATGCTGTAAAAATATATTGATCATAGTTAGTTCATGTTAACCGATGCAAAATCTGAAGTCTTTGATCGCTAATTTGGATCCACCTCTCCATCTCCTTGCCTGCTCACACTGTAACAAATAGCCTTGATTATTATTATTTATTACATTATATTTACAAAAATGTTTGATAGAATTTAAGACATTTTACAATACTTATATTAATATATTTAATTAATATTAATAATATTAATATATATATATATATACTTAAAGTAAACGTTTAAGTAATTTAAGTAAAATTACTTTAGTTACTTTACCAGGGAAATACTATTGAGTGCTATTTTTCATAGATGCACCAAATGATGCTATTTATCAGCAGATGTGACATTAAAGAACCCATATCCGATTAATTTGAAAAGTTGGAATATGGTCAAAAATAATGTTTTGGTTTTGGTTTGTAGGAATCTATTGAGGATGTGGCAAATTTTGACCCTGACTTCACCCAAGAGGAACCCTGTCTTACACCCATAGAGGACAGCCTTTTCTCTTTCCACCAGGATCATTTTAAAGACTTCACTTACACAGCTCCAGAGCTGCGACGGAACCAACATTAGCCAAAGCTTATTTAGATGTTACTTTCCCTTATCAACTCTCTCTAGCGAACTGTAATACACTCTGCTGACAGACTTGTTGCCAAGACAAAATATGGACACGTTTCGTTTCAAACTTAAGAAGGCAATGCAATATGCTCCACAGCACCATCCAGACCAAAGAATTATTTGTAATGACAATGTCAAGAAGAAATTATGTTCTCCGAAATGAAATGATGCATTTTTAAGTGGTTTTATCTGCATAAATGTCTGCATAATGAATCTTTGCATGTTATTTTTAGAAGTGTATCTATTTCTCACTATGCGTGTTCATTGCAGCTTTATAGTAAGCATATGAACAAATTCTCAGCAAGTTCTTGCATTGAGCACTTATTGAGTTGTTATTGAGTCATTGTAATGAGTTAATTTATGTATTGTAAAGTATTGCTAACTAAAGTCTGAGTAATAAATTTGAAAAATCCTTTTGTAACAGATTGTAAAGAACAATTTTGGTTTACCTAAACCACATGTAACACATATCACCTGTCCAGTATTGAATAATGAATCAGGGGATCTGTGGCTTGAGATAGAAACATGAAATTTTCATGAGAAAAACAAAAAAACATGTCCTTTACACCTCAAAGACAAACAGACAAACAGAAGAAAACATGTCACAGTTCTCTGTTGGCGTGCAAATCCTCCATGAATTATTTATTACCCTGATTTATTTGTTGTTCTCACGAGCTTACTCTATATTTGAAGCAGTGTTAATGCACTGATAATGCACAATAGTGCTGTACACCGTGATGGGAATCAATGAGATTAAGATGCTATTATGAACATCAAATATTTAGACTCGATTCGACACTGCCAACTCATTTCCATTTCATTAAGTGACCATATAGCATACTACTAGACTAATGGCCCCATTCGTCTGCTTTTTTCCTTTTGACTGTTTATGGTTAAATTCCATGTCTGAAAATTTGGTTGAAGGGATTGGTTTTTTTTTTTCTAGTCAAGCATTCTATTGTTAAAAGTGACTTGGTGAATTACCCAATATGTTTTTTTTTTTTTTACATACTTGCCCTAAACCAGTTTAACTGGAAAATCTGTGGCTCTGCCTCTGACACATTTTCTTTGGCATCATGGTCTAGCAGACAATATTAGTGATAGCGAGTTAAATAATGACAAACATGTTTGCATTTCTGAGATAGTGAAGAACATTTATTGGTCTGCTTGTTTATTGTCCAGCACTTTATTTTCTGGTAATAGGTATATATATGCCAGATTCAAGGAATAATGTGGATTCAGTACAGGTTAAGATCATCAGTCAACAGCATTTGTGGAATAATGCTAATTGCCAGAGAAAATAATTTTTACTAATTTTCTGTAAAAAAGAAAAACAAGGTTACGATGAGGCACTTACAAAGAAAGTGAATGGGGACATTTTTTGGGAGGATTTATAAGAAAACATGTAAAGCTCATAATTTTATAAAAGCACATTAATTGTTTTCAAATTTGTGTATTATTTGAGCTGTAAAGTACTAGTCGATTTTATGATTACGTTGTCATGGCTATAATGTTGTAAAATTGGATAACTTTACAAAGAATAGGTAAGATATTATAAATTTCTTAGCACTAAAGTCATGTAAACATGTATATCATTTACTTTTTGTGGCTCTACTATTGAAACAATGAGTATTTTAACATTTATGGATACTTCCATTGTGTTTCACTGTAACCAATGTGATGGTGTGTAAAATGGTTTGACTTTTTTGTTTTTTGACTCATATTTTGACGTAGTCAGGTGCTCTGGTGATTTTCCCAGTTAGGCTTATGGTGTTAAACTGCCAAAAACCAGCCATGTCTGGCTGGGTGGATGCTTCATGACTCAGACCATTCATTGAGTCAGCATTGCTGAGAAGTTCACTGGGTTCCTCTAGTAAGAAATGTACCAATTGTATCGCATTTATTTTTAAGCAGTTCAAATTCAAAAGTAATGGTTTTGGCAAGCAGACTAAGCTCTTACTGGAATTGAAACATTTCTCAGCTAATTCAGGGACTTGAATGTTTTCTGCAGTCTTCAGTGGAGTTTCACTTTTCCACCTTCATTTCAAATGCTTAACTATTAAAAACAAACATCTTGGTCAGTTACAGTCACTTGCACATGTTACAAAAGATGACGTTACTAGGAAATAAATTAATAATAACAGTGTTTACAGTGTTATTTTGCAGTAAAAGATGAGCTGATTGCTTTTGATGAAACCTTTCCCAACAGCAACCTGATAATTGCTCTAATCTTTCCTGAATTGCAGAGATTTTTAGAGCCTCAAAGTCCTTTGACGGGTGAAAGAGTTTAACACCCGCTAAAGCAACTGCTTTGCTTAAAGGTTTGATCAAACCTGTCAGGTGCTGGTACTGAAACTTGGTTAATACAGCAAATTGACACACAAGCTCCAATCCTCTCTTTCATATATCCATATATCTGGATTAAAAATGTATCACTTTTTATACAGTCAGGTGATCTTATCATATATGTTTAAAAAAAACTTCTTTAGAATTTTCAGGACTTCTCCATGGATAATAACTCATTGTATGAGTTCGGTCATTAACAAACAATTAGATAATTTCAGTTTCATTGGTTTTTCAGTCATGTTGTCCATCTATTAGAGTTATGTCTCTCATCATTGAGTCAATAACAGTCACTTCCTCTCCACATCAAACCATATGGCCTTGGCTCTGACACTTAACTCCTATGATGCTGTATCCACTGACAGTTTATAAACAGCAGCTAACAACTATTTTCATGGAATACTGGAGCAATTTTATCTTTAAAGGGTTAGTTCACCCAAAAATGAAAATTAAGTCATTAATTACTCACCCCCATGCCGTACCAACCCCGTAAGGCCTTCGTTCGTCTTCAGAACACAAATGAAGATATTTATGATTAAATTTGAGAGGTTGATCACTCCTCCGGGAATGAAACTTGACGGCCCAG
Organism: Tiaroga cobitis; assembly: GCA_030578255.1. Taxonomy (NCBI): domain Eukaryota; kingdom Metazoa; phylum Chordata; class Actinopteri; order Cypriniformes; family Leuciscidae; genus Tiaroga; species Tiaroga cobitis. Next base: position 24,473,020 of record CM060610.1, read on the forward strand.
AAAGTCATTAAAGAAAATGTTTAAATATTCCATGTCGCAACAGTGGCTCAACTATAAGTTTATCAAGCGACGAGAATAGTTTTTGTGCGAAAAAACAAACAAAAATAACGACTTTGTTCGACTATTCCTTTTCTTCCTTGTAGGCCTGAAACGAGACTTCAAGAGATTTCCACGACGCATGCGCGAGAATTGCGATCTCCTTCAACCACTTCAGTTAAGTTCTCGTGGAAATCTCTTGAAGTCTCGTTTCAGGCCTACAAGGAAGAAAAGGAATAGTCGAATAAAGTCGTTATTTTTGTTTGTTTTTTCGCACAAAAAGTATTCTCGTCGCTTGATAAACTTATAGTTGAGCCACTGTTGTGACATGGAATATTTAAACATTTTCTTTAATGACTTTCTGGGCCGTCAAGTTTCATTCCCTTAGGCAGCCTATGGAGGAGTGATCAACCTCTCAGATTTAATCATAAATATCTTCATTTGTGTTCCGAAGACGAACGAAGGTCTTACGGGGTTGGTACAGCATGGGGGTGAGTAATTAATGACTTAATTTTCATTTTTGGGTGAACTAACCCTTTAAGTGAATTTGACAGAATTGTGGGCTAAATATGTGCATTTACATATTAATCTAAACTACCACTTATAAATTAAAAGGACCTGAGGTTACACTTTATTTTAAGGTGACATATTACATTGTTCTTACTCAAATAAGTATTGATTAATGAACATGTACTTACTATATGGTTACGGTTAGGGTTAGGGTTTGGTTTAGGGTTAGTTACTTGTAATTATGCATAATTTACTTTTATTACATGTACACTTTTATTAGATTTAACTATTATGTCAACTTAAAATAAAGTCTTACCGGATCTGAATATAGGCCTTAGATTGGTGATGCTGAATATAAATATTAATTGCAAAATTAGGTCTTACCAGCGGTAAGAAATAGGCTAACATTAACACGCTTGAGGAAACTGCTGAAATTTCTGCAAAACATTTCATCATCAACATCAGTACTTCCATATACGAGCAGAAATCTTGCACCAAGAGCAATAATAAAGGTAACCATAACAGTAAGTTGGCAATATTCGTGTCCACCACAATGTACACCAGCTTTCTGTATAATATGTCATATAGTCTAATACCTCTTTAAATGCTTGGGTGAATTCTGATGGTCTGTCAATGCTTTTATCATTCATCAGGTGAAAAAATTTCATTTTTGTCAGTGTTCATAGGATTTATTTAAATATTTTAATTATATTTTAATGAGTGAAGGAATGTAACCTGCCTTTACTGTGTGCATTTTAAAATAAAGATAGGCTATATAAAGCAAGGTTTGTCAAGAAAGTTTTTGTTGGCCTGACAAGTCTTATCTGGCCATTTAAAATACTTTTAAAAGTTGAAAGCTTTTACAGTGCTGTACAGTCAGATAGATCAGGGTGTTGCTAGGTGGTTGCAAGAGTGTTCTGGTTGGTTACCAGTATCTTCACTGTAAAAAAAAAAATCTGCCTTACATTTTTAAGTGCATTCAACTTGGATGTTTAAGTCACATTAAACTGACTTAAAATTTTGTTGATCTCATATAACTTCGATTTTTTATTTGGATGAGTTCAACCAATGTAAAAACGTTGTCAACTTATTGATCATATACTTTTTTACAGTAAATAGATGCTATAGGGTTATTAGATGGCTGGTGTTTTGGCTGGTCGTTTAACTATTTTAACTGGTTGTTAAGAGTGTTCTGGCTGGCTTCTATGTGTTCTGTGTGGTTTTTTCCAGGCAATGTTAAGGTCTTCTAGCTGGTTACTGATGTAATTATTTGGAAAACACTTGTCTTCAGTTACCTCATGATCATTATTATAATCTAAAAAAAAAAAGAAATATTGGACTTTTTATACTACACATGAAAGAAAAAAAATGGGTTGTGGCCAGGATAAGCAAATAATTTTAAGTTACTCGATCTGTGGTCAAATCAATAGTGGTGATTACATCACACCGTGGGGGTCGACTCGATTGAACTGCTTGGATTGATGAAAGAGTTTTTGATGCGACACTGCCTTCTGTGCGCGCTCCCGCTAGCGCCTCGTGAACGCGCGAGCCACATAGAGAGAGTAGTAGGAGGCACGGCTAATTCTTTGTACCGACCAGAAGCTGCACCGATTGGGTGCCAGACAAATGATTTGACCTTCAGCGAACCGGAGGGTTGATCTCTACCGTTCTGACGCTTTCAACACAACATACCGGACTCGAAGCGGATAATTTTATCGCGTTTGCTCGTTTTATTTTAGAAACATTTTATTTGTTAGCAAGAGGTGGCCACGTCCTTGATTTTCTGGCCTCGCGGTTTGGAAAAACCTAACACATAGTGAGTGGTTTTACCCAGGAATGGATACTGGAGTTGTCACTGAAAAGAAAAGGTAGGCATTCCCGTTTCTGTTTTATAGAAAGTGGTTGCTGAGCGGATTTTGTTATGTCTACGTAGATAACAGACAGACAGTCTTCATCCCCCGTCACACCGAATGTGTCGCCATTTTGTGTTGGATGGCAAACCTAACATTTATGAGCAAGTTTAAAGCGCTCATGCCGGCTAACTTATTTGTTTTTAAAAGCCTATTAAATATTTTACAAAAAATATAAAGAGTTATAGGCTTTTTGATGATTTGTAACGCAATATTTGGCATAGTTTGAGGTAGCAGAGTGTCTGTCTGTGGAAATAGTCTAAGTTAATAAACTAATAGCTGTTAGCGGTATGCTAACTGATTTATGGCTTAAACCGTAAAGAGTTTATATATTAGTAGTATTAGTATAGACATATTTCAGTTTCATTGGGAGTGCATAAACAAACTGATTATATAGGCATATACATCTTTGAGTCAAATGAATCCATGCAATAAACAAAAAATACATGCTCCGCTTCTTTTCCCATAGTGAAATGATCAGACAGCTGTAAAGTTAATATAACGTTACGTCTATTATACTATAGGAGAAGGTAAATGGTATAATCTTTGTTCTTAGTTCAGTGGTTTGTACTTGGTATTCTGGTATTGTGTACTTAAGCTCTGAATGTTTTAATGCCGTTTATTTGTGAGATAAAAGAGGCGTGCTAGTAATATGACTGATACCTTCTTCACCCCTCAAACCACTTGACCCCACGGGTCACACTAACTCGTTGCCCTCGTTCAACCAGCTCGTCTGGCATATTTGTTGATATAGGACTGGAAGCTGGAATTCATCCTTGGATTCTGCTGACAGTGTCTTATTCTTTGTCAGGCCTGTCATCAGTGTGGGCTCAAATTTTAGATGAGATGGAAAGAAGTGTTCTCATTGCTAAGTCTGTAAATAGTTGCATTGTTTTTCTGTACTAGTGAATTTACTGGAAGAATAAGACTGGCACTGTATTAAGCTAAGATCCAGTCACAGTGTGCCACCATTTATTTTATGTTATGGTGTCAATTTGACCCTTTTTTATTTTTTAGAAGTACTGGTTGATGAACTTATGATTTATATATATATATAATATAATATTGTTACTTTTCCTCATTTAGCATAACATGGCTGCAAAGTGTCGTGGAATGTGTGTACAACATTTCTATTAACATTTTGATATCTCATTAGATCCAACTGTACTGTACCTTAATACACTTTTTTTGGGATGTGTGTATATATATATATATATATATATATATATATATATATATATATATATATATACACACATATATATATATGTTAGTCTTTCATATCTACCCTCTTTATATTTTATTCATTTGGAAGATGCGTTTTATCCAAAGAAACTTACACTGCATTGCATCATTCAGTTCGTTGAAAATCTCATGATCTCTATTGTTTGAGCTTCAGAAAAAGCACACAGAACTGCTTTTTCATGTTTCTTCTGTTTAAAATGTTAAACAATTTTTTTTTTAAAATTCAAAAGTAGTTACAGTGCTGTTTATAATATTAATTATATTATTGTTATTTTTTGTAATGTGTGAAGGAATATTAATGTTAAAGGTTTGCTGTTTTTAGCCATAATTTGATTTTTGGTGAATTGTATTCAATCCTATTAGTGTCAATTTGACCATAAGAATCATACCCAGATTTTGAACATAATCTTAATTAACACATTTTTAATTTTTTAGTTAAAACAATACTGTGTGATAGGCCCCATATAAAGTGAATAATACCCTGTTTTCAGTGGCAATATTTTCCTGACATAAATTTGGTTGGCATCCAAGTTCAAGCAACTACATGCTCTTCTCTCAAATCTTAATCACTCTCAGCATTGACGTCAATGCAACTTCCTGCCCACTCTTGTGGCAAGACAGCTGCAAGTCCTATATCAGTTTGAATGTTAAAATGGGTCCCTCTTATCATATTTTCTTGTTTTGGAGAAGGGCTGGGCATTAAAACGATAATTATTATCGTGATGTAATTTTCCTCGATAAATGTTATTTATTATAAACTATCATTTTTTGGCCACACAGCCAAGCCCTTTTTTTGCGTGTTTTTAAAATCCTCGGGTCAAAGGGATGTCTATTGATTCAGTCATTGTGTCTCAAGGTCTTATATTTGATCTCTATATGAGTCCAATTTGACTGAAATAAGACAAAATGAATATTTTCTATGTTCTGTGCTGTGGAGAGCCAACCCTTCTTCATCCGGTGGGTAGTATTAGCCTACTTTTTGTACTTTTGCAACCTAAAAGTTTTTTTTGTGTCACGTCCGTGTACGGATGTGTATTTCCTTCATAGTAAATATAAAACGCATGTGTAGACTGATATTTTTCTAATGTCTGGACTCCTTTATTAAGGGAGTATGGATAAACAGACGTTTTAATATATTGGTATTAAATGCATTTTCGGAGAATTTACATTTCAAGTTTTTTACCTCAAATGTCACGTCCATAACGCTGGAATTGCCCAATTTTAAAGAATTTATCCTCAACTAGTTTTGTGGTGTAGGTCTATGTATTTTGTAATGTTAACTTAAAAAAATACTAATAGTAAATTAAAAATGTGGTAGTATTGGATCTGGACGGGAAGGATAACTCAGGGAGTTCGAACGGGTGTGTCGCGATTCTGCCTTCTCACACACATTTCGGTTTCATATCGCATATCAGCCATCATTTCTACTAAAGAAAATGACATAAATAGTAACGCAGAGTAACTTGGATAAGTAATTTTAATCTGATTACTGGTTCGGAAATAGTAACGCGTTAGATTACTTGTTACTGAAAAAAGTGTTCAGATTAGAGTAACGCGTTACCGGCATCACTGCTGGCGAGGGCCCCGTTCCTGTCCAGTGAGCAAGATCGGCGGCGTTTGAGGGGCCCCTAATTGGCAGGGGGCCTTGGGGCGGCCGCACCCAAGCACCCACGCTATCTCCGCTACTGGCTAATAGTCTTGTAAGGCAGTGCTTCGAGAGAGTTCGGGTGTGCTTCGGGCGACCTGAGTTCGAGTCCCAGCTCGGGGTCCTTTCTTGAACTCAGTTAGAGATGTGACGGTGAGGAGTTTTCCCCTCTTTTTCCACCTTGCTTTTACTGTACGGTTCGTGTCCAGTAATACCTATTACCTATTACTCACCTGAGTGCTAGCCAATGAGATTCCAATTTGCGCGTTAGTTCCGCCCACTACCGAAGAAATCGGCAGTGGCTTTTGCTTGCTTAAAGACTGAACTCAGTTATTTTAACAGGAAAATACAACAAAGAGTATAATTTACATATAGCGTGTAAATTCACATTAGAGTTTAACGTTGCATCAAATATGCTGCGTATCCATCGAGATGAGTTGGAATAGTATGAAACTCTCAAGTGCTCAGTCAGAGTGTTCAGCGAGTGAAAATATGTGTTAAACTTACACTTAGCCTCCAAATCAAACACTGGCGGGTGAAATCATTTTATTAGCCAATGGCTAATGATGATAGACATTATTTAGTTGCCTAGCATGAAAATTTAGCTGCATATGCGAGTGATTTACTTGCATTGTAGAGGATTGGTGCTGGGCTTGCGATTCACATGGGTAGGGTGATTGGTTTGGCAAATAGACAGAGAGAAGACAGCAAATAAAATTTGCATCCACAAAAAATGCCGTATCAGAACATGACGTAAGGTTATTATCAGTTTGCTTTATTTGCCATCTTGTCATCATGATGAGAAACACCTGTTTCAAAGGAAACTATTGTATTGTTCTCTTCTTATTGCGTTTTAAAACCATACAATGCAACCTCATACTAATGCATTTACAGTTAAGTTAAAAAGCTTTCCTTTGCCAAAGGGGTCTTCCAGCTACTCTGAAAACAGTCAGAAATGTAGACATATATTATTAAGAAGTCCAAATGGAACTTACGCATGTACTGCACACAGACACAAACAGGCTGAAACTGCAATGAAATGCGCATATGAACATCCCCTGTGCACAAGGGTTTTCCACCGTTTCTGGGCTAATGATTTCCGCTTTACCTCAGAGAGCGCTTTGATAGGGAGGATGGGAGCCTTCTGTCTCAAGATTATGTTTTTTCCTGCCTGGTCACTAGGCTGTCTTAACCGTTTTCCTTCCTTTGTCTTGCATGGCTTTGACAGTTGACACAAGGCCTGCTCATTGTTTCTCATTTCTGCTTTGACCTTGGAGCTCTTATGGGGAATAGGCCTGTAGATCTGTTGGCAGTTGCACAGAGACCTCATTGGTCATTTCACTGTTTGCTTGTCTTCTAAAAGTCAGAAGCCATTTTTGCAAATTCAGAACAATTATTTTTGATTCAATATACTTTAAAAAAATACTTTTAGACGTATTTAAGGGCTTCCCCTAATGTATTTTAGACACTTATTAGCTCAACTTCCATGGGAATTAATTGAAAACGTTCGCTCTACTGCGCACCGTTATGAATGCCCATGCATTTATCATTTGCACATATTTTTAAGCCTTACCAATTTAAACATTCAAGCGATTTTAAACTAGCCTATTCATTACTCGCGCACTCTCTAAAAGATGGTTTTCTCTGCTCACATACATAAGCCACATCACAAACAGCTCGCGAGTAACACAACTTACTTGAGTTCTTTTTCGCGGATTATTGCTTTACTGGTCAAAAACACAAAATTATGTCAAAATTCCATTCTTGTCGAGAATCCTTGTAAACACAATCAGTTATGTCTTAAATAAACAAACAGTTGATAAGGAAAACGAAACCGTATAATCCTTGCACTAGCTCTTAAAGTGACAGTGTCGTGGCAAATTCGAAGTCTTGGTTTCAATTATCAGAGTTTCAAATCTTCAGAAGAAATCTATCAGAGTCGAGGTTTCGGGTCTCAGAAGAAGATACTTTATTGAGCAGTTCAACAAAGTGAGATGTCAGCTGGGTCATCTGAATTTTACAGTGGTTTGTGGTCAGTTCTTATACATTTTTCTTATCTCTAATCGTCCAATTGGGGCTTTTTCCTGTTATCTTTCCCTTTTGCTCCTCCCCACTATTTCGCCACAATTATGTTTCTTTTGTCGTTGTTTTTATTCTAACTGTGGCCAACTTTTGGCTCAATTGTTTAAAAAAAAAATGTTGTATAACATGTCTGTTCACATACACAGGTGTTCTTTTCACATGTTCTTTACATTGAACTGTACATAGATATAATCTAAGAACCCTTTATCTTATATCCTCACCTGTTCAATGTCTGTCTGGGTTAAACATGTTTTTTCATGCATGGCTTCTTATTGGGCTGACTCAATATTCTTTACTTAGTTTGTACACACACATGATAGTAAAAACTGGAACTCTCCAACAACAGCAGCCTAATATTTCCCTGGAGATCATACAAGAGTTGCTTGGATGCCTCTGAAAGCTGTTTGAGATATGGTGGGCAATATATCGTGCATCATAAGAGCATTTTATATTTATTATTGGCCAGACAATATTTTGAAATTCAAAGTTCAAAAATAATTTTCATTCTGTTCATGATAATTCATGCAGAACAAACTAACTTAATACCAACCAACTCGAGCTCAAGACACTTTCACGTTTTATTCTATGACATAAAATACATCAGCATTATCCCACTCGTGACTTTTTTAAACTGCTACGTGTCTTGAAAAAGGCGGTTGTTAACAAGTAGCTAATTGTGACTACAGAGACTGTCGAGTAGGGCTGTGCAAAAATATCGATACAGCTAACTATAGCGATATTTTTTTTTCACGATAGTGTATCGATACCGGTCTCTCTCGCGCACAGACACTGGTCTCTCTCGCACGCAGACACCCGTCTCTGTGACGCGTCCAGTTGTCTCTCATATACGGCCAATGTCTCTGAAGTTAGCGGGAGTGAGAAAATGGCGGAAAATTTAAAAACTTTCAGAACCGACGTGTGGAAGCACTTTGGTTTTAAAAGTAAGTCGGGCAGTAATGAACTAGATAAAAACAATGCCATTTGTAAACTTTGCCTGGCTACAATTAAATTTTCAGGGAACACAACCAACTTGCGTTTTCACCTAACAAAACACCACACAAAAAGTTACAAACACAAAAAGTTTAAAAAGAGTAAAGTTACTCACATTGGACGTGAGTTTATGTACATTTACTTGATGCACTTTTTTTTATTTACAAGTTACAACATACTATTTCAGTTTTATAAAGTTTGTTTACTTGATGCACTTTATTTTTATATAATTTGTGGTATCTACACTTTTAGTTTTTAGTGATATGCAGTTCATACATTTCAGTGTTCACTGTTCAGTAGGGCTGTAGTCAACCAAAGAAATCCTTAGTCGACCTAAGTCCTGTCCTGCGCAACGATCAGTCGACTTCAAAGAAAAAAGAAAAAAAAAGACGCAATGTTTTGCCTTTTGATTGAACATTTATTAAACAATTGTCATAGAGCATTTATAAAACAACAACGAACAAACATCAATAATACGTTCAATAAAAAGTTCGTTATTTCAAATGTAGGCGCGCGGTATGCACACTCATAATGGAAGCGATGCGGTCGCGGTGCGTAGGGCTGGGTACCGAGTTCGGTACTTTTTAGGTACCGACCGAATTGCCTCGATACTACCGAGTATCGAAACATGTCTTGTTTTTCGGTACCAAATTTCGGTACCTAAGTGGTTAATCTAGTCAACGTCAGTGAAACAATAAGCATGCCGCATGATTGGCTGTGGCCGAAAAACACTAGTTTACCCGGCTGCCCAGAGACGTGGCTCGTCGCACGTGAGGCTGTAGTGTGTGTGTGTGTGTGTGTGTGTGTAAGCGTCTCAACCCAGATAGATAGAAAATATGTGGAAATGATCCAAAGAGAACCTATGTGCCAGACTTGATGCCAGAAGCACGCGATGCAATATTTTCGACAAGATAATTGCTGCCAAGACCGGTAACACGGTAAATCTGATAAGGCACTTAGAAGCGCACAGAATACACTTGAGAGTAATGGTGTGTTCACACCTAACGCGAATAGATCGTCAAACACGCGTCTATCGCGTCTAGTTAGACGCTTGAATCTTCCGCTCTAGTTCAAATTTTTCAACTTGCGTGGAAGACGTTCGCGGCAAACGCGGGCGTCATTCACGCCGCCCGGCGCGAATGATGCGTCTATTCGCATCTTTGCATTGACTTTGTATGTAATCTAGGGATGTCAACGATTAATCGACGATCGATTAATTGTCGATAATACATTTAATCGATAAAACTTATCGATCATCGATTAAGCAGGATCATGCGCGTGCGTGCTGCTCAACCGCGAAACATGTAAGCGAGCGCGCCGGTGTGGTGAAGTGTTGAGTCCCACTGAATGACGCACCCCGGAGTTGTTTGGGACTATTTTACACCTTCATCATGACTATAAGTTTGCGTGTGCATTCGCAGCCTTTTGTTTTGTGCAAATGTAAGTTGTAATAGTTTATTTTGTGTACGCTTATCTATATCTGATTGGTCTCATATTGGATGCATTTGGTTAAGAATCGACGTGATCTTTAGCGCGCTCAGCTCAAACGACAATGCACGACTAATAATGACTATTGGGACTGTCATATTACACAAGATTATAAAGAGAACACTATTGTAATAAAACATTGTGAATTATTTGGGTTTAGATGCCATGTCGCGTTGTTCCAGGAAGAGCTCGTCAGAGACTTTGAGCGCGTCCACCACAACATATGAGTCATTCTGAATGGCACGTAACTCCGTTTAAGTTCACTTGTGCATTCACGTCATTTTGTGCAGATATAATTATATCTGCACAAAATGACGTGAATGCACAAGTGAACTTAAACGGAGTTACGTGCTGTAATATTCTGCTTATTTTGTATATATCTGATTAATATCAAATAGGATGCGTTTCTTTGAGTTAAATAAACGCTAACAAAGTGCTCAACGGTTATTCATTCAGCGCGCGCCGCTCAAGCAGAATGCACAACTAATAATAACGATGGTTAATTTGGGACTTTAATATTACATAACATGAGAACACTATTTTATTAAATGGTTGTGAATTCATTGGGTTTAGTTGCCGTTTTCAGTGCGTTGCACTTCCACAACAGTCACACATTCTGACAAGCACGCGTATGAGGCGGCGTTGGTGACACATTGTATTTGTCGTTATATTTATATATTAAATAGTTAATTTAATTTATCAATCACATCAAAACATTTTACAATCCTACTAAGCCTTTATTTAGATTAAAAAAACATTCTTATTAATTTGGTGAGTAACATAGCTTTTTGAGCAGCATTTGCAGACCCTGTGCTGTTTGCCATTAATGCTGACGATTAATCGATTAATTGATCGTTAATTTAAACGACGATCGATCATGGGAATTTGTGAAAATTGACATCCCTAATGTAATCTACTCGCGCAAATACTTAAATTCGCGTCGGTGTGAACACACCATTAGTAAACACTTAAATCACATAGTAAATCTCCTTGCTATTGTTTCACGACACATCCATAATCATTAGGCTACTTTTGCCAGTGCTTTGCGGCAAGCTTCATGTGTGCTGAGCGCGAGATGTATATCCCGCCCCCCAGTAGCCTATATTTAATTCAATTCACATTTATTTGTATAGCATTTTTCACAATACATATCGTTTCAAAGCAGCTTTACAGAAAATGCATGTCTAAATTACAATTTAGAGTGATCTGTTATCAGAGGTGAGTGACAGTGTAATGCATTTCAATTAAAGGGATACTTCAGGATTTAGCATTAAGCTTTGTATTAGTAGAAAACCTGTAGTATTTTCAAATTACCGTGCTTTCCACCCTCATATCCCCCTGAGACGAGAGATTTATGTATTTTTTGTCTGGAAAAAATCCTCAGATGACGCAAAAATCGCCATTTTGCATTGATGTGCGTTTTAACATTGCTAAGGAAATTCCCGCTCCTCCGTGAGAGATACGAGACCGGTGCATCTCACAGGTGTCGCTCATCGGTAATCACGCCACCGGCTTCGCGCAGTTTTCCCACGGCTCTAGCCTCGTCTTGCTCGCCACAGTAAACATGATGAATGACGACTGTAGAAGGCAAAAGCCGAATCCCGGACATTTTGGGCGATCTCGAAATCCCGGGCAGGCTCATCACGGAGACTCACTAGTAGCCTAGACTTGTTGTTTAACTTCTGCGCTCCGTAACCGGTAGGCGTGGCCTCCTAGGGCAGTGAAGCAAGTGCATTCTGGGAGTTGTTGTCTTTAATCCACATAAGCCAAAAATACATTTTCTGGCTTTTCTCAGTCTAGAAAGCTCCAAATTCAAAAATAATTTCACATTTGTTTTCACATAAATTACCCATTTTAAATACACATTCATCTTTCCAGAGGTGAAGTATCCCTTTAATTTTCATTCAGTTTCATTGTTAAACAATGCATTAAGTTAAGGCAGAAACAATGAGCTCATTGAAGTAAAAAATACGTGTTGTTAAATGATTAGGAAACATAGAAAACTTTAGCATTGGTGCTTTTTACATACTCAAAATATGAGTGTAAAAAAAGTCAACAAATTGAAAAAATAAAAATTAGGTAATGTAATATTGTTAAAACTGGTTAAATAAAATTGGTATCGAAAAAAGTATCGTTCAGGAACCGGTATCGAAGTCAAGGTATCGGTATCGAACATTTTGTTACGATACCCAGCCCTAGCGGTGCGACGCGCTCGTTTTTTCCAAGCGCGTCCGCGCCGCAGTGCAGCCAGCCACAGGTGCGGTTCCCGAGTGTTCTACGTGTTGCGCTAAACTGTTACAAAATAGCCTAAATTACAGCATTTAAAGTTGGGGATAAAACATAGGCTAATTATATTTAGAATACAGTAATATATAACTGCTTAAAAGGAATAAATATCAAGGAGTAAATCAATGAAAATGTTTTTCTATTGGTAAAAAAAAAAAAAATGCTACTGGTCGACCAATGAGAATGTCAGTCGACCAAGACGGCATCGACCGATTAGTTGACTAAACGACTAAAGTTGACAGCCCTACTGTTCAGTGACTGTACAATGCAAAACCTTTGCGAATAAATTGGAATATACGTTTTTTGTCTGCTGAGTTATCAATTTAATGTGATGCACATACCTGAATACACCAGCTGGTACATAGCAAGTTGTATATTCAGCTCTATTGTTTTTACATTTTTGATTAAAAAATAATATTGCAATATACCGCAATATATATCGTATTTTATTGTATCGTGATATTTCGTATCGTGAACCATATATCGTGATATGTATCGTATCGTGAGGCCCTTGCCAATACCCAGCCCTACTGTCAAGGAGATTAAACGCGGCAGTGGCTCAGTGGTTCATGTAGGTTGTCTACAAACCGGAAGGTTGGTGGTTCAATAAGCAAGACACCTAACCCCAGCTGCTCCCGACGAGCTGGATGGCGCCTTGTATGGCTGACACCGCCGTCGGTGTATAAATGAGTGTGTGAATGGGTGAATGTGAGGCAAAATGTAAAGCGCTTTGGTGGCCATTGGGTCTGTGAAAGCGCTATATAAATGCAGTCCATTTACCATTTACAAACGACATCACGCAGGTAAACTCAGTTCGCTTTTACAGCCTCGTTATGCTTATATTTTTGCTCATATGATCTATTCTAACTCAAACTTTCTGGGATTTTTTGTTTTTAAAATAAAAACTGAAAGAGTTGTCGGAAGCTTGGTGATGATATTGAAGTCGAGCGACCGCGGTGTAGTCCGTTTATAGCCTACCTTTTAGCTTTTTACTTCTTGCGACTGCATTTAGGCTTCAAAATTCTTAAAAGTTGTGTTAATCTGTGAAAATTATCATGATGGACAAAACGTGCAAGTGTCATAAACTTTTGTTCATCCCTGAGCTTGTTTTTTTTGCGATAATCCAAAAGCCTATGGAAAAATCCTATTGTGTTTTTGTCGAGGGAAGCAGTGTGATGTAGGGCTGCAACTAACGATTATTTTGATAATCGATTAATCGGACGATTATTTTCCGATTAATCGATTAATCGGATAAAAATCCCAATTTGATTTTTTTTTTATTATAACTAAATAAAACCCTAAATCAGGGTTGTGGTGAGCAGGACGAGGCCGAGGGACGTGAGAGATGCGAGACCGGTGCGTCTCACAGGTGTCGTTCATTATCACTCACGCCACCGGCCTCTCACGTCCCTCGGCCTCGTCCTGCTCGCCACAAGGGTATTTATGTGTAAAAGTGTACTTTAAAAAGTGCAAAAGCCACACATTGAGTTTTACTAATATCAATATTTGCTTTGTTTTTAATGATTATTGCTAATGGCAAGTTGACAACCATGATTAATGTAAAATTAATTAAAAATTATATTCAACATATGTTTTAGCAATTTTTGTTAGAACAAATTTACACAGACATGTTGTTCAGATGTGAAGATATAAACTAAAAACATCTCAAATATATAATTCATTTAATTTTTATTTTAAATTAATGGAATTATAAGGATAATAGATAAAATAAATATAGAAAGACTGAAAACAAGCGTGAAAACAAGCGTGTGAACAGAGCCGCGGTAGATCGCGTTTGAAAAACAATTAAAACTTAATATTAGACAAATGCTATAAAAAGAACGGGATGGAGGTACGCAGCAAGCTAACAGGGTTGATTAAAAGGACAGGAAAAATTATGCATTAGTGCACAAGCATTCGCTGAAAACCACTGAGTACAGTGACTAAAAACAATCTTTTACTGCTGCTGTTATTAACTGCCTTTATATTTAGTGCTTCACTTTGTAAACACCGTTTTAATTTAACCTATTTCTGCGGTAGCGCTATTTTAATCCATCACTTATGTTGCGAGCGAACTGATTGCGCAACCTGATGCTCAAGACAAAATACAGACATCCCAAGTCTCGCGGAAGATCCGGGAGTCTCCCGCATATTGATAGCGGCTCCCTGATGCCTGCAAATTAGTTCAAACTCCCGGAATCTAGAGCGCGCGAGCAAGCGAGACAGAAGAGACTGTGCTCCAAACATAGACTGTAAACAAGATCTCGGCCTCTGCGCGCACAACAGATCGGCGAAGGGAGAGAGACCTTGCGTGTGTCTCATGAAGCGCAGCGCATGTAAGACAGAGAGCATCATAATTGGCCCGTTTCAACCAATCACCAGTAAACGCTTCCCGTGACGTAAGCAGACCAACTAATCGATAATGACATTCGTTGACAACTATTTTAATAATCGATTTTAATCGATTAAATCGATTAGTTGTTTCAGCCCTAGTGTGATGTTAACTGCCGGTTGGCCTACAAAGTGACGTCAGACCTGCACCACTCTATATTGATAGAGTATGATAATAGGCCTTAATAGACTTTTTCTCTTCTTTGTTTTAACTTCAAGTTTCCTATGAAATTCTAAAAGAATTAAGAAAATACGAGTTTATTCGGGATTTAGTCAATTTTCCTTAGTGTCATTGCAGCTTTTGTTAACCGTGAACAACTTTCTATAACAGTAAATCATGAATGAACACCTGAGGGTATGTGTGTGTTGTGTAAGGGGACTTTTGTTAAAGGGTGTGCATTGCATAGCCTAGTTGCTCTTTGTTGCCCATAGTTTGGCTTGTTTTTTTTAGAGCCCTCCATTCCTGAATTTAACTGAAACACTTGTTAAATATGTGGTAGTCTGTCTTGTAGGGTACAAGACAGACTACCACATATTTAACAAGTGTTTCAGTTACATTCAGGAATGGAGGGCTCTAAAAAAACAAGCCCTATGAAAAAAGGGCCCTATGATTTCCGCGATCACGGAATCGCGGACGGAATTGCGGAATTGGCCAATTAACGCGGAATCTAGTGTTAACGCGGAATTTCGTGGAATTTTACATATTTGGTTTGAAATTCTGTTTTTGTGTGGGAGAAGAACGTATGTCTGGTTAAAATGCAGACCGGTGGAAGCAAATCTGGGTGACACAACCCCCCCACCCCGTCATTTCAGCTACAATGACGAAATCAAAACAATGAAAGCATGGCGAAGCGGCTCTCCTTTCGTCGGCAAAAAGTTAAGAAACTCAACGCTATAAGCCGTCAGTGGCGAGCCGAGAAGTTTGCACGTGACTTATGCAGTGTTTCCCACACATAGACTAATTCGCCGCCACATACTGCGTTTCGTTTTTTAACACTATTTAAAACACGCAGCGTATTCTTTCAGTTGTATTTCCCCGCTCTCCCTCCGTCTCTCTCTCACTCACGTGTCTCTCTCACATACACACACACACAACGTGCACACCGCGTCTGTCTATGAGGCGCCGGACTGGACAAAGTCAAAGCGAACTCCGTGAGCGACACTGGGCGAGAGAGAGACAGAGTGTGACTTTATTTAAACTTATATAAACTAATCTAATTTATATTACTGGACAGTTTAAAGCTCATAACCATATTTTGTTATTACTTGAAGAGTGCAGTGTTATGTTGCATCATGCAGTATTTGTCCTGAAAAGGCTACTGAGTAAATGTCTGTATTACCTCAATACATTTAAAGCAACATCAAGGAACTTTTCCTCAGCGGTCGCCCTACAGGTTAGAAGCGGAATTGTCCATTACCGCTGTCATAAATAATTTAGCCTACCGCAGCCTACTGTCACACGCGCACGCTCGCTGTTTATCCAGCACCGGCTTTGGAATCAACAATGGCAGACATCCCGCAAGAAGTCATTTCAGGGAGGTATATCTTGGTGACTGGATTGTTGACGGGGGGTGGCGGGTTGGTTGACTAGCTTTCGTGAGGCACACTCGCAAGGTCTCTCACGCTCTACCTCTCTGCCGTGCTCGCGCTATGTATGTTATGCGCGCAGTATGTTCTGTCTCGCATGTGCGCTCTAGATTCCGGCAGATTTGAACTAATTTGCGGGCATCAGGGAGACGCTATAGACTTGGGATGTCTGCAATGGCCATAGACAATTTGAGGAAGTGGTGGGGGAAGTGACGGATGCTGTAAAGCAGTCGAGTTTTGTAGTTCTTTTTGTGCTCGGGTTACTACCCGAAACCCGAAGTTACATAGTGCGAGTAAAAGCGATACAGACCACATCAGGCTATGGCAGACGTGTCATTTAACCTATTGTAAGTCGGGTCTTGGAAATATATTATGAAGGTTGAAAAGTTCCATAGTGTTGCTTTAAGGTCATTCCTAATTTATTTGTATTTTTTAATACATTGTAATCATTAACTTTAAAAGCACACTGTTTTTACAACTAAAATAACAGTCAAGCGTAAAAAAAAAAACGAATTCCCAAAAATTAAAACGGAAAAAACGGAATTTGGGAAAAAATTAAACGGATTTCATAGGGCCCTACAAAGGTAATAGATATGCTTCTTTCGAAATCATGATGAGATGGACACTCATTTATAGCTGGTGTGTGAGCGCACTGGCGCCGTTGTACTAGGGCTGGGCGATATATCGATATAAAAAATATATCGATATATTTTTAAATGCGATATGGAATTAGACCATATCGCATATATCGATATAGTTCAAATATGCGCTGTGATCCTTGCTCCAAGCAAGCTGCTGACCCGGAGCTATCTGCACTGCTCCCCGCGCTAGGGTTGCGGCGGTGAGGAAAATTTCCCACCGGTTAATCGACGTGTGACAACACCGGTAATCCCGGTGTCACCGTGGGGGGCGGGGCGGGCGCCGTTAAATAGCTTTTACAGAGCTGCCAACTCTCACGCATTGGCCGTGAGACACACGCATTTGATTGCTTTCACACGCTCTCACGCCACACCCCCGATTTCTCACGCATGAAGTGTCAACCTGGCCTGTCAAATGCCTGGAACATGAGTGTATCTATCTATATATCTACCTGTTGAGCCACTCGTGATCGACTAGTTATGCTGCAAAATAGTTTAAAATCTCCTGGAATCTAGAGCGAGCGCGCACGCGAGACAGAGATTGTGCTTCAAACCGCGTTGTGCTTCAAACCCCCCCCTAAACTCAAAAGTTGGCAGCTCTGGCTTTTAAATGCGTGCGCGTTATACTTTCACTTTTGAAATAAGCTTTTCTGTAATTTGACTCGTTCTCATCTCCACACGTGCTAAATGGAATCCGATGCTTGCTGATCTGTGACGTGACTGGCTCTTGGCACGCACTGCTTAGTTCAGTTTTTAATTATAATGTATGCTCTCTTCTGAACTAAATAATTGATAATTATTATTTTTAATTAATTCAAATAAATATTTTAGCAAAAACGAATACTTTTAAAAAGTCAAGACATCGCGGTGTCACGGTGGGAAAGTGATGTCACCGGTGATGGGGCTTAAAACCGGTAACACCGTCAACACCGTCTATCGCGGCAAGCCTACCCCGCGCATGAAACTGCGCGCTGCAGAAGCCCCAGCCGCAAGCCATCGACAACCCGAAACGGTGTTTCCGCTACATTCATTTTACCGTGGTGGTCCGCCACACCAAACATCATCCCGCCACGGCTGCAGCTTCTCAGTAAAGTCCGATATTATGCACACTGTTGTGTTATTGTTAAGCCCCACTAAAGGCATAAAAATATTGTAAAGCACCATAAAGTTTTTGTGCACTATATTCCAAGACTTCTAAAGTCATTCGATTTGCCTAATGTGAGGTAAAAATTTATATTTAAGTCGTTAAGTTAAAGTTAATGAAAACTCATCTCTCCTCAGTCATTTTCTATTGATTCAGCATTCAAACAGCACGTTGCGTTCGGTTACGACAGTAACACGACGACACTCTGTTCAAGATCAATGTTCTCAGGATTGTACTTTATTTGTAGATAAATGTCTATGGTTTGCATAAAATTACTATCTTATGGAGTTTACTGCGCTTTCTAAATCATATTCCTTTCTCCCGGGTTTCTGTTAGATTGCAGCACTGGAGTAGAGAGTGCTATAAATTGTTCTTCATGCGCACTGTAACTGAAATTTAAAACTTAAAAGAAAAGGCTCAATAAACTCTTGGATAGATATCATATTTCGCTTTGTGTAAATGTGAAGCGCTGCACGCTGTGACTGCGCGTTGCTTCGAGTGCATCATTTTGCGCACGGGATGCGCATAATCGCTTTGCCGCTCTTATTGGAGCCTTTCATATTATAATACTTAGGCAAGGTTAGGGGCAACGGGGCGTGGCCCATGGGAACATCACTGCCACCACAGCTGGGAAAAAATCCTAGAGGAAACACTGCGAAAAAGCTCCAGCCCCGAAACAAAGCTCACTGCAAACTTAATTTTCCCGCAGCCACCTTATGGAGCTTTGATTTCAAAAAAGGTACTCCTGTTGCTATACAGTATTTATGTTTACATTTTATTGTTATTTGAACAGCTGACCATTTAATTATGAACCAGGTGAAGAAACCTGTTTATTATTCATTTGATTTTGCACCTGTTCACTGAAATAGCCGGTTTCAACTTTCAATAAAACTAGGGTACTTGTGACGTCATATTTGGCTTTGACTTTGACTGAACATTTGCTCTCACTTTGAGGAAAAAATATCGGGATATATATCGTATATCGATATTCATCCTAAATATATCGGGATATGACTTTTGGTCCATATCGCCCAGCCCTACGTTGTACTGTGGCTGCCGTCGCATCATCCAAGTGGATGCTGCACACTGGTGCTGGTTGAGGAGAGAACCCCTGATATGATTGTAAAGCGCTTTGGGTGTACAGTAGTAGATATGAAAGCGATATAAAAATGCTTCATTCATTCATTCATTCATTCATTCATTTTAGCCGAAAACTTTTTCATGTTTTCATGGTGACCTTTTTGTTAGGAAAGGGTCTATTTTCTGGCCATGAACTGTTTATTGTCCAAATCCTGACCTTGCTTGTTTGTAAGACCAGATGTTTTATGGCTTGTTTGTGTGTTAAAGTTTGTTCCTTGTAGTGCACCGAAAAGTTTATGCTGGGAAATCTGAAAATTGTCTGACACGACAACATTTACCACCGTTGGCTGACCTCCAAGGGCTGTAACTGTCTCTCACTGTGTCCACACTCCACACCCCTTTCACCAGTCACATTGAGACTATCTGTCTGTCCTTTTACGCTGCCAGTTTTGACGCCATGCAAATGAGAGATTTTAAAAAAAGTAGACCTTGTTGCTGTCCTCGAGCACTCTTTTCACAAACAAAGAGCCAAACTAATGCCGCAATCTCCTTATTTTTCCAGGGTGAGCTCGGAGCGCAGGAAGGAGAAGTCCAGGGATGCAGCGCGATCTCGCAGGGGAAAGGAGTCCGAGGTGTTCTACGAGTTAGCGCACCAGCTTCCCCTGCCACACAATGTCACCTCCCACCTGGACAAAGCCTCCATCATGAGGCTGGCCATCAGCTATCTGCGCATGAGGAAGCTGCTCATCTCTGGTCAGTTCGCTGATATGAATATTTGAATCATAAAATTTACACCGCATGCAAAACGGATTCAAAGCCTTAGAGATACTATAAACATGAAGCAAGGAGGGAAGTACAATTTGCAGTCACTGGGGCAGTCCTCAGAGGGTGCATATTAGTACTAATTTGTACCTTTTAGATCTAATATGTACTAGGGCTGCATGATTAATCTAAATCAAACCAAAGACATGATTATGGCCAAGCACGATTTTAAACCACGATGTAATTAAATATACACTAGGGCTGTGCGATTTGGGGAAAATATTTAATTGCGATTTTTCTGACAGATATTGCGATCTGATTTACGATTTCATTTTGTAAAGTCAAGCTTCAGCTCAATATTCTGTGTGCAGCACACACTCTAAATTAAAGGAGTACAACATGCCTTTAACTTTAGACCCCTCCACTTACAAGGTCTAGCAGATGCAGTGTACCTTTCTGTTAGTGTTCATTTTTTCAGCTATTTATTTTGTCTTAGTCCTGTGTCAAATGTACTTTTTTAGTTATCATACCGGTATTTCATCAACCAAGTCCATCATAACGATTATTGTCATTTGAGAAATGTATTTCATCAGAATTATTGCACTTTCACTTTTAAGCACAAATCAAGAGAATGTCAACCCATACACATGGTTTATTTGACCTCATCTAGTTTCCTGATTTATTATAGTCTATTTATCACAACTACTGGTAAAACAAGAAACTTCTCTCAAAAATGAAAACAGTGAAATTCCTAGTAATCCAATAAATCCAAATTACTTTAATGTTTTTCTATTAAAACTACATCAAAAAAGACTTAGCCTATTGTCATACAGAGCGGCATAAGTGCAGTTATTCAGCAATCACAATCAATTGGCTACAGGCGAGATCCATGTTAGGATTTATTGCAGTTCATCACTGAAAAGGTTAAATCACAGATTTAGTCGCAGCAAACAGCGCAAGCAGCTTGTGACAGAACACATACCGACTGAATGACAGTTTCATTTAAGCAGAAAATCTCAAATGTAGAATGGAGATCACTAAACTGCAGGTTAGAGAGAGTGTGCGCATGGTTGCCAGATTGCAAAGATTACGTAAAACACCGGGTAGAAAATGTGTTCTTTAAACAGAAAAGCTCTGATTGGGGGATTTAAATAGTTGAAATCTGGCAACCGCAAGCATGAATGCTCGTAGCGGCTTGTAAAAAAATTCTGTAATTTCTTGTAGTCTCTTTTTATTTTCCCTGACAAAAACAACGAGTTATTTTGGTTAAGTTTTTATTTTATTTTTAACCACATTTAGTCTTGTCCTTTTTCGTCAACGATATTGCATGTTTATTTAGTCACAGTTATCGTTTAATGGCGTTGGTGTCGTCTCGTCTTCGTCTTGTCTTAGTCATGGAAAAAAAGGTCGTCAATGAACATCTTTTGTCATAGATTTAGTTAATGAAATGAACACTAATTTCTATCCAGTAGCTTCTTTGGGGTAGAACAGAGGTGCGCTCACTCAGTTGGTTAGTAAAGCTGACACATAAAGAGGACAGTCATGCTTTTGCTCTGGGACATATTTTTCATATCGCATCCACATCGCAGACTTTTGCGATTAGCTAATCGCAACGTTTCAAATCGCGATTCGATTTCGATTAATCGTTCAGCCCTACGCGTTGCGTGTTTCAGAGTAAAGGGCGGCACTGTGTTCCTTTACACACAAGCAGCTCATGATCTGGTGTTTACAGTGTCTCAGAGAGACTGTGTTTGCAGTAAATGCCGCTCATCTGCTTCTGCTCTGAGTTTGGGTCAGGTATAATGTGCCAACATGTGCCAGTATTCTGTAATACGATAATGAACATGCACATTATTGTTATCTTGGGCACTTAAAAATACTGTGAATAATTATTTATTACTAATTATTCCAATTTTTTTAGTGCATTTTAAGAATACTTTACCCATCAACGGTTTAAAATGCACAACACTGCTGTATGCTGTGTCAAAGAGGCATGCCCGGACTGATGTTAACAAGCCCAACACGCATGAGAAACACATGGCGGAACGAGTGAAGGAGATGCGCTGAATGAAAATGCACATCACTCTCTGACAGCAGAGGCGTTGATGGAACAGCAGAAATGCAGCGGTTAACCCCGTAAACAAAGCAGCTGCGCTACTGCAGTATTGAAATGTTTCAAAAATGTTGCATTGTATTTGCAATGGTGTTCATCACAGCACCAAATACTTAAATATATTTATTTTCAAACTTAAACATTTTGACATTTTAATCTGGACTACAACATGCCCTAGATATTGGTTGAATAAAACTCTGATTCTTTATTATTCAGTCACACTTTACAATAAGGCACCATTATTTAACATTAGTTAATTAATAAACTGACAATGAAAAACACTTCTAGGGCATTTATTGATGTTCATTTAATTTCAACATTTATGAAACATTAACTAGCAGTTGTATTTTAACAAAGAATTATTATTTAACAAATAATAATAACTTCTGTAGCAAATGTAGTTGTTATTGTTGTTAATGTGTAATTGTTAATGTGTTATGAAGCAGCAGTTCAAAGCAGCTTTAAAGAAAATGCATGTCTACATTACAATTTAGAGTGATCTGCTATCAGAGGTGACTGGATCTATTTATGCATTTCAGAAATGTACATATACAAATCACACAGTTAGCCAACATTGCATTAAAGGCAGAAAACAATGAGCTCATTAAAGTAGTGAATGCATTTTGTTAACAAATGATTAGGTTATTGTCTAATATTTTTTATTTAGTTGTAATAATACTACTAATAATAATAGTTTTTGCCAAATTGTAAGTTATCACAAAATAATGCAATTTAATTTTTTTCCACACAAACTGCAGCCCTATTATGTGCCTTATGTACGGGTGCCTATTAGTACCAGTATGCACCCTTTAGATTCTGTGTAACTTATCTACCTCTCAAGAGTCCATATTAATGCTAGGTACTATAGTGCCCCCTTTAGTTATTAACATGTACCTTATCTTCCCCTCATGGGTGCATTACAGTACTGGTATGTACATTTTATGTACTAATATGCATCCTGTTGGTGTAGCTGTAAAGGTGCCATATTTTCTGAGAGTGTGTATAGGCATAGTGTGCCACTATGACTTTACATGGTTAGATTGCTGTTGTTTGACTGTGCAGATGACACAGAGAAAGAAAATGAGCTGGAGAGTCAGTTGAACGGCTTTTATCTGAAGGCCCTGGAGGGTTTCCTCATGGTCCTGTCTGAGGATGGAGACATGGTTTATCTCTCTGAGAATGTCAGCAAGAGCATGGGCCTTACACAGGTAGCCAGATGTTAACATTTTATTCTCTGCTGTTTAGATTTAAAGCTTATGGTGTAGCTAACTATCTCTGCACTCTATTCTCTCAGTTTGATCTGACCGGTCACAGCGTCTTTGAATTTTCACACCCATGTGACCATGAGGAGTTGAGAGAGATGCTGGTCCATAGGATGGGTGAGTCACGCATGGTCATTTTTTTTTATCTGCAGATAAATGCATCAGCGATTAATAACAAATGCATTCACTGAATTTTTTGTCCTTGTTTAGGATCCAAAAAGACCAAGGAACAAAACACAGAGCGCAGCTTCTTCCTGCGTATGAAGTGTACACTCACTAGCAGAGGACGTACTGTCAATATCAAGTCTGCTACGTGGAAGGTGAGATGTCTGAATTGATGCAGTTTTCTCACTAATCTCTTAGTATCCACAGCTTATATATGGTTTTCCCCTTTACCTTTACCTTTTCCTGGTAGATTTTTAGGTATTTGTTTTAGAAGATAAGATTGTATTTCCCTGACTTGATTTTAAATGGTTCTTAAACAAGAATACACAAAATGTAACAAGGAAGAAGGAAAGGAAACTGGCTTGAATCCTATTGTGCATAGAGCATCCTTTAAATTATTTTTATGCATGTCTGACTTGCTATAAATGGACTGCAATAGTTTCGCCCTTCTCTCTCCTGCTACAGGTTCTTCACTGTGCTGGTCATGTCCGTTTGCAGGAGCGCAGCGAGAGTTCGGGAGACTCTGGCTTTAAAGAGCCCCCTCGGACTTACCTTGTGCTCATCTGTGAGCCTATTCCTCATCCCTCAAACATCGAGGTGCCTCTGGACAGCAAGACCTTCCTTAGCCGTCACACTCTGGACATGAAGTTCTCGTACTGTGATGAAAGGTTAGCAGAGAGATGTAATGACTTATATACACAAAACTACAAACAAATTTCCCTTAGATTAGGTGATAGACAGATTGGCAGACATCCCTTTATTTTGTTTTCGTGTAAATGGTTTTGCCTTCCCCACTTCACATTTGTCTTTTCTTTTTGTGTTTGGGTTTACCTTGATGGTATCTATACCTAGCAATGAATGTTCATACCTACAAGTTGTTTACATCTCTTTGTATAAAAGCAATGCTGCAGAACTGGTCTAGCATGCCAAAGAACAAAAGCCTGTATTCTGTACTTTTACGAATGTAATTAATGCCACCTAGTGGCAGAAGCCATTGTTTTATTTTAAGCCTCTGCTAACCGTGAAGCTGTTACAGTGACTCGGCTTCGTAGTAGCTAGAAATGCAGAACTGTTTTGTTTTGAGCAGTGTTGTTGTTATTCTTACCTAAAACTATTAACTAACCATTAAATTAAATGTTTTAGTATGTAGTTTAGTAAGTTCACACACAATCATCTCATTCTGACTCTTTCCCAAAGGATCACAGAGCTGATGGGATATGAGCCGGATGATCTGCTGAACAGGTCAGTGTACGAATACTATCATGCCCTGGATTCAGATCATCTCACCAAGACGCATCAAAACCGTGAGTATCTGGATTTAGATAATTATTGGGCATAGTTTACTAATTTAGTACAGGTGACAATGTCTACCTGATCATGTTAGAGGTTTTACTTAAACATGCAAAACTTCTACAAAAGATGTCTTGTGAAATAATTCTAATTGGAGAATGTGTAATTTTTCCCCAGTGTTCGCTAAGGGTCAGGCTACCACAAGCCAGTACCGCATGATGGCTAAGAAAGGTGGTTTTGTGTGGGTGGAGACTCAGGCTACCGTTATCTACAACCCAAAGAATTCACAGCCACAGTGCATTGTGTGCGTCAACTACGTTCTCAGGTACAGATCCAGTTTTGTTTAATTTTAAGTGGATCAGGATTTTTATAAAAAACCAAAGTGCATCTGTGATCATATTTCTAACTTAACTGTTCTGTCCCGTCCAGTGGCATTGTGGAGGGGGACGTTGTCCTGTCACTGCAGCAGACTATGACAGAGCCCAAGGCTGTAGAGAGCCAGGATTTGAAAGATGTGGAATTGAAAGATGTGGATGGACATGTGGACATGCTCAAACTCTTCAAGCCAGATAGCCTCAAGTGTTCCTTGGAGGGCTCTGACCTTTATGAGAAGCTAAAAGCGGAGCCTGAGGCCCTCACTGTGTTGGCGCCTGCAGCAGGAGACACCATCATCTCTTTGGACTTCAACAACTCAGGTGCTTTCTGGTGGATGGTTACATTTTTTAATGGAACAGATTAAGCTTTGCTCACTTTGACAGCAACTTGCAATAATCGGAGGTCATTCGCTTTTATTGAGAGCTGGCGATTCAAGTCAACTTGAATAAAGAGCGAGTGTTTATTATTATATTTATATTCATTAAAATTTTTCTCATCTCGTTTAGCCATAGATGATATTCATGCAACTTGTATGAACGCTTCCCCTCCACAATGTTGGTTTTTAGAGTTAAAAAAAGTGTAATTGTCCAAATAAAATGACATTAATGATATATGGTTTGTGACCTGGAGTTATGCTACCTTGTGCAGCCCACAAGTAATGTAAGACAACCAGAATTTGAAGATTGCATATTTGCGATCGACAGCTAGTTGGTGACCAACAGTGTCTGAGACTGACATGTGTACATATACTACCATTCAAAAGTTTTAGGTCAGTAAGATTTTATTTTGTGATGACTTTGAAAGAAGTCGCTTATGCAGTTATGCTTTCTCAAGGCTGCATTTATTTGACAGTAATATTATGTAAAATAAATATAAAACAGTAATATTATGATATATTATTTTAATTTAAATAAAATAACTGTTTTCTATTTTAATATATACTTAAAATGTAATAAACTCCTGTGATGACAAAGGTGAATTTTCCACAGCTATTACTCCAGTCTTCAGTGTCACATGATTCTTCAGAAATCATTCCAATATGTTGATGTTTGGTGCTCAAGAAACATTTCTTATCAATTTAGAAAACATTGAACAGCATTTATTTGAAATAGAAATCTTTTGTAACAGTGTAAAAGTCCAAGTTATTTCCCAAAAAATATCTTACTGACCCCAAACCTTTTGAATGGTAGTGTACCATTACATAACCAAATGTGTTTTCTCAACAGCTTTTTAATCTTTTAAAGACAGAAACATGTACAAAGACATTAACTAATCCTCTTCGACTTTGAGAAATATGGATTCATAATCTTATTTTTGTAAGAAATGAATACACACACAATTGTTTCCTTGGTGTTCTACCAATAATAATGAACAGTATTCAATTCCCTCCAGACTCTGACATGCAGCCGCTGAAGGAGGTGCCCCTCTACAATGATGTCATGCTGCCCTCCAGCAGTGAGAAACTGCCCATCAGCCTGTCTGCTCTGACGCCCAGTGACTCCAGCCCAGTTCTGTCCAAACTAGAGTCCGGAGCAGAGGACTTCCCTTTCAGCTCTGCCTCTGATTGTGTTCCAAACTCCACGAACAAACTCTCCACATCTGGACTCATCTCCTCAGGGGTAAAGACAAATGAAACACTTGCTTTTATTTAAGCTGGTATTGTTATTCATTTCAAACTGATTGCTGCTTTTTAAGGGCTAATGAGATTCTGTCTCTCTCAAAGACTTACTTTAGCTGTTTTTTGTTCTTAGCCCAACAGCCCCATGGATTACTGTTTCCAAGTGGACTCCGACATCAGTTCTGAATTCAAACTGGACCTGGTTGAAAAACTGTTTGCTATTGATAACGAAGCAAAGACCCCCTTTTCCTCCCAGGTAAACCTTTATCTGCCATATCTCTCTCTCTGTGGTCATTTTTCAAATTAATTAACCAATCATACCATTGATCAGCTCTACCAAACTTGGATGTCTTTTTTTTCCCAGTAATAAACAAACATTGTTAAGTTGTTTTGATTGATACTGTGAAGCAGCTTTGATACAATCTGTATTGTGAAAAGCGCTATATAAATATATTTGACTTGACTTGACTTGACTATGCATTTGCATAAACTTCAGAACACACATTTCTGTGACCTCTAGGCCATGGGGGATCTCGACCTAGAAATGCTGGCTCCATACATCCCAATGGATGATGACTTCCAGCTGCGCATCCCCTCTCCACTGGATCCGCTCCCCTCCAGCTCTCTCTCTGTTTCAGCCATGAGCTCCCTGTTCCAGCCCTTACCCTCACCTGCATCTCCAGCCTCTTCCTCCTGCAGCGCAGTGACACAGGAGCCATCATCACAGGCCCCTTCACCTCTGCATCAGCTGCAGGAGGTGTGCAGCGCTCCTGTCTCGCCCTTCAGCGGCAGTCGGGACGCTTCCCCGGCTCGATCCCCCACCCCACAGAGCAGCAATCAGCTCAATAACAGGTAAAGCTTCCGTTGGCACAACTACCGGCTGGCATCATTAACAATCGATTTGCACAGGGATCAGATAGCTGATCCGTATTAAACTGCAAGTAGATTGGAGTCGAGCCAAAACAGTTCTATCATCAGCATAAGTGCTTTGATTTGGACTTACTTTTTGATGAAATTAATTGTAGATTAACTGATCTTCTGTCCGTTGCTCCAATTTCTCAGAGAGCTGTCTCCAAAGATGTTAGCCATCCAGAATGTCCAACGTAAGAGAAAGCTGGAAGTGACATCTCTTTCTGAGGCTGTTGGACTGGTCAGTATGTTATTAGATTTTATACACAGATTGTATTTAAAGATGCATATATAAAAGTACTTTATTTTGTTAAATATTATTTTCATTATTAATATTGCATTACATTACTTTGTTTTATGCACTATATATTCCAGTTTCTTTTTGCATGTATTTTTAACTGAAAGGGAAACATGGCTGATGAATAAGTGATCTTTTTGAGCTCTGTTTTCTATGTAACACCCATGCTAATGGCCACTCTACTATTTCCCGCAGGGTGCTTTGCTTCAGAGTGTGGACAGTGCTATAGAGCCTGGAAAAAGGGCAAAGGTTTTAGAAGTTAAAGGATCGAGTGTGCTCGGGGGGAACAAAACCATTCTTATCCTGCCCTCTGGTGAGTGATGAGACCATCATCATTGGACCATCTATTTTATGGAAGTTTAAAGTCGGCATGAAACGGAAGTTGCGATTAGTCTTTTCTTCCCTATTGTGACATATATAAGAGTAAAATGGCTTCTAGAATGAGAAAAAAAAAAAGTAGGGCGAGACTTGATTTCGTCCTTCGGGAAATGATCGTAGGAAGTTGCCAGTTTGCTGTCAGCTGTGGTGGATATTTAGCCCCACCCTCCACGAGACATGCATCATGAAGAGAACAACATCATTAGGAGGTGGAGGGGAGGTTTACATTTTTTATTTAACGATTACGAGTGCACATACATTTGAAAAAAAAAAGTAATAATGCACGGATAAATTATTTATAATAAACAACATTCTGTAAAATATAAGAATGGTCCATTTTGGTCCAACATCATCATGGTGACCTTAAATGTGCTCTACTAATAAAAACAATACTATTTTGGCGTGTATACACAGTTATAAGTAGGGCTGTCACGATTCCACGGCGAAATTCGAGTAGTCGATTTAAAAAAATACTCAATTGAAATATACCAGTGTCGAGGAACAAGCAAAATACCGGAAGTGGCGCATTCCACAGACGGGAATCCATGAACCACCTATATTATAATCTAAATGATTTTAATATATAGTGCAGCCTTAGAAAAAGGTCTAATAGCATAAATACATCATTTAAATTTTTTAAATTTTTAAATCATTTAACATTTACATATGTTAAAACCATTTAGATCATAGTATAGCATAGTGATGTTATTAATTCACAAAGGCTGCTATTCAATTAAATAAATATATGCCCCGCTGGTTCAATATGCACTTTAATTATTTACATACGTGTAGGTAAAAAAAAAAAGAAGCAGTGTATGTATTAAAACGTGTTTTATTTCAAAATATTATCGAAAGCAGTATTGTGTAACCAAGATGACGAAAGCCATTGTGAGAAACACAGGAAAGCCATGTTCATGATCATGATTTAAATATCAAGATATGTGTTGAAAAAAATGACGTATATTTAGGATGGCAAATATTTTGTTACTTTTTATTTAACGGTAACGCTTGATAATTTTCCTTTGAATCTTAGCGTGTTGTTATACAGTTGTCAGTAAATCAGTTTGTATTCTTTCCCCTCTGACTAGATGTGGCCAGTCGTCTGTTGTGCAGTTCTTTAGAGAGCAGCGGCGGGCTGCCTCAGCTAACACGTTATGACTGCGAAGTCAACGCTCCTGTGCAGGACCGCCATCATCTGCTCCAGGGAGAGGAGCTCCTGCGTGCTCTGGACCAAGTCAACTGAACTCCGCTGTGTTTAGCCATTCTGGACATTGCATCCCTCTCTCGCCCCTTGACCCCCACGATCCCTGAAATCTGCCTCCATATGTCTCCTTTTATTCCGAACCCCATTTATTCTCTATAAACCCCAGTGTTTTAAAAATGTAATAAATGACCTGCACCTTCTATTGATCCCGTCAGTGATGTGAAGAGGATCCCAGAGGGAGTCCATCCATCCCAGTGTGTAGAGGGCCTGGAGACAGAGAAGCGTAATGTAACTTTACAGTGGCATCACAAGAGTTAAGAGCCTTAATGTGAAATGCACAACTTGCCCCGACACAGATGCGTGCAATCTCACACACTCCCTCTGGATTCCCTACTTTCACCTAAAAAAAAAAAAAACTCCTGTTGTCTTTTATCCCCCCCAGAGTGTGTGTATTGTAGCTACAGTCGCACAATAATCTATTTTCTTAAGACAGAATACCAGCAGTCCATGCAATATACAAAACCATTTTTACAAATATGTACTTTTACTGAAAGATTGAACAATTTATTTTTTTCTCTGTTTTGTTGTGTAACGGTTACGTAACAGCTCTGTGTGTGCACTCATAGGCTCAATGGTTAAATGCTGTTGGATGTTTGTGAGTGTTGCTTTTCATTGCATTCATATTTACTTGCGTACCTTTCAGTTTTCTCTTGAACAGCACATATGAATTGTAAAAGAGATATTGAAAGTAATGGAGAATGTGCAAAAAAAGGGAATTTACAATCATGGTATGATGTTCTCATGATGGGTTTTGTTTCAAAGAGGTTAAAACAGATTTATAGTTCATAATTAAACTATAAATCTGTTTTAACCTCTTTGAAACAAAACCCATCATGAGAACATCATACCATGATTGTAAATTCCCTTTTTTTTTATTAGATTTTTATATTTTTAGTGTTCATTTTTATTTCTGTTTAGTTCCCTAGGTGGTAGATGCTTAATGCTTGTAAGAAGTCATAGCTGATAATCATTTTTCTGCTTCATGAGCAGTTTTAGATCATGCAAAGCTGATGTATCATTTGTCCCAGTTTTACAATTATTTATAATGGCATTAGAACACAAATGCTTAGTTTTAAGTAAGACAATATTTGTTTTCATTATGCTTTCAGATTAATTCAGCCTGTTGACAATGTCCTGCAAGTATTTTATGACCTTTTATCTCGTTTTTCAATAGGAAAGACATTTTCTTTTTATGTTATTGTAATCTTATGTTCATTTATCTCTGCAGTCTCCAGTCTTCTCCTTTATTCTCTTAGCACTAAATGTATTGTTTATTGCATAAATCAGTAAAAGACAATTGTGGACCAGAATTTTGTGGCGCATGTTTCAATTGACATACCACTTTATAATATATATTTTTTTTATCTGGATCTATTAAGTTATTCAGAAGTACATTCAAATGTAATTCATATGTGACTTGAATACATTTATATGATGAACATTGTTTCAATTTCTGAATTATTATTTTGAAGTTAAAAAGTTAGTTTAAAATGTAATTTAATTACATTAAAGTCCCCATGAATTCAAAATTGACCATACTTACTTTGTTTGCCTAAATTGGTCGTTTTGTGGTGAACAATTCATCCATGCAAGTGAATCCACACAAAAAAATTTTTTGGCTTCATAATCTTTAATCAAAATTTGAAATGTCCCCTCCCCTCTGCATTGGAGGACCTTCCCTGATGATGTAGGTTTGACGGTTTAGGTGTCTGCTTAACATCCGTAACCACTCCCCTCCAACTGACAGTAGACAGGCTGAATGAAAACACCTACTTTTCTAGATCCAATCAGGTGCTAGTTGGAAGAAAAGCCACGCCCACTAGTTTGCCTCATTTTGTATTCCGTTTCTCTCGGAAATACGTCACAACACTGGAGAACAGTCCTTTGCAACTTCCGGTTCACGGGGACTTTAAGCAGTAAAACAGCTTTGTTTTAAAACATGAAATTGTCTTTCTTTGTGTTTAAGAAAAGAAAAGGTTTTATTTTTAAATATTATAATCGTAACTATATGCTGGAAGCCATTGTAAGAAGCATGGGAAAACCTTAAGAAAACTTTTTTCAATTTCATTCAAGGGCAGTTTTATAATACAGTTTTTCCAAATTCTCAAAGGCCTAAACTGACTTGTCGAATAAACCACTCTTTCTGTAAAACCTTAAAGAAGTTCAGGCACTATTTGCAATCTCATGCACTCTTTTTTTCAAAACTAAACACATTCTGTTCTGTGATGGACTTGTGTTGCAAAATGTTAAACGTGAGCGGTACAAGTTAAACACAACTACAACACAGCTGTCATCGTTTACACACAACGGCTCAAAATCGCTGTTTCGGATGATGTGATCAAACCAACTGTACAAAATATGAGCCTGCAGCTCAGAGTGCACAGGTGCACTGAAAGTTGATACCAACAATAGAAGGAAACAATCTGAGATGAAGAGTAAGAGCAAAGTGTGGAGAGTGTTATAATATGTTATATATAGTATTATACAGTGTTATCTATACGTAATATATATGTACGTTATTTTTTAAATGTTTTCATTTCATCTGACTATTAACATTTGTGAGATTTAGTCAGCTGAAACAGTTTTTAGATTAATGCATTTAATTTTGTGTCTGGAAAATAGTGATCTATGACATTACATTATGTTGAATATCAAATTTTTGTGTCTATTTGTTAATGAGGGATTTGTGGAAGTAAAAAGTTAAAATTAGACCCTTGGGGTAAGATGACCCCCCCAGATCTGGCGCAGAAGGCCCTAAGTGGCATGTTGTTACTTGTGTTATTATTTTTAAGATGAGGGTTTCATTTTAACCCTCTTAATATTTTACATCTTTGTTATAGCAACTAAATTAGCAAATGTTTTTATTTATTTCCTATAATAACACATTGGCTGATGCATCATCATCCTCCACATGCTAAATTTATATCTAAATATGTTACAGTTTTAAAGTAAATTCACATTGTTCTTAAAGGGGGGCATCTTCCCCCATGTTATGTCTATATACTGTATGTGTTGCAAAATTACCACCAAAACCACAGAGAACCATCCTCATCTGCTTGATGAGACGCCTGTAGATAATGGGAGGAAAGAGCCAGGGAGAGAGGAGAATAAGAGGTGGGATCCACTTTCATTTTTTAATTGAAGCTCTTAAATATCACTACATTTCTTTATTCTTGTGTTGATTGGTGATTCTTCAATTAGAGGGACTCTTTTACATTTGGTAATTTTAACAAAGAATCATTATCATCACACCAGGCATTTTGTGACAGTTGAAAGATCAGAAATTAAATTGATTTGATCGAGAAATCTATTGATAGTTTTCGTAGGTGTCATTGCCAAACGGGTCAATATTTGAGAACAAGAGAATACTGCCCTCCAGAGTATTTTTGACATGGGTAGCCAGGTACCATGCAAAACCAGCAACAGTGTTTTCACTAGACGTGCTCCTGCAGGCCCCGCTCTAGCCCTTTGGTTGCCCTAGGCGAGATTGAGTTTTGCGCCTGAACCTCATCCAAAATGACTGGTCCCAATTTGTCTTCTCACAAGGTGAGATGTTCATCAAAGTGTAAATCTCTTTCCTCCAGGTATAATCATTTTATAATATTTTTAATGATGTAGGCTCCTCTCTAGAGTTTCGAACTAACATGTTGGTCATTGTCATTGAATGGCTTTAGGTGACATTTTGTTCTCTAGCTTTTTTATTCACGTCTTTCCGCGGTTGAAACACCGATTGAGCGATTACATGAGACATACATTTCAGAAAGCTGTATCTTTCAACATGTCAATTCATGTTTATTTGGTGCTATAACTAGTAGCCTAATAAAGAGCTCAGATTGGTTGGTTCAAGACACGTGCCGCTTGAACTGAGGATACAGCGATGCCACGTCACATTAAAGCGCGCCAAATCGGTAGTTATTTAATTTTGTAATAACACTTAGAGAATGTAATAACATTCTCTTGCCTGTTGGCGTGGTGTCAGTGTCCTCTTTTCTCCACTGCGTGAGAAAATGGGTGATGAGAGCGTACTGTGTCATGTCACGTGAGTGACGACCTTATCATGTGCAACATTAGGATACATTATAATAAAATATTGCTATTCAATAATGTTGCAAGCAACGTGTATTCATATGAATATATTTTGATTATATTTTCCAGGTTTGAACCATATTCGTAAGCTATAGGCCTAACAAAACGCACCCACACAGTATCACCTGGTTGTTAAATCACCGCGCGGACAGGTGCACTCACCTAATCACCATTTTGTAAACAGGAAAGTTCGAGGACGTGAGGTGATGGCGCAGAGTAAGTTACTGTAAATATGATTTCATATATGGTTGCTTGATATCAATGCTAGGTTCTCACGTGAGTGTGTGGTTGAGTAGAAAAGCAGTGCGAGTACTACGGGGCTCATTTCAAAAGCGACTGCGAGGAGCTTCTGGGCCGATTCCAGCAGACCGAGACGGTTCGGTATGAGGAGTTTTCTGCCATCTGGAGGGAGATGGACTTTTCTAGTGTTTTCTTGTAAGTACCACATCTACATCACTGCACTTAATTGTTAAGTGGTTTAAAAGATAATTAAATTGACTTATTGCTTATCAAAATCTGCGAATCAGGCTTGCATTGGTATGGTTGTTAATTATTTACTGAATCCCCAAAGGTCATCCGTACAGGCACTATGATGTTTTAATATGTTTGCCACACTTAAATGGTTTACCCAACAATGAAAATTGCCATTCACTCAAACTCATGTTGTTCAAACACCACTAAGTTACTTGTTGTCTTTGGAAGAAAAAACTAAAGCAGAATTTAACATATAATAACATTTCATAGAGAACCCAATTGTGTGTGAGGAACAGACTTCACCCAAAAATGAAAATTGTCATATTTACACACCATAATATCGGTATGACTTTAATTCTTCTTCTGTGAAACACAAAAGAAAATATTTTGAATAGTGTTGGTTACCAAATTTGTGGTTACCACTGACTTAATTTTAATGGGAAAACACTGAGGCATTTTTCAAAAAAAAATTTTTTTAATGTTCCCCAGAAGAAAGTCATACAAGTTTGGAATAAATGGTTGGTGAGTAAATGTCAAATTTAATTTTTTGTTTGAACTATCCTTTTAAGTCGGCTGAATTAAAAAATTGGATCAAGCTGATTCTGTCAGCATTAATGAAGTTCAGCCACTCTTACTGATTTGAAGTCAGTTTTCATTGGTTCTTTTGGGTCTTACAGTATGTCTGATCATAATTGATGTCAGAGCTGATGACCCATATTTTAATGTGTCCAAGCACACTTTTTTTGTGTGTATTGATTACCTTTCAGAATTGGAAATCCTGGAATATTGCCATAGACTATTTTAATGGGTCTTTGTCCATTTTTGCAAAGTCCGTTTCCATTCACTTTCACTGTATGCAAAAAAAAAAAAAAAAAAAATCAGCCAGGACATTCTGCACTATCTTTTAATTTTGAAGGAAAAAGGAGATGTAATAGGCTAATTTTTAAACATGAGAGTGAATAAATTACACTTTTTGTTTTTACTGTAAACGGGAAACAAGTAATGTTTTTCGGTCACTCTCCTGTTTTTTTTCCCATCAGTGGAACTCATTCCAACCATGAGAACAGATCCTTCACGCGGCTCTCTTTCACCATAGCCTACAGATACGTTCTGCCCCCATACAGCTTTCAAATTCGGGTTGGAGGCCTGTATATGATCTATGGCCTTTACAATACACAACTTGTTTGGCCTAAGGAAAAGGTGATCCGTGTCTATATTCTCTCACTCTTTTTAATCAAGCTCGATGATCCAGCATTACCTGTCATTTTTTTTCTGAATATGAGAAACATAAAGTTGATTCATTGTCTGTTTTACTCAGATCAGGATTGCTTTGAAGGACTGGAACGATGTGCAGAAGCTTATCACAGAGGCAAAAAGTTGCCAGCATTTGGATGTTGTTTACATCTTAAAAAGGCTTTTGTCAGCTAAGGCCTTTTATTTCACTGCCATGCCCAAGAAGGTCAGCAGGTTCTACCTATGGTATTGTGTTTTGGGGTGTATTTTCCAACAGTGTCTGAAAACTCTGAATGTGACTGACTCACAGCTGACATTTGAAGCGAGCGAACGTGTTCAGCACGATGTGAACGAAGAGTTTCGGGCCCGCAAGGACAGAGTGGCTGAACTTGCTTCCTTTGAAATGCTAGGAGTGAGTATTTAGTATAGTGAAATGTTTTTATTGTAATATTTGTGTAATCTCTCTTGTCATATAGATAATTTGAAATTAATAGAGGATTGAAATCATTGTTGCGTGACTCATAGTAATTGATTATTTGAAATTAATGAAGTATTTTTTGATATGCAGGAAATTGCAAACGTGCATGGTTATTATGAGAGACTGAAGAAATCATCGGTGCCCACATCATCTGGAGTGACACTGCTTAACCTGACAGATTTGCTTAGGAAATGTACTTTTGAGTACCAGCAGTGGCAGGACAAAACCACTGTGAGTTGGTGGACTTGTAATACTATGCATTGACTAGTTTTCATTTCTGAATGACCTTGAAGTATTTTTTTTTGTTGTTATCACACATTGTGATAACAATTGTTTTTGAAAAAGAGCTTTTTTCTTGTTCAATTTATATAGGCCCAACTGTCTTACTAGTGTGCATTATTACATTTGTACTTAGGCTGCGAAGGATAACGACTCTAAAAAGGAAACCACTCAGAAATCAGAGGCGAGTTAAACCCTGCTTAGAACTTTACATCGTAAAGACACCTTTCATGGTTACAAAAAAGGCGCCTGAATTTATGGAAATTAAACGTGGTATTGTTTTCTGCAGTCCTCCAGTAGAGCTGATCTGCTTGCCGCCATCAAGTCAAAATCATATGGCCACGTGTCAAAGGTTTGAGATTTTCTTGTTGCTACAAATACTGCTTTGCTTGACATCATTAAGGTCATTGTTCAGGTCATGAGTTTTTGTTTTCCTTGCTTCTGAAACACCAGGCATTTAAACTTCCCCATTTGTAATGTCACAATTTTCCTCTACATGCCCCTAGCATGAGTATGTAAATCAATCACCTTAACAACTCTTGTCTGTCCATCAACAAGTGTGACAGAGTGAAAATGTGGATGGATTTTTTTTTTGACACGCTAACCTCCAGAAACTATATAAAAATCTGATAATGCATTTTCACGGCCCCTTTGCGATCACTTTTAGAATCCAAATATATATTAATCATCTGTATGTTTGTTTGTTTCAATTATTTGGCTGTTCAGTCAACTCTTTGGAAACTCCTGCTGTTGACAGAAAATGGGTTGTTTCTCTTTTCACATGGCTTTGGCACATGGTGTAAAGGGAACTAAATCTAGGCGCCACAGAAAGGTTGAGATGGTAACATCAGGCTCTGGAACTCAAGCCCTGTCTGGTCGTAAAGGGAGACCCCCATCCCTCAGGACCAGAACCTATCAAAACTTTGGCAAACCAGGTCAGAATTGGCTAAGGCCCTCTTTTAGACATATAAAACGAACAAATTTGGGTCAGAAGTTGGTGCTGATATGATGTATTTTGTCTGAAAAAGGGGAGCCAGAACAGACACAGGACTGGCTTCTGAGTGTGATGGAGGAAGACAAAAATGCATGTAAGTGTAGTTTCAATAAACAGTCAATTTTACTGGGATACATTTAACTTGTATATTATAACTTGTGTATATACTACTTGATTATTTATATATATATATATATATATATATATATATATATATATATATATGTATATGTATATGTGTAAGTATTTGTTTTTCCTTTTCTAGTGAGACGCAAAGACCGGAGAAGATTCAAGTGGTGAAATGGCTATATTGTACTAAGTCATTAATTGTGTGTCAGTTAAATTGCACAAAACAGCACCCTTTTCATCCTAGCATCTATACGTTCAATTGAAAAGTTGTCAAACATTGCATTATGTAATCCAGTGTTTTATTTTATTTGAAGTCTAAAGCATTTCATTATTTCTTATGTTTATTATTTTTATATACCGTATATTTACATATATTTGTGTTTACATAAATACATATAATAAAGAAATCTACCCATCCTCTTATTGCATTTCTGGTATGATTCAGCTTACAAATCTCCTACTTTCTTGCTTAGCTAGATGCATTGTTCATATTGGGAAAGCACAGGTGCGCATTTATATTTTTAGAAAGCCTTGATGTTCTTCATACACTCTTCGGCCAAATCATTTAAAATTATTATATAAAAATAAATAAATAAATAAATATATATCCAACACTACCAGTTAATCAATAGCTGTGTAAAGTCTCCCTCTAGTGGAGAAATGCACCCAAGGTTCTTTTTAATTTAAGCATCATTGACACCACTCCAGTGGCCACAAGACGTAACCTATGATAGTCCCACAGGGTAAATAAAATCTGATTATTTTAGGGAAACTTTGTTAATTTTGTTAATCCGATTAATTTAGGGGAAACTTTTTATCTGACCACAAACCACCCTCTGTGTCCGGTGTGTTCCACATAGTCATATGTGTTGTAATCCGCATGAGAAGGCAGTGTCAAAGGTCTGAATCCAGTGTTGTGTAGTTCTTTTCTTTGTCTATTTAAACCCATGAGATGCAATTGTACAAGTGTCAGCAGAACTACTCATTACACATATCCTCGACATGCACACAAGAAACCTTATTAAATGAGGAATCTGGCTAATTCTGCACATCAACCTAAACACTTAAAATTATGGCTAAAATCTATACAATTGTGTACCCATTAACATGAAACATAAACATTTTTTGTCGTATCCTAATATTGTTTATTAATATTGCACTTTATTTTGTTCTGTTGTTTTGTTTTATTGTGTTTTTTTAAGAATGTGAAACTTTGTTGTCAGAGGTTATTTACGTGATAACGTTTTATGGTATATTTATATGTGTTTGTTGGATTGTTAATATATGTTACCTCTTCCTGCCCAGGGACTACAGATGAAATTTAGCCTGTAGCTAATTCTGGTATGGCTGAGTGCCATACACTGTCCCTGTTAAATAAATAACTAAATAAACAAATAAATAATAAATAAAAAATGTTTCACAAATTTGATCTGCAGGTAGTTGTAAATTACAGTAATGTAATCAGTTTTGGCCACATTTTCCTTTCCTCTTTTCTATTCTTAAGATAATTGATCAATACAAACTTAACATTTTTTATTTCTAAATTATGAGGTATTTCATTATCCAAACCTCATACTCATTTAGACGACCTATAGAAATAATTTTCTTGTTTATGCTATCCTGTTCTGTTTAGCCTATGCATCAGTTTCTTGCTCTTTTGAAAAGTTACTTGTGAATTATAAATGTATAGTTGCACGTGGTTAAAATGTTACAATAATGATATTGACAAAAAATAGTTAATCCTTCGGGGGGCGCTTGACTGCTTAAAAGCCGAAAACTCAAAAGCCACAATTAAATCATATAAATTACGGTTTTGTCTTTGAGACATCTCCTAAAAAACGAATGATTTAATTGAGTATTTTTCCGCCATTCGTACAAATAGGAATCCCCAGCAATCCCTACAAAATAGTTTAGTAGGCTAGTTCTTCTAAAACGAGTGTGATTGGTGAAGCCTGCCCAGCAAGGAGAAAAGTAACAGGTACCACGTGAAAACGCCATTAAAACGAGCTGCTTCAGAAGCGTCCTGTACGATCATTTACATTTGAAAATGACACCAAAAACGTAATATCCATTGAATATGCACAGTGAATAACTGAGGAAGATTTATTATTCGGACTCATCGTTCCTGACTATGTCGAGCGCCACCCATTTTCAGATCCTCCTGTTTCATGATAGTTATAACTTATTTGTAATTAAATATTGTCTGCAGACCGTAATTGAAAATAACCGGGACCTACTGAGCGTCATTACCAGCGCGCGTCCCCGCCTTCAACTACGTAACGTTACGTTACATGCCTCATCTGTCGCCCTCCCTGCTTAATAACGGACGGGTACTTCCCAGCTCCCAGTCAAACAGCCACTCTATTTTAGCAATGTCTGTTGTGGTTTGAAGACTCGAGGATTGTAAAGCTACGCGCCGTACAATATAATCTCCATTGTTTAGCGCAGCTTTGCACGCGCTTGTGTTTACAGCATCTCGCTTGCAGCGCGCGCGCGTGTGATATTGATTCAGGTAAAAGAGCCCTTTCGGTTTCACCATGGCATGCGAGGCGCTCCACAGATTCGTTTGCCTTTGTCGATACCTACAGGATCCCTGCCATGTCGCCAGATTCCAGCAGTTTTGCGGCGTCCGCGGCACGTTTCCTAAAAAAACAACCGAGGCTAGCGAGAGTGACGCGAAGCTTGCGGTCAACGGTGTTTGTGTGGGGCAAAGTCAGGAAGACCGCGCGGCTAGTGGGGATTCAGCACACGGACTCCCGGGCCAAAGGCTGAGAAAAAGTTTAAATGCCGCTGGAGATGTTGAACCGGAAGAATGTCCCGCTGCTTTTCTCAACGCACCCTCGGGGCGAGAGGCAGATAGGGACTCCAAAGGCAGAGTGAAGCCTTTACGCAGAAACTCTTTGACTGGGGATGTTGGCCAAGAGTTCATCATCGAGAACAAGTTTCTCTTCTATCTCTTCACCATTGGTACCGAGCTGGGCAATGAGATGTTTTTCATCGTGTTCTTCCCCTTCTTGATGTGGAACGTCGACCCCTATGTGAGCCGGCAGCTCATCGTGGTGTGGGCCTGGGTGCTGTTCTTCGGCCAGTCCACGAAAGATCTGGTCCGTTGGACCCGCCCTCCCTCTCCTCCTGTGGTCAAAGTTGAGGTGTTCTACAACACGGAGTACAGCATGCCCTCCACACATGCCATGTCCGGCACCGCGCTGCCCTTCTCTCTGTTCATGCTCACATGCAGCCGGTGGGAGGTACAGAAGCCTATACTTCCACACACAAAACCAATCGATAATCTTACCCACCTGAAGCAAGTAGAAAGTTGACTATTTCTGTTTATGACAATCTGTTTTAACAATTTTGTTGAACTAACTAGCATTTATTTTTATTTTACGTATAGTGCATTAGCACTTATTTCTATAGTGATTGATTAGTATCGTTTCAATTAGTCTTGTACTTCATTCATTACATAGTACTGTTCCATTGTTACTGCCAGTGCCACTGACCACAAATTTTGTGTATCACTCCCATTAGTTATCGTTTGTAAAAAGAATAGTTCTCTTAAAAATGAAAATGATCCCATAATTTACTCGCCCTCAAGCCATCCTAGTTGTATATGTCTTTCAGCCAGACACAATCTGATAATATCCTGGCTCTTCCCAGCTTTGTAATAGCATTTAGTAGCCTAGTGCCCGAGTTTTTGAAGCTCCAAAAAGCACATCCATCCATCATAAAAGTAATTCATAAGACAGGGGGTTAATAAAGGCCTTCTGAAGTGATGTGATGGGTTTTTCTAAGAAAAATATCCATATTTAAAACTTTTTAAGCCATAATCACTGGCTTCTGGGAACGGCCGTTCACGTGTTTAAGAGAGAGTGGAGTTCCTGCAGAAGGGTGACCTGACGTATCTAATGCATAGCCCTATATGAATGCGTAGTCCCATTAAGTAGACATTCTGACTGGTCATTACATATGACCAGTGGTGGAAAGAGTACTGACAAATTGTACTTAAGTAAAAGTATTGCTACTTAAGTAATAATTTACTTGAGTAGAAGTACTGAAAAATAATATGACTCAAGTAAGAGTAAATAAGTAGTTTGCTTAAAAACTACTCAAGTAACTACGTTACAAAGTACTTTAGTATTTTTCTATTTTTACCCAAAATGGGAAGATGATAGCGAAATGGAGCGCTAAACACTCTCATGTCATCTCTTTGATTCATACTGAAGGCCTAGTACTGATGCATAGAAGTATTAAACTTACACATTTCAGGAAATGCCTTAATGTATGTAATAACATGCAAATAGTGATGTTTTGACTGATGAAACATGAAGACAAAAACATTATAGCTATAATATATCTGTGTTTATCAAACTATCAGGTATTTTCAAAAGAATGATGTATGTCTTTAAAGGGATATTTCACCCAAAAATGAAAATTAGCCCACGATTTACTCTCCCTCAAGTCACCTTAGAAGATATGACTTTCTGCTTTCAGTCGAATACAATCAGAGTTGTATTAAAAAAAGGCCTGGCTCTTCCAAACTTTATAATGGCAGTGAATGACTGGAGAAAATTTGAAGCCCAAAAAAGTGCATCCATCCATGATAAAAGTGCTCCACATATAGACTACTAGCTTTCTCTGTTGTCAAGAGCAATTTTTTTATGACTAATTTTGAAAAGTACGTCCAGGTAAGATCATTTGAATGTTTTGATTTGAATCATTCAGAATTGAAAGCAAAGGTTAATTGAGAGGTCTGATAAAAAAGGTATGAAAAACAATAAAACAGTATGAATAAAAAAATCCCAGTAAAAAACATAAATAAAAATTAAGTGGGGTAACTTATGGTTAACATGTTAAATTAAATTATCTTTTTTTCGTTGTAGCCTACCGAAAATGTGCTGGGAGCCCACTGTTGCTATAGGAACGAACTACACTTTTACTTGCATCTGATTGACAGATAAATCATGCGATCTTATTTCACTGTTTTTTCAGCTTTGTACAAAGTTTGCTTCGTATATTTAGTTTAACTGTATTGTTAAACAGGGCGAGCTTTACAATTAATTGAACTGTGTGCATGTATTTTAGACACTTACATTGATCTTGCTCCGTCCATGCAGAACTGCGTCTATGTTATGAGCCGAGCTTTTTTATTTACTTCAACTGCTCAGTGCTCTGGTATTATCAATGGTATGACCCATTTCAGTAGTTGCCATAATTAAATATGAGCAGAATACTCACTTACATTCACTGAAATACTGAAACGTTAGCGCTACTGATTCAAAACACGAACGCCAGTGATTCATTGAATGTCAAACTCAAAGCGCGGTTTGAACGCCCCGCCCCCCAGTCGAACTGGAGGTTTTGATTGGTTTTGCACCCGAGTCAGACCTGTCTGTTATTGGCTGAACTGCTTCAGATATGTCTGTTATTGGCTGAAGCCCAGGGCTCCACCGCAGTAAGTGTCTGTCAAATGTCAGCTTGCCCTGTTGCTCCGTCGGGACCTTTGTCAAAGTACTTTGTACTTTTTATGAAAAATAAATGTAGAGAAGTTGAATACTTTATTTTTATTTTACTCAAGTAAGAGTAAAAATACCACAATTTAATTATACTCAAGAAAGTAGAAAAAATGAAAAAAATCTACTCAAGTACTGTAACGAAAGTATTTGTAATTAGTTACTTTCCACTACTGCATATGACAAGTTAAAAATAATTGTACTTATTGACTTAAAATATTTTTAGTATAGGATTTGGATACTAGTGCAGCGGTGTCTGTCAAGCCTACCATTGTCTCTAAAGTACAATTAATAAGCTGAAACACTAGTACAACAAATAATAGATACTTGTAACTATTGGAAAAATTACTAGGAGAACCACAGTTAGAAATTATTGTGCCTTGTACAAAACTTCCATCATGGGTCCTCTGGCACATTTGATAAATAAAATATATGCTAGTTAATGAAAACAAATACAAGCTAGGTCTATGAGTACATGTTAAAAGGACTTGCTGTACTGTTAGGTGTGCTATATTCTTTCTGAACATCTGTCCTCATCAAAACAACCTGCCTTTAGCAAGCAGTCAGTGTCTCAGTAAAAGAGGCTGATAATATGTTCTCGCATCATACCTCAGCTGCTGATGTAGCTTCAAGAGAGTTAGGGCTATGTAATGGTCTCATCCCAAAAATATGTAATTCTATGTATTGCCATTTATAGAAACAACCGAACTTTGCCAGAGGCAAAAATTCTCATTTATCGCAATCAAACTTAATCCTTTGAAGGTTTTGCAGTCTCTATATACATACATACTCTCCATACATTTGATCCCAGCCTCTCATCATCCTTAGATTAAATGAGCTATTCAAAATGTTTAAGTTACCATTAGTTTGAATGAGTCATATTTATTCAAGCATCAAATTTAAGGCATAATCCCAGTTCACACCAAGGATGATAACGATAAACATAGTTCTAAAAATCGTTCTAAATATAAAAGAATAGCAGCCAGAGTCCACACCGAGAAACAATTTAGTTTGAATCACTTTCAGAACTATTTTTTTTTCCAGCTGCAGAACAATAAAAACAATGACAATCAGAATCCATCCTGCTTTAAAGAGTGACATTTAAAGTGTCAGACGACAAACCTGCTGCACGCTTTTCGGATAAACAGAATGATATCATTCTTTGGTGTGGACACATAAAGTTATATTTATCGTTCTTGGTGTAAATGTGCCTTTATTTTTAATGCTTTGTTCTTTAAAACTGGCTACATCTTGCAGAATCAAAAGCACTGAAATAAGCTGTTTCTCTTGAGGGGAAGTGATGTTTTTACTTTCTATATTCAGTTCATTTGACCATGCTTTGGGAAGTTCATGCAGTTGAATGATGACATGCTAGAAGGATTGCTGTCTTCAAAGTTCAAACGTTATTGATTTACAGATCACAAAAGTGGTCTGTCCTTAGTCTATTGCATTCAGTGGAAAACTCTTTTACTTTTCCATATTATTGTAGAACTGACACATCTGGCAAATCGAGGTTCCCTGTGAATGCATTTCCAGACAGGACATTAATCTCCATCTTTTTACAAAATATGCAGGTTTTGTTACTTAACCACTAAAGGTCTATGCAGTGCACTGTATTATTCATAAATATGGATTTCTCTGCTGGGTTTATTGAATCATATGCTTGTTGGTGTCAAATAAATCATTACATTCAACAATAATTAGCATATAGTCAGAAGAGGTTGTCCGATTGCTTATGATAACTCTTTTGATACATCTATACACCAGAGATTTGATATTGTTCTGTAAAAAGCTTTTCTCATAGACTTTTATGGAGGATCATCCCTTTTCCCCAGCTCTTCCTCTGAAGTTAGCAGAAACTGACCGATAATATGTCTTGTACCTAGTGAAGGCTGAAGTCTTAACCATCATTTTGAGCACAAAACAGAACAGTCTCTATAGATTTTCTTGCTTTCATATCCTCTTAAATTTATCAGGAAATTAGGAACAATAGCCTCAAACATGTTTCCTCTTCTTTCACCATTGTGCCTGCCTGTTGATTTTTTGCAGATGATTGATTCAAGTATTTTGCCAATGCCAAACTAGCAGTTTTGTATTTATGTTTGTACTTCTTTAACAACCACTGTACTTAAATGTTAAAAGAGATTTACAATTTAAGGGAAACTAAAGATTTTTGCTTTTTTACCTATTATGCTTTTTTACTTTTTCAAATTTAGTTAGTG
This sequence comes from Tiaroga cobitis, assembly GCA_030578255.1. Classification (NCBI taxonomy): domain Eukaryota; kingdom Metazoa; phylum Chordata; class Actinopteri; order Cypriniformes; family Leuciscidae; genus Tiaroga; species Tiaroga cobitis. Next base: position 24,517,891 of record CM060610.1, read on the forward strand.
TAGTGAAACGAACTAAAACAAACGTCTCGTTTGGACTACAACACGTTTTTTTTTCCAGGCTTTATGAAGTGTTACTCATTTAAATAATCCCCGCCCACAGAATGTGCAAAAAAAGGTGCGAGGCCTGGTTGAGCTGCATTAGAGAAGTGTTGTCACTGTCAAAGAGAGACTATTTTTTCCCACCCTGTTTCCAAAACTCATTTGTTTGACCTTCCTAAGGCTGATGAACTAAGTGGGTAAAATTTATTTATTAAAGTTGTAGTTGTGTTTTCTATTAACCGTTCCAATTATAAGTTTAATGTTATGATGTAAACAAAGGGCAAAGCTGTTTGGCTCTGCTTGCCTGCTAGCCAACATTAGTGTTGATGGTGTTTACTGTAGCTTTTGTAAAACTGTTTACCGCCCCATAGGAAAATTAACCATGGTTTTGTGATCGATTTAGTCTTTGTATTACCATAGTTTTTTTTGACAAGTACATGATTAAATGGTGTATAACATTGTATCTAAAATGTATAAGAAAATTACAAAAAAACATTCTGAAACGTCCTGTGAAATCCATGCTTGCAAAGTCCATGCATGAAATCCGTTCTGCACGATCCTCTTGTTTGCTAACATTCTTAATCAGGCTTGAATTTGGTTTGAAATTGACGCCATTCTTAATATTTACACCTGACCTGAGCAAATAAAACTCAGGGTTATGGTAAGGGGTGTGACATTTCCTGAACACGGTGGCAATCACAACAAACTGGGCCAGCTAACCAATCATAGCAAATTTCGTATTTCGGAAGGAGGGGCTTCATCAAAACAGGAACTAACGACACATTTGGGCCAGACTGGGGAGAGAGGAACTGTAATAATATAAAATATGTGAAAAATAATGTTTTTTTGAACAATCAAGCATGAAAGCATATTCTAGTACACCCTAAAAACAAAATCAAGACTTCGTAAAAGACCATAATAGGACCCCTTTAAACTTTATTTTGGAAGTTTGGAAGAGCCAGTGAGGTCAAGTCAGTTAACATTTCTAACATATGCACAGGGTAGTCAATGTAGATGGGTTTGTGGGAGGTACTGGTATATTGCCCAGACTACTGGAGCGAAACAATGCATGAGCACAGAAAGAAGGTTTAGCCGAATGCCAAAAATGAATAGATCTGTTGTCTGAATAATGAGAAATCCAGCATTTCTGCAGATCAGCAGCAACTTCAATCCACTTCTCTTCCAACTACGCATGGTCTCAATCCTTGATGGACTCTTAGGGAACTTTGCCCTACTCTGTCCTGATACTGTTGCTTTATTTGTCGTTGATCATCATAGGTACTGTTAAATTATAAGCTTTTAGTCCTTTACTAAGGCCTGTTTCACACTGCACGTGTAAGCAGAGCGTATTTTTTTCGGCACCCATGTAAACAGGATTAGAGCATTCAAACTGCACACACTGAGGCGGTGTGGCAGCACCTAGCAGGAGCAGAGTAGAAGTGGTTGTTTTTGAAGCGCTGAGTCTATTTTTGCTGCGCCGCTCACACTGAATTAAAACCACAGTTCATTGTTCTCAGTCAAAATAGTTAACACGAAAAACAACACATTTTAACATAAAATCGTATTAAGTGAGCTGTTGTCAATAATGTCTTTTGCCTATGTCACAATATGAGGTAAATCTGGCCCTGTACAGCATGTTAATTCATATGTGTGGGACAGTAGGAGGGGAATACGTGTTCAAAAGTAAGGGGTCAGTAAGAATTTCTTGGATGCATTTATTTGTTTTAAAAACAGTAATATTATGAAATATTATAACAATTTAAAATAACCCTTTCTCTTTTGAATATGTCATCCCCCTGCCCCCCCACCCGTAATGTCCTTTTTATAAAATCTTACTGATCCCAACCTTTTGAACAGTGGTGTACATTATGCACTGTGTTGGAAATTTGGATCATTTATATTTTGATATGTGTATTTTATTGCTAAAATATAGCTTTTATACCGTGATAAGAATTTAGATCATTTATTTATTTAACAGTGATGAAATGACCTTACTGTCTTTTGAACTGCAGTTTCCTCATAAGTCTTTCCTCTCTGTGTGTTCAACAGTACCCGTTCATGATTGGATTGAGCTTAGCTCTGTTCTGGAGTGTCCTCGTGTGCATCAGCAGGATTTATATGGGCATGCACTCTGTCCTGGTGAGTAATGTTTTCATCAAATTTAATCATTCTGTCTACCTAAAAGGGACAGTCATAGGTTTTGGAACAACATGAGGGTAAGTAAGCGATGACAGAGTTTTCATTTTTGGATGAACTATCCCTTTCAAATCTATGACCATGTTAGATAGTTGCACTAGTAAGTGTGCATGATTGTTATTTTAGAGCATCTTAATATTTTGTATGTAGTTCAGGCATATTCAGCTGTGCACTATAATTTGCACTCTTCACAGTTTTTGAGGTTGAGGAACTTTCCAGCAGCTTCGTGACTAAGGTTTTGGTAACAGTTCAAGAAGAAGCCTAATATATGCTGCTTCAGTCTTTGCAACCCTCTCCTGTCAGTAGAGCCCCTGAAACGAAGCAAATAAGTGAGTCATCACTGCTGACTCGGTGTCCTCGGATCTTCGAATGCTCATCTGTTTTCCATGCTTTTCTCACAAAAGATCTCTGATCAGATAATTGCTTCCCTTGGGCTTGTATGAGCCAGTGGGGATCCATTTACATTTTGATGTGTAGACAGCTCAAAACATAAGCTTTGCTTTAGTCATCAAGATCAACATACTGTGTATTAGTCATCAGTTCTGCAGGTTTCACATGCAGTAACAATAATGACCAACTTCACACACCTGTTATTTTAATAAAGGATGTCTGTCTTTATTTGTTTAAAGCTGTTGGTGAGAGCGGACAGATTTAGAAAGCAGATGCCGGTTGCCTAGGTGATGGGAACCTTGTTATTTTAATGCTTGTTGCTTTAATGCTTTTAGATCATGTACTGTGTGAATATTGTGTTCAAAGTTCAAGCCAATGAAGTCTGTGGACCGGGGCTCAGCATTAAGGGTGTTTCGATAACCCACTATATCTTATGTCGATTGATCACACACAATTTTTTTTTAATGATGTGTGAACATTGAACACTGTTGCAAGTCAAGTTGTCCAACTAACTAACATCTAATGAGAATATTTCAAAATGACAAGAATAACTTGGAAACAATAGTTACACGTTATATTATCAACAAATCAGTCGGTTTTCAGAGAAAGTATGTTAATTAATCACTAATTTAATTAATTTAATAGCAATTCATTGCATATATCAACTTTTGTTGTTGTTGTTGGACATGCAGATTGACATCTTTGACTGTTGCATCATATCTCGCTTTTTTCAGAATCTTGCTTTTTATAAGACCTTTTTTCATCTTGGAAAAACATATGAAAACATTTTTAATGAAACCTGAGGGATCTCTGTCCCTTCACTGAAAGTTCATGCCAGAACTTTGACATTTTAAAAAGTTCATAAAGACATTGTAAAAGTAACCCGGATGAATCGAGCGGTTTAATCCTAGTCTTCTGAAGAGACATTATAAATGTATATGATAAACAGATTTAACAGCCTTTTACAAAAAACATTGATCAACACACATAGAGGTCATTAAATATGGTAAACAGAAGCTCAACTGTACATTGGTTCTTGCGGAAGCTCAAATGCACTTTCTTGACGCGGGAGAACCGAGGTGTGCCCTGAACTAGTGGACCAACCAAGCCAGGATTGAAAAAATCCTTATTGTTGAGCCCCTGGTGGGCTGCTTGACAGCTTAGGACTGAAAAGTCTGTGATCAGAGAGCTTTGGTAGAAAGGATTACGAAAGAAAGTCTCAAGGAGAGCTTAGATCTTTCCAGCACCCATTCAGCCCTCTAACTTCAAAAGAATGATAGAGGGAAGGACTAGAGCAGGAGTACAACATGAGAGACTGTGCTGGAAAGAATTTGAGTCTTTTGGCCTGCACAGTATATGGAGAAGCATGTGAGTACATTTAAAGTATACATGGACAGGTCGAACAAGCTACACATCTGTCAGATCTAAGGCTACGTTCACACCGTCAGTCCAAATCCGATTATTTGTGTATCCCATTGGAATCTGATCTAACATTGACTGTCCACATTGTGTATCGCAACTATTCAGTTCTGATTTGTGTCTATGCCGTTCTTTCGTTTTCCGGAATATCTGCATTGGTTTCTATGGCAATGGCATGGCGTTGTGCTGGTAGGTATATGCCAAAACAACATGAAGGGGTTTGCAATAGAGATGATGTCTTTTTTACAACATGACGATGTGTAGCCGCCACGCTGGACTACTACGTCTTGTGAGGGAGCGGCAGAACCGCAGGAGGCTCGTACGAGCTGCTTTATTCCATGCTGTCGTCTCCGTTGGTTTCCAAACATGTCTCTGTTATATTGTCATTTTCTGCTTGTCCTGCACTTTGCAACAACACAACCTTGTTTCTGCAGCGACTTTCAGCATGTTTCCTATAACAACGTCTGATGTTGTAATTTTTCGTGGCTTGAGAAAATCACATAAACCATCCAAAATCCGATCAGAGGCAGTCAGACTAAAACGGATTTCCAAATAGGATTTCAAACCACATATGAACGAGCTCAAAACAGATTTCGGATATGCACAAAAATCGGATATGGACTAACAGTGTGAACGTAGCTTAAGTGAGTCAATCTCTAAGGAGAAGAGTTCATTCTGCGGGTTGCATTGACCTTTTACCCATTTTAAGTACATATCAGCATGATTGTATCACATAAAGACTATCCGATCGTAGTTATCGCGAGGTGTCCAAAGTTAGTCTCTAATCTTCTGTTAACCTTGAACATGCACCACATCAGATCAGGCGACTAGGGGGAAATAGATAATTTACTGAACTATCTCATACCTTTCAAAACCCGTTTGACATACTTTCATCTGTGGAAGATGAAAAAAATGTGCAGAACTCTCTATCATTTCTTTATAATGAAACTGGGGCTGTCAAGCAAATACGAGGCAAAAAATATCATAAGTATTCCATCATAAAAGTGCTGTATGCTTTGTGTAGCAAAAATGATAAATCATCATACTGTGACTGGATCATTGAGTGGAACAACTGATTCACTGAACAAATCTGATTTCATTCAAACCTTTATTTAACCAGGATAAAAAAAAACTTTACAAGAGTGTCCTGGCAGGTGGCAGCAACACGATTTCAAATAGATACAGAAATACTTACAGGTAAATACATGGACACACTTTCACTCATCATCATATTCAAACAATAATGTCATCATAAAAACCTGGGTCCTAAATCAATTTAACAGCAATGACAGACAGACTGCCTTTCTGCAAGGAAGGTCCTTTAAAAAACCTTTAAAATAATAAAGTGAGACCAACTCCTTCAACTGTAGTTCATTCTGAATCCGATTCCATGCAGATGGTGCTGCAAAATTAAAAGCCTTTTTGACAAAAACAGTGTGGGTTTTAGGGACTGTCAATAAAAACAGATCCTGAGAGCGCAGGTGATATGTCCCTGCAGACCTCGGAAGGATGTAAGTGTTCAGATAAGGAGGAAGAAGTCTGCCTTATAAATAAAAAGATGCCAGTGCATCCAACGCCGAATGGTGAGGGAGAACCACCCGACCCGAGAATACAGCAAACAGTGATGAGTGAGAGATTTTAAGTTTGTGATGAATCTCAAGGCTCCATGAAACACGGTGTCCAAAGCATGAAGACACTGGGAGGTTGAATGCATGTATAAAATATCACCATAGTCCAAGACAGACAAGAATGTTGCATTTACAAGTTGTTTTTTTGCTTCAAAAGATAAACAGGACTTGATTCTAAAGAAAAAACCTAACTTCAATCTCAGTTTTTTAACCAAATCTTGGACATGCATTGTAAAAGACAGTGATTGGTCAATATAGTAATGCCCAAGTATTTGTAATGTGACACTTCTTCGATTTCTGTACCAGAAAATGTACAAATGTTTGGGACATAGTTTTTAGTTGATTTTCCCAGAGTGAAAATCATGACTTAAGTTTTTTTTAGAGTTTAGAACCAATTTTAAAGTAGCCAGATTATACTGTAAGATGTTTAAAGCGGATTGTAAATTTGTGATTGCTTGACCTAATGTGGCATCAGAACAATAGAGAACAATGTCATAAGCATAGTAATGATAGTTTGTATTTTTTATATGATTACAGAGGTTGTTTGTATAAATGATAAAAAGAAGAGGCCAAAGGATTGAACCTTGAGGCACCCCTTTTGAAATATTTAGGGAGGCAGAACTGAGGCTGTCTTTTTGCACACATTGTGTTCTCCCTGATAGGTAACTGTTGAACCATCCCACTGCTTGTTTTAAATCTTGCTTGATTTAAAATATGCTGGTACACTGTTCACTGGTTGTGATACTTGCTGAAAAATGCATACTTGCTGAAAGAAAGTATTAATTTCTTCTTTAAAATAAATTAATCTCACACAGCAGATGAGTTGTATATAAAATATATGGGTTGGTAACATCACGAGCCCAAATAAATAAAAACACATTAAATTAAACTATGTTAAATAATGACTGTCCTTTCTTTGCAAAGAAATTAAAAGGTCAGAATTGACTTAAAATGTCAAACAGCAGGAAGTCTGAAGGAATAATGTTACAAGATTCAGTTCCCAATTTTCACAAGGCTGCAGTGTAAGAAACGTTGAGCTGGAAGACACAAGGGATGACTTTGAATGTCTACTCTCTTGTGAAATCTCACACAAATGTTCTTTAAACATTAATGTTAATGATTAATGTTCTTGTAAACTATGAATGTTTTAGTTAATTCTGCACACAATTCCTGTTCCCGTAATGACTGTTTATATGCAGTTAACTTGTATCAAGCAATACCACTCCTGTTTTCACTGACCTTCATATGTTTGCCTGGCCACTGTGGCCAGTAGTAATAAACAATGAGAAATGCCAGTTTATCTAAAAATTGCACCATGTGTCAACAAAATCAGAATATCATTTGACTTAATTTGTATCATAACCCAAGGACCATTCATTATTTTTTTGTCTAATAAGTTTGTGCCTTCATCTTTACAGGAGGTGATCACAGGCTTCCTCTACAGTGTGCTCATCCTGGGGGTCCTTCACCCCCTACTGGATGACATTGACACGTTCTACCTGTCCCACAGCTATGCCCCTCTGGTCGTCCTGCTAGTGCACGTGGGCTTCAGCTTGGTGGCTTTCTCGCTGGACTCATGGAGCACGTCTCGTGGCGACACGGCCCAGGCTTTGGCCACAGCTGTCGGAGCCGCGTTGGCATCTCGTCTGAACTACCAACTGGGTCTGCAGCCAGATCCTCCTGAAGAAGCTCTACCGCTCACCCTTCCCCTGATCGACAGGGCCCTATTGGCCCGCTCAATCTTGCGGCTCCTGGTGGGAGTGGCGGTGCTTCTGGCCGTCAGGGCTGCCATGAAGGTTGTGGCGATCCCATTGGCGTGCAAGATCTTTGGCGTGCCTTCGGATAACGTGCGGAAGGCTAGACAACATGCGCAAGTGGAACTTGCATATCGGTTTATTGTTTATGGCACAGTGGCCTACTGCTGCGTGTTCCTGGTCCCACTTCTCTTTAGCTTCCTTGGCTTATCCTGAAGAAAATCCCCACTTCATCCTTGTTATTATCCGTTTTTTTTATCCTAGCTAAAATCTATACCTGACCTGGACTAGTCACGGTCCACAGCTGTTGTCAAAAAAAGCCCTTTGGGTGCAAACACGAATGATGTTCATGATGTTGATAATATCACCAGCTCCATTTCCATGATAATTTATTTCACTTGTTTTGTTTGAAGATTGTATTAATCTAATAATTTTAAGCAGGGTTTTTAGGCACATTTGTTGCCATCTGTGGGAGATCAATCCGCAGTTTTTTTGTGAAAGTGAGTGCATGTGACCTGTTCAAAGCTCCTGAGTGTTTAACAGTGATGTTCATAAGCCATTCTCAGAAAGGTCACAAATGTTTCCTGCATTTGTCTTCAGTGGTTTCTCCTCAGCTGACTGACACCCACCCATCCTGAACCTAATACGCAGGAATGTTTCTCACTATATACAGAATTTGTCTCAGTCTGCAGTTCTGTTCTCATCCTTCAGAAACAAACTAACCTGAGTGACTACCCTTGACAGACATTTGTATCCTTGTCATGGTTTTCCCTCTAGGGCTCACTCTCATAACAATTTGTAATTTTTCATTTATCCCAGGGCTTGTTTCTTCTGTGGATCCATTCAATGCTGTGACCCCAATGGTTCATTCAACGGTTCAGGAAAGACACTCCAAATTCTGAGAGGTGTAGAAATTTCTGTTCTTATCTAAAAGCGTGTTGAACTCAGGCCTCACAATAAGAGGTAATGCATTGTGAGAATGAGGGGAGGGAACTTCCTGTCAGTATGAATGCTGAATAAATGAACTTCCTGTGGATGTGTTGCTCTGAGACCCTAGCTAGGAAAATACTCCTCTGAATATGAAAGCCACATATCTCTCTAAACATTCTGTCATTGTCAGTATATTATTTATACACGTCAGATATGTTTTCAGGTAGTACTACAGTGAGTAATATTATTTATGCAGTGAGTGAATAGCTCAGTAAACTCAAGCAAATTGTACCATTTTCAATTTAAACAAATAATTGCAACTTGTAAGTAGACTTTTGTGACATTTTCCATTGGTATTTTTCAGTTTTCTTTGATTAGTTCACCCAAAAATTAAAATTCATGTAATGATTTATTCATCGTCACAAACCTGTAAAGCTTTGTTTTCTGTGGAACATAGTCCAGTTTTTGGACACAATTGACTGTCATTATATGGACAAAAAATACAACAAACAAAGACAAACAGAATGTGCACGAAAAAACTAAAATGTAATCCCATTCACTTTCATTATGGCATTACAATTATATATATATATATATGTCATTTTTGATTGAACTATCCCTTTTAGTAACATTAGGCTAAATTGAGTCATTCAAATTCAGAGCTGTCACGTGTTGTCAGATTGTGCTGCAGATGTCCTGCATGACTGCTTTAAGACATCGGTTTGTTTCCATACTGTCAGCAGTTTGGAGAAGATACATTGAAATCCTTGTTTCTCCAGAAATGCACTCAGTGTGGTTTTATTAAATGGATCGACTGAACTTCCCTGCTTTCTTCACTTCTGCAGTTTTAACCGTTTAAATATGATTATGGTCATGGTAACATGTATTTTCAGATAACAAGTTGTCAGTATTAACCTAGGTAGTTGATATGTTGTCTGTCATTGAACTAGTACTCTGTACTTGCAGTTATTTTATTAGTGTGTTCAGTTTCACAAGAAAATGTTGTAAAGCCATGGAGGACAGATCACTGATATACATTCATTGCTCACTGCTCTGAAACCCCAGTGCCTTGTGTCCTTGTTTTCAGGGCAACTTTATCCTCCAACTTGCATATCATTACACGTCCTTAATGTTTATTTGCAAAAAGACATTGTTGGTTATGTAACTGAAGGCTTTTCCTTTCACTTTTAAAAAAAAAAGTACATTATGTGGAATTTATTACCAGGTTTCTGGTAACGTATTTGGATGGTGACAAATTAGTAAACAATTTACCTGTGCACCAGTATAAAGGAAACAGTTGAGCATATATTCAATTTTGATCAGTTATGCGTATGGTAAATTTGCCATAACTGAATGATAAGCCATTTTCTACGGTCATCATTATACAGTGCACTGAGCTGAAGTGGGTATCACAGAAGGCTAGATGAAAAAAGTAAATGCATTATGAATGAAGCTTGTATATTCTACTTTGAGCCTGTTCATGGTTGTCTAAACTCACAAATATACCGTCTCTGTAATCTATGGGTCCTCGTCTGCAATGCTCTTACCATTTTCTGTATTGACAGTGAATAGAAACTAGTATAAATTACCACTGTATTTGTGTTCTTGTCATCTGAAATTCGTTTTTTTTTCTTCAATAGTTTCATTACAAAGTGATAACTCCCTGAGCATTTTGTGTGATTAATTACAGCATGATGTTTGTGAAAAATGGCTTTTTGATTAGGACCAATTCAATGCACTTCAGTGTTTTCCCCTTATCAGTCTAAGTGTGTGTGCTTGAGTTTGTTTCTCAATTTGTCAGTTCTCTGGACAAAGGTCTACTTACTGCATGATGTATTCATTTTAACCCAGTGTGTAAGTTATAGAGGACCTTGCTTATTTCCTACAGCACATATATTTCCACACTATAGTCAGCGTCTTCCTACAATACACACATATTTAGGCTCTGTGTACTAACCCGGGTTGTATTTTTCCACATTCACTATTAACTGACTGTGTTGTTTTTACACATTCACTGCAGAATAAAAAATAAAATAAAATCCCATTTATTGGGCGGGTATAGTTGCCATGAAATTTCAAGCATTGGCATCAGTAGTGTGACATGATGTGCCTGCTCTAAAACTAATTTTAAATAACGTTTTTCCAATTCTAAAAAAAATAATGACATAATGAGACTACATGGAATATATATACTTATAAAATAGGACAAAGTAAACTATTTGTAATCTACCAGGGAAGATTTTTGAACAGTTTTCATATTTTGTCAAACCGCGTTCATTGAGTTCACCATACTGAACCTTTGCAGAGAATGGCAGCCACAAAGTTAAGATACTTTATCGCCATCCTGTGGTTGTAAATACAAAGTGCATCGTGGGGAACAGAATGGACTCTTTTGTTGAACTTTTCTCCAGTTCTAAAATTTTTTAAATATTTATGTAATTATCATGTAATGGTGTGGTTAACCGCTAAAACAATTGAATCACTAATCTTCATAAGAACGGACATTCAAATGCAATTAGTGGTGGGATTTTGATTCAGTAGGCTAGCCTACTCGAGTCTTCGTTCACCAAAAGATTCGTTTGCTGATTCGTGCACTGTTTGATTACACCAGTAGGCATCGACTAGTGAGAATCTGTTGTGTTATGAGTGAATCTTTCACTCAAATCATTCCTTAATATATCGAGTCACGACCAAATTAAGCCGTATTATACTTAATAAAAAATCCCCTGACAACTAAAGAGACTACAATTATTTCATAATTCTTCTCTTAATAATATTTTAGTTAAAAAGAAAGAAAAGAAAAAGTAATTGTAAACTGTAGCCTAACAACGTGGCAACTGTTAAGAATTACATTTGCTCGGTTGAGTGAAGAAACGAGAACGAATAGATGGAAATGAATAAATGAACGAGGAGAAACATCATCAATGGTCAGTGTCATTCGTGTTATGTAACATCGTGTTCAAAGTGAGCACTCACTCAGTAATTGAAGAGAGTAAAACATCCCTCAAATCCTTTTCTAAGAATAGAAAACCTTAGTGGAATCGTTTGTCTAACTACGGCTTTCTATAAGCGTAATTAATTTGTTGTAATGTATCTAATTTGAGATAAACAGCATGCGGAGACGAAGCGGAGCGCAGCTCGGGTGACATTTCTTGCCATACGGGCATTTCAAGTCCTTGCCTTCATCCAATCTCCATCTCAGACATTTACGCCGCAACCTACCTCCATAGCTCCTCGACATCAATGACGTTTGACTTTCTAGGCGTAGCTAACACTGTTTTTTATTGACAACTCCAGGAACCAATCCACACGTTTTTTGTGCAGAAACTGGCCAATCATTGGCTAAACAGTACAAACCAGCGTTCCATCATACTAGGTTTAGCGGTCTGTTTTGAGCCAGGAAAAAAATTGGCACAGAGCACTAGCACAGCCTGCTAACATTTACTTGCGATAACAGGTTAGCAATTAGTCGCTATTTGAGCGAGGTTAGCAGTAAAGAGAAGGACAATCTGACCTCAGTGACCAACGTCTGGGTATGTAGTCGGTCAGCGAATGTGTATGAATGTGGCTTTTGGTGCAGGCTGGGACGGCAGCTACAGGGATTAGCTGTACGGGGAGCTCCTGCTAGCAGTGCAATGCTGACATACCTTCAGGCGGCTTGATAATAATCTCATAAACGGAGATTTTGGTGTGTCTTCAGTCGGAAAGATCCTCACCATTCACACTCGGATTGTATTCGAAAGCTTAGACTGGTTTAAATAGTCCGCAAGTGAAGCGTTTGAGTTAGCTGGGTCGCCTGCAAGTACAAGGTTAGCTGCTTAAAACGAGCCACCTGGACCCGAGAACCATCAAGAGAGGTAAGAAGCCCAATTGCACATATCATTTCTAAATTAAGAGTGATGTTAGAGTGATATTTAACAAGTGTCAGATCATTTAAAGAAGTGGACAATATATATATATTTTTTAAACCAGAGGAATGCTCTCTAAAAAATCGAGTTTCGATTCGAGTTTATCTATCTATAAACACGAAAGGACCCCAGAATTTTAGATTAGAGGCACGATCGTGCTTTGATTATAATCTTGTCATTCAGCTTTTTACATTATCTGCTCACTTGATGTATTCAGCAACGCCTCCTTCATTTTGGTATGGGACACTGCTGTGAAATGAGCACCGGTTGTTCACTGTTATTTTGGAAAATAATTCCAAATAACGGGTGTTGGGTTTGTCTCCTTCAGGTTTTCTTGTGCTTTTGGAGGCTTTAACAAGTCAACCGTCTTGTTTATTGGCCTTGTCTTTCAGGCTTTTGGGAATGCAATATATTCCACACCTGTTTTTATTCCACACCTGTTTTTGTTCCACAGCTGCGGTCATGCGTTTCACTGACTGACAATTGAGACTTTTCAGCCACACTGATTCAAACTCTCCTGACCTTCTTGTTTTCTGTCTTATAGTGTGTATATTTTGAGGCAGGACACTTTTTTTATCTCTCAAGGGGATGCGTTTAATCAGAAAGTGCAGTGCAAGATCAAACCCATCACTTTTGCTGAGATGCAGAAAATGCACTTTGTGTATGAGAATAAAAAGAGTTAAATCATGAGCAACATGAGTGACTTATCATTACTGTCTGTAGCCTCTTGATTTAGATAGTTGAGTATTGGACTACCAAAACGTATGGAAGGAAAGTTAGGCTAACTAAATACAATTGGTCATGTTTGCTTTGTCAAAAATAGTGTCTAAATCTAAAGGGACATCTATATAATATGGTTGTAATTTGAGTCAGGTATTCCAAATAATGAGATGAGTCAATTGTATGTTACATGGCCCTTCCTTATAAAACAAACAGACTCTAGCTGTTGTCTCTCAATATACTCTAAATTTTAGACTTGAAAAGTTTGAAATATACTAGTGAAATTTCTTTGGGGCCAAAAAAAATGTTGCAGCCATTACTGAAGATGGAAAGGGTTACTATACAGTCAGACGTGGCATGTCGCTTAAGATTTTGAAACAATGTACTATCTTGTATACCGTAATTGAATTGCTTGATTATTAAAGGTAAAAAAAGTGTCAAACATTGTAGCTAAAATTGTGCGTTTGCATGTCTAAATTTGGCCAGTCCAATGAGAAGAACTATACCATTATCACATTTTAAAGTTAGTTCACCCAATAAATGAAATTTCTGTCATTAAATACTCAGTGTTAAATAGTGTAGCGCTTCCTGTTTCCACGTCAGAACGCCGCCTCACTATTGGCTGACGCTGGTCACTTGAGCACCAGGACACATGCGTGTGATGCTGACACAGGAGCTAGCCAATAGTTAGCCAGCGTTTTGACTTAGAACCAGGAAGCGCTGCACTGTTTACAATGCGTCAACAGCATAGGTGAACGACGTGGAAGAGAAGAGATGGTTGAATAAAGTCGTTATTTTTGGGGGCTTTTGCGCACAAAAAGTATTCTCGTCGCTTCATAACATTACGGTTGAGCTATTGGAGACACATGGACTATATTAATGATGTCTTTACTACTACATGTCTTTATGAGCCTTGGAAGTTGCAATGACTTTGCTATGGTGGGTCAGAATGAAACCTCTGATTTCATCAAAAATATCTTTATTTGTTTTCCGAAGATGAAAGAAGGTCTTACTGTGCGTTCACGTCAAATTTGCGCCTACCGCGTCTAGTTATATGCTTGAACACTTTGAATCTATTCGAGCGTCAAGAGCGAAATTGACCATCCAGACGCAGCTCCTGGAGCGAGCAAATGTTGAGACTCGCCAAACTGGGTTCGCCTCGGAAGGGTCTGGTGGACACAAATACGGCGACTATGACCCCTAAGCCGCCGTTCTGCTCTCCAGAGCAAATACAGAGCGGTGACTCTCTCGATAAATGTTCGATCAACATAAAAAAGATGGCCGCCAACGAGTTTCGATTCCGACGCGTGTAAATTTCGCTTCAAACTTTTGTTTTTTACGCGTGTCGGAACGGTCTAGCTGCAAAAGTTACTCAACAATGGAAATGAATTGACTTTCAGTCTGTCGGTTTTCAGAGATACACTTATGCAACAAACTGTTAAGTTGTTGCTGTTGTTTTTTTCTATATCCTTTTTTTTGTTTTACATCATGTCTATCAGTACCATCAGTTTGTTTAGCGAATCAACCACATAGTAAACACTGCTTTTAATTGGAGAACATCCAGAAAGACATTGGCCACATCCTGTTCATGATGCAAGGGAGTGTATTATTTTGGGGCTGATTTGCTGTCTTGGGACAGCTTTACACTTGTCTCAACAACAAATTCTGTATTTTGCCTGGGTGTACTGTTTTACAGGAGATTGTAAGAGCATCAAGGTGTCCGTTTGTGAGCCGAAGCTTAACCGAATGTGGGTCATGCTGTACAACAATGATCCTACGCTCTTAAGTAAATGTATAACCAAGCAAGCAGTTTCAGTCGAAGACATTTTATGTTTTAGAACAGCCAAGTCAAAGTCCTGACTCTCCAGTTTACATTTCCTTGCTCGTCATGACAT